>CM053572.1:50589588-50674056 GCA_028646485.1 Cryptoprocta ferox | reverse complement strand
TAAAGTCCCCTGCTATTAGCACATTTTTATCAATAAGATGGTTTCTGTTTGTGATTGTTTTATGTATTTGGGTGCTCCCGAAGTCGGTGCATAGATTTTTATAATTATTAGCTCTTCCTGATGGATAGACCCTGTAATTATTATATAATGCCCTTCTTCATCTCTTGTTACTGCCTTAACTTTAAAGTCCAGTTTGTCCGATATAAGTATGGCACTCCAGCTTTCTTTTGACGCATGATAGATATTTCTCCATCCCCTTACTTTCAATGTGAAGGTGTCTTCAGGTCTAAAACGAGTCTCTTGTAGACAGCAAATAGATGGATTTTGTTTTTTTATCCATATTTGTATCCTCTGTTTTTGATTGGAGCATTTAGTCCTTTTACATTCATTGTTATTGTTGAAAAATATGGGTTTAGAGCCATTGTGTTTTCTGTAGGATTCATGCTTGTAGTGGTGTCTCTGGTACCTTGTGTTCCTTGCAACATTTCCCTCATAGAGTCCTCCTTAGGATCTCTTAAGAGCAGGGCTGATTTAGTGTGATGAATTCCTTCAATTTTTGTTTGTTTGGGAAAATCTTTATCTCTCCTTCTCTTCTGAATGACAGAGTTGCTGGATAAAGGATTCTTGCCTGCATCTTTTTTCTGTTCATCACATTAAAGATTTCCTGCCATTCCTTTCTGGCCTTCCAAGTTTAAGTACATAGGTCTGTAACTACTCTGATAGGGTTCCCTTTGTATGTTAGGGCCCTTTCATCCCTAGCTGCTTTCAGATATCTCTCTTTATCCTTATATTTTGCCAGTTTCACTATGATATGTCGTGCAGAAGATCGATTCAAGTTACATCTGAGGGGAGTTCTCTGTGTCTCTTGGATTTCAATGTCTGTTTCCTTCCCCAGATTGGGGAAGTTCTCGGCTATAATTTCTTCAAGTACCCCTTCAGGACCTTTTTCTCTTTCTTCTTCTTCAGGAATTCCTGTGATACGGATATTATTCCATTTGATTGTATCACTCAGTTCTCGAATTCTCCTTTCGTGCTCCTGGATCAGTTTATCTCTCTTTTTCTCGGCTTCCTCTTTGTCTATAATTGTGTCTTCTAAATCACCTATTCTCCTCTCTGCCTCTTCAATCCGTGCAGTGTCCGCTTCCATTTTATAATGCACCTCATTTTTGGTGTTTTTTTATTCATCACAGCTATTTTTAAGGTCCATAGTCTTTGCAGCAATAGCTTCTCTGATGTCTTCCATGCCTTTTTCAAGGTCAGCGATTAATTTTATGACAATTGTTCTAAATTCTTGCTCCATTATCTTGCCTATATCTGTTTTGAGCAATTCTGTAGCTGTTACTTTTTCCTGGAATTTCTTTAGAGGAGAGTTCTTCCATTTTGTCATTTTGGCTAGCTTTCTGTCTCTTGTCAGTTTTAAAAGCTTGTTATGCACTCTGCACCTGTGAGTATTGCTATATTAAAGGAGACTCATTGACTGTCCAGGGACTGTCCATTCAGGAAGTGTTCTTTTAATGGTGTCCCTTGGTCTCTCTTGTACCTTTGGTTATTTTATTTCCCTACTTGTAGTGATATTTGGGACTCTCCACCATGTGTGCTTTGGCTTGTTTCTTGAGGTAGCCCTGGGAAGGAAAACAGACAGACAAACACACAGGGAACAAAAGCAGGCAAACGCACAGACAAATCAAACAATCAAGCAAACCAAAAGGGGAAAGAAAGGGGGAGGGGACAAAAACCACAAAAGACAAAGGACAGTCTAAAAGCATAAAACCAGAAATTCCAGGTACAAATAAAGAGTAGGGTGGAGGCAGTGCTGATAAAAGAGCATATACAAAGACAGAAGTGACAGGGGTGGGGAGGTAGCAGTGTTGAACATTGACCAGACAGAGAGACTAAAAGGTTTAATTCAGAGAGAGAAAGAGGAAAATACGGTAGGAGGCGAGGAGAAAGAAAGAAAGATCATGTTACCCAAAAAACTGTATAGTCTGATTATTCCATAGAGAGAGTGAAAGGAAGGTAGTGACGGAGGTATAGATTATGCATCAAGAGAATGGATTAAATGTGACTGTTTAAGCAAACCAATGACCAGAGTGCCCAGTCCCTCAGAGGGTATATCTGAATAGCAAGAATTAACCTAGAGTTAATCATGGCAATGCATCAGTGTTGGTCTTGCCCCAGGCTCCGGTATAAGAGAAAAAAAAAAAAAAAGCTCTCCAATGCAGATGGGCGTGGTTTGGCGTACGCAGGTCTTGCCTCTGCTGCAGGTCCCTTGGGCCGCTCCCTGAGGCCCCGCCTTTGTGGTTGTGAGGGGAAAAATGGCAGCACCCCAGTCCCTTCTCAGACCAAGCTTTGCAACTGTCTTTTGGATCCGATCTCCCTGTGCCCAGGCGTAGCCAACGTGGGCCGAGTTGTATTTCCCAAGCCCAGCCTTGTTTCCAGATCTCAGTCCTCACACTTTACTGATACAGCCCAAAGTGTACTCCTGCAGGCCAGGCGGCTTCCTAGCCAGGAATTGAGTAGAGGAGTAGGGGAGCAGTTTCTCCTGGCTCCACCTGGGATGGGGCATCTAGCCCAGGTAAAGCACCACAGCTAGAGAAAGGATCTCTCTCCGAACGCCCTGCGGTTACAGATGGGATGATAGGATCCCTCTCCATCCCGGTACGAGGTTTTTCTCTTCTCCAGAGACAGTTCTGTGAGTGGTTTCAGCCTCTCTTTCTCTTCTGCTAGTCTCTCCGCAGTTCTCCGCGGAGGGGGCTCCCTCCCCCTGTGCCTCCAGGTCCCAGCCCGCTTTTATCTTCCCCAGTTTGCAATCACGCACCTATGAGGGTGTCTTCTTAGTGGACTCTGTCTCTTTTCCTCCTCAACTCTTGTGGTTCAGTGTCTTATGGCTTTAGTCCTTCTTTGTTTGAGAGATGCAGGTGGGAAGTAAGGAGCTTCCTACTTCTCCGCCATCTTGCCTCAATTATCTAGTCTGGGTTTTTTTTTAATGTTTATTTATTTTTGAGAGAGAGAGAGAGCGCACAAGCAGAGAAGGGGCAAAGAGGGAGGGAGACACAGAATGGGAAGCAGGCTCCAGGCCCTGAGCTGTCAGCACAGAGCCCTTTGCGTAGCTTGGATCCATTAACTGTGAGATGGGGACCTGAACCAAAGTCAGACACTTAACCGACTGAGCCACCCAGGTGCCCTGCCATCTCCATAATTAAAACTGCCATGCTGCTTGACAGTAGCTCAGTAAAATACTTTCAGTTTTCAAAATTTAGTCAAAATTTGTTATGATTCTTTGTGAATGGTTGTAGAGAACATGATAGTAATTTTAAAAACGTTTATTTTTCAAGAATGCAGGATCCTGCTTTAGTGATTAAAGGTAAAAAGAAGAATATACATTCAGCCAGATTCAAGAGAGGACAGCAGATCAGGAAAAACAAAACACTTGCTGGAAAAAATGGTGAGACCTATTTGATTTCTTTTGGTACTGAAAAAGATTTAGAGATGATCTAGATTATGTGTCTCAACTTTCTCATTTTACTGATGAAGTTCAGAAAGGTTAAGTATTTTTCCCAGTTTTGCACAGCTCATGAGTAGCATAACTAGGACTTGATTGTGAACTTCTGGTTTATAGGCTAGCATTTTTTTCTATGCTTCTACTTTGGAGAGAATAGTTATAGAACTCTTTTCACACTGAGATATGTGACCTATTTGTGGTGTGACCAACGTAGCATAAGACTTTGAGAAATCATACCATTAATACCAAAATTATTGTTATTCTTAGATGTTAGATTTTAGTTTCTAAAAAACCCCAAAGAATACCCTAAGAAACTATCAGAAACAATAAGAATCTAGAAAGACTGGTTAAAATATAATAGGGGTACAGTTGGCCAAATTGAAATATGGACTATAGGTTAAATAATAATATATCATTGTTAAATTTCCTGAATTTAATAAGAATTTGGTTATGTAAGAGAATATTTTTGTTTTTAGAAAATATACACTTAAGTATTAGTGACAAAAGGGTTATGGTATATATGTTATTATTTTGTATATGTCTGTGTACATGCATATATTTATATAAAAAGGAAGATAGAATGATGTGAAGTGGTGGCAAAATGCTAATAATGGGTGAATCTTTTGTTCTGTTTTTATAACTTTTTTGTAAGTCTGAAGTTATTTCCAAATAAAACTTTTAAAAAATTCAGTAAATTAAAATAAGACAAAAATAAATGCCTTTCATATATAGAAGTTACTCAGAAAATATAGGAGAAGGTCCCATTTGTAATAATTACAGAGGAGAGAAAATACCTACTTATATGCCTAATAAGAAATGTGCCTTACCTATAAGGAAGAGAGTAAAAATTCTGCTGAAGGGTATAAGAAAAGAAAAAACTTGAATAAATAGAAAGAAGAGCCTTATTCTTGACCGTAAGTATTCTGTGTCATAAGAAACTTATTTGTCCCTAAGTCTCTTTATAAATGTGTGAGAGTTCAATTAAAAACGTTTTTTATTTGTTAATTGTTTTCTTTTGTATTGTTTTGCTTCACAAGACTGGAGATTAGCTATAAGAATGTTATAAAATCATACTAAATGTGAAAGACTAGCCTAGAAAATTCTGAAAAATAAAAACACAGGGAGACTAGAGAGACAGGAACCTGCTGTAAGTAATAGGAAAGCAATTAGAAAGTCATAGAAATTAAAATAATTTGGTACAGGCACAGGAATAGAGAGATAAATCAAGGAAACGGGAGAATTTAGATGTAGAAGCCAGATACAATGTGAATAATGGGGAAGGTATGTGATAAATACAGCATCTCAAATTGGTGGCAAAAAGGACTAATAAAAAGTGAAAACATTCATAAAATTGGATACGTATAACATTCCTTATACTAAATTTAATTCAAGTTTATCCAAAGATTAAGTGAAAAAAAAAGTTCTAGAAAAGGACATAAATGAATCTTTCTATAATCTTCGAGGCAAAATGCCTTTTCACAGAATGACAAACCCAGAAGCCAGGAGGGAAAAGAATGATAAATATGACTACATGCATTTTAAAAAGACTGTATGAAAAACACCCTAAAGAAAACCAAACATCAGGCACAGAAGAAATATTAGTAACACATAAGAAGGAGTTAATTGCATTAACATGCAGAGAACTGTTAGAAAACAGTAAGGATAAAGAAAAATTGGTAGGCAACATGAACAAGCAGTTCACAGAAAAAAAAATATGTATATATGTATATACATACATATATCTATATGTGTGTATAACTATATACACTATGTATGTATCTAACACTAAGAGAAACATAATAGTGTACCTCTACCCCCAAAAGAAATCCTTTATACAGAAATCATAATCCAGAGGAGATCCAAAATATGGACAAAGGCATTTTTAATCAGCAGCAAACCTAATTCATGCAGGGATATTTGACCCTAGGACACCCATCTCTTAATAGCTTTTGTTATTGCAAACAGTAGTAAACACATAAATAATGCAGTATCAAGTGTCGACCTGATACCATCCACTCTGGAAACAGGAGGCTTTGGTGGACTCAACAATAAATAACAGAGCACTTTGGATTTTGCATTATAATTTTGCTCAAAAAACATAAAATTTAGTGTCAGATATATATATAGATGTATAGATACAGATAACTGAAAAAATTAGCATCTTATGATTAAAAATATATAAATTAGAAAGTACAGTTTTCACTTAACAGAATGTCAAATGTTTAAACAGAGAATTTCCAGTGGCAAGAATGTGGAAAAAGTAAGCATTCTCATATGTTGTTGGTTTGTTCAGTGTAAGTTTGTTGAGTCTTTTCACAGTGCAGTTTATTTATACTCATTAGACTTTTAAGTCACAATTCTTTTGAATCAGAATTTCTACTTAAAGGGATTTGTTCTGTAGCTATACTTGCTTACATATGTAAAGGTATTTTTTAAGGGTGTTCATTACAGGTTTGTTTATCATAATAAAATGACTAGAAGCAGTCTAACCTAGGTGAATAGTTAATAAATTATAATATAACCATTGAAGCAATATTCATTTAAGAAATTAGAAGATGAGGCACCTGCGTTGCTCAGTCAGTTAAGCATCCGACTCTCGATTTCAGCTCAGCTCACGATCTCACAAGTTTGTGAGATGGAGCTCTGTGTTGGCCTTCGTGCTGAGTGTGGAGCCTGCTTGGGATTCTCTCACTCCCTCTCTCTTTGCCCCTTGCACAATTGCTTGTGCATGCACTCACTCTTTCTCTCTCAAAATAAATAAACTTTTAAAAAAGTCAGAAGAATATATATGTGTTGATAAGAAACAAAAATGTGTGTTATACACAGAAAAACAGAGATAAGGATAATAAAATTTCTTGTTGGAAACAGTGCAAGCAAGAAGACAGTGGAATAGCAGTTTTAAAGCACTAAAATAAATTCTGTACCTAGAATTCTATAACTAGAACTTAAAATTCTATACCCAGCAAAATATCTTTCAAAAATGAAGGTAAAATGAAGTTTCAGACACATAGAAGCTGAGAGAACTCAACACCAGCAGACTTAAACTGTATGACATGTTAAAGGACATTCTCTAGGCAGAAGGATGATACTAGATAGAAATCTGCATCTATACAAAGGAATGAGGATCACTGGAAATGGTAAGTATATGGATAAAAATACAAGATGTTTTTCTTTTTTATTAATTTTAAAGGACAGTTGACTGTTTAAACAAAAATAACAACAATGGGATTATGAGGTTTTTAACATATATAAAAATAAGATGCATGGTAATAATAACAAAGGCTATGAGGGGAGAAATGGAAAGGTACTATTGTAAAATGTATTTAAGGATATGACATTTGAAGGTAGACGTTGTAGGGTTATAGGTTTATACTATAGACACTGAATTGGTGGTGAGCAGAGCCTCGCGTGGCTGAGGCCTGTGGTGGGTGAGGACCTTACCACAGATGGACAGCTGGTTTCCTTACAATGACTACCTAGTGGTTTTCCTGCCTTTCTATGAGAATCCCCCAGCGTGGATTCCTCCTCATGAGAGGGTACACCCCCTAACTGCAGTAGTGAGTTGACTCAGTTCTGCCCTGAATTGTCATACTGAAGAAGCCTCGTGGAGCTTTGTTGGGATTTAATATCTGAGGAGCAAAGACCTCCCAACTAGGCATCTTCATCTCTAAGGTGAGTCCTGACCTTGATGCACTTTGAGCAGGACTTCAGGGAGGGGACCAAGTCCTGGCTGTGAATGATATGGATTTCCAAGATACTGAGTGCAGCAAGACTGTTGGGATCCTGAAGACATCCCACAAAACCAGCCTGCATGCCTGCTTCTTTACCTATAGTTATCATCATGAAAAAAAGAGGAATGTACCCTACAGAGTTGCAGTCCACAGCCATCCCCGTGTAATCTTCTAGGATAAGCTGGTAGGCCTTAGGGAAACTACTCTCAACCCTACCCTGGCAGAGTGAAGTTGGGGAGACGGCAAGACAGTGAGACCCTCCACTGAGCCAGCTAGCCAACTATATCACACAAACTGTACTGCACTTTTAGTTCCCTAGTTTTCTAGATGAGCTTCATTCCCTAAAAGGAGAAGGATGATGATGTGTGAGTATAGCATAGCCTGTGGAGAATAGTGCTATTGAATACCGTGTGCTAGGCAATTACACATGTCATATTATTTTCATTGGAGTCTGGAAATCAGTAGAAAAAAGAATCTTGGGTGCTTCTATCTAATATACCTGGTCACCTTATTTCCATCCTTATACTATCAATCTTATATACTGTGGAGACTTTAGTGAGACCTTGTTTCTCCACCCTTCCCCTTCTTCTCCTCCCCACACCCCCCGCCCAAAGTAAAATCCAATGCTGAGGATTAAAAAAAAAAAGTATATAATAAACCCTAAAGGAACCCTTATAACAGTCAAACAAGTTAGAGCCAATAAGCCAACAAAGAAGATAAAATGGAATAACAAAAAATAATTCAGTTTTTAAAAATTTTATTTAAATAAAATTTATTTATTTTTGAGAGACAGAGAGAGACAGATCATGAGCAGGGGAGGGGCAGAGAGAGGGACACACAGAATAGGAAGCAGGCTCTAGGCTCTGAGCTGTCAGCACAGAGCCTGACGCGGGGCTCGAACCCACAAACTGTGAGATCATGACCTGAGCCAAAGTCGGACGCTCAACTGACTGAGCCACCCAGACACCCCAAAATAATTCAGTTTTAATCCAAAAATAGTAGAAGAAGAGGGAACAGGGAAAAAAAGAACAGATAGGAAAAACTAAAAGCAAATAGGAAGATGATTACTTATACCCAAGGATGTCAGCAATCACATTAAATGTAAATAGTCAAACACTCCCAATTAAAAGGCAGAGATTGTCTGATTGGATAAGAAAACAGTACCCAACTGTATGCTGACTTTAAGAAACATACTTGAAATATAAAGACATAAATAGGTTAACACTGAAAGAATGGGGGGGATATACTCAAATTGTATTAGTTTCATATTGTGGTAACAACTGACCACAAATGTAGTAACTTCAAAACAACAGAAATTTATTTCCTTATAGATCTGAGGTCAGAAGTCCAAATGGTTATTAAGGAGTTAAAAATCAAGGTGTCAGCAAGGCTGCTGAGGTTCCAGGGGGAAAAATCCGTTTCTTGCCTCTTCCAGCTTCTAGAACCTGTGACAGTCTTTTGCTCCTGGCTGCATCAGTCCAGTCTCTGCTTCCATTGTCACATTGCTTTCTCCTCTTTGATTTTGTGCCACTCTTATGAAGTTTCTTATGATTACATTTAGGGCTCATCCAGGCAATTCAAGTACTCTTCCCTTCTCAAGTTCCTCAGTCACACCTGCAAAGTCACTTTTGATATTAAGGTAACATTCTCAGACTCTAGAGACAAGATATGAACATCTTTGGAGGACCAGTATTTACCCTACTGTACAAATTAAAAGTAGAGTCATTATGTGTTAACAATTAATATCAGACAAAGTAGATTTCAGAACAAGGAATATTAGCAGGGAAAAGAAAGTTATTTCATAATGATTCAGAGACCACTTCATGAAGAGTACATAATTCTAAGCAAGTATTCTCTTTTAATAACAGAGTTCCAAAATATATAAAGTAAAAACTGATAAACTTGCAAGGAGAAGTAGACAAATCTGCAGTTATAGTCAGAGATTTCAGTACCACTTTTTCAACAATTGTTAAGTCATTATAATAAATTAAGTAGAGGTGTCTGAGTGGCTCAGTCAGTTAAACATCTGACTCTTGATTTTGGCTCAGGTCATGAACTGTTCCTGGGTTCAAGCTCTTTCTGTGCTGACAGTGCAGGGCCTACTTGGGATTCTCTCCCTCTCCGTGCCCTTCCCCTGCTCTCTCTCTTTCTTTCTCTGTCTCTCTGTCTGTCTCTGTCTCTCTCTCTCTCAAAAATAAATAAACATTAAAAAAATTTATAGGGGTACCTGGGTGCTCAGTCGGTTAAGCGTCCAATGACTTCTGCTCAGATCATGATCTCATGATTTGTGAGTTCGAGTATTGGGCTCTATGCTTACAGCTCAGAGCCTGGACCCTGCTTTGGATTCTCTGCCTCCTTCTCTTTCTGCCTCCCCCACTCATGCTCTGTGTCGCTCTGTCTCAAAAATAAATAAACATTAAAAAAAATTTTAATTATTAAAAAAAAGCCAAATAGAATATCAATAGTGATAATATTTAAACAACACTATCAATCACCTTGACTTATTTAATATTTTTAGAACTTTCCACCCAACAACAGAAGATGACACATTCTTTTCAAATACACACAGAATATTTTATATTAAGAGTTTTATTCTTGGCCATAAAACCAGTGTCAATAAATTTAAAAGAATTAAAGTCGAAGAATATATTCTCTGACACCAATGGAATTAAATCAGAAATCAGTAATAGAAAGAGCTCTGTAAAATCCTGAAATATTTGGAAACTAAATAGCACACTTTTAAGTAACTCATGGGTCAAAGAAGAAGTTGAAAGGGAAATCAAAGTATTTTTGACTAAAATAAAATGAAAACACAACATAGCAATATTTTGGAATGTCACAGAAAGTAATTAAGGGGGAAAAATAGTACCAAATATGTATATTAGAAATAAATAACAGTCTCAAATTAAGGACATCAGTTTCTGCCTTAAGAACCTAGAAAAATACGAGTGGATGAAATCCAAAGTAAACCAAAGAATGGAAATAATAAAGGAGAAAGTACTGTTAAAGCAGAAATCAGTGAATCAGAAAACAGAAAAATAGTCGAGAAAATCAATAAAGTGAACAGCTGGTGCTTTGAGAAGATCAATAAAATTGATAAAACTCTAGCCAGACTGATGAGGAAATAAAAGAAGATACAAATTGCAAATATCAGAAACTAGAGAGGTGACATCATTCATAGTCTACAGATATGAAAAGGATAATAAGGGAATGTTATGACAACTTTTTGCTAATGCATTCAGCAACTTAGATGAAATGGACACATTCCTTGAAAGAAACAAATTATTAGAAAGAAATGAGCAACTTGAATAATAATATATCTGTTAAATAAATTGCATTTGTAATTAAAAACTTTACCACCGACAAACAAATCAACAAACAAAAAAAAACTTGTAGGCTCAATGCCTTCTGGATGAGTCTGCTAGGGTTACCATGACTAAACCACAAACTGAATGGCTTAAATGACAAATATATTCTCACACTTCTGGAAGCTAGATGTCTAAGATCAAGGTCATAGAAAATTTGATTTCTGGCAAGACCTCTGCAGATAGCCACCTTCCTGAAGTGTCCTTCCTGCATGTGTGGAGAGGTCTGGTGTCTCTGCCATTTTTTATAAAGACAAAAATCCTATTTTATTATGGCTTCAACATACGAATTTTGAGGGGATGCAGTTTAGTTCATAACATCTTCACTGGTGAATTCTCCTAGACATTTAAGGAATAAATAGTACCGGTTTTCCACAAACTCTTCCAAAAAGTTGAAGACAAGGAAATATTTCTCAATTCATTCTGTGAAGCCACCAATAAACTGAAACCAAAATCAAAGACATCAGAGGAACAGAAAACTACAAATGAATGTCTCTCATAAATATAGATGCAAAAATCTAAATGAAATTTTAGCAAATTAAATTCATCATGACAGAATGGGGTTTATCCAAGGAATGCAAGGTAATTTTATACTTAAAAGTCAATTACTGTAATTCTCTAACAAGCTTAAAAAAAACCATATCATTATCTCATTGGATGCAGTGAAAGCATCTGACAACACCTAACATCTATCACAGGTGAAAATTCTCAGCTAAGAATAAAACTAAGAATAAAGGGGAACATTGTCAACCTGACAGAGGGCATCTACAAAAAAGTATACAGCTATTATACTTAAAGACTGAATGCGTTTCCTCTAAGATAAAAAATAATGCAGTAGTGTCTGCTGTCACTACTTCTGTTGAACATTGTACTGGAGGGTCTAGCCAGTGCAATCAGGAAAAAAAATAAAAAGCACCCATTTGGGAAGAGAAGTAAAACTGTTTTTAGTCACAAATGACATAATTATCTATGTAGAAAATCTGATGAAATCTATAGTAAAAGCAACTTAAGTGAATTTTTCACAATTAAAGAATACAAGATGAAAATTCAAATATTATACTTCTATATTGTAGTAACATTTAGATAGTGAAAATTGATACCAAAGTATCAAAAATATGAAATACATAGGTATAAATTTGACAAACCATTGTAAAAAACAGGTATATTGAAACTTACAAAACATTATTCAGAGAAATCAAAGAAAATTTGATGGAAACAAATGGAGGTGTATTGCTTTGTTCATCAGTCAGAACACTCCATATTGTTAAGATGCTCTTTCTACTCAGATATTATTTATGGATTCTACACAATCCCAATTAAAATTCCTGTATTTTTTTTTTGGTAGAAATTCACAAGCTGGTTCTAAAATTCAAATGGAGTGCAGAGGACCTAGAGTGATAAAACAGTTCTGAAAAAGAACAAAGAGGGCTAACACTGTCTGATTTTAAGAATTATATGGCTATAATAATCAAAACAGCATAACTTTTGCATCAAGATAGGGAAATAGATCAATGTAATAAGAGTTAAAAAGTAAAACCTGATTTTTTTAATGTTTAATTATTTTTGAGAGCAAGAAAGAGCATGAAGTGGGGGAGGGACAGAGAGAGAGGAAGACACACAGTCCAAAACAGGCTCAAGGCTCTGAGCTGTCAGCACAGAGCCCAACGTGGCTCCAACTCATAGACTGTGAGATGATGACCTGAGCCGAAGTCGGACGCTTAAGCAACTGAGCCTCCCATGTGCCCCTAAAACCTGAATTTTGACAAAGGCACAAGGCTTTTGTAGAGGAGAACAATTGGACATCCATATGCAACAAAATGTTATTGAATGTCTTTATGTATTTTAAGAATGTTGAATTTTGTTTTGGTCCACAGTGGCTTGAAGATAAAATCGATCCTTTCAATGCTTTTTTAAGTGTCACTGCCTTGTTAGCCAGGTTTGGTGTAGGTTTTACTCTGGAGCTAGTTTAGCTCCTTCTACTGAGACGTGACTTGTCAAGCATCTGTCTTCACTAATGCCCTGGTTGTTCAAAAAGGTCTCTCTCAGGCTGTCAGGAATGTAAATGTCTCCCAGGCCTGTATGACAATCCTTATGAAGTCTCACCCTCCATATAACCCATTTAGTATTTAGATAATGGCCCATGGAGTCCCTTTTATAAATTTCTGGTACCTATTCTTTACTCCCTCATCTTTGGTTTCCTGCCCTGCAAAATCTAATCAACTCAGCCTCCTGAAACTTTAATATCTGTCTCCTCAGTTCAGCAGGATCACCTTGCTATGCTTGTGCTATGTTCAGGAAAGTG
Source organism: Cryptoprocta ferox (assembly GCA_028646485.1). NCBI lineage: Eukaryota > Metazoa > Chordata > Mammalia > Carnivora > Eupleridae > Cryptoprocta > Cryptoprocta ferox. Next base: position 50,661,156 of record CM053572.1, on the reverse strand, counting down.
CGTCCAGACAAGAAACTGGAGTGCTCTTAGGCCTCACTTTGTTGTTTCCCTTCTCTCAGAGGAGTCATAGATGTGAACTGCCTGTTTTCCAGTGTCTGAATTAATTGGGGTTTTTTTTTAACCCCATATATATTTTATCTAGTTTTCTAATTGTTTACAATGGAAAGGAAAGTCATGGGCAGTTATTTAGTCATAGTTAGAAGCTAATGACTTCTCCAACTTAGTTTTCATTGAAAAATTTGGTTTTCTTAATTTGTTATTTTAGTAAATTACATAACTAGAATAGCAAGTATAACTGGCAAAGACAGATCTTGGAGTAAAGACTACTGGTTTTTGGTGAGGATACACTTTTCTGGTAGGAGCAGAATGCTTTGTAGTCCAGAACGAGGGAACGTAGGTCAAATGGTCAGAAGTTGCTTACTTTTACAGTGGCACTGAATGGAGGGAGTCTAATAAAGGCAAAGCAGATAAATTGTAGTCCATTAAAAAATGGGCTGCTGTACTCAGTTACTTCTGTGAGAATTTAGCATGGGGCAAGTTAGCTAGATCCAAATTGTAAAAGCTATAATCAAAGCTATTCTGAAATCCAGGAAAACCAAATGAAGTATTATCCATAAAAATTGACAGGACTTGGAGTATCTAACTAAGGAATGGCAGTATTTTCGGAGACCCAGTGGAGAAATGGTACCTGATATGCATAAGCTGGGAAGTTATTTTAATTGTGTATTTTCTGGCTTAGTAAATCAAAACTGTTATACAGATCAAGATCATATTTCCTTGTTTAATTTCATGACAGCTATTTTTAGCAAAGAAAGAAAATTTAGCCTTCTCTTTTCTGGCCTCACTAGGGTTAATTTTTGTATCTTTGTTATGTACTTCTGAGATTTTCTCATCATGGTGGTATAAGACATTTTGGTACTATAGTATTTTGTTGGGTTTAATAACATCTAATTCTAGATTTAAATAATCCTTTTCACCAGAACTCTTAAAATAATCTGTTTTTAAAAAAAGAATCTGTTAGTCTTCTAAAGTATGCACCTTTCATGGGGTTTCAATAAATATAAAATATATACTTCTTACATGATTTATAATGTATTACAAGTATTTTCAAACAAATGACATTTTTTCTTTCACCTTTTTGCATGTAGATAACATTACAGTTGGGTAAATGGATAAAATACTTTTTCATAATGTAATTCTAGAATGTTGACTAGATTCACTCTATTACATGTATTCCTCCTGATTTTCAAATATGGTTTATTATTTTTTGTTTTATTTTGTTTATTCCCTCATTTCAGGAAAAATGAAGATGAATGAAATACCTCTCTCTAACATTAACCGTAGAAACATTTTTGGAGAGAACTTACTGTATCAGGCCGCTCTGCACAATGACCCTGATCTTGTTCATCATTATATAATAAAAGGGGGAAATGTTAATCAGCCAAGTTATGCTGGTAAGTTGGGGTTACCAACCACATTATTTTGAGGGGGGTTTGTAGTTTCTGCAGAGTCACTTCTATGAATGTATGGCAAAGTGGGCCTGAGGCAAGTCTCACACAAAAAGTTTCAAGGTCATTTTCCTGCTTAGGTAGCTGATCATCACCATCTCCCTGGGAATGGTGAGGTGGGGAAAGAAGAGCAGGAGAAGAGTAGAATATTTAACCTTCAAGGATTATGCCTACCTAGGGCCCACCAGGTGGGTCATGTGCAGTTGACTTACACAGAAGAATGCCATTCTTGGGGCTGACTTGCTGGCTTTGCATGGGCATTGTTACTATGAAATTCAGCTTTGAATGGAAGAGGAGTGAGGTCAAAAGCTGAAAGAAGCTGATGGTACACTTGAGCTGTGAGGGAAATTGAAATAACATGGTAGCTGTGTAGCAGGGGCAATGGCCAGGGAAATGGAGAGAAAAGAGTATGAGGTAGAGAGGGTGGGACAGGGAGCTCAGAACATTCTTTCTACAAGGCTGCATCTCTGGTAGTCTTTCTTGTAGAGAGAACCTGACGTTTTCCTGGACAAGACACTTAAGTACTTAAGGCCCTGAGCAGCACTGGGCCAGCCTGGGTAGTGCTTTTATATATGCATACTTTTTCTAGCCTTTCTAGATTTTATGAAACAGTGCAAAAAAGTCTTATGATGCACAGATATCAACAGCACAGTCCGTGGACAAGCAGATGATTGTAAGTGCACATATAGCACTTACTTTAGCAAAGCCTGGGTTTATATGATAATCAGGGTTTTAACAGCCTATTATTCTAAATCTCATACCTAAGTCAACCACCAAGGTCCTGTAACCCTCAACCTTGGGTTCTTATTTACTAGCCAAAGCATTTGCTCCCTTAATTTTGAAAAATGCATGGTACTTTTTGTTAATCTCTATCTGCTCCTTAAATTCAGGAGTAGCTCTACAAGCAGCTAACTTTATGGATTTCCTAAGAATCTCTTAACATGTTTTCTTTTCATTAGCCCTTTCCTGCGCCATTGTTAACGTCCTTGGTGTCTCTTCCCTCCTTGTCTTTGGCCATTTATTGTGCACTTTCTCCTCACTACCCCAGGTACTTCTTTGAACTTCGTGAATTCTTTATCCTTAACATACTTGTCTGGCTTTTTGAACTCTCTCTTGTTCTCTACTTTTCCTTCTCACTCTTCCTCTTAGCTCTTATCTTTATTTCTGGCTATTACATCCCATAAAATTGCAGAGGGCAACATTTTTTTAATGTTTATTTATTTTTGAGAGAGAGAGTGCAAGCAGGGGAGGGGCAGAGAGAGAGGGAGACACAGAATCTGAAGTAGGCTCCCTGCTCCAAGCTGTCAGCAGAGAGCCCATTGTGGGGCTCAAATTCAGGAGCCATGAGATCATGACCAGAGTTGGACATTTAACCAACTGAGCCACCCAGGCACCCCTAGAAGGCTGTTTACAGACTGTTTTTAAGACTGTTTACAACTGGTTTTTTTTTTTTTTCATCAGAGTCCCCTGCAGTGTTTGTTTAAAATGTAGCCTTTATTTCACCCTCCAAACACACACATACACCCACAGTCTCACAATCAAAATCTGTAGGTTAAAACCTTGAAATATGCATTTTAACATGTTTCCCCAGATGATTTTTATTCTCATTAAAGTTCAAGAACTACAGTCAGCTACTCGCAAGAGCTGTATACCTCTGTGTAATATACCAGTAATATACCAGTTCATTGTAGTGAGCTTTTATAGTATGCCTCCCATGTGCCACATGTTATGAAAACAGAAAGACATATATACTAGAAAAATTTAAATATATTCTGTGATACAATCTAAAAAAGCTAAGCGCCTTTTGAGAAATAAAATGTTATAGCAACAGAGCAATGGTCTTGTCATAGGTTAACATTTGTATTTTAAGTCCTCATTTATTACATTCTGATATCTTTTTCTTTGATTTAACCAATTGCAGTAATTCTTCATCTATCAAAAACAAAGGTGACAACCAGGAAATAGGCTGAAGAAAGTGTGAATACCCAAAACAAATTTCATAAAGCTTCTTTGCTAAAACTATCTCAGACCAATGTTTTGAGCATTATTCTACACAGAATTCTATCTGATTCCTAAGTCTCTGGCACAGTAGAGCTCAAAGGGAAGATTGACACAGACCAGGATATTGATAATAGCGAGAAGTTTAACAGCAAGGCAAGGGACAAAAAAATTAAAAATGAGAGGACACATTGTTGAGAACTATATAATGTAGTAAAGCATGCACTTAGACCTCTGTGGGTGTTAACAATTGCTCCATTAGAGCATATAACTAATATTATTATTATTAGGATCTTGAATCTTTATTGAAAATGTGTTGTTATATTTTCTTTCTGGGAAATTTATAATCCTATAAAGCTTTAAAGAACCATCCTTCAAGATAGTTAAATTTTTAAAAAGAAAAAAATATGTTTAAGGGTCTTCCAACCTGTAGGGGTGCTTGGGTGGCTCAGTCAGTTAAGCGTCTTGATTTTGGCTCAAGTTAAGATCTTAAGGTTTATGATTTCAAGCACTGCATCAAGGCTCTGAGCTGACAGTGTGGAGCCTGCTTGGGATTCTCTCCCTCTCTCCCCCTCCCCCACTGATGCTTTCTCTTTATTTCTCTCTCAAAAATAAAGTTAAAAAAAAGGATCTTCCACTGATAGATCTGGGAGATAATAAAAGAAGGAGTGGTTTTACAACACAAAAGGAGTAATCCCTAGGGGAAAGGAAATTCTTTGTATATTTGATTTCTTTCCTTTTAATTTTTAAAATTTATTTATTTTTGTGAGAAACACAGTTCGAGTAGGGGAGGGGCAGAGAGAGAGGGAGACGCAGAAGCTGAAGCAGGCTGTCAGCACAGAGCCTGATACGGAACTCGGATCCACAAACTGCGAGATCATGACCTGGGCAGAAGTCGGACACTTAACCAACCGAGTCACGCAGGCACACCCATTTGATTTTTTTCTGTGAGATGTAGCCATATCCGGTCTACAGTGGCTCTTTCTGCAGAATAAAAGTCCTTCTGGCTTTGTTGATGCTGGGAATTTCTGTCAACCTTAAGACCGATACTGTTCATCACTGGGTTATTCTTGCTTAGGTCTCACTTAAAGTAGCATTCATTTTTCACTCCTTCCTTGAGGACCCATGATTTACTCTGAATTACTGACATGCAGTAATTCTCTTCTTTGGGAATTTTCTGCAGTACATTTAAAATAGAAGACTGGCTTTTCACTGTACATTTCACCTCATGCTTTTCATCATTCTGTCTCAGGGAAAACAAACTGATCTTTTGTTATGGGTTTCGTGTTCCTAAAGCAGTCATCTTTGCCTCTTTTAGGAAACTAAGTTTTACTGTAGTTTAGTCAAAACCTAAATAAGGAAAGGAAGTTTTCTGGGAGGAAAGTTATCATCTTCATTCCAAAGTTAATAACTGTTGGATTTCTCACATATCATCTTTCATCCTAGACTGGTGGCAGATAATCAGGTTAACCAGTATGCACATTGATAAGCAAATTTCCATAGGTCCCGAAATCTAAACAAGTTCACACTTTTTATCAGAAATATTGCTTGGAGGGACATAACTTTTATATTATGTTTTTAACAGCAGGTAGTCCTTAAGTGCTTATGTTTCAAAAGTTCACATGTGAGCTATTTATTTGAAAGTGTCATGACATTATGAGAAATTTCAAACATACAGAAAAGTTAAAAAAAATTCCACCTTAAGCATCCATATACCTAATACCTACATTCTACTTATTTATTTTCATCCCATACTTACTATAAAGGAAGAACACTTGTGTGTTTCTCTTCTACTTATATTCATAACACTTGTGATATAACATGTGTGGGTTTTCAACACATCAAGCAATTCTTTAACACCAGCTGAGTGTCCTGCAATTTAATTCATTTCTGACACTAACCCATATTACCACAGACCCCAGAGGTTAAGGGCTCAGTCACCCTCACTTCAGATGCCAGTCAAAAGTAGTAGGCCCCCAGGTGACCCACAATTTCTGTTCCGCTTGGCTACAAATTGGACGTTCCCACAGTCCCCTCCTTGGATTCAATCATTTCCTAAAGTAGTTCACAGAACTCAGGGAAACACTTCCTTATGTTTACCATATAAGTTTATTTATTACTGTAATAAAGGGTATGACAGGGTACAGATAAACAGCCAGATGAAGATACATAGAGTGAGGTCTGGAAGGGTCCTGAGCACAGGAGCTTCTGTCCCTGCGGAATTGGAGTGTGCTACCTTCCTAGCACATAGTTATGTTCACCAACCTGAAAACGTTCCCCTGAACCGCAGAGTTTTGAGGTTTTCATGGATTCTCCCATCATGAAGGCAGGGCGGGGGTAGGATGGACGTGAAGCTGAAAGTTCCAAGTTTCTGGTCATGGTTTGGTCTTTCTTATGACCAGTCCCAACCTGGGAGCCCATCAAAAGTTGCCTCACTAGAACAAAAGATATTTTTGTCATCTAGGGAATAAGGGACTTAGGAGCTTTGTGTCAGACACTATTATCAGGAAATTGCAAAGGTCTTGGGGGTTCTGTATGAGGAACTGGGGTGCGAGACCAAATCTTAGAACAAAAGATTCTCCTGGCACCCCTGTTTAAAAGGGTTTAGGAGTTCTGTGCCAGGAACCAGGGGCAGAGACCCTGCCTATCCATCATACCTGTCCATCTATAAATCTCTGTCTGCCCATCAATCCATCTTTATGTTGATGCGGTTCAAAGAAAGTTAGTACATTTTACCACTAAACACCTGAGAAATAGTATCTGTAACTAGAGTTCAATTTTTTTCAGAGGTAAGATGGTCATATGGTGAAATGCAGATCTTAAATGTTCTATTGGATGAATTTTGACAAATAAAGTCACCTATATAACCCAGACCCCTGACAGAATAGAATACTACCATCATCCCAGAAAGTTCCCTCATGCCTCTTCCCAGTCATTCCTCACCCCCAGCTCTCTAGAAGCCACTACTGTTCTGATATTTTTCACTCTTTTTGATAGTTTTGCCTCTTTAGTATTTCACCATTAAGCATGATGTTAGCTGTAGATTTTTGTAACTGCTCTTTATCGTATTGAGGAATCCATTCCTAATTTGCTGAGTATTTTGATCAGGAATGAATGCTTGGTCATGATATATCATGCTTTTATATATTGCTAAATTCAATTGGCTACAGTTTTTTTTTTTCAGGATTTTTGCATCTGTGATCATGACTAATATTGGTCTTTAATTTTCTTTTTGTTGCAATGCTTGTGATTGGTTTTGGTATCAGGATTTGCTAATATTTTGTTCAGAATTTTTTTTGTGTCTGTGTTCGTAAGTAATATTGGTTCATGATTTTCCTGTAATGGTTTTGGTTTGGGTATCAGCATTATGCAGACCTCATAAAATGAGTTAAGAAGTATTCTCTTCTGTGGGGCGCCTGGGTGGCTCATTTGGTTGGGCGTCTGACTTTCACTCAGGTCATGATCTTGCAGTTTGTGAGTTTGAGCCCTGCATTGGGCTTTGGGCTGACAGCTCGGAGCGTGGAGCCTGCTGCAAATTGTCTCCCCCTCTCTCTACCCCTCCCATACTCATGCTCTGTCTCTCAATAATAAATAAATGTTAAAAAATTTTTTTTTAAGATTGGGGTTAAATGTTTGACAGAAATTATGATTGGAACTATCTGAGCCTGTAACTTTTTTTGTGGCAAGATTTTGATAATAAATACAAATTCTTTAATAGGTGTGAGCTCTTCATATTTTGTTTCATCTTGTGTCTGTTTTGGCAAGCCTTATTTTTCAAGGAATTTATGCTTTTCATCTGAGTTATAGAATTTATTGGTATAAAGTTACTTATAATACCCCCCTATTATCCATTTAATATCTGTATTTAGGGATATTTATCTTTCATTCCTGATATTGCTCATTTCGTTCCTTCGTTCCTTCGTTCCTTCCTTCCTTCCTCACTTCTTTCCTTTTTCTTTTTTCCCCTTCCTTCCTAAACTAGTTTAAGCTAGAGAATTATCAATTTTATTGCTTTTTTAAAAAAAAAACTAACTTCTGGCTTTAAAATTTGTCTTTCTTATCTGTATTAAATGTTATAAATTTCTGCTTTTTTTTGACTCTACTTACTTTGGGTTTATTTTGGTCTTTTTCTAGCTTCTTAAGGTTGAAAATGAGGTCACAGATTTTTGTACCCTTTTTCCCTGCTATAGGCATTTAAAGCTTTAAATTTCCCTCTAAATACTGCTTTTGCTGCATCCAGCAGATTTTAATGTATTGTATTTTCATTATCATTTACATTGAAATACTTTAATTTCTTGTATGATTACTTATTTTACTCCAAGATTATATTAGAAATTGTTAAATTTTTAAATATTTGAGAATTGTCCAAGTATCTTTCTGATACTGATTTCTAATTTAATTACTTTTGGTCAAAGGAGATACTTTCTGTGAATGTTATCCTTTTGCAATTATTGAGAATTGGTCTATTTCCTAATATATAGTCTTTCTTGGCTAATATCCCTTGTGTATCTGAATGTTTATTCCTCAGTTTTATGTAATGTTCTCTAAATGTCGCTTAGATGAAGATGGTTGATAATGTTCAGATCATGCATGTCTTTATGGATTTTTTTGTCTAGTTAACCTATCATTTCATGAGAAGGATATTGAAATATTAACAAGTATGATTGTGGAGTTGTCTCTTTCTCCCTTTGATTCTGTCCATTTTTGCTGCTTGTATTTTAAAACTTTGTTATCAGGTACATACACAGTTGTAAATTGTCATGTCTTCAGATAAATTGACCTTTTTAACTATTTTAAATTAAATTGACCTTTTAATTATTTGATGACCTTTTAATTATTTTAATTATTGTGAAATAGTTCTCTTTGTCTCTAGTAACATATTTTGTCTTGAAGCTACTCTGTATGATATTAATATAGACATCCTAGCCTTGTCTTATGTTCCTTGTTTAGTTGCTATATCTTTTTCCATCCTTTTATTTTCAAACTGTTTATATTTAGAATTTATTTATTATAGACAGCATACATATATATTTCTTATAGACAGGTTTTTTATCCATTCTGACGATCTCTGCCTTTTAATTGGGGTGATGAGTCAATTTCAATTTAAGATAAAAGGTAAGATTGAGTGAGGACTGTGATTTTACTAATTGTTTCTTGTGCATATTACCCTTTTTTTTTTTTTTTTACTTTTGTGTCTTTGCATTTCTTTGTAGTGATTACTCTGGAGCTTGGAATGTACATCTTTAATGTTTCATTCTTTTCAGAGTTAGTATATTAATATTTCTATAAAATGTGAGAACATTGAACACATCTCCCTTATCTTTTATTCCATATATATATGTAACATCTATATACATTAATAACACTAAAATATAATGTTATAATTTTCAATGTAAACAGTCACATGCATTTTAAGGAAATTTATAGGAAAAAAACTCCTCTATTAACTATATATTTACTTTTTTTGTTGCTCTTCATTTTTTCCTCAAAGCTTTCTAATTAATACTAGAGGAGAAACTCCTTCTATAACATCTTATGACAATAGATCTTAACTAGGGTGATACTGCCTTTTAGGGGACATTTGGCAGTTTATGGAAACATTTTTGGTTTCCAACATTTCGGTTCCAACATTATCTGGCCCAAAATGTTGATAATGAGATAGAGAAACTGGCTTATAGAGAAGGTTCTGGAAACAATTAATGAAATATACCCCCCCTTTTTTTTGAAATAGACTTTTAACATGTACTTTTTAGGTTTTCTTACATCAATCATCTGATTTTTTGGAATTGAATAAATATAATTTATACCATTGTCTCTGGCTAACAAGGATACGTAAGTCATACAGATACTTACCTGTATGCCTCCTGGTTTTCTTACAATAATTTGTGTTAGAACTACTGTAAATAGCTTTTTACAAATAAGGAGAAAAGAAATACATATTTTTGAAGTGACTTCTCTGCATTCCTGACAGCTGGTTTACTTTAATGGAAGTACCCTGAGCTAGAGATAGAGTTTTTTCTTACTCTTTTCTGCGGAAAAATAGCCTGTAACTAGCATTGTCTTTAAACTATCAATGACTCCCTTACAGCCTTTTTATTTGAGGGGAACAAGAGAAGTTTCAAATATTTTACTTTTTTTCATATTTTTTCACAACTGAGTTGGGGGTAGGAATTTGATTTGGCCTTCAGATTTATTGAATCCATCTAATAATAGTTTATTTTCATGGTGGGATTATCTTGTCTCATATAATCAAAATATTTTTAAAGAAACAACTTAGAGTTTATATTTTAAGGGCAAGCACAAAACATTAAGATGCCAAACGTAAACAAATACCATTTCCTTTTCATATAATAGGTTGGACAGCATTGCATGAAGCTTGTGTAGGAGGATTTTATCAGACAGCAAGTGAACTATTAAAAGGTGGAGCAGATGTAAATATCAAAGGAATGTACCAGATCACTCCCCTACATGATGCTGTGATAAATGGACATTATAAGGTACTGTGATGCTTTTGTTTGCAAATCAGATACTACATTCTACAGATATTAAAAAGCTCAGGAAGCACGCAATAGGGATTCAGTTATAGTTTATTCTTCTAATGGGTACTCAGAATATATAATAAAATCTTACTTTGTGGTAGATATAGTGTGCCTAATATGGTAGATGCTATGTCACGCGTTACTTTTAATAACTACAGGTAGGGTTTTGGTTATGCATAGTATTTTTTTAAATGTTTATTTTTGAGAGAGAGTGAAGTGGGGGAGGGGCAGAGAGGAGGGAGAACAGAGGATCCGAAATGGGCTCTGTGCTGACAGCAGCGATCCCAGTGTGGGGCTCAAAATCACAAGCTATGAGATCACAACCTGAGCTAAAGTCAGACTCTTAACCGACTGAGCCACCTAGGCACTCTGTGGGTACACATAGTATTTTTTATTTTTATTTTTATTTTTTTAAGTTTATTTATTTTTGAGAGAGTGGGGAAGGGACAGAGAGAAGGAGAGAGAGAATCCCAAGCAGGTTCCATACTGTCAGTGTAGAGCCTGATGCGGGCTCAGACTCACAAACCGCAAGATCATGACCTGAGTGAAATCAAGAGTTCAATGTTTAACTAACTGAGCCACCCAGGTGCCCTCACATAGTAGTTTTAAAACTTATATATTTAGACTATTTCAGTATGGTGCTCTATAGGTTTTTAGCAGAAGCTTTTCTGCTTACAGAGTATTACACGGTGATGTCCAGTCCCAATAGGAGGCATACACCTTTATGGACATTAGTGTCACTTTCAGAGTCCACATAAGACATGAATCTCTTGGATTAAATGATTAGCCAGCACATACTAGCATAGATGTACCACAGTTTAAAATATCAAAATACTATAGTTCCACACAAATTGGTTAATAGTAGCTACAATAATGGTAATATTAAGATGATCAGTTCCAGCACGTGCAGTTTATTTCAGAAATAAACTTATATTCTGAACTTTCCAGACATTTTCTGGTTCAGGCACCACATTAGAGGACTGAGACACTTGCTGAAAATATTTATGTTATTTGTCTCAGGTATTGGAAGTTGCCTCTGGGTTCAAACTCCTAGGGTAGAAAAGGGAGCTAATCAGCTGAGCTCAGGAAGTTATGTTCTACTTACTTCCAAGAAGAAATGCCTAACAGATAGAGCTGGGGAAGGCTGCTGGGAGCCATGAACATAGACAGAGCATAACTCTTCCTAATGTGAAACAGTACTTCAGGAAAGTTTAGACTCTTTTGCCTTCTTTTGATAATAGATCACTTGCTAGTAGGTAGTCACCCTCCACATTGTAAAGAAGGCTGGGTGGGGAGGGGAATTCTAGTTGGGACCTAATTTAATGGCCACAAGAATGCAGGCTTGGACAAGTGATGGCGTTGTGAGCCCTCTCTCTGTCCTTTCTTTGCTCTCTCTTCACAGCTGGCCTCCATTAGAGAAACGTCATGCCAAAGCACTTCTTCCCTCTCCTCATGGCCCATCTGCTCTCCCAACTTGACAGGGTTGACTTACCCTAGTCAAAAGTCTTTTCCCCCTTTGGGCAAGGTGAGCCCCGAGCACTTCACTTTTTTTTCCTTTCTTTCTCAGTTCTATCTTTGTCCCATCTGGTAACTTGGCTTTCGTCAATGTCTGCCTCACTGGCTAGAACTGGCTGTCTCCTGTCTGGCCTTTGCACATATGTAGCCGTTTCTTACTCCCTCAGTGAAGTTAAAGGGACCAAGGACACACACCTCTAACTCCAGAATCTAGTTACCTCGCTACTGTCTCACTCTCTCTTGCCAACCTTTGTGTTCCTATGACTGATGTGCTTCTGGCATCGTGGCATATCCTGACTGATGGCAGGAGAAAAGAGAATGGCAAGACGGAAGCCCAAATCTAGAGAACAGTCATGAAAATGAAAAGGCGAAACCCACAGGGGTGGGGTGAAGTCACTGTCTTCTTTGTTCCCTTCCCCTTCTGTTTAGCTGGGGGGAGCCAAAAAGTTACTTCACCCAGTCCAAGAGAGATTTCCAAAATTTCAGGTCAGTTCTGGACTGACTTAAGAACCAAAGCCTTAAGAATCAAAGTAGGGCAAGACATTGTTTTTGAGGATGGAGTAGGGATGGTATGAGCTTCAGAGGAGGATCTAGGCTAACCTTGGGGAGTCTCATATGTGAGGCAAAGATGATCAGAGAAATGGTCTAGACTCTGGGTATTGCTTCCATGCATTACTTGTCACAGGACTAAAAATGCCAGTGTGAGTTTCTTAAATATTCCAGAGTTGAAGGAACTTGAATATATTGTCTTACAGGAATTAATTTTAATACTAAAAGATGGGATATCCTAGGATATAGTATTCTATTTTTTAAAAAGTAAAAGCCATTAAAAATACCTTGTATGATTCTACTTGTTTGAAATATTTGCAGTTGTCAAAACTTTAGAGACAGAACAGATTAGGAATGGAAGATGGGGACTTGCCTGGGTGGCTCAGTCCGTTAAGCGTCCGACTTCGGCTCAGGTCATGATCTCATGTTTGCCGGTTCGAGCCCCGTGTTGAGCTCTGTGCTGACAGCTCAGAGCCTGGAGCCTGCTTCAGATTGTATGTCTCCCTCTCTCTCTGCCCCACTCCTGCTCACTCTTTCTCTCTTAAAAATAAATAAAAACATAGAAAAATAAAGGTGGGGAATGGAGAGTACAGTTCATGGTTAAGGGATTTCTTTTAGGAGGAATTAAAATATTCTAAAATTAGATTGTGGTTATAGTTACACAACTCTCTTAATAAACTGAAAACATTGAATTATATTTTTTAAATAGGTGAATTGTGTGGCATGTAAATTATATCTCAATAAAACTATTAAAAATACATTTTTTAATGTGGAAAAGGTGGAGTTTGAGAATTACAAATGATCAGCTCATTGTGATTCCTTAGAAAAATCTGGAACAGATTATTAGACACATGGGAGACATTTAGACAAGAATGCAGTGATCTTTGAGAATCTGTAGGCATCACTAAGAACAAGTCATGTCAGACTAACCTTGACTTCTCTTTTATTAGGCTTACTTTGTTAATAGGTGAAGGAAATGGCATGACAAGTTGATATAAGCTATCATAATTTTAACAAAGCTTTTATTTGATGAAGTGTCCTATGGTGTATATGAGATGTTGACTTGGAAGTTTGCTGACAGTGTTACTAGGGTTCACATGTATTGAAAAAAGCATCCCTCAAACATGGTGATTATTTATTCCACGTGTATCTGGAGTGAAATCACTTATAAAGTTTGATTACATATTCTGTTACACTATAAAAAGCCTAACTCCCTCAACAGGCTGGAACACAACTTACGTTTTGTTGATATTGGAAATGTTTTACAGAAATCATAGGCATTATACCGTTTTACTCATAAATACTTAAGCCTGCATCTCTGACAAATAAGGGCTTTATTTACACCCACAATATCATCCTACCTAATAAATATAAATAGTTTCTTAATACTATTTAATATCCAGTCCATATTAAAATTTCCTGAATTATCTAAAAAATGTGTTTTTATAGTAAGTTTTTATTTGTATCAAGATCCATCAAAGTCCATACATTACGTATGTTTGTTGTGTCTCTTAATTGTGTTTTAACCTATAACAGCCCTTTCTCTATTTTGTGTTTTCTTAGGTGTTCTAGAACCTGGGTTTAAAGAATTTCCTAGATTCTGGATATGGCTAATTTTACTTTTGTGGTGTTATATAGCTTGTTTCTTCTTTAATTGTCTGTAAAGGGATAATCTTATTTAGAGACCACAACCTGGGTGCTAGGTGTGCTCATTGCTATGGGATATCATTGCTTTTAGGCATTTTCAGTAAAATACATATTTTTAGAAAGAAAAATTATTGGTTCATACTGATATTCCTTTTTTTTAACATTTATTCATTTTTGAGAGACAGAGAAAGACAGAGCGTGAGTGGGGGAGGGGCAAAGAGAGAGAGGGAGACACAGCATCTGAAGCAGGCTCCAGGCTCTGAGCTGTCAGTCAGCACAGAGCCTGACACAGGGATCAAACTTACAAACTGTGAGATCATGACATGAGCCAAAGTTGGACGCTTAACTGACTGAGCCACCTAGGCGCCCTCATACGGACATTACTATTTCAAATGTAATATTATACATTTATATTTAACTGATTTTATACTTAATATCTCTTTTTCTCTTAGGCTCAACATTTGTTTCTTAAAATTACTTATTTCTTTGTTGTATAATATACTTACAACATTACTATCAACAATATTATTATCCATGTTAACAACATTATTATTAACAATGAAAATACTAATGAAGGATTTTTTGTAGTTTTTTTCTGTTTTGTGCAGATTTCATTAGTGCTGTGTGGTCAAAATATTGTCAAAATAATTGAAAGTATTCTATTCTCTAAATATTATGCTAAGTGAAGTAAGTCAGTCAGGGAATGATAAATACCATATGATTTCACTCATATGTGGAATTTAAGAAACAAAGACAAACCAAGAAACAGACTCTTGACTCTAGAGAACAAACTGATGGTTACCAGAGGAGAGGTGGGAGGGTAGGGATGGGTTAAATAGGTGATGGGGAGTAAGGAGTGTACTTGTGATTAGCACCAGGTGATGTATGCAAGTGCTGCATCACTATATTGCACATCTGAAATTAATAGTACATGTATTTTAACCGGAATTTAAATAGAAACTCAAAAGAATTTTATTCTCTGTCCTACTTGCTTCTTACACAAGGAAGTCAGCTGATTTTAGAGGGAAGAAAGCACTTGATTCAATAATATGATTAAAGGTGAAAAATCCATAAGCAAACTTTAAGTAGAGGTATACCTGTATTTCATTAAGGAGTCTATTGTTTGACGAACCAAATAAGTGGGGATCGTGATGTCAGCCACTTACTGCAGTTGCTCTGCTTGTTCGAGTTAAGAACCTGTGGTAGCTTTAAAACAAGTCCGTAGATTTTTTAATAGTCCTCCTTTCAAAAGGTAGAGCCTGATTCTCTTCCCCAAGATTGTGGGCTAGAGTGTTAGTAACTTGCATCTAACAAATAGGATATGGCAGAAGTGACAGAATATGACTTTCTAGGCTAGGTTAAAACTATGGTAGCTTCTTCCTTGTTTCTCTTCTCTCTATCTCGGTTCATTAAGTATGAGGCTAGGTATCATATCATGAGGACATCAAGTAGCTCTATGGAAAGGTCTACGTGACAGTGAAGTAGGTAGGGCCTCTGTCCCATACCCGTGTGAGTGAGCCATCTTGGAAACAGATCCTGCAGCGCCAGCCAAGCTTGAATATAATTATATCTCCAACCAACATCTTGACTATATCTTCATAAATAACTCTGACCAGACCTCCAGCCCCTGCCAGTGTCTCCCCGGGTCACCTGATTTGGACCTCCACCCTCACCTCAGCTGCAAATAGGCCCAAGCTGTTCTTGCTCCCCCATGGGCTCCTGCACCTGCGCCAGCTCCTGCAAATGCAGAGTACACATGCACCCCCTTCAAGAAGAGCTGCTGCTCTTGCTGCCGTGTGGCCGGTGCCAAGTGTGCCCAGGGCTGCATCTGCAGGGACACATCAGACAAGTGCAGCTGCTGTGCCTGATGTGGGGGAGAGCCCCTTCCAGATGGAAATAGAGCACATGTACAAACCTCAGTGTTTTTACTTTTTCATACTACCTGGACCCACTTGTTACATTCCTGTTTCTATGAAATATTTGAATGGCAGTAATCTCATCTAGACTCTTCTGGGAAAAAGAAGAAGAAGAAGAAAGAAAAGAGAAATTCAGAACCACCTACTTGTGCCGCTCCCAAATGGCTGATCCACAGAAACTGTGAGATTATAGTTATTGTTTTAAGCCACTAAGTTTGGGGATAATTTTATTAGGTAGCCACAAAGAGCTAATAAAGCACCTAAATATAGGTTTAAAATATGGGAGAAATACTCAGTAAAAGTCATTTATTTACTGCCTTTTGGTGAGAAGAGTGTTTCAAATCAGAGGATATGTAAGCAGGCTTCAGAATTCATAATATTAAGGCTAGAGAGGGAAATAGTAAGTGTGGACATTTGGTGAAGCAAACTATCCACTGTCTAAATCAGAGATTCTCAAAGTAATATATCCACTCCCTTAGAATCACCAACTGAGATTTCTAGGAAAGTGGGGCTCTAGCCCCTGCCTTTTCCCTTCTCCCAGTCCTCTTTGTCATGCTTCTTGTTCCTAAGTCACTCTCATACTAGATGGGTTATTTTTTTTTATGGTAAATGTTAAAACGCCTTTTTAAAAAAATTTGTATCCAAGTTAGTTAGCATATAGTGCAATAATGATTTCAGGAATAGGTTCCAGTGATTCATCCCCTACATATAACACCCAGTGCTCATCCCAACAAGTGTCTTCCTTAATGCCCCTTACCCATTTAGCCCATACCCTCAGCCACAAACCTTCCAGCAACCCTCAGTTTATTCTCTATATTTAAGTCACATGTTTTGTCCCCCTCCCTGTTTTTATATTATTTTTGTTTGCCATCTTAATTCCACATATGAGTGAAGTCATATGATATTTGTCTTTCTCTGGCTAATTTCACTTTAGTGTAATACCCTCTAGTTCTATCCACATTGTTGCAAATGGCAAAATTTCATTCTTTTTGATTACCAAGGAATACTCCATTGTGTGCATATATATGTACATATATATATATATATATATATATCACATCTTTATCCATTCATCTGTCAATGGACATTTGGGCTCTTTCCATACGTTGGCTATTGTTGATAGTGCTGCTATAAACATTGGGATGTATGTGCCCCTTCCAAACAACACACCTGTATCCCTTGGATAAATACCTAGTAGTTCAATTGCTGGGTCATAGCATAGTTCTATTTTTAACTTTTTGAGGAATCTCCATACTGTTTTCCAGAGCGGCTGCACCAGTTTGCATTCCCACCAGCAGCACAAAAGAGATTGTCTTTCTCCTCATCCTCGCTACATGGGTTATTATTTGACACAGAACCTGCAGAGATAAACAGCACAGCCCTTTTGGCAACTCCCTTGCAAACTTCTTTTCCTAAAATAAAGCTGTGTACTCTGTATCTCCTTTGCTGAACAAAACATGAAGATCCAGACATAAATTAGTTATCTTCTCTTACCTGGCTTGTATATGAATTATAGATTCAATTATATCTACTATTACTTTCAGTTTCCCCATATAGTATTAAATTCTCATAATAATTTGAAGAGTAGAATTGCTGAGTCTTAATAATTTTTAGAGGATTTGGCTTATATTGTCCCTTTGTGGTGTTATGTTTTTCACTCCTAGAATGCTTTGTTACAAAAGGAAAAATGTATATATATTTAATTTGGGGGTACATATAATTTACAGAAATTTAGGTCCTTTCTGTAATTCCAGATACTAACATGGAAATTTTGGCTCCTTTTTGTGTAGTTTTATTTAAAGCCTACTTCTGACATCCTCTCTGATTATATTCTTCTTATATTAAACAATATTTATTGAATACTTACTGTATGCCAGACACTGAGATAGGCACTGGGAATATAAAGATGATTAAGACATATACCTGTAGTAAAAGCTTGGAAGCAACTTAAACATCTGTCAATAGGGTACTGGTTAAATAAAGTACAGTACATTCATATAGTACCTTCTGTATTCGACTATTACTCAGCTGCTAAAAAGAATGAGAAAGTTCATTTTATACTGACATGGTACAGTCTCTAAGTTCTTTTGTTGAGGGGAGCAAGATACAGAAGAATGTATATATTCTATGGCCATTTGTGTAAGAAGAAAATATGTATATATATATGTATATGTATGTATGTATATAAAATATGTATACATATATATATATATATATGTTGGACTAGCTTAACTTGAAAAATTCAGAAAAAACTATAACCAGTGTTTAAGAAAAATATTAGATGACTGAAATACAGGAATAGAAGATGAAACTTATTTTTCATTGTATACTTTTCTGAGTCTTCTGTATTTTGAACTATATTCATTCCTATTCATATATAATAAATTAATTTTAAAAGAAAGACATAGTCCCACCCTCAGAAACCTTAGAGTGCCCGAGAGACAGATTACTAAGAAATAAGTATGATATATATATATATATATATATGGCAGTATGATAAAATATGTACCCGAAAGAAGGAAGCAGCAGTGGATGAGGTCAGGGAGAGCTTCATGAGGAGGTTACTTGAGGAGTAGGAACGGATTAAGGATTGACTGGTTTCTCCCTGACACTGAAGAGGAGCAACGGCAACACAACTACAGATGGAAGACATAACCATCTCCTGGAACATGTCAAACGTCTATTTACTATTATGGAACCCAGTCCTAATTCTTGGTATATATGCTAACTCCATTTCACCAGCACCTGAACTATATATATTTCTGACCATTCCTTCTTCCCTCATTTCTTCCCTCCTTCCTCTCCCTTTCCCCTTTTTTCTCTATTTTTGTAAGAGAAAGGATATGTATATCAACAAATTATGATTCAGTAGCAGTTGGATTAATTTTTTTATTGGGCAAAGATGTTCTAGATAAACCCCAGCTCTATTGTTGAAAGAAATATCTGATGTTGCTTAGAGTTGTAAGCCAGCGCATGTTTGCAATAACATACCTTTTGTCTGGGCGTGCTCACATGAACGATCTTCCTGTAGGTGGCAGCGTTACTTCTTTTGAATGGAGCTGATCCCTTACTTAGAAGTGACAATGGAAAGTGTGCTTTGGATGAGGCCAAAGATTCGTGTATGATGCGTCTCCTTGAGAAATATATTCCTAAACACCAAAAACATCTTCTTACATCAGGTAAGATTAAACTGGCCTGTTATATGTGTTCATTATGTTGGTAGAGAGTTACAGAAATTGAATTTAGAATTATAGAAATTAAATTTCCTTTCCTCCTTAGTTTTGACAAAATCCATCCAGTGGTGGTCTTGCTCCATTTCTTTAATAAAGCATACTGACTCGTTTGCAAATACACATAATGTAATGACTCTAAAAGAACAAAGAAAAAAGAGATAATATCAAAGGTACTTTTCCCTAGTTGTTCATTGCAAACAGCTAAGAAAGCTTTTATAAAGTTCTAGTCCCCACCCCCCCACCCCCGACAGTTTTTGGGTTGAGTAACATGATATGATGTAAGTTGTATTTGGCAATATCTTTTTCCATGAGTATGGCCAGGATTGGTTTTGTTTCCATTCCCTAAGAATCTTCTCTTATGGTTATATTTTTGCCCTGTCATCCATTACACTGTTAAAAATTGAACTACCAAAGAACTTGATTTATAATTGTCAATAAGAAGATTATAAAAATAATTAACATGCATGGCACTTTCTTTACATTCTCCCTAATGCATCTGTTAGATTTTTTGGTAAGATCACAGCATTCTTCTGCTTAAAAACCCTGCAGTGGCTTTCCATTTAATCTAGAAGTAATGTCAGTATCCTTACAGTGGCGTAAGGTCCCTATATCAGCTGGCCACCCAACCAGTCACCTTCTTCTCTTACCATTCTCTACCTCTGTCACTGAGCTTCAGTCACACTGGCCTCCTTGCTGTTCCTCAAATATGCCTTCTCCACCTCTTTCAAGTCTTAGTTTAAGTGTCATCTTCTCAGGGAGGCCTCGACCATCCTATTTAATACTGCATCTTACCTCTTTCTTACCCTCACTGTAGTAGTTATCTATTCTATCACTATGCAACAGTTACCCAAAATTTAGCATCTTAAAATACCAAACATTTATTATCTTTCATAGTTTATGAGGATTAGAAGTCCAGAAGCATTTTAACTGAGTAACTGGTTCCAGATCAGTGTCTCTTACAGGATGCAGCCAAGCACTTTGTGAGGGCTGGTCATCTCAAGACTCAGCTAGGGCAGGGAAATCCACTTTGAAGCTCACTCACATGGTTTTGGCAGGCCTCAGTTCCTCACTGCCTATTAGCTGGGGGCTTCAGTTACTTGCCACAGGCCCTTTCTCCATAAAGCTGCTGACAGCCTGGCAGCTGCCTCAGAGCAGGTGATCCAAGAGGGAATGCACCCAAGACAGAGGCCTCAAGCTTTTTACAACCTAATCTTAGAAGTGATATACAAGCACGTCTGCCATATTCTATTTGTTATAAGTAAGTCACTAAGTCTACGAAGTTCCACCCAATTTTGGAAGGAGGAAATACCAAAAATTTTATGAACATATTTTTCAAACTGCCTCACTCATTCCCATCCATCCTACCTTATTTTACTCTTAGATTTATCCTTTTTCCATAACACTTAACACCTTCTAACACATTGGACAATTTGTTTATTTTTTATTTTCAGTCTTCCCCCACTGGAATCTAAGCTCCACGAAGGAAAGGATTTGTGTTTCGTCTCATGATGAATATTGGGTGCCTAGTACCCAATAGGCGTTGAGTAAATATTTGTTGAATAAGTAGTTTGTCAGTCCTTTTAAACAAGACTAACAAAATAATTTCTTTACCTTCAGGAGCTGTGTATGTGCTTCATTCACTTTTACTAAACTATATTTTAATAACATTTCCCCTAAAAGGTAATTATTTGAATGCTATTGACTAAGGACTAAGACTTGGATCAAAACACCCTACTTTATTTTATTTATTTATTTTTTTAAAAAGAGAATACAAGTGGTGGATAGGGATAGAAGGAGAGAGAGAATCTTAAGCGTGGAGCCTATGATCTCAATTCCAAGACCCTGGGATCATGATCTGAACCAAAATCAAGAGTTGGACTCTACGGGCACCTCGGTGGCTCACTCAGTTAAGCATCTGACTTCAGCTCAGGTCATGATCTCGCAGATAATGGGTTCAAGTCCTGCTTTGGGTTCTGTGCTGACAGCTCAGAGTGTGGAGCCTGCTTTGGATTCTATGTCTCCCTCTCTCTCTGCTCCTTCCCCATTCCACGCTCTCTCTCTCTCAAAAATGAAAATAAACATTAAATTTTTCTTAAAAGGGTCAGACTCTCAACTGACTGAGCCACATAGGCATCCCAACACCCTACTTTATAATAATGAGATAACTTCATTGAGAATTAAAGGTCACCAAGAGGCAATTAGTTAATGGTTCTTTAGAACAAAACACTCCTTCCCCTGTAGCCCAGTCTCATCAGAAAATAAGAGGGACAGACTACACCTTGTTGAAGCCAGGTCTATAAAAGCACATTGAGATAGATTATTCATGTTTACATTCATTGAGATAGATTTTTGCACTCATATTTACATTTCAAGCTATGTGGAAAATTGTAAATATTCAGTTGGAGGCAAAAGCATGTATATTTTTAAATTTTGGTTTGATAATCTACTTAATTGTTTTACTGCTCTATTTTGTGATAGCATGCACTGTTTTGCCTTTCTGAGAGTGCTTTCTCCAGCATTATAACCCTTTCTCCAAATCCAGAATCTCCCATTCACTAATGCCCGCTTCTGACCTATACCTACCCAAGGGGATTTCATTCATGGAAAAGGATCCCAAGCCTTTTTTCTTAGGATTTAGCTCTCACTCTTCTTGGTGAGGGAATTTACCAAGCTGGGCTGTGTTATCATGCTTCATTAGGTGGTTTGAATATTTATTGTTTGAACTTTTGAAGTCTGTCATTAATTATTAGCTGACTTATCAATATAAATGAAAAATTAGTTTAGAGTTTTTGTTTTTAAATTTCAGGTGAATAGCTTTTAGTTATGGAAATGATGGATAAAAACTTCCCTCATGCACTATTTGGTGCTTTTCTTGGAGTATAATACATCTACTTTGTTATAGGACAAGTGTTTGTTCCTACTAAGTTTATAGCCTGGGGTATATTAACACTCAATTTTCTCAAATTTGGGTTTATAATACCTACTCCTGTACCTACATATCTGTGGGATTGTTACTGTGAGGATTAGAGTCAGTGTATGTAAGATACTTCAGTACAGTACCTTACATATGACAAAAGCTTGGAATAACAGAGTGAAAAGAATTACAGCTACATCACCAAAATTCACCACCTCAGAATTTATATCTGTATAGATTTTTTTTAAGTTGGTTATACTAAAGCATATAGACTCTTGAAAATGAGAGGAGATAAAAGCCCCTTTCTAGCTTCCAGATTCTCTTAGGAACCATGCCCAAAATGGTGGTTCCTGTGAAAAATTTTCCTGCTCTTTTATTTAAGAACCAAAGTTAGGAAAAGGCACAGAGTCCTTTCTGCTCTTGGAAAAAAATAAAATAAAATTAATAATGGAGCACTTTCTGTGTGTCAGGAACTCTTCTAAACTCTTTACATGGATTATCTTATTTAATCTTCACAACAATTTTGTAAGATAGGGACTATTAACTACCTTCATTTTATGGAACTGAGGCAGAGATATTAAGAAACTTACCCAGGGTCACCTAGCTGCTAAGCAAATGGGTAAAGATAGAAAGTTAGGAGTAGGCTCCAGAGCCTGTGCTCCGAGCCTCTTTGCTTCACTGAAGGACATCCTATGAACCTACTGTCTTCTGTATGAGGTGAGTAGGTGAATGTCAAGCCTCATTATACACCTCGTAATTTTAATTGCTATCATGAATATTATTCCGACGAAATAAAATGTTCTTTTTTCCAGTTACACCCCTGCTAAAATATTTTTACATTTCTATTTCATAATGTATTTAAAGAATTTTACATTTACATATCACATCTAAGATGTTCTTTCATTTATTCCTTCTTCTATTAAATAATCATTGAATACCTCTGATGTGCAAGGCACTGGTGCTAGGTTTTTCTCTTTTGAGGCCAAATGTATATATAGGTAGCTAATTCCACCTCTAGGATTTAAAAGAGACACTAAAGTACTTTTATTATCAACTTAGGTATATTTATTAAGCCATCTTTTTTTTTCTTACGCATTCTCAACACTGGCCTTTTCTATGCGTGTATGTTTCACTTTTGAGAGAATGAAGCATTCAAACTAGAACCTTACTAAGCAGACATATTAGGAAATGATAATCCAGTTAATTGTGATATAATTTTTTGCTCTGTAAAAGTAGTTTGCTGACAGATGCATATCTGGATGTATCTGTGGGAAATATAAAAATAATTCATTGCCCATCTTTGTTATTATTTTGTTAGGGCCATATTGCTTTTCCTACAGAAATGTTTTCAACTTTTTCAAGATAGTATGAAGTTTCTAATAAATATGAAAGTTATTAGTTATAGGAATGTTATATGTTCCAATTCCAATGGAAAATGTATAATTTCACTTATTCCTCTGGTTTTCTCATGGCAAAGGACTTGTGGGTTTTAGAAGTTAGAGTCTGACTACTGGAGGCTGTTTTCTTTTATTTCTTCTTTTTGTTTACAGCTCTAAAGAACAGCACTGAAACATTAGACATAGAGGATGTACCCCAGCACAAGGTATAACACTTTTTAGCCGTAAACATTTTTATAGGTCGCACCTACTGCTTGTTTTATGGATTATCAGAGTAGAAGGAAAGATGGCTAAAGCATTCATCAGGAACAATGACTTCACCTTTGCTTTTAAAAAACTTTGGAATAATTACAAGAGAATCAAGTTCTGGTAGTTCAGGAAGCAGTTGAGTAAAGGTAGCATATTTTGGCACACTGATGTGTCAATAGCCATTTCCTTTTTCCTCCTCTTCATGGAGCCGTGGGGTTTATCAGCCATGTCTAATTTCTTCTGGCCTAAGCCAGAGGTGTCAGTCCGTCCCTTCAAATTTTATAATATGGGCCATTAACTCTTCAACTGGTGCTTGGGTTGTGGTGAGTGAGAGGAAGCAGTGTCCCTGTTTTAATCTTAGCAGCCCACAATAATTTTTTCATGCAGATCAGTTTGGGAGCATATCTGCCTTCCTGTTTTTTTTTTTAATTGATTTGTTTGTTTTTATTTTTATTCTTTTATTGAGAGAGAGAGAGAGAGAGAGAGAGCGCGCACGCGCGCGCGGGAGCGAGCACACAAGCAGGGGAGAGGGGCAGAGGGAGAGAGAATCTTAAGCAGTCTCCACACTCAGCAAAGAGCCCAACATGGGGCTCCGCAGTACAACCCTGGGATCATGATCTCAGCCGAAATCAGGAGTCTAATGTTCAACGGACTGAGCCACCCAGGTGCCCCTATCTTGTTTTTAAATCCCTTCTCCTGCTGCCCTACCTATGGTCTGTCACAGATACTAGATGAAAAAAAACTCAATTCTAGCTCTATCTGTATGACAATTGGTACAGGAGGGTATTTCTAAAGGATTCCCATTTGGTTATGTTTAAAGCCTATAAAAATTAAGTAGATTAAATTTTGTATTATGCCTAATAAGATTAACAGTGCTGAATACTGGCAAAAACAAATAAAATGTGAAGCACAAAATGTGGATTAGTACACATAATGAGTCTTAATCTACTACATTTGTCTTTTTCTGTTAGTCTTCTTTTTTGAAATACCAGGTTATATATATCCCATCAGGTGATGTGTTTAGATCAAATCATAAAATTGAATGGAGTAATGATTTCATTTATCAACAATCCTGAGTTAATTGAGTGTAGAGCTACAGCTGAAAATGAAAGCCAATTAATATGTTTTGTTTCTTTAGAAACCAAAATTCAGTTCTAAAAATCTCGAGTTTGTTTGTGATGAAAATTCCAACAGACAGAAGTCAGAAGATGTAAAAGTTGATAGAGGAAGCAAAGAAGGTTTATTTATAAATAAAGATGTATATGAACATTACCAAAAAGATTCCAAAGACACAAAATTTGGTAAATCCACACGTAAGCAATCAACTCTTAACCAAATACACTCTATTAGAGGACTCAGAAAAGACAGTCTCCAGGATATCAAAGGTTCTAGCACAAATGTGTCTAAAGCCAGAGGAAGAAGAAATACACAACATAAAAGAACTAAAGAAAATGTTGCAAAACAAGAAAGCATTCCAAGAAAGACAATTACTGTTTCTTCTTACAGAAGAATAAACAGGTTGGTTACTGGTCAACAAGATATTCGCCAAGACTTTGATGACCTTCCAGAAAAGTCACATAAACTTTTTAGCCCAGCTCTGTCAAGCCTGAAAAATGGATTAGGTAACACTATTGAGGCTTGTTCAGTTCTCAAAGAGACACATATCCACAGCCTGGATTTATCAGATACTCAAGAAGCAAAATGCTTGGAATCCACTGACCAAGCTGAAGCTGTTCCTTTCTCAGGACTTTCCTTACAGAAAGAAATGAAGTTACCACTTGTTACTACACATCAACAGCCTCACACTCACCAAGAACAACAGCACAGTAGCCCTTCTCATGAAAACAGTAATTTGGGTCAAAAAGGTAAGAGCCTTAATGAGTGGGAAAATTCTTTTGCATCCTTTATAAAGGAAAAATTTGATGATGATGATGATGACTGCTGTATCTCTGAGAAGACAGTAACATCTAAAAAAGTGGTATGTTCTACAGGTTGCACAAACCACTCTAATTATGAAGAGAATATAACAAATAGAGAAGAAATGGATTTTAAACAGGTTTTCCCTTCTGAAGACCATTTTTCACAGGAAAATAAGTTAAAAGCTTGCAGTCTAACCATACTTCCACAACAGGAAGCTGTTGATTTTTCTGATTCAGATAATACAATAGGTCCCGAACAACATGTTACAAGTGATGAACAATGCACATATGAAACTTCTTTTGATCATTCACATGGCATTCCTGAGCATACTTCCCTGACTAGTTCAAGAACATTTTCAACACAGGAAACTTCAAAGTTGACTAGTCATGTGGAGCTATTCAAAAGGCCTCAAGATCCTTTAATGGATCAAACAGATACATATACTGTGGAAAAGGTACATGAGGGAGAAGACGCTCAAAGGGATTACAATGATGAAAGCAGAAAACCAAGTTCTTCCAATGGGCCTTTATCCACAGTTGTTAATTCTCATGTAATAGAGACAACTATGGTTGAAAAAAGGAAACAAGATACTCCAGAAAGAAAAACTATGCATAATATAATTTTTTATTCCACTGACAATATTAATAAGGAATTGACCAACATCTCACAACTTAGACAAAAAGAAGAGAAGGAAATTTTTCATGTACCAGGTATTAATAGTATTTCTTGATTTGTACACATTTCCTATAGATTTACTTATTTGATAGAAATTTCTAGCTGAATTCCACTCAACTTATGCCCAAACTGACAAAAATCAAGACATGTGGACCATAATTTAGGGATACTAAATATATTTAGTTAAGTAATATTTAGTTAAGTAATGTTGTTTACTTTGAAAATCAAACTATTGTTATCAAAGATTATTGCTAAACTGATATTGATAGAAGTTAATAAACAGTATTTCTATAAATTTTTGTTTCTTTTTAATATAGCACTTATTTAGTATCAGTTAACCTAACATTTCCATAGCAGGAAATTGTTAGCTCATTTGATTTCAGTGATTCACTGTATTCCCATAAGAATTGTATCCAGCAAACTTTGTTATATAAAATTGTATTTTTTATGATTTTATTTTTAAGTAATCTCTACCGTCAACATGGGGCTCGAACTCATGACCCTGAGATCAAGAGTCACATACTCTATTGACTGAGCCAGCTAGGCACCCCTAAAAACATTTTTTAAGGCTTTCATTCCCTTAAAAAAACAAACAAACACAACAGTCCAGGTAGGAAGAGAAACTTGGAACAGTTATGTGGCTAGACTCTTTTCTAATCATGTAACCAGTAAGAAGAACTGCAGCACTAATGTTGCAAAATATTTGGTTTTCAGATGAGGAATTAACTAATAATATCAACAGAGATGAAAGCAGTATCAGAAACGGTGAGAAAAAAGAAAAAAAAGATTCTGAAATTCATACGTCTGCTAGTAATCAAGAACACAAAAAAGTTCGGAATTTGAGAAAAAGACAAAATTTCTCGAAAGTTACCTGCAGCCAAGGTTTGTATTTCTACACTTGTCTAGGTAAAAGTTGATATGATCAATCCCAGCAACCCACTCTACTTCAGGGAATTGCTAAACTTTCAGATTTACTATTGATTTTTTTTCCCATTCACTAGGTTATAACATTACTTCAGCTATATTTATCAGATGGTTTTAAGTATAAAGTACCACTTGAGAATCCATTAGTCTTCAGATACATTCTTGTCATATTTCTGCCTATGACTTTTAACTTGAAATGTTAGAGGAGGTAAGATGAACAGACAGCAATGATATTGGGTGGGGGCAGTACATCTGAACTATGCCAGATCACTTAACATACTTCCTGGGAGCCCTTTCAGTATAAGGGAAATAAAAGAGTAGCCACTGGTTTTCATTTTGTCAGATGAATGAACTGTGTGTGCTTGGCAATATGAACAACCTAACTATCTTTTGATAGTTCTTGGAGCTAAGTCTGTGGTGAACAATAGGCTGGGCCAAGCTACTTCAGGTTAAATATTAAACACCAAAAAGTTCATTTATCTATTGTCTCTTAAGAGGTAGGAAGGACACTGGATTAGGCATTCTCTGAGAACTTTCTCCCATTGTCCCTGTCTCTCATGTAATCTGAAGACCTTCTTAGACATCCCTCCTCTAGTGGGTTGAATGGTGTCCTCCAAAACATGTCCATGTCTTAATCCCTGGAACCTGTGATACTATCTTACATAAAAGTTATATTACCTTATTTAGAAACAGAATCTCTGCAGATATAATTAAGGATCTTGAGCTTCCAGAGAGTAAAAAATAGATCACATATAAAGTAATTGAAAGCTGAGCATTTAATAGCATTATACTTTATTAATAAATAGTATTAATTTATTGGGGTGGCTGGATGGCTCAGTTGGTTAAGCATCGACTCTTGCTTACAGCTGAGGTCTTGATATCATGGTTCGTGGGTTCAAGACCTGCATCGAGCTCTGCACTGACAGCATGGAGCTTGCTTGGGATTTTCTCTCTCCCTTTCTCTCTGACCCTCCCCTACCTTCTCTCAAAGAAAAACTAAAAAAAAAAATTAATATTATTAATTAACATGAAGTATTAAATATTATATTATTGATTAATATTTGTTGATTTATTAATAAAGTATAATGATATTAAAAAGTGCTCCACATTAACAACAGTTGACTTTATGAAGAAGTTTTTTTTGCAGGTTTAATATGAATACTATTTGTTTCCTTTCTAGTTTTTTTTCCAGATTTTATTTTAAAATTTTAGTTACATGGTGCAGAAATTTATGATGACAGTAACATTGAAGAATTTGAGTTTTTTCCCCAAAATGTTTATTATGTGCCTACCTCCTTTGCTATAACACACCAAGAGCAAGGTGAGAGGGTTTGGACCATTCACAGTAACAATGATTGGGAGAGATTTTTCAATTCAAACTTGAAAACTGCAGGTCTGACCTTTTGGATATTTCATAACTTTAAAATATATTCTCTATATATGTATATATAATATTGAATATATAATAGATATAAAATTATTTATTGTTCCAGTAAAGAATTCCTGAGTGCAAATTTCTTTTTTTTTTTTTTTATGTTTATTTTTGAGAGAGAGAACACGAGCAGAGGAGGGGCAGAAAGAGAGGAAGACGCAGAATTTGAAGCAGGCTCCAGGCTCAGAGCTGTCAGCACAGAGTCCAACGCAGGGCTCGAACCCACGAACCTTGAGATCATGACCTGCACCTAAGTCAGGCATTTAACTAAATGAGCCACCCAGGCACCCCACTGAGTGCAAATTTTTAAAGAGCAATATGATTTTGTCTGGATGTCAGTGGAAGGTAGCCGTGAGGCTGTTAGTATTCCCTGTAATTCATATAATCAAAGAATCCATCTTGCTAGCATTTAGGAAATGGAGCAGGGAGAGGATCCTAAGGTTTAATGCAATGGTTTTCAAACCTTATCCTGCATCAGAATCACCTGAAAAGCTTATTAAAATATATATTGCTGGGCTCTAGCCTCAAAACGTCTGATTTATTAGGTGTTATCTATTCATGTATAACAAATTCACAAACTTAGTGTAAAACAACACACATTTTTTAATCTCATAGTTTCTGTAGATCAGGAATTGGGCATGGCTTAGGCAGGTCTTCTGCTCAGTTTATTTTATAGGCTACAGTCAAGCTGTTGGCCAAGACTGAGGTCTCATCTGAAGTCTCAGCCAGGGAAGGATCCATTTTCAAGCTTATGCAGTGGTTGTCAGAATTCAGTTCCTTGAGGGTTGTGGCCAGTTTGTGGTCATCCTCAATTTCTTCCTTCATGAGTTTTTCCAGCATGTCCATTTGGTTCATCAAAACATGCAAGTTGAAGGTGATAGCACAAGTTAGCTAGAAAGACAGAAAATGTTACAATCTCTTGTAGCCTAATAAAGGAAATGAAATATACCCTCGATATTGAGGTCTTTTATTGGTTAGAAGCAAATTATCCAAGAGGAATGAACTATCCAAGGCCATAAGCACCAGGAGATGGAGATCATTAAAAGGTGTTTTTTTTTTTTTAAGTTTATTTATTTTGAGAGAGAGCCAGCACAGGTGCAATCAGGGGAGGGGCAGAGAGGGAGAGAGGGAATCCCAAACAGGGGCTCAATCTCTCAACCTTGAGATCACAACCTGAGCAGAAATCAAGAGTCTGACACCATCTGACTGAGTCACCCAAGCGCCCAAGGAGTTATCTTAAAGTCTGCCCTCTACAGTAGGCTTTTGGAGTGGGCTGGAAAATTTCATTTCTAACACATTTCCCAGGTCATACTGATAACTGCTAATCTGGGACTACATTTGACAACTGCTGGTGTAATGAATATTCTTTTCTGTTTCATCACTCTAAACCTCAACTTTGCCTTAATGCCTCATTCTGAAGCTTCTCTGATACAATTTCTACAGAAAATAACCTCTAGTTTCTTGGCTTGGGGATGGGGATCTTGGTAAGAGGAATGGTTGCCAGATACTTCAGGGTTGGGGAGGGGAACTTGGATTCCCAACTTTTCTATATATATATATTTTCAGTCAATCTCCTCATTTCTGCCCAGTTCCGTGCACCCTGCCTTCCATGGTACTTGATACCTGCAAGTGCTGGGGCTCTGGTGGGCTCTCTTTCTCTGTAATTCTTTTTGCAGACATTTGGGTTGAGGCATTTCCCCCACTCGACCAAGTCAGCTAAATCTTCTCCATCACTAATTTTCTGGTTCCCAAAAAGTTGTTGACGCCTCTGTCCTCTATTGTTTCCTCTTCTTTTTTCCTTATGTGGTGTTAAAAAAATTTTTACTATCATTTTAGCATGGTTTAGGGAAGAAATTGAGGAGGAAATATGGTCCTTAATTGTTTGTTTGTTTGATTTTTTAGCTCCAACTTAGGTCTTTCTAACTTGTGGTGCAAAGAAAAGACTTTTAAAAAATCTTTAGGGGCACCTGCGTGGCTCAGATCATGATCTCACGGTTCTTGGGTTAGAGCCCTGCCTCAGGCTGTGCCCTGACAGTGCAGAGCCTGCTTGGGATTCTTTCTCCCTCCCTCTCTCTCTGCCCCTCCCCTGCTCATGCACACACACGCTCTTTTTCTCTCTCAAAAAGAAATAGATATATTTTAAAATCTTTGGATAATTATATTGTACTGCATGTTTTATGGAAGAAAAACCACTCAATAGGCCATAGTTCAGGTTTTGGCATCTTTTGTGGTCAGAAACACACTCACTGAAATAGAGAATAGAGGAGTTTTATAAAATCACAATTTGTTTAAGAAAAATGTCCATTGTTAGACTACTGAGAGTGAGAGGAGTGTAGAACTGTAGCATATTTGTTTTAATCTTATGATCGAGTGACTGAATAACTGTTAGAATGAATGTAATGTGCTTAGATGCTCTACAATTTCTCCACAAGTTATATTTTAAAACAGTAATAGCAATGATGATACTGACGTATGTTTTGTATAGTGTACTATACTTAGGATATTTTGAGGAGGTTGCTCTGTATTTTCTAAGCTCCTTTGTAATAATCACCATTTGGCAGAAAAGCCTCAGTTTTGCTTGGTAAATTTACAGAAATGAAAACATCTGGAATCAATAAGAAGAATGCCAGAGGGGAAAGCCGGCTTCATTTGGCTTCCAGAAGAGGAAATTTGTCTCTGGTAAAGGCTCTAATAGAATCTGGAGCGGATGTGAATCTAAAAGATAATGCAGGTTTGGATTCTTTAAATTTTAATTGTCTTTATCACTTGAACTCACTGAACTAAACATTTCATCCACCCTACACCAATTTTGATCCTGGCTGCTAACTTTGAACTATCTTTTTTATAATATATTATTTAGTTGAATAGTTCAGTTTATCTTGGTTTTCACTAGTTGCTAAAATAACCTCCTCTGAAACAGTTTTTAACATACATATGAGAGCATTCAGAGGGAGTATACAGAATGGGAAGTAAGAGGAACTTTATGTAGGCCTTTTCCTTGGAGGCCTTAATAGTATTCTCTTACTTTAGAGAGAATGCCAATTTTTTCCCATTTCCCTGTCCCTTCTCTTTCTCCTCTCTTTACATGGTTCCTTTTGTCTTTTTTATTTTAATTTTAAGCCTCCATTTTTAAATTGATCTTCTAACATTTTGCTCAAGCACAAACAAATCTTGTGTGAGGAATTAACAGAAGGAAAAACTCAAAGGTTGACTTCAAGAATCATATATCATTTGAAAAAGATAAGTGACAATGGAGTGATACAAAGAAAGTCAGACATGATTGTGCTCTATTTTAATATCTGAGTTGAAAAAAATTGACATTAGTATTTACTCTAGTCCCATTATATTTTATATTTTCTGAGTCTTCTGTTTGACACTTGTATCAAGAGATGTTTTTTCTGAGATCAATTTGTTTTAAAAAATGAAACATTTTTTAAGTTTATATATTTATTTTGAGAGAGAGAGAGAGAGAAAGAGAAAACAGGAGGGGCAGAGAAAGAGGGAGAAAGAAAGGGAGAGAGAGAATTCCAAGCAGGAGCTTGGATGTGGGGCTCAAACAAATGTTGAACACACCTGAGCTGAAACCAAGAGTCAGATGCTTAACCGACTGAGCCGCCCAGGCGCCCCCCAAAATGAAACACATTTTAAGGTCACAGTTTTCAGTTTAATTTCTTGTCTAATGCTTAGTGTATACATTTGAATCAGTATATATTCTATTAGTGCAAATAAACTTAAGAATGGAGATATTACATGAATGTTGATTTGTAAATAGCAGCTTGTTTGGCTTTTTCTTTTTTCCTTTTTTAGGTTGGACACCACTTCATGAGGCATCTAGTAAGGGATCTAGTGATATAATTGTAGAGCTGTTAAAAGCTGGTGCTAATGTTAATTGTGAAAACCTAAATGGGATTCTGCCCTTACATGATGCTGCCGCCAACAGTCATTTAAAGGTACAGTGCATATCAGATTGCATTCTTATTACTTTTTCTTAGAAAAGTGATTGAAGAAAATGAAGATATTTTAAACTGAGCACTGAAGTGATTCCTTAAAGTAAATGATTTTTAAAACCTACTTAAAATTATAAATGAAGATAAGATATTGTATAGAGACTGGAAAAATCATACTTCCTAATCATTTTTCCATTGTCTCTATTCATAAAATTCACATGTCAGAATAAAATGAAAGGGCTCAGGGTAAACATAGGCTATAAATTTAATACATTTCATGTTTAACTGTCTTAAATGATTTGCTATTGTGCATAAGAGTCTAATTATAGTGATGATATATGTTGACAGACTTTTTTAACTCAGAATTTCTCAGTGGGTTTGAGGTTTCAAAGAAATGGGTAAAAATGCATGTTGCTTGTTCCTGAGCATGTGTTGTATAAATTTCTTTGTTTCTTTTAATCAGACAGCCATCACAAGAAAAAATTACTAAGGTCATTACTTCAGTAACCCTGAATTTCAAATCTAGACCTTAAAATTCCTAAGATTTTTAAACTCATCTTTGTTTGACAAATCTGAGAAGACTTCTGTTGTTATTAATAGGCAGTGCAGATTTCAGGAAAAATCACTGGCTTTGGAAAAGAGTTAAGGAAAACACTACCAATAACAATATTAAAACCAAGGTTCATGTAAAAAATACCTTGAGCCAGTCACTAATACCAATTTATCTGTCTTTAGATATTTTTAAGAGTCTGGTGATTTTTTGTTAATTTCATGAAAGCATATCCCCACTTTTTTCAGTTTAAAGGTAGTCATGTGAAGGAATAGTATGGAATTTATGATTTGCAGAGATAAGAGATATAAACTAACAATTAAGAATAATACCAGATGGGTGGGCTAATGTCCAGAGTGGCTTCTTTTGACCAAAGAAGCTCTTTGGTCTCTATGATAAAGTCTCAAGATTATGTGGCCATGAAATAGAAGAAGGGAAGCAGGAAGAATTATTAAATTAATGAACTTACTGGTAATATGTAAGGGAAAAGGCCACTTAAAGTGAAACCACTTAAATAAGGGCCAAAATTTCATAGTAGGAAAATGAGGTTTTTAGACATTATCCTGAAAAATGCAGTATAAAACAAAGAAAATAAGGAGGTCCCCAGTACCACCCCTGTACCGGGGAATTTATTAGAAGGATTTACAGAGCTCAGCATACAGTTGTGCTCATAGCTAAGATTTCTTACAGCATTGTGGAAAGGATATGCAGCAGACTGGACTTAGCTCATGGGCCGTAGTTTGCTCTTGCTCGACCTTGTGTTAAAGCAGTATAGATAAAGTTTGCATTTAGAGTAACCTTCCACATCACTACTGCCTTTATTTTAAAGAGAAATGTTCTATTTGAAAGAAGTAGGCGGTATTTTTAAAGATATTTTAATTTCTTTGACGCTGCTATATTGCCAGCATCTTTCCTCATTTCTCCAATAATTTTCACTCCATGCAGCAGTTCTTTGATCATTGGCTCATTTTATTTCTAATTTCCTCCGTTTTGTCCCTATTTCCTTATCTTGAGATAGAATATGGATAGATAAACTAGAAAAATTAAAAAGAGAGCAGGAGAGGTAAATACATGGTATTATAGACCTAATCAGTATCAATTCTACTATATCTTATATTTTATTTTTTTACTTTTGCGTTACTGCATGAAAAGTTATTGAATAGCCTATTTTTCCCAACTTTTAATTTCTTTTTACATCTTCATTTCTGTTTTATTTTCCAAAATGGTCATTTATTTTACCTTGTAAAAGAGGATAAGAAGATAAGGAAAAGGAGAGTAAAAGATACAAAGTGGGTGAGGATGGACATCCATTTTCGTACAAGAAAGAATAATGGGGACAAGATATACCCTCCCATCCTAACAACTACAAAAGCAAAAAAATATATGAAATAGCAGTTTTGAGACTTTGTACAACATGCAGCACAGGGCATTCTTCTTCTTGAGAGAAGGGAGGCAAATCCTATGATTACCGTACCATATGGACTAGGCATCTCCAGGCAGAAACATAGGAAGAGAAAAAACGAAGAGCCCTGTGGTCTCAAGTTCAGTAGATA
Organism: Cryptoprocta ferox; assembly: GCA_028646485.1. NCBI lineage: Eukaryota > Metazoa > Chordata > Mammalia > Carnivora > Eupleridae > Cryptoprocta > Cryptoprocta ferox. The sequence goes on along the minus strand of CM053572.1, from coordinate 50,626,690 downwards.
GAATTTGGAGTTTAAAAGTCTCCAATAGCTAGCATTTATGGAGCAAAATACCAGAAAGGATCTGCACAGAGAACTTTCCAGAAATTTGAAGGAGAATCACCTTGATTCTTGTTTGATCTACAAATATGTTTAAGAAACCCATGTAAGTTTAGGCAAAGAGCCAGCAGGAAGGATTGGCAGAACCATTGCTGGAACTTACGGGGGGCTGAATGGTTTATGTTTGTACCAGCCAGAATGGTAAAAACCCTTAAAACATGGAAACATCAGATAGGTATTTCTTGCATAGTTGAGTCAAATTAGTCCTTTCTCTGGACTCACCTTAAAATTTAAAAGAAAGTATGGGGCACCTGGGTAGCTCAATCAGTTAAGCATCTGACTTTGGCTCAGATCATGATTTCACAGTTAGTGAGTTTGAGCCCTACGTCTGGCTCTGCTGACAGCTTAGAGCCTGGAGCCTGCCTTGGATTCTGTGTCTTCTGCTCTCTCTGCCCCTCCTCTGCTCACTCTTGGTCTCTCTGTCATTCAAAAATAAATAAATGTTAAAAATTTTTTTTAATTTTAAAGAAAAAATCAAAAAGGTCATACTGATTTCAGTAACCTAAATTTATCCCAGAACAAAGCACAACAACGTCTAAAGGAATACAATAAAATGCAGCATTCAGCAATATAAAAATTACAATGTCTATCAACCAGTCCAACAAAATTGTTTAAATAAAAAAGTATGAAATATTATCTATAAGGGGGGAAATAATCATTCCAAACAGACCCAGAAATGACATAGATAATAGAATTAGCAGAAAAGGATGTTAAACAAATATTATAATTATATACTCCACATGGTAGGCAGAATTCTAAGATGGTCCTGAAAATTCTCACTCACTGACCTATATACACTGTGTATAATCCCCTCCCTTTGAGTGTGAGTGGGCCCAACCTAATCAGCTAAATCCTTTAAAAGAAGGAAAGCATCAAAGTTAACCATGTGGCAAGGATCTGCAGCAAGCTTCTAGAAGCTGAGAGCAGTCCCTAATCCACAGCCAACAATAATACAGGAACGTTAGTCATAAATTTTCAAGGAAATGAATTATGCCAAAAAAACTAGTGAACTTGGAAAAGGACCCTAAACCTTAGGTGACAATCACAGTCTATGCTGACACTTTGATTCCAGCATGGTGAAGAATCTGAGCACACAGCCCCACCATGCCATGCTCACTTTTCTGACCTACAGAACTGTGAGATTGTGAATTTGTATTATTTGTGTTATAAATCCGTAAGCACTCAGATTTGTAGTCATTTGTTATGCAGTAATAGAAAGCTAATAAACTCGAGAAGGTAGAGGAAAACAAACATGATGAGAAGAGAAATGGAAGGTGTAAATAAGACTCAAACTATGAGAGATGAAAATAAAACATGTGAAATGAAATATTCACCAAATGGCTTAGTTATTAGCAGCATATAAAAACTAAAAGTGTGGTAGATTTGAAGATAAAACACTAGAAATTATACAAAATAAAACAAAGGGAGAAGTAAGACTAAAAAAAAAAAAACAGACAAAAGAGGAAAGCATCAGTGACCTGTAGGGTAATATCAAGTTATATAATATATATGCAAGCTTAATCCCTAAAGGAGGGGGCTGATCAGAAAAAAAAAAAAATGTTTGGAGAATAAAGACCAAACTATCAAAATGTGATGAAAACAGTAAATCATGGAACCAAAAATCTTACCAACTTGCTAGTAAAGAAAAAGTGAAGAAAACTGCACTAACATATACCATAATAAAATTTCTGAGAGCCAGTAAAAAAGGGAAGAATCTTTAAAACCTAAAGTTAAAAAAAAAAACACATGTATATATAGGAACAAATAGAATGGCAGCCAGCCTCTCATCAGAAATTTTGCAAGCCACTGGACAAAGGAGCAACGTCTTTAAAAAGTACAGCAAGAGGGAATGAACTTATTAACCTAGAATTCTGTACTCAGCAAAAAGTCTTTGAAAAGTAAAGGTGGTGTTGGCAAAGATGTGGAAAAATTGGACCTCTCATGCATTGCTGATGGTAATGTAAAATGGTGATGCTGCTGTAGAAAACAGGCTGGCAGTTCCTTCAAAAAGTTAAACCAAGTTTCCATATAATGTAGCAAATAACTCCCATGTATATATCCAAGAGAATTGAAAACATATGTTCACACAGAAATTTTATATGAATGTCCATAGCACTATTTTCCAAATAACCAAAAAGTAGAAACAACCCAAATGTCCATCAGTGGATGAATGTATAAACAAAATATGGTATACATCAATAAGATGTTAATAAGCCATAAAAAAGAAGTACTGATACATACTACCACATGGATGAAACTTGAAAACATTGTGCTAAGTTAAAGTTAAAGAAGATGGATACAAAAGGCCACATATTATCTTATTAATATGAAATGTCCACAATAAGCAAATCCATACAGGCAGAGAGTAGATTAGAGAATCCCAGGGGCTATGAAGAAGAGGAAATGAGGAAAAAAGATAAACCATGAAAACAATAATCAAAAGAATGAGTAACTCTGGAAGCATAAGACAAGTAGATTTCAGAGCAAGGAATATTGTCAGGGATAAAGAGGGACATTTCGTAAGTATAAAGGAAATATAAGACCAAGAAGACATAGCAATCCTGAACGTGGATGCACACAGTAATGATTTTCAAAATAAATGAAGAAAAAGCAGAATTGAAATGGGAAATAGGGGTACCTGGGTGGCTCAGTTGGTTGAGCATCCAGCTTCGGCTCAGGTCATGATCTCATGGTTCGTGACTTTGAGCCCCACGTCGGGCTGTTTCCAGACAGTGCAGAGCTGGAAACTGCTTCGGATTCTATGTCTCCCTCTCTCTCACTGCCCCTCCCTCTCCCTCTCCCTCTCCTTCTCCCTCTCTCTCTCCTTCTCCCTCTCTCTCTCCTTCTCCCTCTCTCTCTCTCTCCCTCTCTCTCTCTCTCTCTCTCTCTCAAAAATAAACATTAAAAATCTTTTTAAAAAAGAAATGGGAAATAGACAAATCCACTATCATAGCTGGCAATTACAATTCTTCTCATAATACATTCTTCTCTTATACAAATACACACCAAGAGACACACTTCTTTCTTGCCTCACCCGGATTACTGAGGTGATCTGCAAGATTGAAGGACTGGGAGAGGCTGGGGACACAGCAGCAAAAGGCTTAGAACTCACCAACTTTGGTGATGCTACGCTCCAGAATTGTTCCAGTTTGTGGACTCCCATCAGGAAGCCTACCTACAGGTTGTTGGAGATGCCTCGCCTGTAGAACTCCCCAAGGAGCTCCTTGGATTTCCCTAATGCTCTGCACACCTCACCCTCACACCCATTCCTCATACCCCTTCTACTACCCTCCCCCATAGCCAGCTCCCTCTGTGCACTCTCATGAGCAGCAAAAGCCTTTGCAGACTTGCTAGTAAGCCAACACAGAAAGTTCAATTCTGTAGGATTTCAGGGGACATTTTAGAAACCCCCCCCTTGGAAAAGCAAACAAAACCCAGTTTGTCTGTCTTTGTGGGATCGATAGAAGGCATACAGTTTTAAGAACTCCCCCTAAGAGAAAAGAAATGTGTAGCAAATACATCTATAAAGAAAAATCTAAGAAAGCCTCAGAATCCTGAGACATACTGACTGGTGAAGATGTCTCTTTCAAAGCTGGTTAGTGAAGACTAGAGGATGTGACTGGCTCTTCAAATGTGAAGATGGCAACACAAGACTTCAAGGAAGATAACAGATCAGGAAAACATGGCTCCAGTAAGGGAACACAATAATTTTCTAGTAACTGACCCCAAAGAAATGGAGATCTATGAATTGTCTGGCAAAGAATTTAAAATAATTATTTTAAAGAAGCCCAGTAATCTACAAGACAACTCAGTAAAACCAGGAAAATAATATATGAACAAAACTAGAGGTTCAACAGAGAGACAAAATTTATAAAAAAGAACCTTTTGTTCACATAAAGATATATACTCAAATGTTCACAGTAGCTTTATTCATAATAGCCCAAAACTAGAAAGAACCCAAATGTCTCTCAGCTGATAAAGAAATAAATAGGTGGATACACAGATTCATCATTAAAAGGAACAAACTATTTTTTCTTAGAAACATCTTTACTGCAGGTGTCCTTTAATACCATATACATTGCATATTATATGTAATTTCCATTCCCTGAAATAACACTATTCTCATCATACCTAGCAAGTGGCTTTCTTAGAAACACCTTTATTACAGGCATTCCTGAACACATCTGTCAGCATGGCAGAATAGGTGTAACTTCCATTCATTGTTACAACACTGTTCCGATTCCAACTAGGCAAGTAGCCAGATCATACCATTTAATACAGCAATATGGATGAATCTTAAAAACATCATGCTAAGTTAAAGACGACACACCAAAAAAACCTTTATACTATATGATTCCATTCATATGAAATACTACAAACGGCAAATTTTATAGTGATTGAAGCAGATTACTGAGTGCCAAAGACCAAAGGGAGGTGGGAAGAGATTGACTGCAGAGAGCCATAATGAATTTTTTTATGATGATGGAATGTTTCTAACTCATGGTTGTAGTAGTGATTACCCTAGTAAAGCTGATTAAAAAAAAAAAAAAGTCAAGCAAGGGGCCTACTTCTGGGTCACCTAATTTTTGTCAAGCTCTCTGTTCCTCAGGTCCACCCTATCTTATTGCCTGGAACTCTCTGTTAGCCATTACAGTTTATTAGTGCCTTGTGGCCCTGTGGCTCTTCTCTGAGGCATTACTGAAAAATAGCTGTTCAGGGTCCCATTCCCTATGAGCCGAGTTCTCTGTGTCCTCCAAACTAATAAATTAAATGAATCCATGTTAATACATTAAAGGTCAAAGCGTTAGAGGAAGGCTTTGTCCTAACACACAGAATAGTCATTACTGATATGGCATAATTTTTAATTCTAGAAAAGCTTCCTTTGTTTAAAAAAAAAAAGGAAAGAAAAAGAAAAAAGCTTTCTCTTTCCCCAAAAAAATAGCAGAAAGAGAGGATAAGGAATCTTTTTTTTTAAATAATTCCACAGGCGACTTTACTGATCACTCGGTCTTAGAAACTACTGGTTTGAGGTACTGCTCACCCCAAGTTGTAAAAACAAAACAAAATGCCTTTACTCAGATGGGAATACTTTAATTAAAGACCCACTAGTATAAGATATTTGACAAGGGCTCACATTTAGTTCTCAGAGGTGATAAAAATGAGGTTCAAATGGTAAATAAACTTGTTTAAGGATAGCTAGTAAGTAGCAGGAGTGAGTTCTCTATGCTTGACTTTAAAACAAATATGTTTTCTTTTATGCTATGCTAACTCTGGGCTGATGGAACAAATGAGGGGCTGTCCTTATCATCTTCACTGGCCCATCTACTCCTAAGTGTCTCTGCTTCTCCATACCTGGACATAAGGAGAAAGAGAAAAGCCAGTGACACATAGCAGATCTCTATTTTTAACCAAATCCTGACCATCTTTTCTTGATCAGGCTTTTCAATGATTTGAATAACTTGCCTTATGCAGATGGACTCATTGGCTATTGGTCAGTAACTGACTTATACTATAAACTAATAACATCTTTAACTTTGGTCATTCATAAATTTCTAATATGCAACACATTTGAGTTATTCAATTTTATATTCTAATATAAATAAATTTATAAATTTATAAATCACCCCCTACCCAATGTCACAGGCTCTTTGACCTCAGTTTCCTCTTCTTTAAAATGATGGAGATTGGACTAGATTATTTCTAAGTTTCCTTTTACCTTTAATATATAAATCAGTTATTTAGGATGCATAACACATGTGCATAGACATTATTAGAATGGTTATGGATTCTCATATTAGCTCATAAAATTTCTTGAACAAGTAACATACCTAAAATATAGTAATGCAGGTTGGAGGAAGACAAAGAGCTCTGTTAAAGAGAGTAAATCTTGCACATTTTACCTATGTTTGCTTCTTAACTGCAATGAAGGCTGCATATCTGGTACTTTCATGTCATTGTGTTTGGTTCTCCTGTGAGGACAGATCAATCCAAATCAGTGGATCAGTTTACAGAGCTCATATCAAATTTAATCAAAAATTTTCTTGACCAGAGTTTGCAAACTTTTTTGATAATTTTTAATACTTTGATAACTTTTAACCGTGGTGTCTTATAATGAAAGCAGAAAGGTGTCTGTAGAGATAAATTCGGGAAAATATCTTCTAGGCAGCTGAGATTCTACTTCAACATGGAGCAAACCCAAATCAAAAGAATCAAAAGCAGAATACTGCTTTGGATGAAGCAGATGATGAAAAAATGAAAGAGCTGCTGAAATCTTACGGTGCTGTTGAGACTGATAATAGAGACGAAAGTAATGCTATAGTGACTGGTATGTATGTCAGTATTGCTTGGTCTTTTATACAAGTGTATACCTCTGCTTAGAAAAAAAAATCTTCAAATTTATAGTGTAAATTAACTGGGGTAGATGTTGTATGTGTTTATTAACCTCTTGAAAAGCATTATTAATTCTTAGAAATTGGCATTTCCAAATTTGGTTTCATTTATATACCATATGATCTTGTTGGTTTGGAATTATATGTTGAAATGGAACCCATATTATTCATTAAACAATTATTAATCTCTAACATTGGGTCTGAGATAGAGATATCATTGAACCCACACAGATTGGCTTACTAGTAGTGGGGTTGGAAAAGATTGACATTATACTCAATCTTTGCAACTAAGATTCCATTACTTCAAAATTTGTAATGGTACATATGAAAGTTGGACTGATGCCAGCTTTTCAAGAATCTAATATTCTGATGCTGGAATCTGAATTTGTTAAGGAAATCTCCTTGTATACATCTGTGTAGGTGTGAATATAGTGTAAAGAAAATTTCAAGAGAATGTACAGCCAGGCAAAATTTTATGAACTGTTTTTTAGAAATAGTTTGTATTTAAATAATATAATGAACTATCTATAAGAATTAGGCATTCAGTGAACACTGATTTAGAAATCATACATTTGTTGAGCACCTGCTGTACAAACTAGATACTTGCCCATGAGGAAATTACAGTCTTGTGTGGAGATCAACCAGAAGACAAACAATTAAGCACAATTTATTAAGTGTTCAAGAGAGTGAATTATTCTTCCTTTTCTGTCATGCTTGACTCATATAAGAAACCCAGGAACATATCAGCCCTTTATCCAAGTGAGGCAGAATATTTGGAAAGAGAACCCCTGTCACACACTTTTCCCCCGGCCTACCTGCCACTATCCTTACCAATTGTTGTTTTTCAGGAGAGGGATCGCATTACTGTTATGATTGGTCAGAGCCAAGGATAATCATTGTCTCATATTTTACTAGTGAGCTAGATCACATATAGGTCAAGGTCAAGAGACACAAGGTCTCCTCTTTTCATTGCCTGCTACCATATGGTAAGTTTATAGGGTCAGGGCCTTTCTTAGAGCCCTAGCCATGTCTCTTTCCCTCTCCACAGCCATATTTGGAGTTATTGGGCACTCTGTTAAGAAGTGCTATATCACTTCCCACCTGTCTGTTGTTTCTTGTGTGTACATTTCCTTGGTCAGATACTGTAAAGGGATGAGGGATGTAAGGGTACAATAGTTACATGAAGAAAGGGAATCCAGAATGGGAAAGGGTCAGAGACAATGAATGGTAGACATAGTGGTTTAAGAGCATGGACTTTGGAGTCAGATCCGGTTTCATTACTAACTGTGTGACATTAAGGCAACTTCCTGAATCCCTCTAAGCTTTACTCTCCTCTTCTGTAAAATGGATAGAATAAACTACCTGGCCCACAGGGCTCATATGAAGATTAAATAAGATGGCTCAGGAAGAGTTTGACATCTAGCATGTGATAAGTATTCAACAAATGTTAGCTGTAATTAGGCAATTGAGAATAAATAATGAGATGCTGACCAAAATTAAGATATTATAGTAATTGTAGACTTAATTTATTCTTTCCATTCCTGTCACCATTAAAATTGATAAAATGAAGCTAAATTTTTACACATTATTATATTTTCTAATTTTAATTTTTAAAGCCAAAATTCCTGCTGTCCAACCAAAAAGACATAAACAGTGTTTTAGTGACGACTGCAAAAGTGTTGATCCACCTTTTCTTTCGCACAGAGAAAAAACAAGAGAAAGCCACCCTGTGGTGAGTGAAGTTGAAATTCTTTCAATTTTCAACTTAGAAAATGCCATTCTTTGGGCCAGTCAGTCATTGACTGTTGGCAGTATTCTTTCCATTTTAGGAATGCATAAGTTGAAAATATTTTTTGTCACAAGAAAATAAGATAGCTAATTGAACAAAATGAGCCAAAAAAATATGTTGTGTAGTTAACTCACTTATCTGCATTGAATACAGAATTATGGATTAGCTGTTGTTCTTTACACCTAGTCTGGGTTCTATAGCTATTTCTAGTCCCATGGACACTGCCACTATCATAGTGTGTCTTCACCCATCCACTCCCAAAAAAATGTCTAGGATACATAGTGGGTAGAAAAGACCCTGGAATCCAGACAGAGAAGAGAAAAGTAGCCTGGGTTAGCCAGTATGGGTCTCACATGATTTGTAGTGGTAGTGTTTGCTATATGTGAAACTCCTCATATAAAGGTATATTTTTACAAAAATAACATAGTAGTTGCTCACTTAAAAATATGTTAATTGATAAGATGGGTATGTGTAACTTGATAAAAACACAAAGCTTACTAGAAACTAGCTTCTCAAGTGAAGTAGCATCCTCAGTGAAATATTATTTTGAAGACTGTGTATGTTTTTAAATTTTTTTTAACTTATTCAGTTTTGAGAGACAGAGACAGAGTGCAAGTGGGGGTGGGGCAGAGAGAAAGGGAGACACAGAATCCAAAGCATGCTCCAGGCTCTGAACTATCAGCACAGAGCACAGTGTGGGGCTTGAACTCATGAACAGTGAGATCATGACCTGAGCCGAAGTCGTATGCTTAACCGACTTAGCCACCCAGGCACCCCTGAAGACTTGTGTATATTGATTAGACTTCTCTTATATGCTTTCTGTTAGTCATTGTAGAGGAGACAGTGTAATTCTTTGAACCTAAACTATTGTTAATCAACTAATTTATAGCTTAAATATTTTAAGTGGTATTCAAACTAAATTGCATTTGCCTTAGCACTTTGAAAATGATTTACATTGTTTCCTGATACCTGTTCATAATGGACAGAAAGTCAACTGTCAATCTAATTGTCATTTCCTTGTAGATAATCTTGTAGCTTTTATGTTCTCCGGTTTCACTAAGCTGTGTCTAAATATGGAGCATTTTTATTAATTAAACTCAGGCCTCAAGATACTTCTTTCATCTGAAGGCACCTTTCTCATTTGTATTCCAGAAACTTGCAGTCCTTAGACCTTTGAAAATTGCCTCTCCTCCATTTCAGTATTTTTCTTTATTGAAACTTCTGTTTTGAAGTTTATTAGACTAGTGTCAATACCTTCTAATATCTTTTTTCATATTTTCCATCTCTTTAACTTTCCACACTATATTCTGTGTGCTCTCCTTTGACCCCTCTCCCAGTTCATTATATCTCTCCTCAAATATTTCTACTCTCTTTAACCCATATATTGAACCTTTAATTTAAATGACTGTGTTTTTTATTTGTAGAAATTCTTTGCTTTTAAAATTTTTGTTTCAAAGAAAGAACAAAATAAAACAAAAAGGAATTTTAAAGTCTCTTCCTGATTCTCTCACATGACAACATGATTCTTTATGTGATTTTTATTTTTATTTATTTATTTAATTTTTTTAACATTTATTTATTTTTGAGAGACAGAGCGAGACAGAGCATGAGTAGGGGAGGGGCAGAGGAAGGGAGACACAGAATCTGAGGCAAACTCTAGGCGCTGAGCTGTCAGCACAGAGCCTGATGCAGGGCTCGAACTCATGGACCATGAGATCATGACCTGAGCCAAAGTCGGACACTTAACCAACTGAGCCACCCAAGTGCCCCTCTTTGTATGGTTTTTAACTTTTTATTATGATTTCATTTCATTGAGGACTGATTACTATGGGACTTTTGGTGTGCCTAGGCTTCGTGTTTAACATTTGCCTCTGCTGGGGCCCTAGAAGCTTATCAGTTTCACACAAGTTTTTTGCTCATTTCTCAGTTTGGGTTCCTGAACCACACGAATTATATAAATTTAGTTCTCATACACACGTGTAGTATAGGCTTGAATCTCTGATTTTCTATCCAAAGCCTCAGGTGGGTGGCAAGTAGAGATTTTCTTATCTTCATTTAACCTAAAGGACACCCACTCAAGGTCACCAGCTTTATGTGGGAATTCCATGCTAACTCCCTCCTCACATGGGCCTGAGGCTTTCTCTTTTATGGGCATTAACACTCCAGCCCCTAATATCTGTATTTGTTCCAAATCCCCAGTGGGCCACCACTAGCTTCATTTCTCACACCAGGGAATTTTTCATTCATTTTCCATTCTTAGCTGTGTGTGTGTGTATTTATAGCCTATTGTATTTTGTCCACTGTCTCCATGTGTTTGGGAGTAGGCAGAGGTTCTTCTGTATCAGCTCAGCCCACCATATTGACCATAAGTATCGTTAAGCTATATTTTCGTGTAAAGATTAGAACATCATGAAAAAACTGCCTGTTGTTATTAACTATATGGGTGTTTGCTTTAGGGATAATGTATATCATTTCAGATACCCAGCTTCAGAAAAAATGTAATGGTGATAACAGGAGTCTAAAGAAAACCAATTTTTGGGTGAGGGGTTGGGCAAAATGGATGAGGGAAGTGGAAGATACAGGCTTCCAATTATGAGATGAATAAGTCACAAGGATAAAAGGTCCAGCATAGGTAATGTAATCAGTGATATTCTAATAGTGTTGTATGGTGACAGAGGGTGGCTTTACTTGTGGTGAGCATAGTAATACATATAAACTTGTCAAATTACTGTTGTATACCTGAAACTAAAGTAATATTGTGTTTCAACTATACTTCAATTAAAAAAAAAGAAAAAGAAAACCAACTTTAAAAAAGAAAAACTCAAAAGAAATATAAGGACTTTAAAGTCAGTAAGGGTTATTAGTCTTTTGTAAATGTGAACTTTTAAATGTTGGAAACTTAAAATCAAATTGGGGATGGGGTGACTCTATGGCCAGTTACAAAGGAAATGAGATGATTTTAGTTTGTTGATACCTTGTACCACCTTCGAATCATAGCATGTAGGCAGCTTCCTTCTCTATACCTGTGTAGACGAAGTACGAAAGTGATAACAATACTAATAGCTGGCATTCACGGAGTACTTATTTATATGACAGGCTCTCTTCTAAGTGCCTTGTGTTAACTCATTTAGTCCTTGTAATAACCTTTCTAGCTATGTTCTGTTATTCCCATTACCTTCCTCATTACAGTTGAGGAAGCTAAAGTAAGAGAGGTTAAGTAATTTAATCCAAAATTACATATCTGTTAAGTAGTAATACCAGAACTAAAGCAATGCCAGGCAGTTTGGCTACAGAGCCTGTGCTTCTAACCACTGTACCAGAGTGTGCAGAATTGTAAAGGAGGTGACAGAGGAAAAGACAGTCCTACCACAGTAAAAATAGGAAACTGGAATAAAATATTAGTGAAGCTTTTAGTAAGCACAGTATAAAGTGTGTAAAGCTGCTTGTTCCAAAGACAGATCGGGGTGTGTGTGTGTGTGTGTGTGTGTGTGTGTGTGTGTGTGTTTTAAGTTAAACAAGAAGTAATGAAGGACTAAGAAGTAGGTCTTGGAGGGGAACATTATGCTGGAGTCTCTGTGGTGAAAGGTGAAGCTTGTGTGGAATTAAAGTTATTGCCCATGGTGGCCAAGACTGAGTGAATCCACAATATGAGCAAAACAGAAAGGAAAATCAGCACCAAAAAGTGTTTTCTTTATCCTGACCTGTAGGTAGAACGCTTACCCCATTCAGACCTTTAGTCTGCTTGTATAGCCATTCAGTATAAAAAGAAATAAATCTCATTTGTTGTTTGTTTTGCATATTTATATTTTATAGTTCTGCTTTGATGCATTTCATAAGTGACAGCAGTGAGATTGCTTTTCCACATAATTGGATGCTTTTATTATGTGCATTTTTCATGTCCCTTGTAGGCACCAAAGTAAAATTTCAGGGCAATGTACTTCAGAAGGCTTTGGGGACAGACACATTTTTTAAATGAATGCATATTGAGAATATATTAAAGGATAGATAATATGAGTTGATCTATCAGTTTTCATATATTGAGCACCAGCTATATATCCAACAGTTTGGAAGTCATTCACAAATATAAAGGCTATGCTCCTGCCTATAAGATCTTATTATTTTGAGGGAGAACTTGAATATGTAAGATATTATATATATTAATGCTAAATTATGTAGCACTGCGATTCTTAAGTAATTCTGAGAAAGGAGAAATCCATGTGAATTAGATTAGTCACAGGTTTCATGTATGAGATGGGTTTTATATACTAATAAGCAGTATTTCTTGAACTCTGACTTTGTAATGGCACTGTCCTAAGCATTTTACATATGTTACTCTGTTCAGGCAAGGAGAGGACAAGTAACTTGCTAGAGCCCCCCAGCTATGATGAAGTGAAGCCAGATCACATCCAGGCAGCTTAGTTCCAAAATCTACTCCATGATTACATCTCTCAGAAGAAAGAGATGGAATTGAAGGCATTCCAGGCAGGACAATCACTACTGACAAGGGCACAGAGAAGTGGCCTTAAATCCCACTTGTGAATATTTGAAAGAGTAGTGTTTTATATTTTAAGGTTATGTGTGAGATTTTAATAGTGTGCGGTGATAGTCACAGAGCTTTAAAGTGAACCTACTGCATATATGTGGTCTTTAAATATTACGTGCTCTCAGTTATTCTTGTTTCACCTACAGCTATGGTTGTAACAGAAGTCAGTGAGAAACTGTGATTCTTTCTATGGTTGCTACTCATAGTCTATTTACCAGGAGTAGATCAGCTACGTAAATCAAAACACTTAAGTTTACTTTTCCCCCCAAGTATGCAACACTTATACAGATAAACAAAGCATGAACATATTTTGACATAAAGCGAAATAAGCATTTTAGCAGCACTTTTCTTTAGCACTTTTACTGTGCATTTGACAATTGCGTATCAGACAGAAATATCTACCTTTTTGTAATGAAGTTTTTAATATTTTTATCTGATAGCATCATCCCCTCAGTGCCATTCTACAAGATATAGAAGAAAAACAGGAAAATTTACTAGGATTTGAAATAATAACCCCTGAAGATGCAGGTAAGTATGTATGAAATAGTCAAGTTTGATTATTTCATACATCCAAGGTCATTACTACCTCAACTTCTTACGGTGCACGTTTATGTCAAAGCTTACAGTGGCTGAAAAGTACCCTTTTTTTAATGTGATGGTAGAGTGCCAGAAATAAGCATTAGAAGTCATTTATACAAGCCAGTAGTTAGTGTACTTGTTGAGCAAGATACTCCTAGCCTCAAAATATAGCATAAGTAACATGAGAGACACTTGGAACAATGATCAGAGATAAGCCACTACTGGTGATATGTTTAGATGAAGATGTGAAAAAAAAAGCACAAGATAGCGACTAGAGAGGAGATTATGGTACTTCTTGGCTCCTCAGCTTCACCCAGCTCTGCTAACCCTTAAAAACATCAGAACAGGAATATGCAGTTGTGACTCAAGTAGGACAAATCCTCAGACCTTTCAGATGAGCAAATAAACCAGGTCTTAGCATAAATGTCTTCCTATTTACACAACACTAGTGATTCAAAATAGTAAATTTGACTTTGATCCCTGACTGCTAATCTGAATTTCTCAAAAGTTCACTGAATATTTGTAAATCTTTGATAGCTCACAGTTGTGTTTTCTTGAGTTAACAATTAAAAGGTAAAAATTAGGTCTTGATAGATGTAGATCTGAATGTTAAAGTAGTTAGTTAAAAAGTAATTTGAAGTATCTTATCAGTCTTTAGTGTAATAGGATACAACTATTCATCTTTTTTCCTAGTTCATACTGTATAGTCTTTAAAAAATTATTTCTTTTTAAATTATACCTATTCTACCTTTCCTTTTGGCCTAACACATGGTCTATGTTATGTTTTGAGGAAAATGATACAAAATACTGTAATTTATGCCCCCAAACAAATGTGAATAGTTCATATATTTTATTTAGTATTTACAATATCTTATACACGTAAGGTGAATTTTACAATTTTACTTTTTTTTTGTTAAAAGGCATATAAATACACTTCAAAAAATAAGAAAAAATATGCTAAAAATACCTACTGTCCCACCACAATATTTTGTTGTATGTGTTTCCTTTTTTCTAAGAATTTGGTTATACATTTATACCTCAATAAAATTATTAAAAACATAGTTTAGATCATGCTAAACTTGCCAACTTTACATTTTCTCACTAGAGCTATTATTCTTAGTGGTTTATCTAGCATCCTATTCTATAAATATCCCAGAGCTTAATTTTTCCCTTTTTGTTGAGTGTTTACATTTTTTCCACTTTTTTGCTGTTTTATAGCATATAGCTTTCTGGATTTAGGGCTATCTTCATAGGAAAGATGTGGAACTACTAGGTCAAAAATTTATAAACATTTTAAAATCTATTGATTTGTATTGACAAATTGTTTCATAAAGTATTAGATATCAATTTAACTTGCACTTCCACCAACACACATGAGTGTTTGTTTTCCTTTACACTGCTAATAGCATCAGTATTTTCTTTTAAATTAATTTTACCAGTTTAATAAGAAAAATTTGCCTCATGTTTTCACTTCCCTTATTATTAATTGTATTTTTTCTCTAGTTTTTTTCCTGCTTTGTGAATTGGCTGTTCCTGTTTCTCTGTTAATAAATGGAGCCATTTTATACAATCAAGTTATTGACTCCTTTTCTGCCATAACTGCTGCAAATGGGTTTTTCAGCTACTTAACTGTCTTTTTATTTGTAACATGTTAGTTTATGCTTAAGTACATTACATTTTCGAATTCTGTATAATAAAATGTATCACCCTTTTTCATGTGCTATTTCTTTTAATGCTTTTAAGATTAGAAACTTTTCTTCCCTCCCCATCCCTAGGCTTGTAAATTAATTTTATTCTTCTATGACCAATACATTGACTAGTCGGGACCTCTTTATTTTCTTCTCACTGCCCCTTTAAGGGAGGAGCGGTAAGGTATGGGACTCTAGAGTTCTTGGCTAGCACTAGATACTGACTACTATCGTTTCTGCAAGTTTCTGGCAAATGTCTAAAACGTAAGTCTCTTCAGAGCACTTTTCTGGGGCTTTTCTGAAACTTGTACATGGCTCCTGTGGTGTGGCAGGGCAGTGCATTTTCCTCCTTTTTGTCTTCTGTCAGCTGCTGCTGCTGCTCTTTTTTTTTTTTTTTTTTTTGGTGGTCCACTTACACACAGACTCTTTCTCTCAGGCAGAAATCCCCCAGTCTCTCAAGGCAGGCTCCACACCAAGTCTTCAGGATCCTGGCACTTTGGGCCTGTGGTTAGAAGGGAGGACAGTTAACTTCTAGCACAGAAGCAGCTCTCCCTTTTCCCTGCTGTCCAGATGTCTTGCTCTGTAGGGCCTCAACCTCTAGATGTTCAAGGAGGAAGCCAGGTGTGAGTCCATTATCACCTCAAAAGAAAGTTACTACTCTCTTCAACAGTTCTTTGAGAGACTGCCCCCATTAGGCTTGAGACAGAGAGAAACCTCCTCACCTCTCACTTTGGCTGTTCAGAATGGAGATTCCCATCCAGTTGAGCAATAGGCTCTCTGAAGAAGTATCTTTACAAATTCACCACCTTCTTATTCTGACACCTTTTATATCTTTGATCTGGCTGAGGGGTCCAGGAATAATGAATCCCATTTTGTACATCTTTTTGTAGGCTTTTTTTTTTATCAATGTCTTGCATTCACTTTGATATCAACTATCTTAGTGCCTCAACCAAACTGACCAAAAAGATGTTTACTTTAAACATTTTGTATATTGTTTTTTTCTAAGCATTTCAATTCTGCTTTTCATTTGAAATCTCTTTTACACGTGGCACAAGATAAAGATAGAATAGAGCCCCCCTCCCCCATGTAACTATTCCATTTCCTCCTCTTATTTGTTGAATAATTTCTGTCATCCTCATTCCTTATTATCATATATTAAAATCTTACACCTATTAGAACAATTTCTAGGTTCTCCCTAAGATACCACTGATTACTGTATCTGATAAGTAACTATATAGTGTCAAGTTATATGTAAAATTCTTCATATCCTTTTTTATAGAAACAAAGAATTTTCTTGGTTACCATGATAATGTTATTTTTATCTGTGATTTAAAATTCAGTTAGAAAAAACCAATGTGACAGGATACATAATGTACATATTAATAACATGTTTTATTAAAAAATGTCAAATCTACCAAATTTATATCTAAATTATTGATGATCTTCCAAGTTTCCTCCCTTTGTTAGCACATGCATCACATAAAATTAATCCTTATTCATAGCATTGAAGAGACAGAAACTACTCTAGGAACACTGACTCTTTACTGATCAAGTCATTTGTCTGATTTGCAAAGGGAAGTTCTGGAACAAATTTCAACTCTGAACTTCATGTCATTTCCCACTACTGGTTTTCTCTTAAGTTATCTAGAAAAATATGCATTGGTATAAAATAATTAGGAAAAAACTTAAGAAACAAAGCCAAAAGTAAAATAAAAAGTCGCTTAAAAGAAATAAAATATATTCATCTAAGCCTTTCCATTTAGTACTTGGGAATCTGGGTTTGGACATAATTGTCATTTATGTGTAAATCTTGTGGATTTGTGATGGATGGGGCAGGTCACAATGCCTTTACTTAGGAAGCGGTGGAAGAAAATAGGAACATTTAAAATAATTATTATAAAAATAATTTTATATAGATCTATGTGACCTTAGCTATCATATAGCCCTAAGTGTTAAATGTAAAGAACAAAATCTGATAGCATGATTCTTATTTTTAGATAAATATAATACATAGTTACATATAGTATAAATACATAGACAAACACATTAAGCGAATATATTAAAAAATTGACACACACAAACAAGTACACTGCTGCCAAAGTATTAACAGTAGTCTCTTGGGGGAATAAAAAAGAGGAGAAGTAGGGGGTACAAGTGGGATACTCTTTTTTACTTTTCTTCTGCATAAACATTCATATTGTTTGAAATTTTTTCTTACAATGTATTCCTTTTATATTGTAAGCAGTAAATAATTTTAACAAAATATTTATTTTCCTATTTATCTGCCTTCACTCCCCTCATTTCACAAATAAGAAAAGTAACCACAGAGGTCATGTGACTTGTCCAGCATCACAGAACTTAGTTGAGTAGCAGGGTTAGAACTCAGGTTGGCCCTCCCTGCTCAGGGTACTTCCATAGGGTGGCATAATGCAAGGAGCCTTGGTTTATATATCTGGGCCTTTGACACTGGGGAGCAGGGTAGGGAAATAATTTTTTAAAAATTTAACGGTAAGGCCAAGTCCTCTTTGGTAAATTTAACAATTGCTATCTCACAATTAACTTTTTATTTTATTACCATGTTTCCAGAACAATACATTGAAAAGATGTTAGAGATAAAAGAGGTTATGGATAATGTGCTTGCCAAACAGAAGGCAGAAAGGGATGATCTGGCTAAAAAATACAGGTGAGTGAAAAAAATAGAGCTGCTTTAGAATTTTCATAATTTATCCCTTTTTAGCTACAATAGTTAGGTCTGGAATTTCTTAAGAATACAGTTGTTGCTTAGGACCAAAGAATGACTTTATGAGGTCATTTCATCTATTACCTTCATGGGGAATTGTACTTCCCAGAAAGATATTTTTCTTTTTTATTACTTGAAATATTCAAAAGAGAACATTTTAGTGCCTTAAAAAGTTGTCTTATAGCCACGAATTTTATGAAAGCCTCTCTGGTCATGAATCCCCAAAATAAATTTCTTTCCATAATAAATTCAGATTTTTTACATTAAAATTTTTTCTTTTTGCTATCACAAATGTTATCTAAGTGGTGTAACCATGTGTATTTTGTGGTTTTATGTATTTCTAAACTCTCTGGGTTTTTAAGGGGTTTTATCCTGGTTATACTGGTTATATACATCTTCTTTTCCCTTTTTTGAGAATGATATATTTTTTTCTTGTTTGGGCATATTTTTATTAGTTTTTCATAGACTTATCTACCTATGCCTCCTTCTTGTTTTCTCACGATGAGAACTTTTAAGATTTACTCTCTTAGCAACTTTCAAATATACGATACATTATTATTAACTGTAGTCACCATGCTGTACATTCCATCCCCATGACTTTTCTGTTTTATTATTGGATGTTTGTACCTTTTGACCTCCCTCACCCATTTCACTCACCCTCCATCTTCCAACTCTATATCTATGAGTTCATTTGTGTGTGTGTGTGTGTGTGTGTGTGTGTGTGTGTGTGTATACATACCACATGTTCTTTATTCATCCTTTGATGGACATAAGAGTTGCTACCATGTCTTGGCTTTTGTTAATGATGCTGCAGGGAATATGGGGTTGCAGATATCTTTTTGACCTTATTCCTTACTCACATGTGATTTTCTAATTTCCTTTATATTCTTTTGTTTAAAGTTTGTTTGTTTGTTTGTTTGTTTTTAAGAGAGAGAGAGAGTGCGTGCATGTGTACCAGTTGGGGAGGGGCAGAGGGAGGGAGAGAGAACCCCAAGCAGGCTCCGCGCCATCACTGTGGAGCCTGATGCGGGGCTTGATCTCACAAACCGTGAGATCATGACCTGAGACAAAATCAAAAGTCAGATGCTTAACTGACTGAGCCACCTGGTGCCCCTCTAATTTTCTTTATATTTTTATAATCATTTGACATCCATTGCATATTCAGTTTTCTGAACTTACTTAAAAATCGTTTTCTATTTTCATTTATAAATCTTTTATCTTCATTCTGCTTTTCTCTCCAGTGAATAAATATCACAGATTCATTTCTCTTTCCTGTTTTCTGTTAGTATAAAACAAGTGAGTTTATAGGACCTACAGGTAGGTAATTGACTGCAGAATATTTTCTAGGAGACTTTGGAGAAGGCTACCTTCAGTTTTCCTTTACGTCCTATGATTAACAGTATACCTGGAGTTTTGGGAAGTTACCAAACAAGTGGGTTTGCAGGTGTGTAAGTCCTTGTTCATTCTGCTCTAAGACTTAAAATCTTGTAATCTTAAATGCACTTTTATTCTCTGTCTGAACTCTGTTTTAAATGTGATATTACTAATTTTTTTTCTCCTCTATCCAGCTTCTTGTATTTTATGCCACTAGCTGTTTGCTGAAATTTCTTCTTGCTACTTCTTGCACTTATATCTACTACTCACTTTAACATCTGGTCTCCTTGAAGTTCAGTACCAACAACTCTAAACTGTGATAGGAAGGACAGATATCTGTACTATGGCTATCACTTAAAGCAGCCGTTTAAGGTTGATCCCTGAGGGTCATTGAGACCATTTCAAGGTTGTGTGAAGTCAAAACTATTTTTATAATGAAACGAAAATATTATTTCCCTTCTTGACTCTCATTCTTTCATGAGTGTATAATGAAATTTTCTAGAGACTACATGCGTGATACCATTATCCTCATAGCTAATGGAATGTATCCTTTGTATATTCTTGTTTTTTAAAATTTTCTGTTTATATTCTAGAACAGTAAATATTGATAGATATACCCATATGGGAAAAAAAAAAAGCCCTTTGGATTCCTCAGTAATTTTTAAGAGTATAAAACAGTCATAAGACCAAAAAGTTTGAGAACTACTGGAAACAAAGAGTCCAGTATCCTGAAGGTCACTGTAGAATAGATGGGTATAACCAAAAGAAAGAGGTGTGTGCATCAACCGTTTTCTCTCGCTATCAAGCCCCTTATAGTCACACAGAATAGTGCTTGTCCAGGTAGTCCCTCTGCACCTGAAAGTGCCTCAGTACACATTCAGAGTACAATCACAATAATTACTTGATGGACTGCTGTTTCTCAGGTCTAGCTCAGATATAATTACTCACAAAGCAGTCTCCTCCATAGCTCTAAGGAAACTTAAGTGGAACTTACTCCCAAATTTTACTCCCCGATACACCTTTCCACTATGAACAGGTACACAAACTCAAATTTAAAGAATGGTGTTCCTCCTTCCAACTAAACAATCCATGTTTTGTTTTTTTTTTTTTCAGGGTTGACTCACAACTGATAAATAATGTAAAAGTGGACAACCACATCATCACCTCCATAAAAAGGCAGTCTTAAGAGTTATTTTCCTCTCAAAGGAAATACACTGCAAAAATAGACAGACTCTTGTGTACTTTGGGCTGATTAAAATTTAAATTGAGACAAAGTATCTTTAAAATCTAAATGATTGCTAAAATAAAGTTTTCTGTCATTTTTTTGTTTTGTTTTGTTTCTTTCCCTAGGGTGTCCATAGAATCATTTAAGCAAGGAGTCCTCAGAGAACAACTGGCTAACTTGGCCACAAGACAGAAGAGCCTTTTAGTTGTGGCAAAAAGACAGAAAAAAATTAGCCAGAAAATTCAAAACTATAAAAACATTACATCTGTGTCTGGTCCTGGTTTGAGGAGGCTGCCATCCAGCTCAGAAATCTCTAGGGAAAAGGACAGCCAAGAGCTTACCAGTCTGGGAAATTCAATGCAGCCCCATTCAAGTTCATGTTCTCCTGTCAGCCTTGTTTGTGGAAGCATGCAAGAAACACAGTCATCTCTGGAAATGTGGAATGGCAGCCAAAACACCAAAATTTGTGTAAATTCAGAGACAGTGAGAAGGGAGGAACTTTCTGGAAAGGAGCTGAATTCTAAACAAAATGTCAATGACTGTACCTTGGATGGGTTATCAAAATCCAGACATTCAGATAGCACTAAGATTAAATTACCATCCCAACCTGTTGCTTTTCTTGCTCAAGCAGAATATTCACAAAAAGAAAATGATCTTACAGAAACTCCAGCCAAAGGGAATGAATCCTGTAGTAGTCCTTCAGAGGTAACTGTCACATTAAATATTTCAGAGACCACAAGCATACTTGCCGAAGATGATGCCCATCCATCAACTGTTACTTGCCATCAGGTTCCTACCAATTATGACCTAAAAAGAGGAAACAAGAAAAGAGCTTCCCAACAGCCACGTAGGGGGACATTAGAATCCCTGGCACACCAAGGGACTGATGTCTTAGGCAGTAATACTGGTCATCAGATGAAATCATATCTTAAAAAATCAGCTTTTGCTGTTCCACATGCTAATGACAGTCAGAGCTCCTCTTCCTCGGGGTCTGGCCGGCAACATACTATAAAAAAGTCTTTGAACAATAGCACAGCTCTCAGAAAGAAATGTATGCAGATAAAGGATCTGATATTACTAGGAAGAATTAATCCAGGAAATAACATTCTGGAATTCAAAACACAGGTATCCTATTTTTTTTCCTCTAAAATCATGTAATTTTATAAATAAGCATATAAATGTTGGTTTCACAAAGTGTAGGCATTTAGCTCTGATTATGGATATAGGGTTTTGCTGGGCTTCTTGAATGAAGGGACAAAACCATTGTATTCTTAGCTAGTAAAATCATGGTTTTGGATTCTCTATACATTTTAGTTACAAGCACTTTTGGGCTCTCAGGCCAGAGTTAGTCAATTATAATGCCCCAGGAAGGATTTAAGAACAACATAAAAATAATAAATTGGAGCTCTCTTTGGTTCCACACTTTTAGGAATTACTGTGTACTGATAAAGCTTACCCTGATAAGGGATAGGTATAAATTCATCTTCCATAGAAGTCCAATTTAGAAATAAGAAGTAACTTGGGATTTAGATAAATCTGACTCAGTTAAAACAGTATCACATATACATAAAAATAGAAGAAGAAAGGGGCCCCTGAGTGGCTGAGTCATTTGGGTGTCTGACTTCAGGTCAGATCATGTTATGATCTCACAGTTCATGAGCTCGAGCCTCATGTTGGGCTCTGTGCTGAGAGTTCAGAGCCTGGAGCCTGCTTCAGATTCTGTGTCTCCGTCTCCCTCTGCCCCTCCCCTACTCACGCTCTATGTCTCTCTCCTTCAAAAAAATAAATAAACATTAAAAAATTTTTTAATAAAATAAAAAATATAAATAGAAGAGGAAAAAAATGCTCAATATTAACTCAAATTTTGACAGTTGTGGCTACTTCTCTGGATCAGCTATAATAAAATTTTAATATAAATTTTCATATTTCAGCTATTTCTTAACAGCTTTGTTGAGATATAATTAACATACACTACATGTATTTAAATTAAGCATTTTGATGTATGTTTACATCTGTGAAACCATGACCACAAACAAGGTAATGAACATATCCATCACCCCCAAAAGTTTCTTTCTGCCATTTTGTATACCTCCTTCATACTTCTTCCTTCCCATGCTGAACTCCAATTACTGGTCTGCTTTCTGTCCCTATACCTTAGTTTGCACTTGTAAGAATTCTGTAAAAGTGGAATTACACCATATGTATTCATTTTTGTCTGACCTCTTTCTCTGAACATAATTGTTTGAGAGTCATCCTCATTAGAGTATGTGTGTATGTACTACAATTTGTCACTTCATCTGTAATAGACATTTAGGTTGTTTCCAGTCGTGGACTATCGCACATAAAGCTACTGTGAACATTGGTGTACAAATTTCAGTATGACACAGGCTTTTGCTTTTCTTGGGTAAATACTTAGGAGTGGAGTGGCTGGATGAAATATAGTAAGTATATATTTAACTTTTTAAAAAACTGCCAAAGTTGTTAGTAACATTTTACATTCCCACCAGCTGTTAAGAGTTTTCTAGTTCCTCCATATTCTTACTTAGCTAACATTTAGTATGATCAGTCTGTTAATTTTAGCCATACTAACGTGTAATGTAGATGTATGTATATAATATGTATGTGTATATATATGTATGTATATATATACACACGTATATGTATAGTAGCTTATTGTGGTCTTAATTTGCATTTCATAACGATTAGCTATGTTGAGCATCTTTTCATGTGCTCTTTGCCATCCATACTTACTCCTTGGTGAAGTTTCTTTTCAAATATTTGCCTTTTTTTTTATTGGTTGTTTGTTCTCTTATTATATATACCCTTATTAAAGGGTATATATTTAATACCCTTTATTAAGGCTCAGCAAGTTCTCTTCTTTTCCCAGTTTCTTGAGTGTCTTTATCATGAAAGGTATTGGATTTTGTCAAATGCTCTTTCCACATCTGTTGAGATGATGATGTGGTTTTTGTTTTGTATTCTGTTGATATGGTATAGAACATTAATTGATCTTTGGATTTTAAACCAAACTTGGATTCCTGGAGAAGCAGACAAATCCCACTTAGTCATGGTATATAATTCTTTTTATATGTTGCTGGATTTGGTTTTCTGATATGTTGTTGAGAATTTTTGCATCCATATGTATTAAAGACATTGATCTGTAGTTTTCTTGTGTTGTCTTTGTTTTGGTATTAAGGTAATACTGATCTCACAAAAATGTTTCTCTTTTTCTGTTTTTTGGAATATTGGTATCTAAAATATTGGTATTAAATCTTCTTTAAATGTTTGGTAGTAATCAGCAATGAAGCCATCTATACTTGGGATTTTTCTTCCTTTTTTTTGTACATAGTTTTTTGAGTGTTAGAATCTCTTTACTTATAAGATTTTTCAAATTACCTATTTCTTCTTGAATCATTTTTGGTGGTTTTTATCTTTCTAGGAATTTGTCCATTTTGTGTTACTTATTAACATGGAATTATTGATAGTTTCTCTTATAATCCCTTTTATTTCAGTATGGTCAGTAGCAGTGTACTCATTTTCATTGTTGATCTTAGTCATTTGAGTCTTCTCACTTGTTTTTCTTGGTCAGTCTTGCTAAATTTTGTTAATATTTTCAGAGAACCACTTTTGATTTCATTGATTTTATCTATTGTTCTTCTATTGCCTATTTTATTTATTTCCATTCTAATATTTATTATTTCCTTCTTTCTGCTTGCTTTGTGTTCTGTTTGCTGTTCTTTTTCCAGTGTCATCAGTATAAGTTTAGGTTATTGATTTGAGATTTTTCTTCTTTTTCAGTATAGTCATTTACAGTCATAAATTTCCTTTTAACCTACTTCTTTTGCTGCATCCCATCATTTTTGGTATGTTGTGTCTTTATTCATCTCAAAGTATTTTCTAATTTGCCTTTTGATTACATCTTTAATCCTTTAGTTCTGTAGGCGTGTGTTGTTTGATTTCCACATAACTGTGAGTGTTCCATTTTTTTCTTTTATTAATTTCTAATTTCATTCTGTTCATTTGGAGAATATACCTAGTATTATTTGAGTCCTTTTAAATTTTCTGAGATTTATTTTGTGACTTAACTAGCATGTGGCCAGTCCTAAAAAATGTTCCATATGCACTTGAGAAGAATAATTATTCTTCTGTTGTTAGAAGTTTTTTTATAGATGCCTTTTGGGGGTAGTTAGTTTATAATGTTGCTCAAGTTTTCTCTTTCCTCATTGATCTTCTACCTGTTTGTTCTATGTATTGTTGAAAGTGAAGTGTTGACAACTATAATACTGTTGAATTGTCTGTTTTACCCTTCATTTATGTTAATTTTTGTTTCATGTATGTCGGTGCTCTTTTATTAGGCGCATGTGTGTTTATAATTGTTATATCTTCCTGATACATTAATCCTCTTCTTATTACAAAATGTCCCTACTTACCTCTAGTAATATTTTTTGTTGTAAAGTCTATTTTGTGTGATATTAGTATAGCTTCTTCAGTTTTTTGAGTTTGCTGTCTGCATGATATATCTTTTTCCATCCTTTCTCATTCAGTTTTCTTGTCTCTTTCAATTTAGTTTGTCTTTTGTATGCAGAATATAATTGGATCTTGTTTTTTTTTTTTTTAACTCAGTCTGACAACCTCTGGCTTTTGAATAAATTTTTTCATCCACTCTTATTTAATTAACATTATTAATATTATTGGCCTTATGTCTGCTATTTTAATTTTTGTTTTCAGTATGTCTCATGTCTTTTTTGTTCCTCTGTATTTCCTTTATTGCTTTATTTTGCATTAAGTGAATATTTTCCAGTGTTGCATTTTAGTTTCTTTAATGATTTTTTTCTACCATATTTTTTGAAGTATTTTCATAATGCTTACTCTAGGATATCTTCACTTAACAGAATCAGCTTCAGATTTATACTAATTAATTCTAATAAGATAAAGAATTGTAACTCCTATATAGCTCTATCCCTCTTTCCCCCTTTTGGTGATATTATCATTATACAAATTAAATATATATATAATATGTATGTAATACATGTATATATAATATATGTGTACATATAATATATGTATATATTATATATGTATATATATACAATTCATTGTTATAATTGTTATAATTATGACTTTATAAAATTTTGTGATTTGTAAAGAAATAGAAGAAAAGAAAGCAAATATGTATTTATAGCTTTTGTTATATTAACCTTCTTAATTTCCCTTTTTGATTCTCTTCTTTTGTTCTTGTGGATTTGAGTTACCATCTGGTATCATTCCCTTAGCCCAAGAAAACTTTGCTCCCACCCACCTCCTTTGTGCTATTTCCAAACATATCCATTATATACCTATTGTTTTATACAGTTTTTAAATCTCTTAAGAAAGGGGAAGGAATATTTGTTCATACTATGTTTTATAATGTGTAATTACCTTTACTGGTGCTTTTTGTTTTCTCATGTGAATTCGTATTACCGTTTGAGGTCACTTGCTTTCAACATGAAAAACTTCCTTTGGTATTTCTTCTCAGGTACTCTAGCAACAAATTCTCTCCATTTTCGTTTATCTGGGAATGTTTTTATATAACTTCATTTTTGAAAGATAGCTTTGCTGGATATAGGATTCTTGGTTGACACTTTTTTTCTTTGTACACTTTGAATATGTTATTCCACTGCTTCTGGCCTCCAGTGTTTCTGGTAAGAAGCTAGCTGTTAATCTTCTTGGGGTTCCCTTGTAAGTAATGAGTCATTTTTCTCCTTTGTGCAACATTTTCTCATTGTCTGACTTTCAGCATATATCTGTTTATGAACTTTTTCATGTTTATCCTACTTAGAAGTCACTGAGCCTCCTTCTAAAAGTACAGATTAATGTTTTTCAATAAATTTGGGAAGTTTTTAGCTGTTACTTTTTTAAGTATATTTTCGGTTCCTTTCTTTGGTCCTTTTAGTACTCCCAATATGCATATGTTGGTGTGTTTAATGGTGTCCTGCATTTCTGTGAGGCTTTTTCATTTTTCTTCATCCTATTTTCTTTCTGTTCTTCAGCTTTCATAATCTCTACTGATCTCTCTTCAAGTTTACTGGTTCTTTCTTCTGACATCACAAATCTTTTGAGCGCCTCTAGTAAATTTTTCATTTCAGTTATTGTACTTTTCAACTCCATACCTTCTTTTTGGTTCTTTTTTAATAAACTATGCCTCTTTATTGGTAATTTCTGTTTGATATGACATTGTCATCATACCTTCCTTTACTTCTTTAATTATAGTTTTCTTTAGTTCTTTCAACATTTTTGTAATAGCTATTTTGAAGTCTTTGTTAAATCCAACATTTGATCATTCTCATAGATGTTTTCTGTTGCATTGTTTTGGTGTATGTGTCTTACTTTCCTGTTGTCCCACATGTGTCATAATTTTTGTTGGAACCGGACATTTTAGATATTTTTAAATGGGTCATGGATTATAGCAAATTTGTGTACTGGCCTCCGTTATCTCCTAGCCTTGTTATTGTTAGGTGCCTGCTTATTTAGTTATTGGATAGATTGTTTTAGTGAGGTTATTTTTTCCTACTATAATGTTAAACTTTTGATATTATACCACATGCACTTAGGTCTTGGTGGGTCTCTCTTTATCTCTCTCCCTGACCATACCTAGCCATCAAGCTCCACTTATCACTGGTTTATTATTCTATTGTTTTCAGCAATGACCTTGCAAGCATAAATCGCTACAGACTAAACCAGTCAAATGTGTGCTCCTTTGAAGGGATGGGATAGTTTTTGAGGTCAGTGTTTGAGTTTCATTCTGACTTTTAGAAGTCTCTGCCCTACTATCCCTTTTCCCAATTTTCTTCTGAAAACTAGCCAGCCTACAGCTTAGCCTGTATCTCCAATGAATCTACCAATTTATTTTCAATTGCCTTTTACCACAACCTGTACTGCCTTTAAAGTGCCCTTGAGCTTGAACTTCTCTGTGTTCTTTTGCAAATGAAGTCATTTCCTTTGGAGGAGATTAGGAACCATCTGTTTTAAGACTTGCTTCTTTTCCCAGGCAAAATCTCTGTACCATAGCTCTGGAGCTGGGTGAGAACATGGCAACTTTTCTTTGAATGGCACCCCGGCTTTAGTAGCTGAGCATTTAGCCAAGGCAGGCACAGTAGCCTCAAGCCTTTACAGCTTATCTCTCTTGACATGCAACCACCACCTTATAAACCAGGCAAGGGTGATCAGGGTCCCAGTAGTCTTAGTGACACCATGCCAAGGGTCGGGCCCCTGCCTTGCCAGTGCAGGCTAGTCAGAAGGGATCCCCTGCCTCTTCTATTTTTGTTTTTCTTTTTTTCTTTTAATTTACTCAATGTTTGTTTATTTTTGATAGAGACAGAGTGCAAGTGGGGGAGGGGCAGAGAGAGAGGGAGACACAGCCTCTGAAGCAGGCTCCAGGCTCTGAGCTGTCAGCACAGAGCCTAATGCAGGGCTCAAACTCATGAACTGTGAGATCATGACCTGAGGCAAAGTCAGATGCTCAACTGACTGAGCCACCCAGGCTCCAATCCTGCCTCTTGGCTGTACTCACCTTCAACTTAACCTTAGCAACAGATAGCTGAGGGCAGGATGAGAAATGCTGATATCCTGCCCTTGACAAGAAGGTAGCCCTCTGATTAGGGGTTGTAGGGAGAGGGAGCATTGTGTTTGCGACTGCACATTCTGGAGTGGAATCTGCACTCCAATGAACTGGGAAGGGAGGAAGGAAGCAATCCTGGTTCACATACCACAGACTCACTTTTTTCTTTTTTTTTTTTTCTTTTAGCCTAATTGTCATACATTTAGCTGAATAATGTCTCTTTATTTGCCGCATGCATTTATGACCATTTCCAGAAATTTAAATAGTTTTTGAAAATACTTTTCACCTGGGAGTGGATCCTAACATTGTCATACCAGAAGTTGATTCTAGAATATTTACATTCAGTGAGACTTCTGATATAGTTAGGTTTAAATCTGTCACATGGCATCTGTTTTCTATTTCTCTCATCTCTTCTTTGTTCCCTTTTTCTTTCTTTCTTTTTGTGTGTGTGTGTGTGTGTGTGTGTGTGTGTGTGTGTGTGTTGTATCTCCTTTGTTGGTTTATTAGCTACAACTCTTTTTACTCTGTTGTGGCTTTAGAGTTTATAGTACATATTTTTAACTTCTCCCAGTCTACTTTTAACTGACATTATACCACTTATGTGTACTGTAAGAACT
Source organism: Cryptoprocta ferox (assembly GCA_028646485.1). Classification (NCBI taxonomy): domain Eukaryota; kingdom Metazoa; phylum Chordata; class Mammalia; order Carnivora; family Eupleridae; genus Cryptoprocta; species Cryptoprocta ferox. The sequence goes on along the minus strand of CM053572.1, from coordinate 50,598,053 downwards.
GCAAAGTAGTATGCATCCATTTCTCTACTCCTGCCCTTTGTGTTATATATTTTACTTTTACTCAATGTTATAAATACCATATTGCATGATTATTTTTGCTTAAGCAGCGAATAATCTTAAGGAGATTTAAATAAAAAGAAAAATATTTTTCTTATGTAATAACTGTCACTGCTCTTCTTTCCTTTGTGTAAATTCTGATTTCCATATGCTATCATTTTCTTCTGTTTGGAGGACTATCTTTAACATGTCTTGTATTGAAGACCTTCCACTGATAATGAATCCTTTTGACTTTTCCATGTCTGAAAAAAGTTTATTTCACCTTCATTTTTGAAAGGTATTTTTGCTAGATATAGATTTCTAGGTTGGAAGGGTTTTTTTTCTTTGAGCACTTGAATGATGTTGCTTCACTGTTTTCTTGCTTGCATTGTTTTCAACAGGAAATACACTGTTGTTCTTAACTTTGTGCCTCTGTACGTAAGTGTCTTCTGGCTGCTTTTAGTGATTTTCTCTTTATCTCTGGTTTTAAACAATTTTGATTATGAGTGTATTAGCATAATTTTTTCATGTTTCTTAGGCTTAGGGTTTATTGAATTTCTTGAGTCTCTGGATTCTAAATTTGAATCTCAGATGTGGAAGAATTTCAGCCATTATTTCTTCAAGTGTTTTTTCTTCCCTATCATCCTTTTTTAACCTCTTACTACACACATATTAGATTGCTTGAAATCATTCCACAATTCACTGATGATCTACTCATTTTTTAAATTCTCTTTTCTCAGTGTTTCATTTTTATGCAGTTCCTATTGCTTTATCATTGAATTTTCCAATATTTTTGTTTGCAATGTCTAATCTGTCACTAATCCCGTCCAGTATTCTTCATCTATCACATTGTAATTGCATCTCCAGAACTTTGATTTTAGTCTTTTAAAAAGTATTTTCCCTGTCTCCACATAACTTTTGAAGATATGAATATGATTATAATAACTACTTAATGACTTTATCTGCTAATTCTAACATTCTTATCTGTTCTTGGTCATTTTCAATTGATTGCTTTATCTTTTCTGTATGGGTTTATTTTCCTACTTATTTGTAGACCTGTTAATTTTTTTATTGAATCCCACACATTGTGAAATCTACCTTGTTGTTTACTGGATATTTTTGTATTCTTATCAATATTTTATAGATTTGTTCCAAGATACAGTTAAGTTCCTTGGAAACAATTTGATCCTTTTAGGTCTTGCTTTTAAGATGTGGTCAGCAGGAATGGAGATGTTTTCAGTCTAGGGCTATTTATTTCCCACTACTTAAGTAAGGCTCTTCTGTGTACCCTACCAATGCCTCACCAGTTTTGAGGTGTTCTAGTATTGCTGTTGGGAACAGGCACTATTTTTTGTCCTTTTAGAATGCCAGGTGTCATTACCTCTCATCCTCTCAGGTGGTTCTTTTCCCATCCTTAGGTAATTTGCTCTCAAACATGGCCAGTCAGTACTTAGCTGAATACTTAAAAGAGGACCCTCTGAAGATCTATGGAGTCCTCTCTTTGTATTTCTCTCTTGTTCAGTACTCTGTCCTACAAACTCTTGGCACTTTGGCTTCCTAGACTATGCTGTACCTCCTCAGCTCAGGGAGTCCACAGTCCACAGGCTTTGTCTGGATCCTCTCTCCTTGCACCATGACCTGGAAACTCTCTCAAGTCAATGAGCTGGGATACTTGGAAGGCTCACCACATTAATTTCTCACTTCTCAGGGATCACTGTACCTTGTTGCCCGATGTTTGGTTTCTTAAAAACTATTGCATTATGTATTTTGTCTATTTTTTGTTTGTGTTAGGATAAATCTGGTTCCTGTTACTTCATCCTGGCCAAAAGCAGAAGTTCACATATTTCAGGTATTTTTCCTTCTTAATTTTTCTTTTATTTTTCACTTCAGGAGACTACTCACAAAGCCAGTGTTTTATTGAGTGGTAAAATTAAGGTAGAAAACGGTCAGATTTATCAAAATCCAGTCACCTGGCTCAAGGATCTTCTAGGAGGCGACAGTTACGTGACTTGGAATTATGCTTGGAGTAAGGTGGGTCATTCCTAATTTATCTGTAACTTCGTATTCAAGTAGAAATGTACATTTTTAATGACAAAACTGTTATTTTTAAGAAGTCTGAACTTCTCCAAGCTAGCTTTGGTCCTCATATATCCCTTCTACAATATGCTATGTGCTTTCTCCTACAATTCTTGTTTACCAGAATTCCCCAGGGGCAGACTTGCACAGCTGACTGAGCCTCTCCTTCCCTGTTCCTTACCTAGTCTCAGAAATTCAAATGCCCTCATTCTTCCCTATTATTCAGGTGATTTCAGGTCTGAGTGACTCCATATAGAAAATTTGGGACCTCTGAAGTATTGATAATTAAGTTAGTATGTTAGTATTCTGGTCCAGTGAAGAAAAAGCTTTCCCAAGACCACAGGAAGGAGCAAGCAGCCTAAGACCCACAGAGGTTATGCTGCATTTTTGTTTGAACATGGTCTTATCCATCATTTGCTAAACCCCAAAGAAGAAATACTTCCTTTCATTCTGACTTCCCAGGCTTAGTAATCTTCCCCTCAGTTCTGTCTTCTGAGTTGTTTGCCCAGTTTAACCACCAATTTGAAGACAATTAATGACGGATACCCTTTATGCCCAGTGATCAGCCACGTCCAGATGTCCATTGTCACACTTCAGGGAAGAATCTTGGAATGATTCAGCCAGGAAAGTGTGAATCATCAGACATCCACCATTACTGTTAAACAGAATTGCAGATGCCTTCAGCCTCCACTAGCCATTACAGTAAGCCTCAGTGCACTAGTAATAAAAGGCCCACTTTCTTCTCTCCTTTTTTGTCCCACTTAGCTCTGCCCACCCTCCCTCCTAGTTTCTCCTCTCCTTCTGCATCCCTAATTTGCTTTCTGGTGTCCTAGACTTTTGTGGCAGGTGCTTCCAAAATTGTGTTTTAGTTCCTTGACTTAGATCAGTACACTGAAATTTTTTCTACTTTATAGTCTTCATGGTTTTTTTCTTAATGGTTTTTTCTGGTTGTTTGTTTATTTCCCACCCTTGGAGTCACCAGGTCATCTGCTTTCAATTTACCCTGCCCAGTCCGTACCATGGATTAATAAATCATATTTGCATGTTAGTAATTAACATTTTATCCTTGTAAATTCCTGTTTATTAAAAAGTTTCTTAAACTTGTGATAGATTTTATCATTTTGTTGAAATAGCCTATGCTCACAGCATGAATATGGTACTGATTTCTGTAGTTGAGTTTTTTTGAGCTCGACATGCCTCTGCTACAGTGTGCCCAGTGATGACTCATTTCTCCCACTCTTTTTCTTTATTGGAACTACTGCATTTTCTCCTTTTGAATAGCTGGCTGTGACATCATTTGGCCCTCACTCTGTACTTAAGCCTCATTTATATATCACATTGCCTATGGTCTTTTCTCATCAGCCATGTCAGTTAGTCATATGGTTTAACACCTAGGTAATAGTGCGGTCAAAGGCAAATGTAGGTGCTAAAATTAGGAGAATTATTGGATGTCAGATATTTGTACATATTATCTAAGTAGGCTAAGGTTTTTTTTTTAATATTCCAAAAACAGTCTTAAAAATTATCATAGGGTGCTCATGTACTTCTAATAAATACCCCAAGCTGAGAAACACTGCCGCAGTGAGAATTTTTGCAATGTTGAAAACCCTCTTTTAAAACTTACCACAGAAACCTTTGCCTCTTCTTGTCTTGAGGCAACTCCTGAATTCACAGTTGCTTCTCAATGATAGGGTTTGTTTTTTTATTTTGTGTTTTTTGTGTTTTTTGTGTTTTTTTTTTTTTTTTGCTACATTGGTCAATGTGAACATTTCTTCTGACTCATTTTGAGAATGCTGGTGTGGCTACAGGTTTAGGAGTAGTTGCTTGTCAGGCAAGAAATGCCAGAAAACTAGGTCATATCCTGCCTCAGACAGAATGACAGAGCCACTAGACACAGAGATGACTCACACTTCCTACCCAAGCAGCTGGGCTGCTATACAGGGAATTCTGATGCTTACTCCCACTGGGTATCACTGATCCCTCTCTCTCCCGCAGTCTCCTGGCTATTAGGTATCATCCCTATGTGGCAGAATGATCTCTGGGTGGGAGACAGGAGACCAGGCTGGTTCCTGATTCCACTCGTGATAAGTTACATAATCGGGGAATGGTTTCCAATCCTGCCCACACATTAGAATGACTTGAGGAGCTTTTAAAAACTGCTAATGCCTGTTGGACCCCAGCTCCATACCTTCTGATCTAATAGTCTTGATAGAAGACCAGGTGGCAATATTTGAAAACACTTTCCAGGTAATTGAAATATGCAGCCTAGACTGAGAATCACTGATCTAGATCAAGTCACTTAACCTTTCTGAACCTCGTTTTTCTTATTTATAAAATAAGTAGTAGTGCTAACTGGTCTCTAAAGACCCTTCCAATGTGGAGATTCTAGGACTTGGATAGCCATGTGTGATTTGTAAAGGCTTTTACATGTATTCTTTCACAACAACCCCATGAGTCAAGAAAATTAACTATTTTCTCCATCTATGGATGTAAAACCAGAGTTGTAGGAGATTAAGTGAATTGATTACCCCCAAGGCCAGTAAGTGTGAGAACCAGGACTAGAACCTGGTCTTCTGGTTCCCTGTACATTATTTTCTACATTTACAACAATGACACAAGGGAGCCCACATTCCTCTCATTGGAAACAGGTTGCTATGAACTGAAAAGAGCACACAGTATTACCTAACTGCCTTTATAGATTTATGCAAAGCCTCTTCTTGTGCAGCAAAAAATTGCTCACTTCTAGTGAAAAAAAATGCCTTTCTCTGATGCCGTTGCGGTATGGAAATCATAAGAATGGCAATGACCGTTCGTTTTGTGAATGCTCAAGACTGGATCTTTGCAGATGAAAAATAGACTGCCATTTTTTGGGCAGTGACTACAGGAGGACTGACAGCTCTCTTATGTAAACATACTTCCCATCCGAATGACTCACTCTCTGAATTTCCACCCTTATAAATTCACTACTCTGGATCTAGTATTAACTCTTCTCTGTGGTTACCCCTCACCCTACACACTTTCTAAAATAATCCCTCCTACTACCATGATTAGGAATATCAAGATAGGGAAAGGTTGAGGTAGGAGTGTAGAAAGCAATGGGAATTGTTGTCTTGGACAGCCACCCAGCCTCATTGAGTCAATTAGTCATTCCCAAAGTGTCTTAACTTAATCTTCCTGTGAGTCCTTCTTCTACTCAGGAGATGTGGGCCCCTTCAAAATAGAAATATTCAAGAGGTGTGAATCTTGAAGACATAAATAATATGAAAGGCCTGCTGCCCTTCTCTTGCCTGGAGCTGCATGGACTGCCTAGGGGAAGTGGAAGAGGAGAGACTCTAGGATGGGGATTGGGAGGAGGGAGGTGGTGTGAAGGTGAACTTCACTTCCATCCTCATTTCCCCAAGATCTGCTCTTTTGTGGCAGTTATTACACTTTTATCCTCCCTTCTCAAATATTCGAGAATTATTTTAATTTTCTTAGCCAAAATGTGTCTTTGTGTTATAGTGAACTTGTGCCTATATAGTTATATAAGGCATACTATGTGTATCGTGCATTAAATGATAGTCCCCATGAATATTAGGCATGTACATTATATTCATAATATTACATAATACATATCATATATATCGTGCATTATACTATTTCATGGTCATTCTCTCATGGACCTGAACTGTCCAAAAGAGCTTAATCACCTAGCCTCGAGAAACCAGCAATCCTTGCTTGAACGTGTACCTCTTCTCGCTCCGGGCCCATCTCAATGTGGGGGTTTCTATACTGGAACTATACCTGGCATCTGGTTCTTACTTCAGGGCCATGTCAAATCTTTACTCCAATCCTACAGTTACTTCAGATAGGACATCTCTATGTCATCAATTAATGACAATTGGTATTGTACTTTATTTATTCAGAGACCATACCAAAATAAAGTTAATTAATAATTTCATTTGGCTGATTAACTACATTTCCAGAATAGTGGCTAACGGAATCATGCATCTACCTCAAACACACACACACAAACCATTTCTTTCGTAAGTGTAATATTAGAAGCAGCATGAACTTATTTCTGAAGAATAATGGACCTTCTACCTAAGAGCTTCAAGGAAAGCATCAGTGGCCTTAGGATGAAGCACTCCTGTAGTTCTACATTTTAGAAAAGGAGGACCACCACAACCTGCAGACACCCTCACAGAACGCACCTCACCCTGATTCTAGCCTTATTACTATTCTAATCTGGGGAAAGGTGGTATCCCATCAGCTGCCCTTCATCACAGTGGGTTTTGAGTGGTAAAGTTGTCAAGATTGCTGGCAGCTGTGTAGTCCAAGACCCTAAGAGCCTCGCCTACAGCTCATCCTACATGCCTGTGTCAGAGCAGGCATATGACTAGATTCAGAGCTTGAGTTATATGCAGATATGATGATTGTTTGCTCTTATGCTTTAGGCAACTAGAGCATAGACACTGTTATGAAACAGACAGTTTTCAGGAGTGACCAGTGCCTGTTCAGTTTGAGGTCTATGTATTATTATCCTCATTCAATAAATTACTCCCACCTTGAGGAAACTACATCTTTAACTCTGTGGATTTTCTTAAAGCTATGTTCTATGTCTGAATTACCCTAGTGCTATGTGTAAGACCTATGTGGACTCATGACCTCTAAGGCTACTAAGGTACAATGTAATCACTTTATATTACCCAGTACTAACTGATAAAAATCTGCTCTAAATCTGAAATACAGGTGAGAATATACTGAACCTGCATGATTGGGTCTGTAAGATATTTTGGATATTGTCAGGGTACAACATGAACAAAATCCGTTGTTTGTAATTGTTAGTTGTTTGGAGAACTGACCAGTGGCATTCAGAGGCCTCATCTCTCGTATCGCAAGTGGGGATGGGTTAGCACACTGGGTAAGACAGATCTGTTCCATTTCCATTACCAAGTTTGTTTGGTCATGGGATTGAGTCCAGAGGGTGCCTAAACCTTCCAGGTTCCTTATGTCTGTCCCATTCTATTAAATAACAGGCTTTTTATTGAGCACTCAGGATGTGCTAGACAGTATGCCAAGTGCTTTTCGTATATTTATTCTAATCCTCACAACAGCCTAATAAGCTGGAGGTACTCGTTTTACAAATGCACGAAGAGAGGCTCAGAGAATTTAAGAATCTTGCTTAAGAGCTGGGACTGCAGAGATTTTTTCCCCCAGAATTGTTGGGCACTGTGTGAAGTGCTAAGAGTATAAAAATGAATATGACACAGACCTTGTCTTCAAGGAGCTTATGCTAATGGAAGCAGATATATTAATACAAATTTTACTTAAATGAGATAAGTGCCTTGACAGAAATATGAGCACAGAAATTATGGAGGTCTAGAGGAAGGTTATTGCATGAGTTTAGAAGTTCTAAGAAAGAATCCTGGAGGAAGGGATGTCCCAATTGAGACTGGATGGTTTAGCCACAATGAGCCTAGCTTCCAAGGTGTATTATCAGGCTGCCCTGGAACTAAAAGTGGAGAACCCAAAGACCCTGTAGCCAATGTTTGCCAGTCTGCCTCAGACCAGCCCATTTGTGTGTAGGGATCTCTAAAATCTGACCTTGAGGCTGATAAACAGTAGCTAAGTTCACAAAACAGAAAAAGCCAAAAAACTTGGATGCATAGTCCTGAAATGATATTAAGCTAAACAGTTAAATGTCTTATTTCTTGAAAAGTACTATTACTTTTGTGGTTTAATTTTATGAATACAACATTAATTTTTTAACATTATAAAGTATCACATGCTGGATTAATGGTTGTTTACTAAGTGAATGGAAAGAGAATTGATGATAAACAGCAGGGGCAACAAATTTCTTCTCTAAAGGGCAAATAATAAACATTTCAGGCTTCATGGGCATACAGTCTTTGTTGCAAATATTCAATCATGGTATAGCATAGAAGCATCCATTGATATTAAGTAAATGATTGGGTATCTTTGTGTTCTGATAAAACTTTACTTACAAACAAAGGTGGCAGGCCAGATTTGGCCATGGAGTGTAATTTGCCAGTCTGTGATAGACAACAGTCAATACTTCACCATAGTTACACTTTGCAAGAGACAGGTGTGTTTGCTTCTTTTGAAACTATCAATAGTTTCTTTTGAAACTTTTGAAAACTATCAATAAAACTCCCATATGACCCAGCAATAGCACTGCTGGGGATTTACCCAAGGGATACAGAAGTGCTGATGCATAGGGGCACATGTACCCCAATGTTCGTAGCGGCACTTTCAACAATAGCCAAATCATGGAAAGAGCCTAAATGTCCATCAACTGATGAATGGATTAGGAAGATGTGGTTCATCTATACAATGGAATACTACATGGC
>CM053572.1:50529538-50583529 GCA_028646485.1 Cryptoprocta ferox | reverse complement strand
AAAAAAAAAAGCATAAAAAAAAAATTTAAAAAAAAATTCAGCTTAAGAAACCACAAATTAAATTTATTTTCCCACAAAAAAAGAGGGCTTCAATAAACATAATGTCCAAGTCTGTTTCTTGATTCCAGTACAGTTTTCACAGATGGCTTTTGATTTTATCAATGTTAATCTATCTCAAACTATTAATTTAGTTTTAAATATCAAATCATCTAATAGCTCTACCACCATGTTTATCCTTTAGAATCCTTTTATTTTAAAAAGGCATTGAACATTGTATTTAAATAGCTGTGATTGAATTTTTCCCCAATGTAACTACAGCAGATGTATTTTTAGTCTATTAAAATAATTCCTAATCACTTTCCCTTTGATTGGAATTTTATACTTCTTGTTCAGAATGAGAATGTATGCATATATATGGATATATTCATTTCCATTTATAACTAAAGTAAGCAAAGTTTCATTCTATAATCCTAATGAAATGTAGAATGCTTAGTTGTAAGAATAAGTTCTGGAAGTCTGAATTCAATAATTTTAGAGTTAGAAGTGAAATTTCCATATCATCTAGTCTTGGACCTATTTTACAGATGATGAAACTGAGAATCAGAGAGGTAACATGGGTTGAGTGAAAAGAGTATGTAGGTTAGTGATGTTTGAGGAGTGAACTATCAGTTAAAATAATGAGTCTGATTATTTTTACTTATGATCTATTAAGGGAATTTTTTAAAATGTTACAGGAGAAAGAAAAGTAGAAGTTAAAATTATTTTTAACCTAACTAATTAGCTTGTCATTTTGAAGTGCTAATTTAGGCCACTAGATAGCATGAATAGGTGCATGAGCCTGTTCTGCCTAGTGATGAAGCTAGCAATTCCGTGTAAGTAGACTTGTGCAGAATATCTAACATTTGGTGATCTTACCTGAGGAAGATGTGTTTCGTCTACTTCTTGCACGAATAGAATGGTTTGTTAGTTAGCTGAGTGGCCCTTTTTGGGAACGAGGAGCAACAAGAAGAGCCAAATGTTCACACTCTGGCTATATTCTGAGTTGTACTGGGCTGGAGAAGCCATATAACTTGCATGAGATCACCCAAGTTTGTGTGGCCTAGAAGATTGATTACCCTGTCTTCCAGCCTAATACTATTTTCAGTAAGAAATAATGATAATAATAGCAGCTTATGTTTATTGAGTGTTCGCTATATGCTAGTCAGGAGCCAATCATTTGACATTTATCCCACGTAGTCTTCACTGCTGCTTTATTCTCAATTTACTGGAAACCACGGCACAGGGGGGTTTACAACCACCTTAAGAAGCTTCAGTCATCGTTTTCTTGCCTTGGTGTTTTACACTGCAAACAGGCTTCTTTTTCCCAAGATAAGCCAATGCTGATGTATAGCTTTATCTTGGGTATGGAAAATGGAGTGAGTGAATTACGACGTGGTCCAAAATCTCATTCTGTACTCAGTAGACTTGACTGGGGTCTAGGGTTTGTAGTAAGTAAATTTAAATATGATTTTTTAAAAACAGTTTTAATTTGTTGGCACTTCTTTAAATAGGAACTTCCAGAGAGTCAATACAAAGCATCCCACATTATCTACAAATAAAAGAAGTTCTATTAATCAGCGATCAAGAATTTCTCCCATGCCATATAATGGATCAACATTGGAAGTTCTTTGTGGAATGTGAAGAGCTAACATTCTAAAAACCTTGTTTTCTTAATAATTTATGAAGTATTTGTTCATATTATTAACCCACATTCATGTTTTGTCTCATATGGGTCGAGGGCCTATTTTAACACACACTGTATGAGTTGCTACTTAAGATGTGTGTTTACTATTGTAAGAAAAACTGTAACTCCATCTATTGTAGTTAGAGAAAATACTTTTTTGCCATTGAAATAAAGGCATTTTTGAATTAAACCACATTGAATCTCTGGCCTTTTTTTACTAAAATAAAGGTAAAACTAATCTTTCAGTCAATACCTCTACCTTTGTATACATAACAGTTGCTCCTTAAGGGAAGTAAGGATTAAAAAAAGAGTGACAGTTGGTCCTGAAAAGGCCAGGATAATTTGTATTTACTTAAAATAAGAACTTAATGTCCTGGTACCTTCCCCCCTTTACTTTGGAATTTATCTTGTGACCAAAATATAAAATTATGAAAGAGGTTTATTTTAAATTTCATAAAATTTAGCATAGATAGAACTGTAACTGTGGTAACTCTTAGAACAAAAACTGAATCAAATGTTGATTTGGTGGCTGATTATTTTAAAGAGGATATACTTAACCTGTTACTTTTGCTACATTGTCATGAAGATTTTTAAATTTTTTGTAAGAAAGATTTTTGTAAGAGAAACTTGGGGAGCCCCTGGGGGTGGCTCAGTTGGTTGGCCGTCTGACTCTTGATTTCTGCTCAGGTCCTAGTCTCAGGGTTCCTGAGATGGAGCCACACTGTCAGTGCAGAGCCTACGTGGGATTCTCTCTCTCTCTCTCTCTCTCTCTGTCCCTCCCCCTACTCTCTGAATAAATTAAAAAAAAAAAAAACTTGGTAAGAGTTCTCAAGGGTCGGTCTGTCTTTTTGTGAGAGAGGATGCACATGTGCATGGGGGAAGGACAAAGGGAGACAGAATGAGAGAGAATCTTAAGCAGGCCCTACATCAGCGGAGAGCCCAAGATGGGGCTCCCTCTCCTGACCCTGGGATCATGACCTGAGCCAAAATCAAGAGTCCAACTCAAGAGACAGGCCCTCAAGGGTCTGTCTTCATCCTTTGATTGCCATCTTACTGTTTACCTATCCACCATTATCCCAGTCTCCCAAAGAAGCTTTTTGACTCTGTGGCTTGAGTCATTTGGATAGAGGAGCCAAACTGTGATAAAAATTACTCTTGCAAGTGTTAGACTTTGGGAGATATCTTGCTTTTTTGATATTTTTGTATTTTAAATGTATAGAATCTTAAATATCTTTAGAATATATAAGAAACTGGTTAACAGTTGCCTGTGGGAAGAAAAATCGTGGGGCTAGTGAACTGAGAGGAAAGGGGGACTCAACCACATGTGCTCTTTGGCAGCTTTGGAAATGGGTACTATGCACATGTTCTTATGCAAGTAAAAAATTTTAATGCCTGAAAAGGAAGCACCTGGAAAGGTTTGCATATTAATAAAAATGTAAAGACATCTTGGATCATTTTTCTTCTTGTGACAGTCCATTGAAAATGTTTAGGTTAGAATGCCCTTACAGGTTGTAATATTTGAGAACTAACAAGAAATATGCTATTATCATTTTTTCAGATTACCCTATTTTTCCAATTCTTTTTTTTAACATTATAGAATTTTTAATGTTTGTTTATTTTGAGAGGGATCATACAAACAGGGGAGTGGCAGAGAGGGGGCAGGGGAGAGAGAGAATTCCAAGCAGGCTCTGCACTGTCAGGGCAGAGCCCAACACAGGGCTCGATTTCGATGTCACACCAACTGTGAGATCATGACCTGAGCCGAAATCAAGAGCCAGATGCTTAACCAACTGAGCTACCCAGGTCTCCCTATCTTCCTAAATCTTTTTTTTTTAAGCTTACTCATTTATTTTGAGAGAGAGAGATAGCGTGAGTGGGGGAGGGACAAAAAGAGAAGGAGAGAGAAAATCCCAAGTAGGCTGGCTACACACTGCTAGTGCAGATACAGAGCTTGATGCGGGGCTCAAACTCACGAAACCGTGAGATCATGACCTGAGCCGAAACCAAGGGTCAGACACCTAACCAACTGAGCCACCAGGAGCCCCTGAATCTTGAATAATGTACATAAGATGGTCTATTTGGCTTTTTTTATTTAAGGAAATGTTTAAAACATGACTCATTTGCAAATATATGTACTAACATGGGAAATTATATATATAAATGAAAAAATTCACATTATTAGATAGTGGTTAATGCAAGTCCTGATTGTGTTAAATAAAAAATGTGCCTTTGAGTGTGTGTATAATTTTTATCACCAATAAATACACATGTATTTATATTATATATGTTATATATACTTGATGAATCATGAAATGTGTACTTGTGGATACGAGCATGTGGGGGGTGGGGGTAGAAGCATATGGAGTAAAAGCTCTGGGATGCCACGAAGAAAAGCCATGTGCAGTGTCTTCCCCCAAAGGAGTTGGACTGGGAAGGGTGGAAGATGCTTTTGCAGTGTACTTTCAATGTAAAAAAAAAAAAACCACATGCTTCTTTTGAAACTTAAAAAATATTTTCTAAAGAATAACTTAAGCAGGTATTTTGTTTATTGATTACAATTTACGAAAGTCATATATTCTAAGTTTATAGTACAAGAACTTAAAATTCTGACTTTTCATCTTAATGGTCAAATTCTTAAACTTAATTTTCTAAGCCCATTTAAAAAAATGTATGTACCAACTGGTAACTAACATAATACCCAGTGCCCTTGAGGCATGCTGAGTATTGCCCAAACTAAACAACAAAAGGGTCTGGAGTCCAGAAATCAATGCTACCCCAGAGCATCCCTGTGAGCAAACAACAATTTGGAGTGTTTGCTGGATGTTTTGTCTATTCTGAGTTCTGAGTGAAACCCTCAAGCTTCTGGCCTTAAGCCATGGAAGGGACCTCCAAGAAAAGCTAATAATCCAGTCTTCTACCTGATACCTGTATCCTTTCTGTAACATTAACTTCTTGACCACCTCCAGGATACTCCATACCCAACAAAGACTATTCCCGTTCAAACGGGTAGTCCTAACTGTTAGAAAGATGGAACCGCAATGTCCCAGACCTTACAATCCTATTCTGATAAAATAATACTTCTTTTATGAGTCGAATTACTGTGTCACAGACTTCACACGTCTGATTGCTGGAAATGTCCAAGCATACATCTTGTTCTTTTCTCCTCAATTTCTCTTTCATTCAGTTCCCTTCACCTTACCTCCCTGAGTTCAGTCATTTATCAGTGCATATCTAGAGTGTATGCAACAGCAATCCTACCCCATTTCCCTCACCCAGTTCTTTACTTTATAAAACATGGCACTCTGTGCCAAATTATTCTTAAAGATCTCTTTTCCTTCCCTGCTGCTGCAAGAGTAAAATCTAAGCCCAACATTCCAGTCCCCCCACTCTCTGGTCCTAACATAACCTTCCAGCTTCATCTCCCAATCATCTCTAACCTTCAACTCACTCTTAAGAGCAAGTCATTCTTTCTTCATCACTATTACAGGCTGGATTGTGTCCCCTCAAAATTCATATGTTGAAGTCCTAACACCTGAGACCTTAGAAGGTGACTGTATGTGGAAATGGGTCCTTTAAAGAGGTGATTAAGTTAGAATATGGCCAGTAAGAACATCTTCATACAATCTCTTATCCTTAAATGAAGAAATGTGGACACATCAAGGGACACTAGGGATGCACGTGTGCAAATAAAAGACTATGTGAGACACAGGAAGAAGGCAGTCATCTGCAAACCAAGGACAGAGGGCTCAGAATGAAATCAACACTGCTGACTCCTTGATCTTGGATCTCTATACTCCAGAACTGTGAGAAATAACTTCCTATTGTTTAAGCCACCCACTTTGTGGTATTCTGTTATGGCACTCTGAGCAAGTTAATACAATCCCTAACTCTCCCATACATTTGTTTACACTACCTGGAATGTTCCCTCTCTCTCTTGCCCATCTGCCTGTTCTTTATTCTTTAAGCCCTCTCCTCATATATGACCTCATGTATTGCTTTCTCAGACCACCCTGATCCAAGCACCTACTATTTACAGATTGGTATTATTCATTCATTCTCATAGTTCATCTCCCCCCAAATAGCTGGAAAACTTGTTGAGATCAGGTTGAATTTTATACTTTATTTCCTATAAAATACCTGAAACATACTAGATGTTCAAGAAATATCAACCAGTTAGGATGTTTCAGGTACAGTTACAGAAAACCCTACTCAAAAATGGCTTAAACAATAAGGAAAATGTATTATTTCATATAAAGAGTCCAGAGGTAGAAACTTTAGGGTTCGTTAATTCTTCAACTCAACATTGTCACTGTTGTTTCCATCCTACTTCCAGTGCCCTTCACAGTGCCAAGATGGCTCGGCTGTTACAGGAGGTGTACACGTAGAAACAGCATTGTTAGAAGAAGAAAAGGAATACCTTCTTCCAATGCACATCTCTTCTGAACACCACCACCACCACCCCAGGACATTGTGTCTCACTGGCTAGATTTATACCATCTGCCTGTTTGTAAACCAGTCACTGGCCTAGGAAGTGGGGTTAACTTGATTGGTTGAGAGGAGTAAGTATTCCAGACTCTGTCAGTAAAACAAACAAAAACACCAAACATATATGTGAGGGGGAGGAGTTGGGCTAAGAGCAATATTTATTGAACATTTAATATATACCAGTCATTGTTACAACGACTTTCAGTGTATAACTCATTTAATCCTCACCACACCCTATGAGGTAGAGATATTATTCCCGTTTTACAAATGAGGAAACTGAGGAACAGAATGAAGTAACTTGGCCCAAAGTCACACAGCTACCAAGTGGTAAAGCTGGGGTTCAACCCTAGCTTCAGAACTCATGCTGTCAGCCACCATATATTTCCTCTCTCTCAACCAAAAGTACTTGCCTGAATATATAGATACAAAATGATTACAAGAGTATTGACATCATTTTGAGTGATGACAACCCTATCGACTCCTTCCTCCTACACACCCTGAGGGAGTCAGTGTTTGCTCACTTTGGTGAATGACAGGTAGTCGGGGCAGACGGAGTTACAGGTGGCAAATGGAGATACAGGTGGCAAATGGAATGCAGAAGTCTTCCTGGACGAGTTGCAATATCAACACATTGGTATCGGCTCTTGGGCTCCCTCTTTCTCAATCTAGGGAGTTCTAGGTATAAAGAATGAGTAAAGCTTATTCATCTGACACATTGCCCAAACTCAATTTTCATGGGAAACTATCCAGTTGTTTTTAAATGAATGCATATGCCTATAGGACCTGGACTCTAAGTCCTTTTGGATTCTCAGTACCATGGGGGCAACAGCACATACCCTCCATGTGTATTTCTTTGGACACCCTCTTCTATTTCTCCTCATCTCATTTATGTGGAAGCCTATTTCACGGAAGGAAACCAGGGCCATCTCATTCTTAAACTTGTTAAAGCCAAGAAATACAGTAAGCTTCTGTTTAAACTTAATCATAAGGTTCTCATGCCCGTAATTCTTTTACCAACTAAATAGAGGAAGAGAATTTGAGGCCATGTCACATCAGCTTGCCTCAGTCTGTATTTAAGCTCTGAGTACAGGCTACATGGTTAACCTTAAATTCCTTGGACATATTTGTTACTTCATATTCTTTCATTTAGGCTACTTTGCCAGAGACTTTAAAGTAGGAACGGCAGATGCAAACATTTGAAGCTGTAATGTAAATAGCGGTATATCTAAAAGTAAAAGCAGTTAACATTTCTGTTTTTAGATTCTCACAAGACACCTTAAAGTTCCATGACGTCTGGCAGTTTGGCTGAGATATGAAGTTGGGTCATGTCCTTCAAAGCTGGAGGCCAGGAAGTGGTGAGACAAGTTACCCAGCTGGTGGGTGAGCCTAGCCAATCACCCAACATCTTCACCTCAGCACAGCATTTTTGTTCTCTGCTCATTTTGCCTACACATTAACTGTTACGAAATGACTAAACAGAACAAAACAAAAATTATGTTTCTTTGTGTAAAAATGTCCCCGAGAAAGAAATGTTGGTGGTAGATAAGGAGAAGTTTAAGAAAATTTTGATTCTTAGCCAAAAAGAGAGAGAGAGAGAAATCCAGGGTAAATAAGTAAGTAGACACTCAAATTTGGAAGAACCTAGTCATTTCTTAAGCACCTTAGGTGACTGTAATATGCAGCCAGATTGAGAACCACTTTCCATATCTTCCCCTTTCTCTCTTTCCTGCGCTACCTCTCACCTTTCTGTAGACATTCAAGAGAAACTCAGGATTCTCCTGTGTTTTCTCACATTTTATTATAAGAATAGCATTTTTACTTTCTATGATTCATCCTAACCATCTAGGCTATGCGCACGGGGCCTTGGCTTTCTCACCTTCAAAATATTGTATGTGTTCTCTGCTCTGGCCGTGAAGTACAAGAGATTATATCAGTTGCTGCCTTAAATAACATTTTTTTTAAGTTTTTTAAATGTTTGTTTATTTTTAAGAGAGAGAGAGACTGAGTGTAAGTGAGGGAGGGGCAGAGAGAGAGGGAGACACAGAATCGAAAGCAGACTCCAGCCTCTGAGCTGTCAGCACAGAGCCTATTGTGGGGCTCAAACCCGAGAACCAGGAGATCATGATCTGAGCCGAAGTCAGACGCTTAACCAACTGAGCCACCCAGGCACCCCAATAACATTTTCTACAATAGCAAAAAGTTACTATATAACTCTCCCCAAATTGGGTTATGCGGTAAATCTCTGCATGTGTTTCTTCCAAAGTACACGAGATCAAGGATTCCAGTTGTGGGACATAAGAAGCTGGAAACCACTGGACCACAACCTAGCAATATACATGGAGTACTTACAAAATATTTCTGCAGATCTCAGGGGATTTTCAGTCTTGGATGTTTATTAGAATCACCTGATGAATATTAAAACCCGGCCCAAATCCAGGCCCCACCCCCAAGAGATTCTAGTTTCATTGATCTGGAGTAGTGTCTGTGCTGTCAGGATTTTTTTTTTTTTTTGGTAAGTTTATTTATTGAGGGGGGCGGAGAGAGAGAGAGAGAGAGAGAGAGAGAGAGAGAGAGAGAACATGGGGGAGGGGCAAAGAGGGGGAGAGAAAATCCCAAGCAGGCTCCATGCTGTCAGCACAGCTGACTCACTAACCATGGGTACATGAGTTGAACTGAAATCAACAGTAGGCTGCTTAACCGATTGAGCCACCCAGGTGCCCACAGGAGTTTTTAAATCTCTCCCAGGTGATTCCAGTGAGCAGCCACTGAACTCTGGAAACTGATCTTGTCACTTTAGTTTTTTTTTTCCCCCAACCACCATCAATGCATCAATCACTGCATTAATACTGTGTTTCTCAAAGTTGCCCCATTAAAAGAATCACTTGAGATGCTTCTTAAAACAGATTCCTGGGCACCATTCCAGGCTTACTGAATCAAAACCTTCACAAAAAAATTTTTTGATAGTGCCCATATAAGTTTGATCAGGCAAATGTGGGAAACACTACCTTTTTTTTTTTAAATTTTTTAATATTTATTTTTGAGAGAGAGAGAGAGAGAGACAGCATGAGCAGGGGAGGGTCAGAGAGAGAGCGAGACACAGAATCTGAAGACAGGCTCCAGGCTCTGAGCTAGCTGTCAGCACAGAGCCTGATGCGGGGCTCGAACCCACAAACTGCAAGATCATGACCTGAGCCGAAGCCGGACGCTCAACCGACTGAGCCACCCAAGCACCCTGGGAAACACTACCTTAATTCAAGTTATCCTGGCCCATTTTCGGTTGATTAATATGTACTTTATTCATCTGTTTGGAAAATCTTTAATGAGCACAGCATTGTTTTAGCTGCTAGGAATACACCAATAAAACAAGACAATTCCATGTCCTCTGTCTAAGAGCAGAGTAGACAAGCAAACAAGTTAATTTCAGCTAGTGATAAATGTCTTCAAGGCCATAGAACAAGATAAAGGGCTAGAAGTTGATACAGAGGCATGGCAGGCTATTATTGTAAAAAGGGTGGCAAGAGAAGTTGCATCTGAACAGAAAACTGAGTGATGAGAAACTACATCAGAATATCATTGCAGCCTCACATACCATTTTTAATCTATATGTCTCATCTCTCCTAAATGATATGGGCTTTTCTTCAAGGTCAGGGACTGTCTTTTATATTTTTGTATTCTCCTGTAGCAACCAGTGTAGCACTTTGCACAGGTAAGAACTCAGTGAATCACACTAGATTCAAAAGCATTTCATCCTTTAAATATACCATTAAACATAGCCAGCAGAGGATACAGCAAGCTACCTGCTTACTAAGTAAAGGAAAATCCAGGAAAACACACATCAATCATCAGATGCTCAGCACAAGGCTAGACTTTCTGCTTGTTTCCAGCTGCTTGCCACAGTTACAGATTCTTATTGGAAAATCTTTCAAACATGCCAAGATCTGGTCATCTGCGCATGACTCCACCACACTGGTGAGATCCAACACAAAGTTGTGATTATCAGTTTTTGCCAGCTTACCATTTTGTGATATAATTTGTTGTCTTTTGTACTCAAAGTCTCAACTTCTCACTGATGTCTCTGGGTGCCCTCAAGTTCCATTCAACCCCTATTTTCATGAGATAATTAGCGGAGCTTCTCAGAAGGCCACTATATCCTACTATGTCTCTGCAGGCCAAAGGAGATTCTTTAATACAGTCAAAAATCCTCAGAAGGTTTAGTGAAATCAATTCAGACGTCTGGGGGAAGTTTATCACAATTCCAATTTGCAATTCACATGGCTTTAGGAAGGCTTTTCATTTCTTGCAGGATTACCCTGTTCTTCACATGCTTTCCGTGGGCCAAGGACACCACAACCAGTACTGGAAGGCTCACCCAGGGGGAAACAACATTTGGTAAGGAAACTCCTGAACAAGGACTATTGAGGCCAGTGTGTTTGATACTAATTCTACAACTGATTTGCTGTTTGACCTGGGCAAACTACTTGCCCCCTTTGAGCCCCAGAATCGTTAGTTGTAAGATATGATGTCCTTTTCTCTGATGACACTCAGGATTGTTATAAAGACCAAATGAGGGACGCCTGGGTAGCTCAGTCGGTTGGGCATCCGACTTCAGCTCAGGTCATGATCTAGTGTTTTTTGAGTTCAAACCCAGCATCCGGCTCCCTGCTGTCAGTGCAGAGCTCCCTTCAGATCCTCTGTCCCTGTTTCTCTGCCCCTTCCCCACTTGTGCTCTATCAAAAATAAATAAAACATTTTTTTTAAAAGACCAAATGAAATTAATGAAAGGAAAGAGCACTTTAAAGCATGCCAACTGGTATGGTGTTGCAACATATTGTTATTGTGGCCAAAGTAATCTCCCATGTTCTTATGCTCCATATCATAGGTGTTTGCATCCTTTTAGCCTCTCATTTCTGCAGTGAAACTTCAGAAGTAAGATTCCGCCAGGCACACCTTCCCCACCCACAGCTGTGCTTTTGATAAGCCCTCCTTACTTACCTTTGCTTTCCTTCAAGGGTGTGCTTAGATTACCCTCTGCTTGGAGTGACATGCTTTAGTGGTGTCCTCAGTGACTGTGTCCCCTTGGCTGACTTCCTGAGCATGGCTGTCATTTGGCCCATGGATTGTCATCTGGCCCCAGTCAGTTGGCTCTTAGCATCTCCTCTCCTGTTGGTTATTTATGTTCTGGGTATGGGAACTATGTCTTTAAGTACAATGTCTTACTTTGAGGGGAGGGCCTGTGATTTACAACTCTTTGCATCCTTAGCTCAAGCAAATGTTTTCATTAACAGTGACTTTTAGGGCTGGTACTGGGTGGAATAGTGTCCTCCCCAAATTCATGTCCGCCCAGAACCTGTGGACCTGAGCTTATTTGGAAATAAGGTCTTTGCAGATGTAATGGAGTTAAAATGAGGTCATACTGGATTAGGGTGGCCCTAAATCCAGTGTCTGATATCCCTAAAGAAGAGAGAAATTTGGACACAGAGGAGACATGAAAAAAGAAAGCTAAGATAGTGAAGGGAACAAAGGCTGAAGTGATATTTCTGCAAGCCGAGGAGTGCCAAGGAGTTCCCCCA
This sequence comes from Cryptoprocta ferox, assembly GCA_028646485.1. Taxonomy (NCBI): domain Eukaryota; kingdom Metazoa; phylum Chordata; class Mammalia; order Carnivora; family Eupleridae; genus Cryptoprocta; species Cryptoprocta ferox. The sequence continues at coordinate 50,571,751 of CM053572.1, read as the reverse complement.
ACCTCCGGAAGCAAGGAAGAGGCAGAGGAGGATTCTTCCCTAGAGCTTTCAGACAGAGCATGGCCCTGCCAACACCTTAATTTCAGGCTTCTGGCTCCAGAATTGTCAAAGAATACATTTCTGCTGTTTTAAATCACCTAGTTGGTGGTAACTTGTAACGGCAGCTCTGGGGAACTAACAGGAATACTGAGCATGCTACAGAGTGGTGTAGCAGCGACCGTCTGTGGCCACCATCCAGCTTTGGACAATCAGCTTTTGGAAGACTTGGGGCACTGCTTTAAGGAAAGGGAGTAATTGAAGGCAGTGAATAGAGAGGGCAGGAGAGAACGGGTATGGTCTGAATACAGAACAATACAAAACAACGTTCACGAACTTTACGCTAAAGGTGTTTTTAAGGTCCCATCATGGAAACGGTTTGCTGTATGACAAATAAGTTGATCTGGGAGTTGGAGACAGAGGATCAAGTGAGTGAATGAATAACTACTTTTGATATGATATATTCTGAATAAGAAAACCCATCTCTTTGGAAGGAATTCTGTGAGTGTGGGCTCTCATAACGCCTTGCTTGAGATAACTGGAAGCAAGTGTGAGCTGGGGCCTCATGTGGGCGGGTGGGCCACTGGAATCCCAGTCTCCAAGGTCTCAGTCTCCTCAGCTGTTAACAGCATAGATACTTGGGACAGACCACTGGGGTCTAAGTTCTGGCTCTTCTGTTTACTGGCAACTTATTTCACTTCACCTGCTTCCCTCTCCTCATCTATAAAATCAGAATAGAAATGGCACCTCCTTCATAACTTTGTGATGATTGAAGTAGTCTGCATAGATTGCTTAGAATAGCGCCCAAGATGCATGACAGAAGCCTTACTTGTTTTTATCTTCATCATCTTCATGTGCAAATGAGGGAGACAAGAAGGGTGAATTACCTGACCTTTAGTGACTCTTGTAGAAAAGGGAGGACCCACTAGGGAAAAGGAGAGAGTGCAAAGCTAGCCATTTACATGAAAGTGTCTGCAAAATGGATATTAAAATATTTGCTCCCCTGGCACAGAGAAGTTTCTAAAAAGCAGATTAGTCTCAGAGTCTCTACTACTGTGGACAGACTCTAGATCCTGGGAATAAAGGATATAGAGTCCTATGCAGTGCTCCCTACTTGGGATGCACTGGGTGTCAGAGTCTGGTCTTATCTGGCTCTCCACCAAGCAACCAGGCGTACAGCAGGCCCTTAGTCAACATAGATTCACATTGAAGGAAGCAGCAAACCAGCTGTGATTGACTTGCCTGGTGGGCCTCCTGTTCTATAGGTCAGGCCCCAGGAGCCTCTGGCCCTGAAAGGAACAGGAGTGCTGCAGGAGACTCCTGGAAGTAGACAACTGCCAGCACAGATAAAGCATCTGAGATAGGGAAAGGGAAGGGACTCCATTTTTAGAAAGGCTCCATCTCTACTGTTTTTCTGCTAGGCCTCATTTACTCATGTTCTATTTTTTGCATTTGAATAAACCAGAAAAGTTATGTTCCCACTCCAAGGGGGAAATAAGAAAGTTATTCTCTGAGTTTTGTCCTAAGCTCTCAGACACCTGATAACATCTAAGAAGAGCCAGCTCCCAAAAGCATTTCAGGGCATTAGCTTCCATCAAATCTGGGCTGAGGCTAGCATTGATGCCCGGGACCTTCCAGGACTTCTAAAATAACACCTAATATTTACCTGTCACTTGCTTTTGGCCTCTATCCTGGATTCCTCAACGAGCACATACCCTGGACTCCTTCCCGATATAAATCGCTAATCCAAAGCAACCACTAGATAACTAATTCCCCCTTTTGGAGTCTCCCAGACACTCCCTCTGCTAGTCTGTCACTCACGCTATTCCATAAACTTTTTTTCATGTTTGATTTCCATCCTGCCTGAAGCCAAGGATCCTTTCGGCTGGTCCTGTGGGACCCCCCCACTCTGGGTCCTCAGACTGGCCTGCCTGCATCACATCCACTTCACAAAATTAGTATATTTCAAGCTGTAGATATTGCTCAGGTGGTTAAGTAGGTCTGAGCTTGCTTTCATTCAGTTATTCGGGGAGCAGGACTGGTATCTGGTACCGGATCCCACGCCCTCAAGGCCTGCCGCCCTCACCTCCGCTTTCTCGCTTTCTCGCTTTCTCGCTTTCTCGCTTTCTCGGGTAAAGAGGAAGCCTTCGAGTGTCTATTTGGCATGTAGGCACTGACTGAAAAACAACTTTGTACCCTATTTATTGGCCATAAAGCTCCACCTTCCCACGCTGTTCCTAGATATTTCTCCCGGCTGCGTGGGACACTGTCCCAGTCTCACCAATGAGAGCGAGGCGAATCCTGCAGGGCCGGAGCCTCACAGAGCACAGCCTTGGGGGAGAACAAGGAGTCGCAGATGTAAGTTTGCTTTGTCACCGCCCTCCCAGCGACTTTGGGCAAGTCTCCTGGCCCTCCAGACCTCGGATTTCTTGTCTGTTTAAACGCGGGGGTGCGGAAACCTGGACTACGCTCAGGGCAGCGGCGTAGAGCCGCGCGGCTCGGCCCGAGTGGAGCGCGCCGCGCGCGTCTCGCAACTTTGTCCCAAGCGCGTAGCGGGGACCCCGGAGTACAGGGGCGGGGAGCTCCAGCTGCGGGAGCGCGGCGACGGCGCTCCTCCTTTCTCCCCCACGTCACGGGAGCCGCTCGGCGCTCTCCCACCCCCGGCCGAGGGAAAGCAACTCCCTAGCAGGGCGCGCCGCCGAGTTGGCGAAAGGGGAGGAGGCGGGAGCGAGCCGCCGCCGCCGCCGCCGCAGAGGGGCCGGGAGCCCGGAGCGCAGCTCGCGGCCCCCTCCCGGGCGGCCTCTGCAGCCGCGGGGACCCCGCGTTAGGGGCTCCCCTGCTCCCTTTCGTAAGTCGACTTGGCCACGCAGGCCAGCGAGGAACGCCCGGGGCCGGGGTGCAGGGTTGTCCCGCGGTGGCGGGTGCTGGGCTCTGATACCAGCGGCGGAGTGGCCGGGACGCCCCGACCTTCTCCTCCCCGAGACTTTGACTTTCCCGCTGGGGAAAACTTGGGCGCCGCGTTCCTCTGGGGGTGGGGGCGGGGACGCCGACCCCGCGGTGCCGCAGCGGGATCCCGGGCTGAGCCCGGGCCTGGCTGCGCGCCTGCGGGTGCCGGGAGGAAGGGCGCGGGCACCCGGCAGGCGGAGATGGAGTCGGGGGCTATTGCGGGTGACCCCGCCGCGCGTCTCGCGGACGCCGCAACTTCGGGAACCCGCGCGGCGGCGTGTCCGCACCAGGGTTTCCCCGGACTCTCCGCGAGCGGTGAGGACGCGGCTCCGGCACGCGCCCTTTCCGAGGCTGGGGCCCCCGCAGTGTAGGTCCCGCGGCACGAGGGCGACTCAGGTGAGGGGCGCCGAGGGGCGGGGGCGCGACGCCCGCTTGTCCCCCAACTAGCCCTCCGGCCTCGCCGCTGCCCCAGCCCGGGTCCTGGGCGTCCTCGCCCCTGGTAGGCGGGGAAGCGCGTGGGCGGGCGAGGGACGAGGTGCTCGAGATGGGCTGTTCCAGTGGCTTGTCCATTAGCACTGTGCGCTCGGGGCCGGGGATGGAAGGTGGGGTGTGAGGTCCTACCAGTTTCGGGATCTCAAACTGTGGGGCGGACCTCCCGGCGGTGCCCTCCGCAGGGACGAGCTTCATTGCTTTTTAAGGTCCAGTTTCCGTGCCGCAGAGCTGACCGGGACGTCCCCCTTACGAGGTGGCAGCGCCTCTCCGGCAGGCTTGGAGCCTCCGGGGATCCGAGCCAAGAGGTCTGGACTCTCCAGTCAGTTTACCATCTTTACTTAGACTAACGGTGTGAGTGAGCTGGTATTGCCTGGAAATTTTTAGAACTAAGTTCTCTGTCTTGGGGAGGGGGGGGGGGCTTTCCGGGTCGTTGTAGCCTGGGATACTTGTGTTTTGCCCCCTTAACTGGGCACACGCAGAGATGGTGTTAGCCTTCAGACCCTTATCGTTTCCTCTTCTCATCCATACAGTTGAAGAGCAACAAACCAGAATATTAAGGGAATTAGGGCTAATATTAAGTATCCCGTGAGGTTTGGTAGAAATCGAAGTCACCCTTTTTGATCTTACAAGCATGAAGTGTGCCCTTATTAAACCACTTACCAGCCTAAGGCATTTTAGAACCTGTCCCTTTTGACAGCCTTTGTTGATAGTGTCTTGAGGAAGTAAAATCTTTAAAAATAAACGAATTATGGCAGAGAACATTTCCTATTGCTGCACTTTCCAAGGATCCAATGCTGTCTGAGAAAAGATCAGTTAAGATGCTGTTGAATTATATTTTTTATTAGCAGAGAAACAATAGCCAAAGAGTTAGGTTGGGTCCTACTGAGTTTGGAAAACTGATAGAAGAAATTTGGGGGAGGGGGAGATGGGGAGCAGTGTTCCTTCCTGTTTATTACTTGTACTCATTCCAAAGTTTACTCATGCCAAAGTAATTTACTAAATGCCACAGTTATCAGCACCGTGGTAGGTAGGAGTGAATGGCATAATTGGGGAAGAAGTCAAAGTTGGCACTTGATAGCACCATGCTAAGTAAGTATCCTCAAGATAGACAGGCAGTAAATAGTTATCAACCTCACTTTGAATGAATGCAGATCATGGCTGCGGGGGCGGGGAGGGTGAGGAAGTTGAGAATGTACATGCCTGTGCCCAGCTTCTGTTCTCTCCCTTGAAAACCACTGAATTCTGCCTCACTAGTTTGGTAACCTGGGCCTTATCTTAGGGCCCCTACCGGAAGTAAACTGTGTCTCCTTCAAAGGATCTCTTTCTTAGGCTGGGAGGTGGAAGAAAGCAGCAAGAGAGTGAGATTCTGTGACACAGTCAATTCATCAATCCACATTTGTTGAGACCTTACTAGGGGTCTGGCCAGTGCTGTGTGCTGTGGGAGCACAGATGTACTGAGTCTGGGTTAGAGGCAGGTGGCCTTCTTGGGGAGATTTAAGGTGGGCCTGATGGATGAGTGGGAGTGGCGTCCACTAAGTGCAGGGCAGAGAAGGAGAAAAGGAGCATTCTCCCCCCAGGGAGCAGTGTGCCGTAAGACAGGAAGGCTAGCAGACAGTTCATGGAATGGAGAGGTCCAGTTCAACAGGAAGGGAGAGTGGCACAGGTGAGGTGAGCAGAGTGTTAGGGCTACATGATGCCAGGCCTTGGGGCCCTTTTGTGGAATTAATCCTCTGGACAGTTTCACACTGGAAAGTATCCTGGTGAGAGCTGCATTCAAAACAAAACAAGACTAGGTTGCTGTATGAGAATGGATCTGAGGTACCAGGAAGGTAAACAGGGCTGTTTCGAGGGGATGAGAGGCCTGGCGGTCTGGGCTGAGGCCATGGCAGCAGGTACTTGGATTCAGGGCAGACTCTGGAGGGACTTGGTGATGACTTTTGTGTGGGAGAGGGCAGGGCAACTCTCTCCAGGTTTGGGCAGATGTTGCAGCCATTCAGAAAAAAGGGAGCATTAGAGGAGGGGCAGGTTTTGGAGGAAAGATGTGTTTGGTTGGTTGAGTCTGAGACCCGGGCTGATGCTCCAGTGAAGTGGGCGTCACCTGTGCTGGGGTAGCTGGGACAGGGGTGTGGACCTGGGTGAAGCTCCTGCCTTCATGGGGAGAGGTGAGAGCCAGCGTGGCATGTCTCACACATGGAAGTGAGCACCTGCATGGTCCGAGGGGCCCTCTGCAGGCTGAGGACTGACAGTGGCCTCCACACTTGCCTCCCTGGAAGCCAGTCCTCAGCTGAGAGGAGGAGAAAAGGGATGGCTTTTTTAAGATGAGCGACTGTCACACACAATTTATATGTGCAAGGGATGGAGCGAGTGGACAGGGAAGGATATCTCGAGTCCCTTCAGGTAAATACAATCTGGGCTGGCATGTTGACATCAAACTCCTATAACTATCCACATCTTACAGAAATGGTACTTTGAAGCACGTATGACTGTAAAATGTCAACTTTTACTCTGCAGATCATGCAAACCTAATGTGTAGTAGAAACACAGATGGAAATCAGGCAACCGAGCAGCAGCTCGGCTGAGTGGCCCCTGGAGCAATGCTGCTGGGGGCCCGGTTCTGGCTGTGCCGCTCCCTCACTTACCGCCTGATGAGAGTTTCCGGCTCTCTGAAATGACACCACACAGACAGGGTGCATACTTGATCGTACCCTCTCACGGTTTGGGGTGAGGATTGCACGTGTGCATCCTGAACGCACAATGTGTACACAATGTGTGCATTGTGCTGGCCTGTAAGCCTTAGTGCTGGTGGTTTTATTATGATGATGTCACCTCATTACTTCCAGATGTAGGATCTGAGAACCAGAGAATTCAGAGAATTTGTACAAGGCCATAGAACCAAACAGTGGCCAGGTTCAGGCTAGGATCCCGTTTGCCTGACTCATGGACAGGGGCGCCTTCCATTTAGCAGGCTAACCAGTGTCAGGTGCTGGATGCCATATAAAATTAATTGTAATAAAAGAATCTGGTCACTGCTCGCCAGACTGTAGAGAAGCAAAGCAGATAATATCAATGGTAAAGCTTACAGACTTTTCCCAAGCAATTTAGACGTGTATGTTTTGTATTAATTTGCATTGCTTTGCATGTCATTTTATATGCATTCCATATGCTGGTAATTTTCCTACTGGGATCGAAAGGCTAAAAACTTCAAGTATATAAGATCAAATAAAATTAATCAGGAATTGGAATGGAATTGGAATCAGGAATTGAATGCAGCTGGTTTGAAATCTAATGGGCCCCTGGGCATGGTGGGCTTGGTATGGGCTTTTGGGGGAAAGGACTAGATGGATATTTACTATTTTAGAAGATGTGGGAAGCCAGATACCATTTGATGAAAGCAGGTCACATTTTAATATGTAAGGAGGCTTGACCTGCCGAATGTAATACATCAGGACAGGATGCGCGGAAGAAGACCAGAAGGAGACTGCCGCTACATAAAATGCCAAGAAATGAAGCAGAGACAGAAACAGAATTTTGCTCTATGAAGCTGAACTAAGAAATGCTCAGGGTCAGAGTAAAGGTGAAACTTCTGTTTAGCAACATAAAATTTTAAAAAGAGCATAATCTTAAAGATAAATATGTGGGTTTTTTTTAATATTTATTTTTGAGAGAGAGACAGAGCATGAGCAGGGGAGGGGCAGAGAGAGAGGGAGACAGAATCTGAAGTAGGCTCCAGGCTCTGAGCTGTCAACACAGAGCCTGATGCGGGGCTCGAACTCAAGAACCAAGAAATCATGACCTGAGCCAAAGTCGGACACTTAACCGACTGAGCCACCCAGGCGCCTCAGTGTGTGGGGGTTTAAAACCAATAAATTCTCCCTAATTTGGACTTACTGTGGAATAGCCATTGTGTCTTAGTTAAATCTCAGAAATACATATATATTTTTTTCTGAATTACAATTTTGTTTCTTAGAGCACTTGTCCTCAGAGTGTGGTCCCTGGACTAGCCAAATCAGCCTCCCCTGGGAACTTAGAAATGCAAATTCGGAGACCACTCAGATCTGCTGAATGGGGAACCTCTGAGGATGGGGCCCAGCACCCCGAGTTTTAGAATTTGGAGCCAGCTTTCATTCCTCTTGAATTTTTACTTCTTCAGTCTCCACCTTCCATTTCCCTCTTATGCTCACTGGCTTCTCACTGTTCTCCTTAGCTTCTACCAGTCATTGTCCTTGTGGCGGGGGTTGTACCCAGACACAAACCCATCCCTTCCTCTGCCCCAGGGTCTAACCCCAGGGAAGATGCTTTCTAAGGGCACTCTAGGCTCTCAGGTTGTGCAGCCCTGTGGTTCTCATGCTGCCCAGGACCACGCTGATTTGGGTTTGGGTTTGCATTTGCTACCTTAAAAAAAAATCTTTTGGCAGTCTCATCCCCAACAAACTGTTACTCCTCCCAAACATACAGTCCACCAAACCCTGAACTGCTCTCTCCAGATGCTCCTGTTAAACCCCATTTCTCCATCTGCTGTGAGTGCAGTTATTTTCTTGGACCTAAGCGCTGGTCTTTGTATTTATCGACGTTAGATGCATCTTGCTGGATGCAAGTCTGTCCAGATCTGTTTGGATCCTCCTTCTGTCCTCTTTTGTATAAACCTTCGTGTCCTCTGCTGATCTGGCTGCTGGTGTCCTGGCCAGAGGAATTCATAACAGTGTGAGTAGCTTTGGTAGAGACCTTCCTCACAGTTAATGAGCCTTAAAAACTTGGCATCTTTTGCAGTCCTTGTGGGGCTGACATCTGAAGAATTGTCATCAGCCCCATCATTGTTTGCATTTAAATTACAGCTGCTCTCAAGTGTCCCTCATGGGGTTGCTCTGAGAGAGGATGAGAGGGAGGGAGGGAGGGAGAGAGAGAGAGAGAGAGAGAACATATTCTCTGACTCCAGCCTCGGTGTCCTCCTATTCCGCAACCCCATTCAGTCACCTGCCAGAAACTTCATGACTGTGATTGTTGTCTTCTCCCAGATGTGTTTATACTGTCAGCTTAGGGGGTTTTCTGTAGGTGACACAGAGGTAAGTTTCAGCTTCTTTATAGTGAGGTTAGGGTGAATTCAGACATTTAAAAATAATAGGAAGCAATAATTGTGCCTTGTCATTTCCCTGTCCTTCACCCCACCCCTCATGACTACCACCAAGCTCTAGACCTCAAGAGAGTTTTGTGCTAAAGCTCACATTTTAGCCAAGAGATTCAGGTCATTTAAAATTTCTTTAGTGTAGAATTTTGTCCATATATGACTCTTAAAGGAGCACAATTAGATAATATAATTGTACAAACAAAGTTTAAGAATGTAAAAAGCAGGAGCCCCTGGGTGGCTCAGTCAGTTAGGCATCTGACTTCAGCTCAGGTCATGATCTCGCCATTCATGAGTTCGAGACCTGCATCGGGTGCTGTGCTGGCAGCTCAGAGCCTGGAGCCTGCATTGAGTTCTGTGTCTCCCTCTTTCTCTGCCCCTCACCTCTCTCTCTCTCTCAAAAATAAATAAAATAAACATTAAAAATTTTTAAAAAAAAGAATGTAAAAAGCAGAACAACTTTATGACAAGAATGCTTTTAGCCATGGTTGCTAGAGCATGAAAGAGTGCCTGGAATCCAACACTGTTCTATCATTCATGATCCTTATCCAGTCCTACTTAAGCCCTCTGCCACGCCCCTCCCCCTGCACTGAAAGACTAGCCTTAAACCAGACTGCAAAGCTCTCAATAAAATCCAAGCCTGCTTTCCCCCTCCAGGATGCTACCAAACGTCTTTTGATGTGATGTGCTCCCTTACCATGGCAAGCAAAAAAAAAACAGTGCCTGGTGATAAGGGAACTATTTGTAACCTCAAGTGAATCTCCGCGAATGCTCTGTACTTCTAGCTCTTTGATTGCTTTTCTTCCTTCCTCTGTCCCTTTCTACTGTTTTTCTCATCTAGTTAAGGGGAAAACAGATGAGGTGGTCCCTTTGGAGGAGAGCTTCCTGTCTGTGTTCAGACTCAGACAGTCAGCCTGTCTGCTCTTGGATAGGTTGGACCTGCTTCTAAAGGTTCTGTAAACCCTGGTATTTCTCCTGGTCGTTTTCCAGGTCCAGACAGCCATGGCAGAGCAACTCATTCACACTGCAGCAAGGGCGGCCAGCTGTGCCCAGGACCAGGAAGAGCAAGGCCTGGCATAGCTCCTGTGCTGACCAAGCTTCCTTCCGTCTTCCTTCTGCTCCTCTGGGTCACGGTGGAATATTTGGAATATTTGCGTTGTGTCCTTTCTCCACACCCCCACATTCCTCCTGGGTGCAGCAAGGAAGGGCTCTCTCTGCCCAGCCACCCTCTTCCACCAGGTTCTTTCTTCCTGTAGCCATCCCAGCAAGCATCCCACCCTACTCTCAGGCAGGCAGAGTTGGATATAGTATCAAATGGGTCAGGAGACAGAAGTGGAGCGACACTCAAGGTAGACACAAATTAAGTTCCAAAGACTAGATCGTGAGAAAATACTAATAGAATAATATGGAGATTGTGGAGCTGAAGGAAGGGAATGTGAAACCAAGGAAGAGATCCTAAAATGGAGGGACATGTAATTAACACTGTGCCAAGAAAAATCCCTAAAGAAAAACCATTTCTACATGCTACCTGGTGAAAACAGAAATTATATACTAACATTCAGCTGTACCAAAGTAACTGGGATTTCTTAGGTTGTATTGTTAGGTCACCTAGGACCTCGCTATTTATTTCTCTCTGCATCCCTTCAGACAGGACAGTTTCTAGTATCTCTATAGAATCTAACGTAGTGCCTCCCTGGCACATGGTGGGCACACAGTAAACATTTGCTGGATGGACAGGCAAGCAGTTGAAGGGGAGTAGAAGAAGGATATATAAGAATGAAGATATGTATTAAATATGTCCAAAAGGGGTGAAAGCATGGACACGAACAGATACTTGTATACCCACGTCAGTAGCCACATCATTCGTAATAGTCAAAAGATTGAAGTGATGCAAGTGTCCACCAACAAATGACTAAATAAAGCATGTTATATACGTACAATAGAATATCATTCAGCCTTCACAGGAAGGAACTTTTGACGCATGCTGCAGTACAGATGAACTTTGAAGACATGATGTTAAGTAAAATAAGGACAGAGACTATGATTCTTCTAATATGAGGTTCCCAGAGGAATCAAATTTGTAAAAAGAGAAAGTAGAGGGGTAGTTGCCAGGAGCTGCAGAAGGGGGAAAATGAGGAGTTAGGGTTTGCTAGATACAGAGTTTCCTCTGGGGAAGATGAAGAAGTCCTGTGGGTGGAGGTGGTGATGGTTGTACAATAGTATGAACATAATTAATGCTGCAGAACTTAAAATGGTTAAAATTTTAACCATTGATCCATCCATGTCCATCTACCCACCCATCCACCATTTGTCCGCACACTCATCCCCCCATAACGTCTCCAACATTTATCGAATGGCTTTTCTAGGAAAACTAAGAAGTGGAGACTTTTTAGCACTGACGATTAAAATGGTAAAACTTTATGTGAAGTATATGTAACCACAACAAAATAATAGAAGAAAGAATACTTTTATGAGCATTGACTAGTTAGTTCATAAATATGGAATAAGAGAGAAGATATTTTTATAATAAAGTAGTGAATCAGGTAAGACTTGGAAGACATACTCCCAGAAGGAAGACAGCAGTGACACCAGCCTTAACAGAGATGTTTAAGATCTCGCTATGAAAAATGAATTTTCCTGAATCTCCATATAAGGCAGGGACTTTGGAAGGCCTGTAGTGCCACGCACTACTGTTTACCCCTATGATTCCCACTTTAAAAAAGGAAAAAAACCTTTTTATTTTGGAAAAATCTCAAGTGTGCAGAAAAGTTGTAGGATTATTGCCATGGGCACGGTCTGATTCCCCCCCCCCCGCCCCCCGCCGGAGCAGGTGAACGTGGAAGGCACTTGCTCTTGACCCCTTAATGTCATGCAACCCATGTGCCGGTCTGCTTTTCCTTCCAGAATATACCCTGCACATGAGCTCAGCTAGTTGTCCCAGTACCCACGTGAGTTAGCACCTTGGCCTCTTTCACAGGTGAGGAGGCAGGGGATTAACTAGACTGCTGACAGCTTCTTAGCGAAGTCAGGATTTAAATTCAGAACCGCTGGCTTTAAGTTCCAAACCAGTTATGTTGTACACAGAGGGGCAGAGCAGGAGGGTGAGATGCAGGTGGGGTCCGGGGGGTCAAGTGCGGCAGGGAAAAGAGGAATGGGATCAGGCAGGTCAGGGAGGGAGGGGGAGGGACTTGCAAGGATTTGGCATGGTTCACCCTAAGTGGTGCTGTTACCTTCCTTGACAGGTAACACACTTGTTACAAATAAGCTCACAGGAAGGCAGCCTGCCTGCAAGTTGACTTTCAAAGATCGTATGGCCTCTCCCCTGCTTGTGACCAGAACCATACAAAGTCGAGGTTTGCCGAGAGCCGTGTTGTGCTTTATCTGAAGCGTGGTGCGCGGGCCGCCCAGTTTGTGCCAATATCAGAGTTATTTTGGTAAACTGTGGAGTCTACTTTCCTTCAGATGTTTACCAAAAGCCTCCACCTGCCTCTAGTTGATATCGCCTGAGACATAATTTCACACTTGACCATAAACAGATTGTACTCTTGTACAAGTAGTTGTACCCAGTTGTCGTAACCTAGTTTATATTTTTTTACTTTTTTAATATTTATTTATTTTTGATAAGAGAGTCAGGGAGGGGCAGAGAGGGGGGGGGGGGAGAGAGAATTCCAAGCAGGCTTCAGGCTCTGAGCTGTCAGCACAGAGCCCGACGCAGGACTCACGCACCGTGAGATCATGACCTGAGCCAAAACCAAGAGTTGGACGCCTAACCGAGTGAGCCACTCAGGTGCCCCATATTGTAACCTTATTTACATTTAAGCTTAATCTTGTTCATGTGTTTGTGTGTTTATGTGTATGAAGCCTTACCATTTTCATAAAGTCATCTTCCAAAGCGCATCTTTGCAAAGTTGCGTAAACATGTAAGGGGCTTATTTTTCTCGTATAACAAGAATAAAGAATGGGTGTTTGCTGCTGTTGGTTCAGTGGTTTGAGGCTTTCAGGGCTGAGGTCTCTGATACTCTCTCAGCCTTTTCTTCATGGTGTCAGCATGGCTACTATAACTCCAGCAATCATGTCAGACAGAATAGTGGGCAAAGGGGAAAAAAGAACAAAATGGCCTACCTCCCTTTGAATCAGGTTCCTTTAAAGAACTTTCCCAGGTACCCCACAGTATATTATATTGACTGTTTCTCTACAATGGAGGCTGAAGAAAAAAGCTTTTAGAGGAGCATATTTCTGCCACCAACAATGTAGGGGTCGCTTAGGAAAGAAGGAAGGGAGAATGCATGTTGGAAAGCAACCGGCTGTCTGTAGAAAAAGTCCTTACGTGCCAGGTCTGTTTCGGAATTTCATCTCACTGATCTGTGTCTGTTCTGGCACCCGTATCAGACTGTTTTAATGATTGTAACATTATAATCCACGTGAACATCTGAAGAGTCTGGTTCCTACTCTTGCATTCTGTACCATTGGCATATCATTTTGCTTTGATTGTTTTAAACTAAAGTCTTTCACTTTTTTATTATATTAATCCAAAATCTAAACCTTCATGTTGAGAGACCTGTTATCGTAATTAAAACTATTGCTAGAATACATCCTTGTAGCACATGCCAACTGGAGAGCTTCCTGGAGTCATTTCTCGATCTGACTTCTGGAGACACTTTACACAAAACCCTGCTTTTAAAATTCCTATTTGGGCAGAATGTTTTCAAGCCCTGCTGATTTTGTTACACCCATTTATCTTAATTTTAAATTCCTGGGTCTTAACTTTGTTGCATCTCTACGCACACAAGCTCCCGGGGCAATATGTACATTGTAAACCAAGAACACAGATCTTACGGAATGGTAGAGTCCTGCCACAGTAGCTGGTCTTGAATTTTTCAGTGGAAGCTTCCTGAAGTCTCCTGCTCAGCCTCCCACCGAGACGACAAAACCCGGCACACAAAGGAGCTCTTCTGAAGAGGTAAAACTGAGTGTGTCCAGTCCATCCGTGGAGAGTGTGGCCTGGCCTTAAGCCCTCTCTGCCATCCACATTCTTCATTCGCATCTGTTTATCACCATGCTGCCTCTGTGATGTAGTTACAGACATTAAAGATTCTACTTCAAGTGCATGCATGGAAATCAGAGTTACTGTACCTCTACAGCTGCTGCCTTTGAGGAATTTATCTTGGCCAGTACAAAATATGGAGTTAGCCATATAATAGCAAATAAGTGCTTCTAGAAATTTCGGAGTCAGGGGGAGGGTGAATTATTTACCATGCAGACCTTGGGTGGGAAAAGATTGTTCCTCTTTCTAGCACACTAAACATACATTTAAAAGAAAGACACCAGTGTTTTTCAGTATCTTTCTCCTTTGTAGAAAAAGAAGCCGGGTTGCCTGGGTGACTCAGTTGGTTAAGTGTCGGACTTTGGCTCAGGTCATGATCTAACCGCTCATGGGTTTGAGCCCTGCGTCAGGCTCTGTGCTGACAGCTCAGAGCCTGGATCCTGCTTCAGATTCTGTGTCTCCCTCTCTCTCTGCCCCTCCCCACCCATCTCAAAAATGAATAAATGTTTAAAAAACATTAAAAAAAAAAAGAAAAAGAAGCCAGAATATTCTCTGGGGCACCTGGGTGGCTCAGTCAGTTAAGCGTCCGACTTCGGCTCAGGTCATGATCTTGCAGTTTGTGGGTTTGAGCTCCACGTCGGGCTCTGTGCTGACAGCTCAGAGCCTGGAGTCTGCTTCGGATTCTGTGTCTCCCCTTTTCTCTTCCCCTCCCCTGCTCAAGCTCTGTCTCTCTGTTTCTCAATAATAAATAAATGTTAAAAATTAAAAAAGATATTCTCAACCCACATTTTACATCTAGAATATTAAATATACTTTGGTTCTGTATTGTGTCCAGCCAAGTGTGGAAGGCAGAGAAAAGAAGGAGAACCTAAGAAAGGAATATAAGATTGGTGTTCATAAAGCTTGAGAGGCAAAGTTCAAATATTAATTAACCTCTTTTTTGTTACCTTTTTATCTAAAAAGGAGAAAACATTTTATTTAAGCTGTTTCCATCCAAGCTAAAGTTTAAGAGCATAGATATTTTTGAAATACCACCCTTGCTTTTTTGTTTTTTGTTTTCCTGTAGAAAAAAAGCTCTTAATGTTTTGCAACATAATGAGGGTCACAAACTGTTACAAAATAAAAATCTCATTCAGTAGTATTATCTATGGCCCTTTAGATTTCCTGCTAAAGACTTAGCCTTGTAGTTTTGCGCAGTAAGATATACAAACGGGTGCATAGGGGGGCACTTGGGTGGCTCAGTCGGTTAAGCGTCCCACTTGGGCTCAGGTCATGATCTCACGGTTTGTGGGTTTGAGCCCTGCGTCAGGCTCTGTCCTGACAGCCTGGAGCTTGCTTCAGATTCTGTGTCTCTCCCTCTCTCTCTCTGCCCCTCCCCTGCTTGTGCTCGCTCTCTCGTGCTCTCTCTCTCTCTCTCTCTCTCTCTCTCTCTCAAAAATAAATAAATAGGGGCGCCTGGGTGGCTCAGTCAGTTGAGCGTCCAGCTTTGGCTCAGGTTATGATCTCACGGTTCGTGGGTATGAGCACCGCATCGGGCTCTGTGCTGACAGCTAGCTCAGAGCCTGGAGCCTGCTTCGGATTCTGTGTCTCCCTCTCTCTCTGCCCCTCCCCTGCTCACTCTCTGTCTCTGTCTCAAAAATAAATGTAAAAAAAAATTTTTTTAATAAATAAATAAACAAACATTTAAAAAAAACGGTTACCTGAATGGCTCCCTCAGTTAAGTGTCCAACTCTTGATTACAGCGCAGGTCATAATTTCACAGATTCTTGGGATTGAGTCCAACGGGGCTCTGTGCTGACAGTATGGAGCCTGCTTGGGATTCTCTCCGTCTACCTCTGCCCATGCCCTGCTTTCACTCTCTCTTTTTCTCTCTCTCTGTTTCTCAAAACAACAACAACAACAATAAAATAAAAAACCCATACACGACCAGCTTTTGACGTTTGCCCTGTGAACCAGATGCCACAAAGCCAGAACCAAGTTGGCTACCTCCCAATTTTTGTGACTATAAGAAACCTGGCTGAATTCTGCATGTTTTTCGCTCCACTGCTGCAGTCCACATTTCTGATGACCTTGAGGGACCACCATCTGGTAAATACATCCTGATATGTGGCTTGCTTGTTCTCTCCCCGAAACTAAGAGTTAAGTTATGGGTTGAAAGGATTATAAAGAGGTGGTTGACAAACTGATGTCCATGCCCAGAATTTTCCTTCAGACCTTTACTCTCAAAGGTGGTGACCGCAGTGTTTGTACTTGCAAACTGAAGCGCTGGGCCCATGGAGGAAGCTGTCAGTTGTGCCATGTTCTGCTGGTGCCTCCACCACATCCCCTTTGGATGAGGGGCGTCGTGCTTTCCTGAGCCCAGACCATTTCAACCATCAGAGCAGCTGAGCACTATGGAGGCCCTCGCTGAGGCTATGTTTTGTGTGCTCACAGTGCTGTGGAGCCCTCAGTCCTGCTTTGTGTGTGATGGGGTCCTTAGGGATGGCTTTGCCGAGCAGGGTTGCCAGAGCGAGTCGTTGCAGCTTTGCACTGTCTGGAGAAGCATTGCCTCCACACATACTGAACAGGAGGGAAAATTGCATAGCTTCTGCCGTATATAGTTCTAGAAGCTGATGAGGAGAACGTGACTGCACAGGACTGGTTGCATGTGTCTTCCTTAGGTAACTTTTCTTTTATGAATAATGATTATATACATTTTTAATGCAGAAATTTAAACTTTTCAGAAGGCGTGTAATAAAGCAACCTTTGAATATTTGCCACAACTCCTAGTGGAAAAGCACAAAATAACATAATAACATCTAAAAGATAAGGAATTGTTTGGTTATCAGTCCTTGAAAAGATAATGAGCAGGCAGAGAGGGGGAAAAAAACCTCTAACGATTAACTAGAGTAACTGTCTTTCAAGATCCAAGACAGGTGTATGTCTTCAGGAACGATATATACACCAGACAATTGACAAAAAAAGAACATTGTCAGGGAGTGAAAAACAAAAATTAATTAGAGTGTCAGAATGAAGGAAACAATGCATGTGCTGTTTTAGAAAAATAAAACTAGTGGCACCTGGGTGGCTCAGTCAGTTAAGCATCTAACTTCAGCTCAGGTCATGATCTCACAGTCCGTGAGTTCGAGCCCCACTTTGGGCTCTGTGCTGACAGTTCAGAGCCTGGACCCTGCTTTGGTTTCTGTGTCTCCATCTCCCTCTCAACTCCTCCCCTGCTCATGCTTTGTCTATCTGTCTCTCTCTCTCTCTCAGAAATAAATAAACATTAAAAAAATTTTAGAAAAATAAAACTAAACCACAACATATGGACTTGTTTCTGGTTTTACCAAGAAACCATTCCTTTTGTAGAGGTCCTGGTACCTGACATTTGCATACCAACATTGTTTTCTGTAGCCCTTTGAGACTCCTGTGTCATAGGACCTTCATGATAGCATTTCTATAGAGAAACCGTTACTCCATTTAACACATGGGAAGTAAAGACTTACCAAGATTAAATGGCTTGCCAGGGTGACTTGAGGAGTTTTCGATGACACAGCCCAGACTAGAACTTGGGTCTTCTGACTTCGTGCCAGTAGGGTATGTCCCAGGGCCTGGAGGTAGAGCGGGAACAAGGCCTGTCCGGGAGACAGACATAAACAAGTAAATAAAGTAACTGCTGCTGTGGTGAGTGCTTGCAAGAAAATGAATTCAGTAGTCAGGAGTCTCAGTAGACTGGAGAAGGGTGATCAGAGACAACCTGAGGAAAGGATATTTCTATTATAGCTTGAAGGACAGGGGCACCTGGCTCAGTCAGTTAAGCATCCAACTTCGGCTCGGGTCATGATCTCATGGTTTGTGGATTCGAGCCCTGCGTCAGGCTCTGTGCCGACAGCTCAGAGCTTGGAAACTGGAGCCTGCTTTGGATTCTGTGTTTCCCTCTCTCTCTCTCTCTCTCTCTCTCTGCCCTCCCCCTGCTCTCTCTCAGAAATAAATAAACATTCTTTTAAAATAGCTTGAAGGACAGAGAGGGGCCAGTAACCCCAAGATCCAGAGGAAAATGGTCTGAATCTGGGGGCAGCAAGTGCAAGGGTACTGGAGCAGGAGACTGGTGTTCTAGAAACTTTTTTTTTAAGTTTATTTATTTAGTTTGAGAGAGAGAGTACATGCAAGTGGGGGAGGGGCAAAGGGAGAAAGAATCCCAAGCAGGCTCCACATTGTCAACCCTAAACTGGAAGCAGGGCTCTATTTCACTAACCAAAATTTTTAGAAGGCAGGTGTATGAGCAAGAAGAGCAGAATAGGATGAAGTTGGAGAGGAAGGTGGGGACAGGAACTGGCTGGGCCTTGGGGCCATGAAAAGGATTTCTGATTTTATTCTAAGTGCAGCAGAAATCCCAGTGAAGGGTTTTAAGTGTAGGGAGGAAGAGTGGTCTGATTTATGTATTTAAATGATCGTTTTGGCAACAGTACAGAGGATGGATTAGAGGGACTTGCAAGGGAGGCTAGTGAGGAAGTTATTTCCTTTAGAGGCAAGTGCTGATGGTAACTTGGCCTATGGTGGTTCCTGTGGAGTGGAAAGGTGTGAATGGACTAAAAACACGTTTAGACCCAACAGGGTTCTCATCCTGCCAAGAGATTGGAGAGGCAACTGGCATTGTGGTTGATAGTGCAGGCTCTGAAATTGGGCCAGAGTTGAAAATCCTGGCTCCTTCACATACTAGCTCTTTATCCTCTGTGACTCAGTTTCCTAATCTGAAAAATGGGGAGATTGATAGGGGGGATAAAGAATGCATAATAGGGATAGTAAATCTCATACGTTTATCAAAGGGAGTAAATCACACAAATAGTACTCAGTATAGACCATTAGGAAATGACAGGTATGTGGCCACTGAATCTGGTAGTGTGACAATTTTTGTTGACTTTGACCAACAGTCTCAGTCGAGGGGGTAGTGGAGCTAGGCTGGACTGAATGCCACCAGGAGGGTTCTGGATATTGAAGAAGAGAAGCCCCCCCCCCCGCCCCCGTCCAGTCCCTTGAGGGGGAGCAGTTGGATGTATAAACATGTATGTAATGAAGCAAACATATTCCTGGCATCCCAAGAATGAAACAGTGTTAAATGATGGCCAGGACTCTGTTTTCTCATCCAGAGAAGGAGGAGCTTGGACTCAATTACCATTCAAGTCTTTTGTCCATTTTAGGATTTTGCTTCCAGGCTTCTTCAGGAATTATGGGATAATGAATTAAGCTTTGGTGAAGAAGGCCCAGAAAAGTAAATTCTATTAATGAAATTTTTTTTTCTATAGAAAAGTATGTTGACCTCAGTTAGAAATTGTTTACTTTCTAATCTGGACACAGTTCAGGAAAGGACTTAATCACAGTGTATTGTAAAATGAGAAAGAAACAGATAAGACAGTGTCTGTATAGCGAGGCTTCTTGTGAAAAAGCAAGCCCACAAAGGTGTCTTTATTGAAAACAGTCTGGAAAGATAGAATGTCCACAGAATGCTTTTGCCAGGTGGTGGGTTACTGGTGAGCTTTCGTTCCCTCTTTAGACTTTACTCACTCTCATTTAAAAAAAAAAAATGGAAGTGTTTGCTTTTATAAACCAAGAATGGAAAAACATTTCTTTTCCTTTTTTGAGATGATAACCTATTATTATTCGAGGACTCGTCCTCCGTTTGTATTATATTTCTGGACCAGTCATGCCATTCTTGTGTTTTATATGGTCACTGTTTATCTGCTCACAGTCGGATCATTAGTTACTTTGCCGTCTCCTAGAACAATGAGAATGTAAGGTCATCGGGGCAAGAAACTTGCCTTTCTGCTTCTTTACGGACTCTTAGGGTGCTGTGGGGGTGTTGAGGAAATGCATCTCGGCTGAGGCATCCTCCCACTAATGGTCTTACTTGAAAACTTTCTCTTGGTTTGGTGATGAGCATGTCACCAAGGGGAGAATCAATGACCTCATTGAAATCACGGAGCTTCGGTAGAAGGACTTTAGCTTATTCAACTACATCAGGAATTTTTTTTCTTTTTTTAGTAAATTCATCTTTATAGTAGTGTTCTTAGGTGATGATTCTTCTTTGGAAAACTTTAGGAAGAAACAAAATCCTGACGTTTCTAAATCAATAAAGTCTTCAAATCCTGTCTGTCACACTAACATAATGGTACCAAGTTAAAGAATTTTAAGGTGGCCCACTGAAGGAATATTCTTCATGTGGAGAGAAGCTTTCTAAACTAGAGAGCCCAAACTGTGTGATTGGTCACTATGAGAACAAGTAAATCAGTAAGTAGTCAGTGATGGGATAGGAGACAAGAATAACTGCCGGCAGAGTTTCGTAGGATGAGCTAGCTTTCTCTTCCTTCGATGGATTCCATGGCTGGAAGACTGACTAGTCTCTGCAGTAGCACCTGGCTTGCCCCTGCCTCTGCCTGTGGGAATAGAATGAGTTCCTCCCCAAGCGTCTTGCAGGCTGATTCTCCAGGTACATAATCCCTTAAACTGGGTGGAACGTCTCAGGATTTGGCAATTTGATGGTCATCTCTGTTTCAGCTTTAGGACAGATCGGTAAGACATAGTAATGAGAAATTTTAGTCAAGGACAAAAACCGTTATGGAAAACTTTATAAGAGACAGTATTACCTAGAAAGTTAAGAGTACATCTCTGGAACAAGAATCTTTGGGTTCAAGTCTCAGGTAACGGGGAATCTAGTTCACCTTGGGTGATTTCTTAATTACCACGTTTCCATTTCCTGTCTTGTAAAAGAAGCATAAAAGTATTACCTACCTCATTGATCCGAGGAGGGGACTGCGTACATACAGAGGGCTCAGAACATTGCCCCAGGTAACAACTCTTTGTTCGGTGATTCTGCATTATTAATTATGATGGTGTTAAATTAGTAAGGAGCACTACATGGTGGCATTCAGGCATTAATTCTACAACATTGAATTTGTGTCAATTTTGGGGGGAAATAGAAAATAGATTTTTAAAATTAAGACAAGTCATAGGTCTTGGGCAGTATCTTTAAAGAAGTCAGTGAGGAGGAGGAGAAAGAAGAGAAGGAGGAGGAGGGAAGCTTGAGGCCAGATCATGGTGATGAGGATGAAGATGAGGATGAAGATGAAGCCACAGCCAGCATTGACCAAGCAGTCACTGTCAGGACTGTGTTAAAGCGGTCACTGTCAGGACTGTGTTAAAGCGCTTTGCACACATTACCCCATTTAACCTCAAAATTCCATAGGTAGTTGGCTAGTATTAACGTACTTCGGATGTGGACACAGAGATGTGGAGAGGTTGAGCGACTTGTCCAGGATCCAGGCGCTCGATAGCTATTCCTGAGCTGAAAGGGGGTCTCCTCTGAGCTGAAGTCCTGGCTGTGTGGCCGGAGGGGGCAATGCGTATTGCAGGACTCTGTGTGGCTTTTGCTTTTTCCAGCTCAGCCCCTGAGCAAAGACTTAGCTCTTTGCTGCTCCCTTATGATGTTTCCACCTCCTACTTTGTCAGAAAAGAGAAGGTCAGTCATTTCCTTAACACTGTCTGCATATCAGCACATTCTGTGTAACATACTAGAAAACCCCAAGGTTTGGAGTCAGGCAAGCGGTGCACCTCTGTGGGGTGACCCCATTCACATGCCGGGTCTCCTGAGCCCTCACAGCTGCTCACAGCGGTTCAGGAGGGGATTTCTCATTCCTGTTTTGAGGTAAGAAAACTGGGCTTCAGAGGTGAATTCATTGGATTAGTCTTACAGCTGTTCAGGGTTCTTCCAGGGATTCAAGCCCGGGTCTGGGGCATTCTGAAGCCCGCGCACTTCTTCTTCACTACCTGTCTGAGTTACTGGAAAGAAGTACAGGTCGCGCAGGGAGGGAGCATGAAAGTCGGGGTAGTGGAGGGAGCAGAAGCCACTCAATCTGCAAATATGAATGGTAGGTCTCTCATTCTTGGTCCCTAAGCTAAACGACATTCAGTACTTTTCTCCTCAGCCTCGTTCCTCCCTTTCCTGATTGTCCATTCTCCTTCCGTCCTTGGGAAAGCAAGCATGTCCTGGGTTTTTGAAATTGCTCACTTGAGGAGAGACCAGGGAAGAGCTGCTCATGGCTGTGGCCACTTAGCCCTGACTACAATTATAACTGCTTAGCCGAGTGCACCGTGTGTGTGCCTGCTGTTTCTTTTAAGGCTGTAAACAGTGCCTGGAAGGACTGGGAATAGAAGATGGTTTGGGAGAATGGCTTCATTCAACATCTTTGTTGGGTTTTTATGGAATTATCCAAACAGCTTGTGTCAGCTTAGCTATAGCGATCCATGTCCTTCTCAGCCCTGTCTTGGTTGCCAGGAACTCTTACCTGGGTGACAGTGAACTTGGCAGTGGGCCAGCCGGCCGTATTTGCCGGGGCAAGTGGGAGGGCACTCATTTGTAATGTAATTATAAGACCACTTCCTGGCAGCAAAACACCAGCCTGCATCCTGCTCAGGGCCTGTAAGAGGGAAGGAGCCGGGGTGAGGTGTTTGAGGAAGGTGACCTTGCTGCCCTAGTCTCCTAGGAACCATGTGGCCCATAGAATGGGTGGCCTGGTGCCAGCCGGCCCTGGACAGCCATCAGGAGCTCGTTTCCATCCTCCAAACCTGGGGTCTATGGGGACTCGCAAGTTTGGACTGGTGGTGGCAGGGAAGGGAGGCAGTCCGCAATGGGCAGGTGCCTGCCACCCCCGGCCCCCGCCCATCCCTGCCCTCCGCAGCTCCCGACTGGGGCGTCACACACAGGTTCTGTCCAGGAAAAAGCAGAGCCACGGTTGGGAACTATGGTCTCTAACCTCCTGCAGGCTTTTGTGCCCAAGGATGTCCTGCTGACTTCTCACCAAAGCTGGGAAGAGGCCCACAGCCCTTTCCAAGATTTGACAGAAGCTTATGCACTTCCCCCTCTCCTACTTTTCTCACTTGGGGAAGGGAGTGCTTTCTTTTTTCTTCCAAGATTTTATTTAAATTCAAGTTAGCATATAGTGTAGTTTTGGCTTCTAGGAGTAGAATTTAGTGATCCATCACTTCTGTATAACACCCAATGTCCATCATAACAAGTGCCCTCCTTAATGCCCATCCCCCATTTAGCCCATCCCCCCACCCTACACCCCTCCAGCAACCCTCAGTCTAGTTGTTCTCTATCCTCATGAGTCTCTTATGGCTTGCATCCCTCTCTGTTCTTATTTTATTTTTCCTTCGCTTATATTAATCTGCTTTATCATTTGTCTTTCTCTGACTAAATTCGCTTAGCTCCATCCATGTCGTTGCAATGTGGCAAATGGCAAAATTTCATTCTTTTTGATCGCCAAGCAGTATTCCATCATATATATATATACACACATATATATACATATATGTATGTATATATGTGTGTGTGTATCACTTCTCCTTTCAGTCAAAGGAATTCTGGCCATGTGTAATGCAAGGGAAGGGGTTTTACCTGGACTTGAGACAAGGTGGTATTGGAGGGCTGCTTAGTTCCCTTGGTGTCTGACGCTGACCCGTAGACATACGTACTCTCTTCCTTAAAGATGCCCAGAGAAGGAAGGGAGAATCAGACAGCCAGATGCCTGGGCTGTCCCAGTTCCCTCCCATTGTTCCTTTAAAATTAACTCTCATCCCGGTTGGTGAAGCTCAGTCATGGAACCCAAAACCACTTCCCATAAGGACTTCTCACAGCAAGCCTACCACGTCTCCCTCCCACACGTGCCCTGCCACCTTCCCTCTGTGGGCAGGCGGCCATACCTGCTAGATCAAATTGGACTCTCTAGGTACCATGCTGGAATCAGGAAGTGTGTGCTCCAGGTGTTCTCAGGAAAGACAGGGGAAGCGTGCGTACAGCAGAGCCCTTGAGAACGGGCAACAGGACAGGGAGCCAGCCTTTGCGTTTTTATGTAAGCATGACGATGATAATTAAATGGTACATCATAAACGCCATGATAACTCTGGAAGACTTTTTGCAAACCTCTTTAGAAATGTAAGGAGATTTTTTTCACTTTACCACTGTGGTATCAGGGGGAACTATTCTAAATAGAGATCCCATGGACCAGTAAAGGGAGAAACAACAAAGCAAAAATTTACTTTGGGTAAGATTCATTCTAATTCTAGCCATTTATGTATGCTCCTTCCTGTGTATGCCTAATTACCATGAATTAGGACCTAGATGAGATCGATTGATTTGGGATTGATGAATCTTCGGAGTCAAATTTTATCACAACACCTACTTCTAAACATGTGCTCAAGCTTCTGAAGAAGCTTGTTGCCCTGTGCATCAGGAGTGAATTTTCCCATGCTCTGTAAGAACTGGCAGGAACCTTGGCCTTGAGCCAGTATGGCTGGAACCCTACTCATTTTGCTTCAGAGGAGAAGAAGGCTGAGACCTGACAAAGGGACCCAGAGCCATCAGCCTGATGGATTCCGTGACCTTGGTGCTGATCCAGCTAATGGGGATGGAGAAAAGGAGATGGATTGGGGCATATTTATGAGATGGCTTGTTATTGTAGATGTGAGGGAAAGAGAAGAGTCAGATGACCCTCAAGTTTCAAGCATGGGTCATTGAATGGGTGGTGTCTCCATAAACTGACAGAGAAAACACAGGAGAGGTGAAGATGTCATGTTCAGTTTTGGACTCAGTTGGGCTCCTGTGGGGATGTGGATATGTCCGTCAAGCAGCTAGCTGGATGTTCATGTCAGAAGCTTGGGCAACAGGTGAGGACTGGAGATAAAGGTGTTGGCAATGTGTATGTGGGCATCAGAATCCAAAGGGCTAAGGAGAGTGTGCCTGAGAAGAGCACTGATGGGTACCCGGGTGACTCAGTTGATTGGGCATCCGACTTCCATCATGATCTTGTGGTTCGTGGGGTCAGGCCCTGCATCAGGCTCTGTGCTGATGGCTCCGAGCCTGGAGCCTGCTTTGGTTTCTGTATCTCCCTCTCTCTCTCTGCCCCTCCCCTGCTTGTGCTCTCTCTCTCTCTCAAATAAACATTAAAAAAATAAATAATAAAAAGTAAAAAAAAGAAGAGCAGTGAGCTGAAACAGGGCGCTTGGGAAACGAGAGGCTGTGAGGTGGCAGGGGTGGGGGCAGATTCTGCAGGACAGTCTATTGTCGATAAGGTGTTATTCTTTAACGAGAGTGATTCAAATGAAGGTGAAGGAGGGCATGTCCTTCCCAGGAGAGCTAGTTCAATTGATCTGTGATGAAGAAATCTACAAAAATACATCAGGTTCAGATTGCTTGTTAATTCTAAGAAAATTGGGAACAATGATTATGTTCTCATTTAAGATTCATTGACATGTGTTAGGAAATTGCACATGGGGCCCTCAGACCTCCCCGGTTCTCAGGATTTGAACCTCTTTGAAGCAGCCTTGTGAACTCAGCTGACCCTCCTGTCCTCAAGCCTTGGAATAGCGCTTTCTGGTTCCCCCTTCCTACTGCTCCCAAAATAAACTCATCTATGCCCTCACTTGATTAGCCTGTTTTTATCTAAAAAAAAAAAAAAGTGACATAATCATTTTTTAAATTCAAATACAAAAGGATATTCACTGATAAGTACATCTCCCTCCTACCTGGGCCCCTAACCCCCCCACCCTCTCCCACCCCACCCTGCAAAGCAGCTCCTGTTCCCAGTATCGTGTCTCCACGATAGAAAATAGCCAGCCAGCTGCCTTTTCATAAATAAAGTTTTATTAAAACACAGCCAGGCCCTCTCATTGATGAGTTATCTGTGGCTGCTCTCCCACTACCATGGCAGAGTTGAGTGGTTGTGACAGAGAAAGAAAAGTTGGCCAACGTGTGCTCTTTCTGTGTAGATACAGTTTGTATCATCTTTTTTTGTCACACCTGTGAGCGCACTAAACACCGTTATGCATTTTGCTTATTTCCATTTCACAGTATATCATGGAAATTGTTCCCCATGGGCACATACAGTTTTGTCCCCAGCTTTTTCACATAGTATGGATGTCATTAATCCATACCTCATGTTGTGGAAGAGATAAGGGAGCTCCTTGGGGTCTCTTCGTACAAGGGCACTAATGCCACTAATGAGGGACCCATCCTCATGACCTAATCACCTCCCAAAGCCCCTGCCTCCTAATGCCATTACACTGGGGCTTAGCTTTCAACCTATGAATTTGGGGAGGGACATAAACATTCAGTCTACAGCAGTGGGGTTCACTGGGCTCTCCCCATCTGACTTCAGATCTATATTTAATAAGGATCTGAAGGTAGAATCAAGATGGATGTTACTTTTAGGCTCAGGTGGGCCATCTAACTCTCTAGACCTCTGCCCAAGCCAGAGTAATCTCTCCCCAAATATGCTAAGCAGAAACGCAGACAGTAAAAGTTACATAGTACCTATATTTTAGGAGCTTACATTATTTGCCATTATTTGATAACCAACGTCTCTCAGAATTTAGGTATAGTTACTACAGAATACCACAAAATATCACCATTCTATATATTCTCATTTCCTTATTTCTGGATCCTCAGAGGGGTAAGAACCTTGTTTTATCTACCATTGGGCCCAACCTTCTGCCTGGCATGTGGAAGGTACCCAGTGAATGTTGATTGAATTGAACTAATAGTCTCTTAGTTCTCTCTCTTACCTCATCTGAATTATTCCTTTTCCCTCTTACAGAATGAAGACATTCAAATGTTGTTTTAAATACCCAGCACAGCAGAAAGTTTTCATCTTATTTTTAACTCTATGGTTGTTCTCCCTTTTGAAGCTTCTAAATGTGAGAAGACTCCTCTTCCCTCAAAGAGGCATTTATTTGGTTGAATACTCCCTGAGTACCTCACCTTTTGTAAGAAACAGATACACCAATGTTAAGAATGAAGTCAGGTATGAAGTTAACTGTTCAGGCGTCTATGAACAGGCACCTTTGGAAATTGGCAAGAGTCTGGAAATAAGAAGGAGAGACATCATCGACTTGGATGATGAGGACGTCGCGGCAATAACCAGTGATTGTGACATTTATCAGACCCTAAGAAAGTACCATCAAAAGCCCGTTTCAGGGGAGGAAAAAAGCTTCCCGATAGCCTATTCTTTGGTTGTTCATAAAGACGCGATTATGGTTGAAAGACTAATCCATGCTATATACAACCAGCACAATATTTACTGCATCCACTATGACCATAAGTCACCTGATACCTTCAAAGTTGCCATGAACAATTTAGCGAAGTGCTTCTCCAATGTTTTCATTGCCTCCAAAATAGAGACAGTACAATATGCACACATTTCCAGACTCCAAGCCGATTTAAATTGCTTGTCAGACCTCCTCAAGTCTTCAGTTCAGTGGAAATATGTTATCAATCTGTGTGGGCAAGATTTTCCTTTGAAGTCAAACTTCGAGTTAGTGTCAGAGCTGAAGAAACTCAATGGGGCCAATATGTTAGAAACGGTAAAACCCCCTAGCAGTAAAATGGAAAGATTCACTTACCACCATGAGCTAAGACAGGTGCCTTATGAATACGTGAAGCTACCAATAAGGACAAACATCTCCAAGGAAGCCCCCCCTCATAACATTGAGATATTTGTTGGCAGTGCTTATTTTGTTTTAAGTCGAGCGTTTGTTAAATATATTTTCAACAACTCCCTCGTTAAAGACTTTTTTGCCTGGTCTAAAGATACATACTCACCTGATGAGCATTTTTGGGCTACCTTAATTCGGGTACCAGGAATACCTGGGGAGATTTCTAGGTCAGCCCAGGATGTGTCTGACTTACAGAGTAAGACCCGCCTTGTCAAGTGGAATTATCACGAAGGCCTTTTGTATCCCCGTTGTACTGGTTCCCACCTTCGAAGTGTGTGTATCTACGGAGCAGCGGAATTAAGGTGGCTTATAAATGATGGACATTGGTTTGCTAATAAATTTGATTCAAAGGTGGACCCTGTCTTGATTAAATGCCTGGCAGAAAAGCTTGAAGAACAACAGAGAGAACGGATTACTTTGTCCTCAAAAAAGTTATTTATGGATAAAAATCCCATAATCACATCATGATAAAAATCATGATAGAAATAAGATGTCAGATAAATGGAGCTAATATGGAATTATGTGCTATACTATGCCCAGTACCATTTGAGCTTAACCTTCTCATAGGTTGAGAGGTATCCAAAATTCGACACATAAGGCAAAAGGACCTAGACTTTGGTGACAATTAGCCTGCACTTGGTTGGATGTTTTTTATGTTTGTTTTATATTTGTTTTTCCTTGTAGTCTTATGGAGCTAAACCAGAGATCTGAAACAGTCAATCATCAGATATTTATTGACTTCCAACTATATGCCAGGTACCTTTTCAGAAGCGTGTAGGAAATTAAAGGCAAGTCGTAATGAGTTATACGATGCCTTCAAGGCTTACCCTAATCACACGTAATATTTTAAGTTTTCCACACAGTAATTAGGATTCTACTGAAAAGATGTTGGCATGTGCGATAATCCCATAACTTTTTAAACCACCAATTTCAGAGAAGTGTTTTAGTGACCACCTCTCTGCTTGTCTCTTAATTCAGCTCCCCAAACTTTTCTTATCCATTAGAATATTTGAAGGAGAGGGGCACCTGGGTAGCTCAGTCGGTTGAATGTCTGACTTTGGCTCAGGTCATGAGCTCACGGTTTGTGGGTTCGAGCCCCGCATCGGGCTTACCGCTGTTAGTGCAGAGCCCACCTCAGATCCTCTGTTTCCCTCTCTCTCTCTGCCCCCCCCACCCTGCTCACACTCTCTCTTTCTCTCTCAAAAATAAAAACTAAACATTAAAAAAAAAGAATATTAGAAGGAGAAATCACTACCTCAGGAAAGCTCAAAGAATTGTCCAGTTTCCTGCTTGCCAAAGCATAATTTACCTATTAGTGCCTCACTCTTTCAATTCAGAGTCACAAAACTCTGTCAGTGGGGCATTTATAGTGTGTGAATGTTGGGGAGGTTGGGTGGGGGGTGGGGGGATTGGGACAGATGGTGCCTGAAGAGAAACAAAGGGATTTATAGGACTTTTGCATCCTGTTACACAATGATTTCATGAATAGTGTCCTTTTTTAGTTCAATTATCTTTAAAACACACTTACTGATGAAAAATAAGAATTTGGTTAGTAGTTCCAAATGTCACACTCCCAAACATTGAACCTCAGTCTTCTAGCTCATAAATTATAATTATATGTAGGGTTTTTTTTTTACAGTGAAACTAGTATAATTTTGTTTTATGGAACCATTAAGCTAAGAGCCAGTGAATTTCCTCAAAAAGGTTGTGTAAAATATGACAACTTTCTAAATTAACTATTATGGTCATTTAAAATTTTTGCTTATGTCTCCAACAACTCTCCATGTAGAATCCAAAGTTAAAATGATAAAACCTCTGAGTCCACTGAAGTCATCTCAGCTTAGATATAGCAAGAGAAAAAGTTAATTTTCTTAAGGACATAGCAAGAATTTTCACTAATGGTATTGTGTAAAACCTACTCCTTAGAAAACTACCACAACGAATCAAATATACATCTATTTCAATGTAACTGTGTTGTCCTGGAGTTGAAATGAGGGAGGAGCACAGTCCTGAGAACAGGCTGTAACATTTTTACGTCTCTTCGGAAATCATGGAGCTCATGTAAAAATTTCTTACTGGTCTTATGTTTCAATGTCAGCTTCAGAATCTACATAAAGATGTAATAATCAAAGCCAGTATGAGACTATTTGGGAGACTAAAGTATTTAAATATTTTCTAAAATAACTGTGTTCTACATGTGAAATGCACTGTGCTTGTTTTGAAGTGTATGATGCTGACTGCCAAGTGTTATCACTATGCTCCCTTTCTTCCTCCCTGGAATTCATTTTTTTTCCTTTTTTTTTTCCTCCCTACTCACCTCCACATTACTTCATTCTTTAGAAAACAACTGTGACTAAGCTGTTGTTCTTAAAAATAAGTCGCTGTTAGACAGAGCTAAGTTCCACAGAAGATACTTACCATTTGTTCATGCGTGACTGTCACAAGCTAAGTCACTAGGAGCCTTGGTTTTCCTGGTCTTTAACGTGAACTTGGATGCTTACCCTAGCTTCCTCACACGTGTGTGTGTGTGTGTGTGTGTGTGTGTGTGTGTGTGTGAATCAACTGAAATAACATGTGAACTGGTTTGAAAATGGAGACAAACTATTGACAATAAATATCAGAGAGTAGTCTTATTACAAGGCAAAACAGAGATCCAATCCCATTGTAAAACTTAACCACTTACCTTTTCTGGAAAACCTCTGAAATATAAAAGAAGCCACATTTGCAGGAGCAACTTCTATAAATGAATCCAGGTACAAAGAAACCCCTGTCACCGCGTCTGGGATTCTTTTTAAGCCAATATGATTAGCAAATTGATCGAGTGGCTTGGATGGGGGTTAGAGGTAGAAATGGTTTTCCTACCTTCTAGTCTTAAATACACAAGGTGTCGCTGACATCTTGGTTTTTATGCCTTTGGTCATGAGAATAAATGTAAAGTCTGAAAACTCGATCTCCTGGTCCCGTGTCTTGCCTCTTGGTGAAAAATGATTCTACTCCCTGTTTATTGGGAAAATTTCCAGTTAATAATCACTTTCAGGCCATATTCACATGAAAAGTGGCACCATGAAGAGATGGCATCACCTTGTTTTCCCCAGTGACACATTTCCCATGATTCATTTCAAGATTTCAGGGAGCTTGTCCGATCATCTCTTTTGCCTTGGGAATCCTGCAATTGCCTTATAGGCCTTCGAACCTCTTCCAGACCTGACTTCCCCTAAAACCTTTTGGTATGATTTTTTCTGCTCTAGAGAATGTTCTACAGTCTGTGTTTTATAATCATTCCTTGCATAGTATTTATTGAATCTAGATTCTAAGTTGTTTGGCAATGAGACCAGGACTTGAAGTTTGTAAGTTGTGTTAGATATTAATCATGAAAGAGCTACTAAAATATATCTACATTATGTGAACAATCTACTATAACATTATAATATTTAAAGATCAATGTTGCTGCTATTTTTAATGTTTGGTTATTCTAAGTGAAATATATATATATATATATATAATGTTTAAATTTGCAGAGTAAATTTGAAGATTTCTCTTGCCTTCCAGAATGTGAATATTATACATACATATATATATTTTTTGACATATTTCCTGAAAACTAAAAGACAATCTTCTTTGTGAATGCAAAGTGAATGTACTATGTATTTGTTACAGCTGTTTGTGTGTGTTTTTTTTTTTTTTTACCACTTTTGAAAGGCATATTTCCCATTTTGTGAGTTTTAAATAGACTGGGGTTGCATTTTGGTATTGTGCTGCTAGTAGATGTTAATTTTCTGGTGTTGTAAAATAAAAATGTGCTCCAAAACCAAATCCCTGGAATTTATTTTTTTTAATATTTATTTTAGAGAGAGAGAGCAGAAGACTGGCAGAGAAAGAAGGAGACAGAGGATCTGAAGCAGGATCTGTGCTGACCACAGAAAGCCCAATGCTGGGCTCTAACTCACAATCCACAAGATCATGACCTGAGCCAAAGTCAGACGCTTAACCACCTAGCCGCCCAGGTGCCCCCAAGCCCCCTGGAATTTATGATATTTCCTTTCTCTGGCTGTACTGGTTCCCCACAAAGACTTTCAGTTTATGACACTTGCCCAGTATTTGAAGAGCAACTTAATTTCACTTCAGAGTAAAAGAATTCAGTGTGTGTATTATACACAAAATATGGGCACACAAACTTGAGTTGTTTAATTTGAAAGAATTTTCCAGGATCTCTGTCTTCATTCTCCTTCAGATTGACTTCTCCTCTAAGATTAATTCTCTAGACAAGTATTCTTGTTCGTGTTATGACTTTATGGATTTTAGTTCTTTTTAAAATTTTTTTAATGTTTATTCCTTTTTGTGAGAGAGAGAGAGAGACAGAGCATGAGCAGGGGAGGGGAGAGAGAGAGGGAGACACAGAATCCCAAGCAGGCTCCAGGCTCTGAGGCTCTGAGCTGTCAGCAGAGAGCCCGACACGGGGCTAGAACTCGTGAACCGTGAGATCATGACCTGAGCCAGAGTTGGATGCTTAACTGACTGAGCCACCCAGGCGCCCCTGGAAGTTAGTTCTTGATAGAGTAAGTTGAGGTTCTTCATCTCAGGTCCTTCAGTCCCTGGAGAGTCAAGATTCTTTTTCTGTCTATACCAGGACCCCTGCCTTGGTGTGAGCACCCTCGACTGGTTCCACAGGGCCCTCAGGCTTGGTTGGCTGTTGATTCCTGATGAACTGCCCCTCTGTTGTGGATAACACCATTCCTAGCTCTACTAAGCAAAGGACTATTTGTCATTGCTGATCCCTCTGCCTCCCGACCACTCTGAAAATCCCAGTGGCCAGTTTTCCTCTGTCACCTTTTCTAAAGCTGTAACTGTCACCAACCTCCCTAGCTGGCAAGGAGTATGCATGTCATGCTCACAAATTACAATCCATCTCAAGGAGTAAGGCCATTTGGGGAATTTTCTACCTAATAAAAATTAACATCTACTCTTAACCTCTGGTTAATTCTTGCTCTTGCCAAGCTAGACAACCATACACATCCACGGTAATCTCATGGAAGGATTTGGACTTCTTTCAGTAGTGGTTGGGGGTGGGGGGTTTTCAGCATCATATTAAAGACCCATAGGCTTGATTCCTAGATAATTCGTCTACAAATCTATAGATGAACCAGGACAACTGGCTTCTCATTTCATGAGACTGATTATGGGAAAACCCTGGCAGGAGAGAGAGCGAATTTATTCTCACTACTGGAAAAACATTCCTATGCGGATGCATAACGAACAGCTTGAGCTTTGCCTCAGAGACAGATATAATCAGTGTGTCAAGTCGTGTGGGTGCGTAAAAACCACAGGAAGACTATCCGCCTGGCCTCAGGTGTGGCCTTCACAACGGAGCAGTGGAGTCCTTCCTGGGAGCACCTGGGACTGAATCATGGAGAAGACAAACAGCCAGAAGAGAATTTGAGGAAAAATTATGGTCAGTGATGGGGCGAATGTCGTTTACTTTTTTGATTGTCATTGTTGCCATTGTTTCTTATAGAATAAAGGAAATTTAGACAGAAACCATTTGTAGTCATAATTCTAACATCCTGACCAAACCATTATCGTTCTCTGAATACCTCTCCTACCTTATCCATATACACATACGCTTTTTGTCTCTCTTCCCACAAGTGTATGTGCAAACCCTTTTCCATGTTCCTGCATGATCTTTATGGCTATCTAATGGTCATACCATAATTCACTCAGCCTTTCCTTTATTACAGGACGTTTGGATTTTAAATTACTTAACTTTTTCTCTTTGCTGTCATAAATAACAATGCTGTGCTTTATAGCTTCTCCTTTCCTTGAATTACTTACTTTCTAAAAAAGGAATTACGATTCTGAAGAGAATGGATTTTTTTTCTTACTGCTTTTCATATGTTACAAATCACCCTGTCAAAGAATTGTAGAGGGCATTTGGCCAGTATATATCAAACAAACAGCCTCAACCTATGTGAAATAAATTGTATTTATTTATTCTGATAAGTGACTATTCTGATTTTCAAAGTAAGCAAAGACCTTTATCTAAAGCAAGGTGGCAGCCATCCCTCTAACAATCAAAGAAGGTGTTTTAATGTATGGTTAGTGAAGTACTCGTTCAGAATGATATTCTCAAAACTTTGCCTTTGAGGATTAACTCTGTTCCAGGAAGGCTCTAAAGTGCTAGTTCCTTCTAGTCCGCGTTCTCCTTGGCTTCTGTGTTTTGTTTTGTTTTGTTTTGTTTTGTTTTGTTTTATTCTGGGCAACAATGTAACCAACTGTTATTTCCCACCCTCCCTTTCAACTAGGGATGGCAGATAAGAAAAAGCAGAAGTCATTGGGTGGGGCATCCAAGAATACACTTTAAAGATGGCTTACTTAGTTTGCCTTCCCTCCACCTCCCTTGCTTTTTCCTGCTGTCTAGAATGTGTTTGTAATAGCTGGAATTTCAGCAACCATTTTAAAACCATGAGGATGCAAGGAGAGGAAAGTAATATAACATTTGAACCATCCAAGACCACCTACCTCATGTTCTTTTATGGGTGACACATACTTTAAGCTACACATACTTTAACTCAGTTCTCCATTCCTAATGGTGGAACATGATCCCTAACTTACAGTGTTTTCTGAGGACAGTGGTTTTCAAACTTTAGTCTGTAGCAGAATCCCTTAGAGGCTTGTCAAAACACAAATTGCTCCCCCTCTCCCCTCTTCAGTTTTTCACGAAGTGGAGTGCTGGATGGAGAGGAGAATTTGCTGATGCTGTTCTAGATCACACTTCGAGAACCACTAGTAGGATATCTTTCCTGAAATTATTTCTTCACATTGGAAACATTTGGCCAAGTTAGCATTTAGAAAGCACCAAATATTATAGTAAGCACACATACCTCCAGATCCTAAAAGGCTGTGGTCAGAAGTTCAGAAATAGATTATATGCTCTGCCCTATATGCTCTCTCTACATTGTTGAAGAGGTGGTTATCTTTTTATCTATATATATATATATATATCATCTGTATTCTGTATCTATTTGTATCTATATATCCAGTGTTAGAGGGAGCAAGTGAGTCGGGAGGCGTGGAGGGAGAGAGAAAGAATCTTAAGCAGGCTCCATGTTCAGCACAGAAACCCACTCTACATACTTTTAATAATGACTAAAGTTGATACATTTCCATAACTATAGGTCCTCCTAAAATTATTTTCAACCACATTGCTGCCTTATTTGTAACTATTCTATAAAATGTAACTAAAAAACAAATGAATTTTGGGGGCATAGTTCACCTGAAAAAAATGTTTAATGTTTATTTTTGAGAGAGAACAAGTTGGGGGGCGCAGAAATAGAGGGAGAGACAGAGAATCCCAAGCAGACTACATGCTGTCAGCACAGAGCCTGATGTGGGGCTCGAACCCACGAGCTCTGAGATCATAACCTGAGCTGAAATCAAGAGTCAGACACTTAACCAGCTGAGCCACCCAGGAGTTCCAACTTGAAATTATTGTGGAAAAGTCTTAAATTCAGACTTGTGTGTTAACTCTCTTAAAGATGTGTGCTGCTAAGACAGACTACCCAGATGGAATATTTCATGGGCATTTCAATGTAACAAACCGTCCTAAAAAACTTAAAAATATTTGAACAGCCATATCATTCTAACTCTTCACTGTTTCAAGCTGCTAAAGGAATGCCAAAGCAAAATAGATACAGAGTTATATGTCATCCTATAAATGTTTCTAAATTTTTACTTTACCCATGGGTGGATACTCAAAAAAAAAAAAAAAGAAAGAAAAAGAAAAAAGAAAGAAAGAAAGAAAGAAATGGCCAGAGAAAACTTTGCAAAATGTATCTGTCTAAGGGAAACTAGCTCCTACTTTTGAAAGTATTTCCCACTGTTTAAACAGCAACATTGAACAGGTAATTTTCATGGCAATAAGCTTGGTCCATGATTTCATTTACTCTTGCTGGCTACTAATTCTTTTTTATTCAGGGTAATCATTGATCCAGCTTTACAGGTAGCTTCCCCAATTGTTGTTGGGAAGGCCACCTCCAGAGGAAACTGGAATCCCACGCGGAAAGAAGGGAAGTGGATACTTGGGGAGATGATGAAGGGGCTTCCCAGGATGGGAGCCTGGTACCAGCAAGGATGCATTCAGTTCACACTGGAGGAGGTCAGAAAGCTTCAGGTATTTCTTCAGGATGATGAAGATCTTGAGGCCTCATTAGTCTGAATGTATTTGTTCAGAGGCAAATTAGACCAGTGGAGAATGAAGAACTGAATGTCTATGGGAAACATTTATGAACCCAAAGAAGAACAGAGAGCTGAGTAGCTGTGACTCAGTTGGATATATATACCGTTTACACAGTCATGATCAGATAATGTTAATCATCATGTGAATGTTAAATGTTAATCTAATCAACATGGTGCTGATAGAATTTATTGTGAATTTGCGGGGATAGAAAAGGATGAATATGTGGGGTGGGGAGTGTGAGTGTGTGTGTGTGAAAGATTTTATCTCCCATGGTAGGAATCAACAAATAATGCCTAAAACTGAAAAATCAAGCCTAGCAATATAAAAATGTCATTTAGATTGGTGGAAATAAAACCAAAAGAACCAATTCAGAGAGTTGAAACTAGTCCCACTGAGGGAGGGGAAATAGGGGAAGAAATATAAGGTGCTGATATTTTTTTTTTTGCAACAAACTTTGCAACCAGCTGTATAAACTTTAAAAGAAAAACAGGAAAAAAGCCAACTAAGCAACCGGGAAGGAAAAAGACATGATCTGTAAGCAAATTTCCTTATAATCTAATAGCTAGTACAAATAACCAGAGACCTCATAAGAGTGGCTATCACTTCTGTCTGCTCAGCCCTCCTCCCTCCTTGAGTCTTCAGGAAACAGTTGTCCTGGCTATTGAAGGGATGGGCATAGACCATCACCACCATAGCCACAGTGATTGGTCTACTGAACGGACCAATTAGGCTAATCGGGGTTCCTGGGACTTTCCAAATTCCTGTCAGGGGATTAGAACCTCTTGTACCTCAAAAGAAAGCAGAGAGGGTGACCCATAGTTCCAAAAGTAAAATAGATATAGATAGATGATAGATGATAGATAGATAGATTGATTGATAGAGAGCTGATAGACAGATAGATAGATCTCTTGTTTCTCTCTGATCACAAAAACCCAAGAATATGGGCATACGAGCCATGAGCAGCCCAAAACCCCACCACACCTGGACAAGTTTGTATCTTCCCATGAACTCAATGTGCCAAAAGGAACAGAAGAAATAGAGAAGGACAGAAAGGATCCTCAAACTATCGAAGGCATTAAATCCCATCTTTCTTAAGACCAGCTCCAGTCTGCCCTCTGGTCAGTTAGCCCAATTAAAGTCTTCCTTTTGTTTAAGCAAGACTGGTTTGAGTGTCTTTCAGCTGTAGGCATAAATAATAATAATAAACAGTCAAATACCACCAAAAAAAACTGTAAAATAATTTTACTATGGGAAATTTGAAACAAACAAAAAAATAGAGAGAATGGCATGATAAATCGTCATTACCCAGCCTCATGTTTACTAACATGGTGACAATCTTGTTTCATCTGCCTATCCCTCCACCCAGTTTTCCCCAGAAATATTTTAAAAGAAAATCCCAGACATCATATCCCTTCTCTTAGTGATATGCAGTCACCTGTACTTTATGCTCTGGTCCTGGTGAGCAGGACTTGTTTTGTCCATGTTTGAGGTATTTGCAATTGCTGCTTTTATAGGTCAAAGGCGGTCACATGTTGGCAATACTTGATGGTGTTACCTGATACGTCAGTATGAATCTAAGTATTAAGGACTCTTTTTTTTTTTAACCTAACTACCAGGTCATTACCACACCTAACAAAATTAACAATTATTTATTATGTAACACTGCGTCCATTTTCAAAATTTCCCTATTATGTCTTTGTAACCACCATTTGCCTCAATTAGGATCCAGACAAGGTCTGCACATTGATTTGTTAAAAATAATTCTTTGGAGAGATTTTCAAGATGGCAGCAGTGGCGCCTGAACCAGCAGTTTCTGTGGGCTCTGGGCTAGGGGCATGCCCTGCCTCTTGTAGTGATTCTTGGGGGGACAGGCATCAGGAAATGCCCCTCTTCCCCGACGTTGTAGCTAGGCCAACCCCTTGATGGGAATCATCAGCGCTGACTCTATGCAGGTTAATGAAGGCCTGGACATCACCACCACCAAGGTTTCTGCCCAAGAGCAGAGAATGGACCGGTACCACAAGACCAGCTTTGTGGATTCTCTTGTGACAAATGACACAGCTGGGGATTTCAGGAACAAGGCAACTGTTCTGATATCCTTAGAAAAGACAGCAGCTGGGCTTGGTAGGTGCAAGGCAGCCCAAGGTAAGAAAGAAGTTTTCTTTTCAGTGACAGTTTCTTCTAAGCAGGGGCACCTCAGACCTAACAACCATCCCCATCAGAACTGTGTGGATTGAAAGATACAATGCCCTTGCCACTCAGTCTTGTCTTCAGCCTGCAGCATTAGCATCCCTTGGGTGCTTATTAGAAATGCTGAATTTGGGGGCGCCTGGGTGGCTCAGTCAGTTGAGTGTCTGACTTCTGCTCAGGTCATGATTCATGGTTCATGAGTTCGAGCTCCACATCGGGCTCTGTGCTGACAGCTCAGAGCCCAATTCAGATCCTCTGCCCCCACCCTCCGCCCCTCGCTGGCTTGCACTCTCCCCAAAATATATAAATATCTTAAGAAATAGAAATACTGAATTTCGGCCTCAGTCCAGACATACTGAATCAGCATCTGCATTTAACGAGAGTCCTGGGTGATTCTTATGCATGTTAAAATTTGAGAAGCTGTTTTAGTGGAGAGAACAATGATTTAGGAACCATAAAATCTGTGTTCTAGTCCAAGAACTGCCTCTTTGGACCAAGAAAATTTTATTTGGGGAAGCATTTACCCCACTGAGCTTCAGTTTCCCACTCTTTAAATGAGGATATAAAGTCAATTTATAAATATAATGGCATTACAGTTAGAATTTAATAGGGATCATTGGGTGATGGAGGAACTGCAAAACGCCAAATTTTTTTCACAGAAAAAAAATAAAATAACTTTTTGGGGCACCTGGGTAGCTCAGTCGGTTGAGCATCGAACTCTTGATTTTGGCTCAGGTCATTATCTCACAGTCATGGGATTGAGCCGCGCTTTGGGCTCAGCACTGAGTGTGGAGCCTGCTTGGGATTCTCTCTCTCCCTCTGCCCCTCTCCCCTGCTAGAGTTCTCTCTCTCCCTAAAATAAGGAAGGAAGGAAGGAAGGAAGGAAGGAAGGAAGGAAGGAAGGAAGGAAGGAAGGAAGGAAGGAAGAGAAAAGAGAGAAAGAAAGAAGAGAACTTTTTAAGAGTTGTAATTCTCGTTTAGTACTCTCAAAGGAACCTAACAGGTAACACGAAATAATGACAGCCTTTAGACAAAAAAAAAAAAAAAAGAATCAGGTCTCAGTGTAAATAATATATCATATGTGGGTGTGTGCGTGTGTATATCACTGTGCCAAGCATGATACTCTGCTTCAAATCCTTCTGCATTTACCGTTATGAGTGGTTGCCTGTATCATCTTTATTTTGTAGATGATAAAGGACCCAAGGAGGTCAGCTGACTTGTCCAAGGTGACCAGCTCATAAATGGCAGCACTAAGGTTGGAATTCAGGCTTTGTGGCTGCAGAGGCCACGCTCTCAGCCACTTCACACTACCTGTGTTTTATGCACCAGTCCTGGTGAGCAGGAAAGTGCCAGATGCGTGCCCGTGATTATTTTACTCCACAAGGTACTGAGATCTGATAGGGAAGGAGGCAACCAGAGCTTATGGATGTAAACAGGAAGCCAGGGTTGAAGGACATTTCCATGGGGCTTGGAGAGCCTGGGTCCCAGGAGTCATCATTGCCTTTCTTGTGCCTAGTCACTCTGCTGGAGGCCACCAGCCCTCTCTGTGGTGCTCCCCTCGCCTCTGAGCTGACTTGACCTGTCATCTTCCTGCTCTTACTTCCTTACTCTCAGTGTCATTGTCTCGGCCTCATGCCTGACTCTGCTTTTCCACTGAAGTCTCTTATGCCTGCTTCCAACCCCAGCCTCCAAGTTAACCCCAATTCTTCAATTATAAACCATTCAATTAAGTGAATTTGAATGGTTTTTATTCTGGTGGACCTTACATTGATGAACCCTGTATCGGTGTTTCAGACTAAAGGGCCCAAGCCCCTTTCCCTGTTGGAAGATCTAATTCTCTTTATTTCAAATATAGTACGCTTGGCGAAGACAGCAGGTGTGCCGTCTATGCTGGCTGCTTCAGACTTCTCCACGGACCACGTGTTCAATAGGACGCCCGGCTCGCATAGCACTTCTCAGGGAGCTGTCTGCTTCATAAGGACAGACGTAATTGGGGTTATAGGAGGGTCATCTCCTCAGAGCTTCTCAGACTTTAATGTGCATAGAAATCACCTGTGGATCTCGTGAAAAGGCAGACTCTGATTCAGCAAGTCTTGGGTAGGGCCTGCAATCCTGTCTTTCTGACAAGCTCCCAATTGATGCCAGTGCTGCTTGTCCGTGGACCATCCTCGAGGAGCAAGAATCTAGAGCGCTGCTTCTCAACACCAGTTACACATTAGAAGCCCCCAAAGTGTTTCTAATTAGGGGAGACCTAAGTGCAGGGTGCTATAAATGCCCTCCAGGTGATTCTAATGACCAATCAGAGTTGAAAACTGGAGGCTGAAGCGGCAGCCGGAATTGGGTGGCCAGTTGGGTGCACTCCTGGCCGGATGGGAGAAGTGGGGTGGCTCCGGGAAGGTGGAGCTCCTGCCTCATGAGTGTCTCTATTTCCTATGCTTCCTGCCTCTCCTCACTGGCCCTCACCTTTTCTTTCTCTCTTGTTGGCCCCCTACCCATCCATCCTCTTCCTAACCATTTCAGTAAAAAAAAAAAAAAAAAAAAAAAAAGAGGCTGAACAAACTGAAAATCAACAGCTTTTCTAGGATCCCTCAGAGAACAGATTTCTCAGGACAAACGTCACCCTGAGACTTGGGGAGATGGGAACCACCTTCCCGGGAGCACAGGTTCACAGCTGGAGCCAGCACCAGAGGGATTACTCCAACTGTAAGTGGCACATTGCTGGGGATGAGCGTTCAAAGTTCTGGGGTAGGGGCGAGGAGGAATTTTAGGGGAAGACTACACTTCTATTTGTGGCCGTGAACCCCATCAGATTCTCAGGGAGAAGACTGGAGAAAAGTCCCTTCACGCTTCTCCAAACAGGGGTGGGGGTGGGGAACAAGGCTTTTAGGAAATCAATCTTCTTAAAAAAGATGTTGGAATTTAAGAACCTTGAAATTGAGAAGCATGCAATTCAGCACACAATCAATGATGAGTTACTGCATGGTACTCAGCGTGCTTTGTGCTGCGGCTCAGGGGTGAATTAGACCGACTCATTCTCCAGGGGTTCATGGTCTAGTGGAAATGCACATGTGCGTACAGCTATGCCAGAGATAGATAGTGGCTGCCTCTCAAGTCTTGTCTCTGCTTCTTCTGTAGTAATAGATCTCTCCCTTCTAGCTGAATGCATGTTTCCCAGGAAAAGGTTACACTTCCTAGCCTTCCTTGCAAGGTAGGTGTGGTCATACAATAAAGTACTGGTCAAAGAGATACTCAGTGCAGGTTTTATGTGCA
The DNA here is from genome assembly GCA_028646485.1 of Cryptoprocta ferox. Taxonomy (NCBI): domain Eukaryota; kingdom Metazoa; phylum Chordata; class Mammalia; order Carnivora; family Eupleridae; genus Cryptoprocta; species Cryptoprocta ferox. The sequence goes on along the minus strand of CM053572.1, from coordinate 50,530,897 downwards.
GCTTCTTGAGAAGTGTCCTTACACTGAGCAGATGTCCAAGACCTCCACCCCATAACTCTGAAATGACCTTATTTGGAGGAAGGGTTTTTGCAGAGATAATTAAGTTAAGGATCTGGAGGTGAGATGATCTTGGATATGAGGGCCAGGAGCTCTCCTATCCCTTTTCTCTTTCTCCTGTCTGGACCAAAGTAGACATCTTGGAGAATAAGGGGGAAATTTCCACCACGAGCCTGGGTTCCTGATGATTGTGGGGTTGCCATAGCAGCCTACATTTCTATAAATGGAGATAAATAGATTTCTAATTTGGTTAAACCTTTGTTATTTCTGGATTTCTGCCTCTTGCCTTTTTTACTAACAAATAAACCAACTAGCCACAATACATGTATTTCTTTTTAGGCCTCTCATAAATATTCAAAATATGAAACACCATATTATGCAAGTTCTATTTTTCTTAAAATATACACTCCATAACATGGTCAGAAAGGCTCTGTGTGATCTGACCCCTGTCTACTTCTCCAATCAACTCTGAGGCATTTTTCTCTAGCCTGGCACGTGGTATATACTTAAGCTTTATGTATGCATCCTTTCATTCCACAAGAAATTGCCTTAGGTGCTAGGCATACAGCAACAAAAAAGAGCCAAAAAACCTGCCCTTAAAGCCAGTTTTTTCTATTCCACTTATAAGGCCATTTATTTTCTAGCTTACAGACTTGGCCCATAGTGTTTCTCAGGCCGGGGTAGCGCTGTCCACTAGCACATTGTGCAGGGATGGGCATGTTCTCTCTCTGTGCTGTCCAGCATGGTTGCCTCTAGCCATGTGTGGCGAATGAGTACTTCAGATGTGGTTAGTTCACATTTAAATAGCCAAGTGTGGCTTGCAGCTGCCAGAATGGACAGTACGGATCTTGATCACTCTGCTCCTTACTACAAATGGTAAGTCCTTGAGGCAATTTTAGGGAATGGTCACAAATCCTCCAGTTGAGAGGTGGAGCCTCTGTCCCCTCTCCTTGAATCTGGGTGTGCTGGTGACCATATGATGGATGTGACTGTAGTGTGACCTTCCGGGCCAGGCAAGAAAAGCCTCTGTCCTGGTCTCTTGAAGGTTGTGTTCTTGGGTCACTTGCTTTCAGGAAGCTTTGTCTCAGAACCTCGTGACCACATTGTGAGAAGCCATGGCCACATAAAGAGGCCACATGTGGTGGCTGCCTCCTTGAGTCATCCCAGCCTAGGCACCTGTACTAGTTTCCTGTGGCCGCTGTAATACGTGACCACAGGCTTGGTGGTGTGAAGCAACAGAAAGTAATCATCTGGCAGTTCGGAAATCTGCCACAAGTCTGAAAGCAAGGTGTCAGATGGTGT
>CM053572.1:50450881-50513320 GCA_028646485.1 Cryptoprocta ferox | reverse complement strand
TTTCTGTTTCCTCATCTATATATATTTTTTTATAAATGGGAGATCATGGGAAGGCTTTGGGTGGCTAATCCGCAATGTCCCTTCAAGCTTTAGTTTTCTGTAATCTTTATATGTATGCCAAGGTTTTGGGTCGATGTAGCAGTAAATTTTGCTTCCAGCAGCAAATATGGGGAAAATGACTTGCCATACTTAATTCTTTACAATGTTTTTCATAATCAAAAATTTGGAGAGAGACAGCAATCTATCATTGGTTGAATGGCTCAACAGTGTCAGGGACAGCATCTTCTTTTTTCTTTTTTATGGCTTTGTAGAAGTTTAGTCGACATACAATAAACTCCACTAATTAAATTGTACCATTTAATGGATTTTGACACACGGATATATCCACGAAACCATCACAGCACTCAAGATAATAAACACGCCCATTACCCTCAAAAGTTTCCTCATTCCCCTTTTTAATCCCTCCCTCTTGTCTCTCCTCACACTCCTCAGGTGACCACTGATCTACATCCTGTCACTTGAAATTAGTTTGCGTTTTCTAGAAACTTGTATAAATACAATCAATAGTATATACCCCTTTTGCCTGACTTTTTTACTGTGTATAATTATTTTGAGATTATCCATGTTGTGTCATGTATTGGTAATTTATTCCTTTTAATTACAAAGTGGTGTTCTACTGTATGGATATATCACAGATTGTTTACCCATTCATGTATTGAAGGGCACTGATATTGTTTCCAGACTTTTTTTTTAAATTGATTCCAGAATTTGACTATTACAAATGAACTTGCCATGAGCATTTGTGTAAACATCCGTCTGGATATGTATTTCCTTTTCTCTTGGGTAAATATCTAGGAACAGAATGGCTGGATCATATGATAAGTAGATGTTTTTGGTGTTGTTTTTTTTGTTATAAGGAAAGGGCCAAACTGCTTCCAACATGGTTCCACCATTTTACATTTCTACCAGCAGTGTAAGAAAGTTCCAGTTCTCCTTCATCCTTAGCAACACCAGGTCTGGTCATTTTTTTTCACTATAGCTATTCTAATAAGCATATAATGGTATCACATTGTGGTTTTAATTTGCATTACCCTAGTGATGTTAAGTATCTCTATATGTGCTTATTTCTGAGCATTTTCCTGGTCAAGTGTCTGTCCAAAATTTTGTCCATTTCTTTATTGCATTGCTTGTTATCCTCTTTTCAAGTTTTGAAGATTCTTTATTCTGGAAACAAGGCTTTTATCAGATATATGATTTGCAAATATTTTCTCTGAGTGTGAAGTTCAACTATTCATTCTTATGACTGTGTCTTTGAAAAAGCAGTTGTTTATTTTGACAAAAGTCAATTAATACTTTATTTTATGAATTCTGCTTTTAGTGGTGTATATAAGAAATCTGTGTGTAATCCAAAGTCACAAAGATTATCCACATTTTCTTCTAGAAGCTTTTTAAGAACACATTTTAGATTTTACATTTAGGCCAATCGAGTTAAATTTTGTATGCAGTGTGAGGTATAGATCAGCTTTCACTTTTTTCTTTTTGCCTATGGACGTTCAGTGGTTATAGCATCATTTCATGAAAGGACTGTCTTCTACTGAATTGCTTTTGTAATTTTGTGAAAAGTTGTTTGGGTTTATTTCTGATCTCTCCATTCTGCTCCATTCATCTATTTGTTTAGTTTTATGTCAGTGTCACCCTGTCTTGATTATTGTAGCTTAATAATAAGGAAGTTTTGAAATTGGTAATATAAGTCCTATAATTTTTTTCAAAGATGGATGGCTATTTTTTGTCCTTAGCATTATAATATGAATTTTAAAAGCAGCTTGTTATTTTCTACAAAAAAGCCTCCTGGGATTTTGGTTGGGATTCATGGAATCTATAAATTGAGGAGAAATAATGGTGTTGCTATATTGAGTCTTCAGACCTATGAACAGTTTATCTGTCCATTTATTTGTGTATTGGAAATTTTCTTTCAGTAATGTTTTCTGTATACAGATGTACATTTTTGTCAGATTTATCCTTAAGTATTTCACATATTTTTGTATTGTAATTAGGATTCCTTTAAAATGTTTAAATATCTCAGGGTGCCTGGGTGGCTCAGTCCGTTAAGCATCTGACTTTGGCTCGGGTTGTGATCTCAAGGTTTATGTATTTGAGCCCCACGTCAGGCTCTGTGCTGACAGCTCAGAGCCTGGAGCCTGCTTGGGATTCTGTGTCTCCCTCTCTCTCTGGCTCTCCTGGGCTTGCACTCTAACTCTCTCTGTCTCTCAAAAATGAATAAATGTTAAAAAAATTTAGTTTTTAAATATCTGATTGCCCACCACTAGTATATAAAAATACAATTGATTTTTATACATTGTGCATGTATCCTACTAACTTGCCAAACTCACTTACTCATTCTCATAGCCTTTTTTTGTAGATTCCACTGGCTTTTTCTAACAGATTATGTTATCTGTGAATGGACAATTTTGTTTCTTTCTTTCCCATCTGAGGGCTTTCATTTGTTTTTCATGACTGATTTTACTGGCTAGGACCTCAAGGGCATCGTTGAACAGAAGTATTGAGTCATCCTTGTCTTGTTCTTAATCTTAGAAGGAAGCATTTAGTCTTTCATCATTAAAAATGATGTTAACTGTTTACTTTTATAAATTATTTTACTGGGTTAAGGAAAATTCCTTCTATTCCTAGTTTGCTAAGAGTTTATGTCGGGAGTGAATGCTGAATTTTGTTAACTTTTTTTCTAATTTATTGGATCATCTTATCAAGTTGTTTTATTAAGTTTTTAGTTGGTTTATACAGTGAATTATTGATAGATCATTGCTGACAGATTTTTTTTTTCAAATGCTAAACCAGTCTTTTATTTCTGGCCATAGTTTTCTTGTAATGTCTTTGGTTTTAGTCTAATGGTAATAATGGCTTCATAGAATAAGTTAGGACATATTTTCCTCATGTTTAATTTTAGGGAGAGATATTTTATATGATTAGTATTATTTCTTTCTTAAATGTTTGGTAGAATTTACAAGTGAAGCTATCTGGACCTAGAGTCTTATTTATGGGAACGTGTTTACCTACAAGTTCAATTTCTTCAGTAGATATACAGCTATTCAGGTCATCTTTGTGTGTGTGTGAGCTTTAACAATTTGTCTTTCAAAGAATTTTTCCATTTTGCCTAAGCTATCAATTTTATTGGCATAAAAGCATTCATTATATCCTATAACTATCTTTTTCATATCTATGGAATCTATAGTGATATTACTTCTGTCATTTCTCACATTGGTAATTTGTGTCTTTTTTTTTCCTAATATGATTTATCAGTTATACTGACCTTCCCAAAGAACTGACTTGGTTTCATTGGTCTTTCTCCTCCTCCATCATCAGCTGCTGCCCCTCCCTTTCCCCTCCCCTTCTCCTCCCCCCACCCCTCCTCCTCTTCCTCCTCTTCCTCCTTTTCTCCCTCTTCATCTCCCTCTCCCTCTCCCTCCCCTCTATTTCAGTGTTTTCTTCCCTGGTATTTATTATTTCCACTCCTTTCTTTACTTGATTCTTCTGTTGACTTGATACTTTTGATTCCGTTTCATTGATTCTTTTTCTAGTTCTTTAAGATGGAAACTTAGACCTTTGATTTGAGACCACTGACTTTAAGATGTTTCTTCTTTGTTAATATAGATGTTTAATGTTATGATAGTCCCCCCTAGCTACTGCTTCAGTGGCATCCTGTCAAATAGAATATGTTGTATTCTTTTTTTTTTTTTTCAGTTCAAACTACTTTCTAATTTTCCTTTTGACTTCTTTGATCATAATTGTTTAGAAAAGTGTTTAGTTTCCAAATATTTTGGGATTTTCCAGAGAACTTTCTGTTATGCATTTCTAATTTAATTCCATATGGTCAGGCAGCATATCATAATCCATTCAGGTGGTTCTTTTTCACAGCCTTAGGTAATTTTCTTACCTACCTGTGCTGATCAGTAATAGGCTAGAACTCAAGGAGGGCCCCCTGCAGATCTCTGAATTTTTCTCTTTATATAGCTCTTTCTTCTCTGGTTCTCTGTCCTGCAAATTCTAGCTGCTGTGGTTTCCTCGGACTCTATCTGTGTCACCTCCACTCAGGGAGTCTGCTTGGCTCTACCTGGTTTCCCCCTTCTCACCCCACAGCCTGGAAACTCTTACAAGGCAGCATTCAGGGGCAACTACAGGCTCACATCCTTTTTTTTCTGGCCTCTTATGCATCACCGTTTTTCATTCCCTGATGTTCCCACATCTTGAAATCTGTCCTTTCATGTATTGTGTCCTCTTTTATGTTCATTTCAGGTAGAAAGGTAAATCTGGTCCCTGTTATACCATCTCAGCCAGAAGCAGAAGTCCCTGAGGGGCAAGGGAGCGTCTACCATCTTAATCTTTCTCCGGAAGCTTTCCCTCATGCACAGGGCCCAGTAATGATCACAGAATGGTTACTGCATTACTGAGCATTGTCATTACATTTAACCTGGGTTTTAAAGCCAGCCATGCTTGTCCATTTCATTTTAAAGGCAACATATTTTTCCCAGAAGTCCCCTAGCAAACTTACCCATTGGTTCAGATGAGGTCACCTACCATTCTTACCTGCACATGAGTCTGAGAAAGCAGGAAATAACAGGCCCTCTATGGAACATTAATTCTATATTAGTAAGGGTGGACTAAGTGATGCTGCAGTAACAAACAATTTCCAAATCTCAAAGGCTTCCTGCAACAAAGGTTTATTTCTCTAGCATGCAAAGTCCTCTGTGGGTCCAGGCAGCTCTCCAGGGCAGTTATCCTCTGCACAATGACTTAGTCCTTTTGGCTCCTTCAAACTTTTGGGCCTTCTAGCTCAGCAAAAGGCCTTCTCTGTGATCTCCTTGGTGTAAGAGAAGGAGCCTAGAGGTTCACACATGGGCATTTCACTGTCTCAGCCTAGAAATGATATATGCCATTACATAGGCCATCACAACCAGTCACATGACCCTGTCCAGCTGCAAGGACTGCAGAAACTAAGGAGTGCAGACTCTCCTATGCCTAAAATAGGAAAAGAACCAGATACTGGTTGACACAATAATGTTAAACATACTACTCCAATTCATAAAACTTCTCTTAGGGAAGAATTCTTGGTTAGAAGAGATATTGAGGGACTTGTTTTAAAACTGTAGTAAAAAACAAGTGTTACGTGGATTTGTTTTCCTGGCAGCTTTGGAGGCTGTGGATAGAGGCTCTGAGCGAGGAAAGTGTCTCAATGCCACCTGTCTCCCTCTCCCCTATCTTATTGCCTACAGTCTCTGAGCTTCAAGTGTGATGCAGTGAGCATGTGCACATTTGGTACCAGCTGAACCACCAAATGGGCAGGCCACCAATGGGCCACCAAGGGCAAGGAGGCCTGGGAACCAGTGGCAGTACTCCTGAGACACTGGTTCCCCATGTCACAGTCCCTCAGTCTGTGCCAATACCTTGTTGCAACCTCTTTTTCCTGCAAACATCTGCAGTGCCACACCTGCCCTCACGCTAATATGTCTTCTCAGAACAGGCAACCGGAAAAGCCCAATCAATAGATTAGATTCTTGCTCTGACTCTGGGAGCTCATCTCCTGTTTGGAGTGCATCCGTGCATCTGAAAGAGCAGGAGAGTCAAGAGCAGTACTTACGCAGTTGTCTCAGCAGGAATGAGACTGCTTAGCACTCAACCCAATCGATGAACGGGGAGGAAGGCAGACAGGAAGATGTGCAGCCAAATGATGCAAAGCCTCTCCACCCTGGGAGGTTCTTGTCAGTCTGGCGATTCAGAAATCAAATCCTAATGGGGCCAGGGACAGTGAGAGTTTCATCTGAAACAGCCATGTTTGGCCCTTCAGTGGCATCCTTACCCATTTTCCAGCCTGCCGAGTATAGTAACCAGATGCTGGCGTTGAGCTTTGTGTCTCCTAAAGGCTCAGTCTGCCTTGCACCCAAAACTGTGATATTTTACGGAACTGCCTAAGGGAAACGAAGAGAAAATAAATTCATCCTTGGTTTTCCCTTTGTGCTAGTCCCCAGATAAGCAGATCTTTCCTCCTCCTCAGTGCTGACTCACCCAGGATGGCCCTCTCTGGCTATGATGCCTCCTCTTGATAAATCCTCCTTAAATATGTCCCTGTATTAGTACCTTTCCCTTAGCTGATTTTCTGCTGTTCTGAACACTATTATATAAATGCATAATAATGAACATGTTTTCTGCCTTTTCAATTAATGAATTATTCAAATCAACTATTTAATTTAGTACCTCAAACATACTGATCCATCCATTTACCCTTGTTACCCCTTTGAATATTATTACATATATACATGTATGTACATATATAAATATACATATCTATTTTTAATAAATTAAAATTTTTAATAAATTAAAGAATAGATATGTATATTTTTATATATGTACATACATGTATATATGTAATATGTATTTTATATATATGTAAATATAGTAAAGTATTCTATTGGTGCTTTGGGGGATTTGGGGGAAAGAAAGTGGTGAAATGGAGCTAGTAAAGGGTATTCAGGATTTCTTGGCAGGACACCAACAGTGACCACTCCAGGAGTGGATACTGAAGCTTCTACTGGAGTGAACAGAAAGTTGATCATGCCAAATACAGAGGGAGAGTGAGCTTGGTAGGTCTAAAGTCTAGGGAGAAGATCATGGACCAGAATTTCAGAAGACAAAGCAGAGAGTGGTATTTGGGAGATCAGATTCCACAGAACTTTCTCATCTGGGAGAGGTGTTCAGAAAAAATTGGTTGTGTTAAGCAGGGAAAACATGATGAAATTCTGGGTTTCTCTGACAGGGTCCCACCTCCGACCTACCGTTGCCTTTCATTTATAGTGTGATACTAGGTTTTACCATTTAAGAGAATATAAAGTTTTCTTTTAAAGCAACTGTATTTAAGGAAACAGAGTACAACTAGAAAAATACTGAATAAATACATTTTTTTCAACGTTCATTTATTTTTTAGACAGAGGGACAGAGTGCGAGCCAGGGAGGGGCAGAGAGAGAGAGAGGGACACAGAATCCGAAGCAGGCTCCAGGTTCTGAGCTGTCAGCACAGAGCCTGACACAGGGCTCAAACTCATAAACCATGAGATCGTGACCTGAGCCAAAGTTGGATGCTAACCTACTGAGCCACCCAGGCGCCCCCCCCCCCACTGAATAAATAATATAGAAATAACCTAAACCATTGAGGTGGGACCTGAATGACTGAAGGTAGGGCAACACTGCCCTCAGGCAGACAAAAGGGAGCAATCTGGGTCCTACACTGCTTAGATAGATGCCCAGTACTCTGCAAGGATTTCAGGAGGCAGCCCCCTGCCGATACAAGCAGAAATGGCACTGCCCAGGGTTGTGCTAAAAGCCTCAGGTGTCCATATATACGTAGACAGAATATTCTGTATCTCATCGGTCACGTGACAGATGGCCAGGAAGCATCAAGGCTTCCCAGGATCTTCCACACACACCATTCAAAACGCCAGTCACTGCCTCCTTGAGACCCTGCACTGTCACCGACTTTTCAAGTTGTTCTTCATAGTTATTTTAAACAGATTTCCCCAGCATGAAATATTAACAGATAGAAGGAGACTCGCTGTAATTTCTCTTAAACATTATACTCTGTTAAGAATGGCCTCACAATTACAGAAACATGACTGATAATTAAATATCTGCTGGCACGCACACACACACACACACACACACAATGACAAGAATTACATTATAAGAATACCAAGTTTTCTTGATGGGAAGATCTATGTAAAAATCTGTATTTCTGAAAATATCTGCATCTCTGAAATCCAATTACAGTTTCACAATTGATGTGGAAAAAAAACTTATCAGAATATCCAGGGCCCTGATTTTTTTAATGTACTTTGAAATTATAATATAAATTTAAAAGAGATAGGATTCTTCATCTCACTGTTAAAATGAGTTGTAACCATTTATTATTTCTATCATGTACATGATAAAAAAGAGCTAATAATCCTTTTCTGATCTGACAGAACAGTTTCACAAATATGTATACAGTTAAAGACATGGAGATGTTAATACAACGTTAGGACCGAGGCAGCAACTTTTTTACGTAAAGCAATTGGTAAGTTAGAATTCCAGGTCTCTTCTAGAGATTATTTCTCACAGGACATGGCAAAATTTTCTAGTCTTTAGAGTCTTGCAAAACTCCTTTATTTAAATTGTACCTCTCCAAGGACAGTTGTTTGCTAATTATATACCTTCATACAGGCGTCTGTGTGGAAACACAAGGAAAACAAGACCAATGTTCTTGTGAGGGCTCTCAGTCTACTACCTTATCAATATGATTCTTTTCACTAGGCTACGACATAGATGATCCTCTCCCTCTGGGGCTTCACTGGGGAGAGACAGCTATATCTTGTTCATTGTGAAGAGTAGCAATTTAAAGCCGTGTTCTGGAATTTCATTAGTTAACTTTCAAAACAAGAGTCAGGTCTAAAGACCAATTTTATTGGCAAAAATAAAGAAAGGGATGAGAAGAACTATACTTAAACACAGTTACATGTGAGCACATAGCATTAACCTTTCCTTGTACTATAACAATGTGCAAAAGACGCCAAAATGCAAGAACTGGCTAAATAAAGCAGAGAGTCAGTGTGCTGTGAAACAAAAAGTAATTCAAAAGAATCTTTAGACTGAATGTGAAAATGATTTGAATTCAAACTTCGAGGAAAAAAGTAATGAATGAAAAAAATAAAAAAGTTGTGAATGAGCATATATATGTATGCCATTAGCTTTTGCTGAGAAAAAAAATGGGCGATTTAATGTGTTTTCCTCTTTTCTCAAAAGCTGTTATGAAACCATTGGTATACCTTCTAGTGATGACATCTCAGAATTGAGGGAATGTGGTACTTCTGCTGTCAAGATACAACGTGTTAGTACATTGGTGCTGGCTCTAAAATGGTGTATTCCCAGCTCTGGAGTTAGACCACGGAAAATAAATCAATATGGTCTGAGGAAAGTTTGCAGAATATGGAAACATTTACCATAAACATTAAGTCAAATCACTGATTTTAAAAGAATTATCTCCAGGCAAAGTATGGACTTTGCAATGATTTAAAACTGAATATTCTTCAAGTAAATTGATCACTCAAAGATTTTGGAATCTTTGAGTCCAAAAGACCTGAGAAGCGTTCTCTTCCTAATTCAGGTAGCCCCTCTACAAAGCTCCTGAGTATTGTAAAACCAAACAAAACAATTCTAGGTAGATAGTGGTTGCCTATAAGTTTCTTAATAGAATATGCAGAGCACGTTGCATTTCCACTCAGAAAAAAATAATTAATCCCAAGCCCTGTATTTCAGTTATGGTTAAGCTTGACCATGAACCACAGAAACTGAAAACAGTAGTAGTTTAAATAAGGCAGATGTTTACTTCCTTCCTTTGTTCTGGCACTTTGGCTCCACAAAGTCCTCAGAGACCCAGCCTCCTTCCATTCCCCCCCACCTCATGACCCAAAATGGTGGCTAGAGCTGCAGCTATCATATCTGTATTCCAGGTAGTAGTGTGGAAGGTAGGCATAAAAGAAATGGGCAAGGCATATGGGAGCTTTTGCTTAAAGAACATTCCCAGAAGCAACCAAAAGATATTTCAACGTATATTTCTTGACCAGGATTAAGTCATGTAGTTATGCTAAGCTGCAAGAGACAAAGAGAAATATTTTTATTCGGGGGAGCTAGAGCCCAGTAGGGGGAAAAATGAAACTCTATTAATACGGAAGAAGGGAAGAATGTATAGTGAGGGGAAAAACAGCATTCTCTGTAAACCTTTTAGCCAACACTGTTAAAACTGGTAGGTGTTTGGTAATTGAAAAAGTTAGTTAAAGCAAGGAATCACAAAGAAGATATTTACATATTAATGATATTTACCTTAAATGCTCCTTTTAACTTCTAACATAACAAAGTATGTTCATTCTTCACTTACTTTGAGTACAAGGCAGCTAATTGCAGTTAGTCTTGGATCCTCTTAGTGGAGATCTCTACAGCCTCTTTAAAGAGAAGCTGGGAGCTTCTGGGTTGGTTGAACACACGGGGATTGAGGGAGAGTGGCGGCCTGCAAAAGAGCATGGCAGCTCATGCCCTTTCCCCATTCCTTGCCCCATACCTCTCCTCCATCTAGCTGTTCCTGAGTTACATCCTTTTATAATAAACTAGTAATCTGACCTTTTTATGACTGATTCGTGGAGCTAGAAAAGACCCCACAACTGTCTTCAGCACCTCTGTTTGCATAAAAGCAGAAGGTGATATATCCAATATGGCCAAGGGGGTTAAGTCCCATTTCATTTGTCTGATTGGAAATCTGCATTATGAGAATAAAGATATCCAAGACAAGGTAAACGAGCTGGATGGCACTCCCTTGGTTCTAGAGAGCTGTGGCACCAATGACAATAACCCCTTTCTGACCCAGTGGGTGGTGCATGCTCTCTGAATCCTGAAAGAAGGCAGCAACCAAAACCAAGATTTGACCACAAAGATGGAAGAACAGGGCCTAGCCGATGCTGTCTTACTTTAAACAATGGGTTGTGAAGTTCAGAAGAGGGATGACGGGACTTTTCTGGAACCTGCCAGTGGCACACCCAAGCCATGTATGAACTCTCCATTCAAATACCTGAGCTTTTGGAATCTGTTAAGAGATTTTCATCTATTGTCTAATATGAACTTGCAAGTGTTTAAAGATTTATAAGTATGAATTCAGAAACGTCTGAATTTTCCAGATAATAGAGTTAATTGGGTAGAAGGTCAAAAATGAAAGTACATGAATATTCTGTTGCTTCTTTGCTTTAAAAATGTAACTATCTGACTGCCTTTGTCCCTATAGATACAATGTGCATTTCAGTAATATATTATTCTTTCTGCAGCAGCAAGTGATAAATTCTTCTCTTTGAGAGGAAAAAAAAGGAGAAGCGGGAACTTAAAGATCTTGAACACTCTAAGGACATAATCTTACTGATTTTTTTGATACCCTAAATCAATAGGCATCTCATCTGCACCTAATTCTGTAAGATCCTTGTCATGATTTGGGTGTGGGTTTTCTCTTTTGGTTTTTGCCTTTCCCAAACTTTTAACTTAGGTTTCTTAGAAATAACTCCCTTTCGCACTCACATTTTCCCCCATTTCACATTTTAAGTGATATTTCTACAGTGGATGTTTAAATGGAATCCTTCCCTTATCTCAGTCTTGCCTGAGGCCCAACAACCGAGAAGAAAGGTTATTAGTACGCACATCTAAAGAGAGGGCACAGATCATCTTTGCCCTATTTGCTAAAGGGTATGGCCAGAATTTTCCACCACATCTTAGCTTATCACCAACTTCCAGGCTACACGAGAAAGGGAGGTTGATAGAAGGAATTACTTTGAAGAGAAGGTCAGGGCATGGTCTTCAAGTGAAGAAGCATGGTGTGGATCCCTGGAGATGAAGGTCACGAAGACTAGAAGCTGGACTTGTGCCTAGAAAAGTTTGAAGCAAGAAGCTGGCCCTGGCTGCAGAAGGAGAGAGTGCACAGGGAGAGCAAGGGCATTCTACCAGCATCATGCTTCCCCAATGTCAGGCGGGCATGGATGTTCCCAGTGGTCAGAGTGGACCTCACTGAAGGAAGTCGAACTTGAGCATCATGAAACAGCCCTGTCCAAGACATCTGCCTGTCAACGCAGTGTATGCATCAGAAGTTAGGAACTGAGTGGAGAGTCATAAATGACCAACTGGAGAAGCAGCACCTGAACCAAGGTGTGGTGGAGTGGGAGGTCCATGGAGTACTGGTGAGGATGGAACCCACAAAAGTGCCCCGTGAGAGAACGGGCAAATATCTGGACATCTGTCACTCAGGAGCCCTGGTGCCAGATTGCAGAGTCATTGGTGTCAAATGCATCCTTTCTCCTCCCTGCCCACTTTGAACCATGCATGTTCAGATGCGGCGCAAAGAGGGAGGGAAGAGCCATGGCAGAGTAAGATGGAAGACTCAGAACCAGCCAGCTCTGCCCTCGGTGGGATTCCACGAGGCCCAAGTCTCAGGAGGAGGTGAAGCTTTGATATACAAATTGTCTGCACTTTTGAATGACTAAATGTGAGATTATTTGTGAAAAGTTGAAAGTGAGTAGAAATGTTAGGACATCTGCAGGAAAGACTAACCAGTGGCAGAGAGAAAATTCAAAACAGCATCTATGACATAGAGTAAAGTTGTGGTTTGTTTGTTTGTTGGGTTTTTTTTTTTTCAGTTTACAAACTCTGACTAAATACTTTAGGTACACATTGAAGGAAATTACATATTTTTAATACTTATCACAACTGGCACAGTTTTGGAAACAGATACAACTGACCCTTTTGGTAAACACACAATGAAATTGGCAGGAGTTAAAAAAAAAAAAAAACAAAACAAAACAAAAAAAACCCTCAACTGGGGTAGAGAGAAGCAAGCACATTCACACCATGTTGTACAGAGAATCTGAGTGGTGAATGAGTGACTTAAGTAGAGGTCTATAAATTTTACCATTCCCTTTTTTAGGGACCCACTATTTATTTCTTTATGTTATTTTTTAAATATTTATTTATTTATTTTGAGATCGAGAGAGAGCAAGTGTACGAACACACGGGGCTCAATCCCATGAACCACACATAACCTGAGCCAAAATCATGAGTTGGAGGCTTAGCCCACGGAGCCACCCAGGTGCCCCAACACCCATTTTTTAAAGAATGAAACCCATTTAGGGGTGTCTGGATGGCTCTCTCCATTAAGCGTGGGACTCTTGATTTCCACTCAGGTTATATTCTCATGGTTTGTGGGCTCGGGTCCTTCACTGAGCTCTGTACTGACAGTGCGGAGCCTGCTTAGGTTTCTCTCTCTCTGCCCCCCCCCCCCCACTTGTGCATTCTCTCTCTCTCTCTTTCTCTCAAATAGATAAACATTTTTAAAAATTTTTTTAAAATTTTTTATAGTTTATTTATTTTTGAGACAGAGAGAGACAGAGCATGAGTGGGGGAGGGGCAGAGAGAGAGGGAGGCACAGAATCTGAAACAGGCTCCAGGCTCTGAGCTGTCAGCACAGAACCTGACGCGGGGCTTGAACCCAGGAACCGTGAGATCATGACCTAAGCCGAAGTCGGACCCTTAACCGACTGAGCCACCAGGCGCCCCTAAATTTTTTTAAAGAATAAAACTAAGGTGCCTGGATGGCTCAGTCGGTTAAGGGTCTGACTCTGGCTCAGGTCATGATCTCGCATTTCGTGAGTTCAAGCCCCACATCGGGCTCTGTGCTGACAGCTTGGAGCCTGGAGCCTGCTTCGGATTGTGTCTCCCTCTCTCTGCCCCTCCCCCACTCACATTCTGTCTCTCTCTCTCTCTCAAAAATAAATCAACATTTCTTTAAAAAGTTAAAAAAAAGAATAAAATCCATGTAGAGGCAATACATGAAAAAAAGGTCAAACATAAGTAATGGTACCTCCATTCAATGAAATACTGACACTTCAAAAGGACTTAAGAGATCACCTTAATTATTAAACTTGAATAATAGGACACAATTTTCTCATTTATCCTGTGTTCATGTATACTTGAAATTTTCCATGATAAAAATTTTTGTTCAGAAGTTATCCATTATAATAGCTATTAATTCCTCCTGGGTCACTAACTGTTGAGAATTTGATGTAAGCCCAGTACTGTCTCCATAGAAAAATTTAGATTAAGGGCGCCTGGGTGGCTCTATCAGTTGAGCATGTGACTCTTGATCTCGGCTCAGGTCATGATCTCAGGGTTCATGAGATTGAGGCCCCCATCGGGCTCTGTGCTGACAGTGCAGAGCCTGCTTGGGATTCTCTGTCTCCCTCTCTCTCTGCCCCTTCTCGTCCATGCTTCCTTTCACGCTCTGTCTCTCTTCCTCTCTCTCAAAATAAATAAGTAAACTTTAAAAAAGAAAAAGAAAAATTCAGATAGACCCATGTATGAAAATCTTGTGTACAGTTTCAACAGATTCATGGAGTCCCTGCAGATCATCTATGGATCCCTAAAAATTCCTGGTCCATCTTCTTTCATTTACAAATGAGGGAACTAAGTTCCAAGGGGGTGAGATGATTTGCTTAAGGTGATGGAAGGAGTCCAGCCAGAGCTGGTATCTGCCTCTTCTGCTGCGCATTCCCATATCCTTCTTCAATCAAGATGGGGAAGAAAGTTCTGCAATGGAACACAGTGCTGTTAGGGAGTAAGGAGCTGTTGAATATTTCATCCATCTGTCCTTATTTCTAGAAATGAAGCCTCTATTGACCTAGTCACCCCAGTAGAAACACTGGAGCCCCCTTTTCCGCTTCCTCTGCTTTATGTTCCATATCCGCTCACCAGGTCCTGTGACTCTCACTCTGTGTCCTCTCTCACCTCTGACCCCTCTTTGCTTTTCCTCCCATCATCTCTCATTACAGGTCTTCCTATACTGTGGTGACTTCCTACTAACTAGCCTCCTTCCCCCATATGTCAGGCCTTACCCTACCCACGGGGACTCACCAGCTTAACCTCTCAAAAGCATACATCTTACCATGTTTCTGTTCTGCTCAAAAACTGCTTGTCATTCATCTCCCAAATGAGGCCACTGAGGCCCAGAGCAATGACATGCCAAAATCAAGGCTGCACAGCCAGTACATTGAAGCCCAGAATCCTAGAACTCTGGAACCCAAGCCTTCCAGTTTTAAATGTAATGCCCTTAAAAGATTAACCCTAGAAGCAGCATCAGAACGAACTAGGAAGTTTGATGAATATGTAGATTTCTAGAACCCTTGCCCAGTGACTAAGTCAGAATCTCCAGGACATCTGTATTTTCAACAAGCTCTAAAGGTAATTCTAAGAGTCAGTCACATTTGGGAATTACTTCTCTATAGTAATATATGTAGTATTAGATAACTAATACATTGATTAAAAACCCATTAATAGGTTCTTATCGATATACTAATTATCTAATATTAGTGAGACTTTGTTTAGATATTACTGCTACTTTGATTTACTTGTATACATAGTCAAAATAAATAGTCTGCATGGTGGCTGTAAATCCTGAAGACCAGAAAAGAATACCAGTGAATAGTGTCCCTTTGTTGGAAAGGCTGGTGACATACACTATGACTGCTTGGCAATATTTATTCTTTGTCCAGTTACAGTGAGCAAGAAGATAAAACTTTGAGTAATGTCTTATTGCCTCCTCTGCAGAACTGCTGAATCCACATCTGAATGATGAGCTTTGTCACTTGTTACAGTTCCCTGTGAATCAGGGCAAACATCCCTAAACCTCCTTCTGCAGAAGTTTTCATTGCTAGAGTCCTCTTTCTCTTTCTCCTCTGTTGAGCCCCTTCAAATGAAGGACAGACTTGGAGCATATGTGCCCATCCCACACAGACATCCACAAACCATGAATTTCAGACCCAAAAAGTTCAAGGCTTGGGAGAAAGCTCCAGGCTTCAGGAAGCTAAGAAAAGAAGTATCTGGGTAAAGAGAATGGGTGTAAACTAAAAGGGAGACACATGCTGATGGTCTGAGCTCTCTGGTTGAGAAGAAACATTTCCAGGTGTCTTTGGCATTAGTGGGTCCCCATGCAGGCTGGCTGACCCCAGCCCACTGAACACCAGTTAGTTGCTTCCGATAAACTTCCCAGATCTCCTGGGGACTGTGAAGGTCCCCGCCACTTCTGTCTCTGCCAGACCTTTGTCCTCACACCTAGAAGAGGCTGTCTGTGAAATAAAATACAGAAGAGAGACTGCAGGAGCCAAGTCTACCAACACGTAATTAATTCAGTTAATCAATTCAACGCTTGACTACAAGGGCAGGAGGGAACTTTTTGGGGCGATGGAAATGTTCTACATCTTGATTGAAGTGGCGATAACACAACCACATCCGTTTGTCAAAATTCATTGAACCATACACTTTAAAAAGTGAAACTTTAACATAAATATAAATTTCCCTCAGTAAAAGTGACTTCAAAAATATATTAAACATAACTTAATTGAATGCTTATAAGATTAAAAATACTTAGGATATAAAGAAGATTAAGGGTGAATCAAAGAATAAAAAGATGACATTTTCTTTTAAATGGTAGGTAGCAGGGGTGCCTGGGTGGCTCAGTCTGTTAAGTGTCCGGCTTCGGCTCAGGTCATGATCCCACGGTTCGTGGGTTCGAGCCCCGCATCAGGCTCTGTGCTGACAGCTAGCTCAGAGCCTGGAGCCTGTCTTCAGATTCTGTGTCTCCCTCTCTCCCTGACCCTCCCCTGCTCATGCTGTCTCTCTCTCTGTCTCTCAAAAATAAAAAAAATTTTGAAAAAAAATTAAATGGTAGGTAGCAACTTTTAAAATTTTTAAATTTTTTTACTGTTTATTTTATTTTTGTGAGAGACAGAGACAGACAGAAACAGAATGCAAGTAGGGGAGGGGCAGGGAGAGAGGGAGACACAAAAGCCAAAGCAGGCTCCAGGCTCTGAGCTGCCAGCACAGAACCCAACGTGGGGCTCAAACCCACAAACCATGAGATCATGGCCTGAGCCGAAGTCGGTGCTCAATCACCTGAGCCGAGCCACCCCAGGTGCCCCAACATATTTTTAATGATCCAAATAAATATCAGAAGGATGTACGAATCTAGAAATCTGTAATTATACTTCTTTGTTTTTTACTGTCTTATTTATTGTTAGTCTTGCTCACTACATTTTCAGCTCCATTAGGACAGAGACAATATTTGTTTTTTCACTGAAATATCTTTTGTCATTTGCTATATTTACATACTACATGAGACACAATCAGAGTTCAATAAATATTAGATTCAGCCATATAAAACTTCAGCTTTTGTAGGTAAAAAAATAGTTAAATATTAGCAATTTCATATGCTCAGTCTAATGTTGAGTGAATGAAATTTCTCCCCGTAAGGTATTGATTTTTAAAGAAGTAATAGAAACACACTCCCTCATCAATGTACTTATATTGTGGTCCACTACCAGTATTATAAAACTACTTTTAAATATTTCTGACCTGTTTCACCCAGAATTTTCATAGAGGAGAGGAGACCTCCAAGAATTTGTTTCTTGTTTTTTATTTATACCAGTGTTTCATATTGCCGCTTTTAGAAATTTATCCCCACACAATTTTCATTGTATCTAATGGCAATATAAGTCTATTTTGTCACTCTTTCATGCCTTTACAAATATACTATACAGATACAAAATGAAATATGTAAAAAGTTATTTGTTTCACTGATAGTTAGAATGTTTATATTTTTAATGTTTATTTTATTTTTGAGAGAGAGAGAGAGACAGAGTGCGAGCGGGGGAGGGGCAGAGAGAGAGGGAGACACAGAATCTGAAGCATACTCCAGGCTCTGAGCTGTCAGCACAGAGCCCAATGAGGGGCTCAAACTCATGAACGGCGAAATCATGACCCAAGCCAAAGTTGGATGCTCAGTCGACTGAACCATCAGGTGCCCCTATAATTTTTTTTAATGTTTATTCGTTTTTGAGAGACAGAGAGAGAGACAGAGCACAAGCAGGGGAGGAGGAGAGAGAGAGGGAAACACAGAATCCGAAGCAACCTCCAGGCTCTGAGCTGTCAGTAGAGTCCAACGCAGGGCTCGAACTCCTGAACCAAAAGATCATGACCTGAGCTGAAGTCGGTTCCTTAACCACCTGAGCCACCTAGGCGCCCCTTGTTTATAATTATAACATTGGAAAGCTGGCCACCATTCTGTACTTCTTAGTGAATTCATTAAGGAAGTATTTAACTTAATGTCTCTCAGAAGCCAGGACTATGGTCAGAACTACCAGGTATATAAAGATGAAGAAGGCATAATATCTGCTGTCTGGGAGCTCACAGTCCAGTAGGAGAGTTAATATAGGACACAAACATATCTTCCCAGGAAAAAAAGAGAAAGAATGTGATAAGTTCCATAAATAAGGTATACAGTATTATCAGGTATCCTTATGGGAGAAAATAATGAGATCCCTCAATCACAGACAATATGAAATATAAATTAAAGGGATGTGGAGGAAGGGGGTTCTGGGTGCGTGTATGTGTTTATGTGTGTACACACACACTTTGATAGAAAATAGAAAAGAATGCCTTTATAATTTAGGGGAAGAATTGGTCTCCCCAAGGAGCGCCTGGCAAAATCTCACAGTTTAATTTTTTTTAATGTTTATTTATTTTTGAGAGAGAGAGAGACAGGGTGTGAGCAGTGGAGGGGCAGAGAACTGCAAGATCTGAGCTGAAGTCAAACACTCAATAAAGTGAGCCACCCAGGAACCATCCCCCCTCCAGTTTAAATAGAAAAAAATTAACATAAAAACTTAAAACATCTTTACCATGAAAGATATAACAAAGTAAAAAGCAAGTGATAGTTCTTTGACCTGACAATTTCATTCCTAGGAATCTGTCTCCTACAAATATACTTCAGGATACAAAATAAAATATTCATAAAATTATATATTTCAGTGTTGTTTCTAATTATAAAATAGTTGGAAACAACCCAAGTATCCAGCATAAACTACAGGTACATCCACACAGTGGAGTCTGAAGCAGCTGAGAAACAGACTGAGGAAGATATGGTTACTAGGATATCTACAATGTATATGAAGTGAAAAAACTTAATAGAGGTCAGAACATTTTCTACTGTTTGATACAGTTTATTAAGAAACTGCACCCAGGGGCGCCTGGGTGGCTCAATCGGTTAAGCGTCTGACCACAGCTCTGGTCATGATCTCGCGATTCATGAGTTCAAAACCCGCGTCAGGCTCTGGGCTTACAGCTCGGAGCCTGGAACCTGCTTCAGATCCTGTGTCTCCCTCTCCCTCTGCCCCTCACCTGCTCACACTCTGTCTGTCTCTCAAAAATAAATAAACCATTTTAAAAAATGAAGGGAAAGATTTCTCCGTGTTTATCTTTCTGTATAGTTGACTTTTGAATCTTGTAAGAAAACTATGTTTAAAATGTAATTAAATGTAAAAGTTAAGTGACATTCTAGAGAAACTACATAAAAGACTAGCAGCCATCTTACAGACTGAATGTTTGTTGTGGAATGACATGTTGTGGAATGTATGTCTGTGACCCCACCACCACCAAATTTATATGTTGAAATCCTAATCCCCAGGGTGGATCATCCACCTGGGTGGCTCAGTTGGTTAAGCTTCCAACTCCACGCGCAGGTCATGATCTCATGGTTTATGAGTTCAAGCCCCACGTTGGACTCTGTGCCAACAGCTCAGAGCCTGGAGGCTGCTTTGGATTCTGTCTCTTCCTCTCTGTCTGCCAAACCCACCTTGTGCTCTTTCTTTCAAAAAATAAATAAACATTAAAAAAATCCTAACCCCCAAAGTGATGGTATTTTGAGGTGGGCAGGGGTCTTTGGGAGGTAATTAGGTTGTGAGGGTGGAGCCCTCATGATGGGTGGAGCCCTCATGATGGGATTAGTGCCCTTATAAGAGGAGATGTGAGAGGTCCCTCTCTCTCTTCCCTCTCCACCACATGAAGATGCTCTAAGACAGACATCTGCAAACCAGAAACTGAGACTTCACCAGACACAGGATCTGCCAGCACCTTGATTTTGGACTTCCCAGCCTCGAGAACTGTAAGAAATATTTGTTGTTTAAGCCACCCAGTCTTATAGCAGTTTGAACTAAGACAAGCCATCATAAATAAAAAGCCTTCATAAATCAATAAAAAGTTTCAATCTAATAGAAGAATAAACAAAGAAGATTCTTGTGGGAAAACACACTCCTATGTGTCTCCTCTAGTCCCAGTACTCTACTTCATTTCTGCTATTTCTTTTCACCAAATGTATGGTAATTTTTCCACACCAAGTAATCCTGCAACCCCAGCTGGCTGTTATATAATTTAACTCCATCTTGACACTATCTGTCTGAAGATAGTATCAGATCCCACAAGGTCAAAGTCAATCTGACGAGACTGCCCCTTTCCTTCAACTTCAGATGCTAATCACAAGTCCAAGTTGTTACCTGAACTCGTGACCGACAGGCTGTAAATCAGAGGTTCCCATGACTCCCTTCTGAGACTCAACTAATTTGCTAGAGCTGCTCAAAGAACTCAGGAAAACAGTACTTTCTAGATTACTGGCTTATTACAAAGGAAATTAAAGGATACGAATGAATAGGCAGATGAAGAAATACATCTTTCAACTTCCAGAGCTTCTGTCCCTTTGAAGTTTGAGGTGCACCACCTCCAGGCACATCAAAGTGTGCCTGTTGCCAGCCCGGAAGTTCTCTGAGCTCATCATTTGGGTTTTTTGTGGAGGATTCATTTATGTACACATGATTGATTAAATCTTTGCCACTAGTGACTAATCACTCTCTAGCACTTCTTCCATCCCCAGAGATCAGGGGATGGGACTGAAAGTTCCATCCCTCTAATCATAAAGTTGGTTCCCCTGGCAAACAGCCCCTCTCCCTGGGTGCTTTCCCAAAGTTACCTCATTAACAAAAACTCAGGTGTGGTTGAAAGGGGCTCGTTATGAGTAGCAAAAGTCAACTTTATTGTTCTTACCACTTAGGAAATTCCAAGGGTTTTAGGAGCTGTGTGCCAGAAATGGCAACCACAGAATACATATTTCTTATTAGAAATCACAATATCACAGACACGAACAGGTAATTCACAGAAGAAAAATAAGCAGTAAACATACACGATGATCCCATTATCAGCAGCAACCAAAGAAATTCAAATTAAAATAGGATTTTTTCATGCATCTGATTATCTTAAATTTAAAAGATTGATAGTATCAGTGAAGGATAGGAGGATGGGGAAACAGAAGCTTTATTCAGCTATCGGTATGAGAATAAACTGATAGAGGGAGGCCTGGGCGACTCAGTCGGTTAAGCGTCTGACTTTGGCTCAGTTCATGATCTTGCGGTTCATGGGTTCGAACCCCGCATCAGGCCCTGTGCTGACAGCTCAGAGCCTGGAGCCTACTTCGGATTCTGTGACTCCCTTTCTCTCTCTGCCCCTCCTCCGCTCATGTTCTGTCTCTCTCTCTCTCTCTCTCTCTCAAAAAATAAATAAATGTTAAAAAAAAGAATAAACTGGTAGAGTCTTATGGAATATCTTCAAAATTCCAATTCTAGAAATGTATGCCAAATACACGCTTGCAATAAACATCTGTATACTACAGTGATGTTTATTTCAACATTGGCTGTAATAGCAACAAATTGGAAACAGCTTAAATATCTATTATGTTATGATACAGCCTTACAATGGAACACTAGGCAGTCATAATAAGGGTGAGGTGGCTGTGTACATACTAACACGGAAAGATCTTTAACATATATTATCAAGTGTACAGAGCAAATTGTAGTAATTATTATCATATTTTTGTAAACCAAAATAGGTTTTAGTCTTAGGACTAAGCTTAGTCCTAAGACTAAGACTAAGGATTAATGGTTTTATCATATCCATGTATGTATGTACAAGATAACCTCATGCAGGAGCTGACATTTCATACCATTCAAAATGCTTAGAACTAGGGGCGCCTGTATGGCTCAGTTAGGCATCCAACTTCGGCTCAGATCACTATCTCACAGTTTGTGATTTCAAGCCCCATGTCGGGCTCTATGCTGACAGCTTGGAGCCTGGAGCCTGATTCAGATTCTGGGTCTCCTCTCTCTGTTTCTCTCTCTGTCTCTCTCTCCCCTGGCCCCTCCCCCACTTGTGCTCTGTCTCTCTCAAAAATAAATAAAAACTTTTAAAAAATGCTTAGAACTGAAGGAAACCTTACAAGTCATTTAGTTTTGTGGTTTCCAAATGTAAGTTTGTTTTCTAGTTGCATCAGAAACAAAAGGGAAACTACTTTTAAGTACAGATTCCTAGTCCCCATTTCCTAGAGGTTTTGATTCAGAATTTCTGGGTGAGGATAAGAACCCTATCTTGTTTAAACAATTTCCAGATGACTCATACCCAGCCGGGCATAAAAACCATTTGGTTCAACCTCCTACCCAATGCAGTAATCCTCTTCTAGGAGACTTGATGCAGACCCCTTGCAACAATGGACATTCATACACCTCTGAGAACCTTCTAGAAAGAAGATTTTATGTTTAATTGATCAAATGTATTGGGACTCCCTTGCCCCTGCAAGATCTGGGTAAAGTTGGTTAAAACACTAACAATTTCATATCATGTTGAAGTTCAAGGTCTTCTCCAAGACATTTGCAAATTTCAGAGAAGGTGGAGGAGGAGAGGGGTAAAGGCGCTGGGTACCTTACAGTGTGTTGGCAGGGTGGAAGTCCCATCTCAGGCTCTAGGCTGGTATGTTTTCAAATACTACCTCAGTCTTGTACCTCTTCTACCTCTGCAAGTGTTGTGTTTGGGAGACAGGAATCTGGGCAGTATTTATAAGGCAGCCAACAACTGAAACACACCTGACTGTCACTACTGCTCCTCCCCACCTTAGCTCCAGTCAGTAGACGTCACATTCTTTTCCCCCAAAGTTTTCCCCACAGATACTCCCAAGGCTCAACCCTCACCTCATTCACTTTCCTTCTTAAATGTCATCTTCTCAGAAAGACCTGCCCTAACCACTCTATCACTCAATTCCTTTCTTTGGCTTTGTTTTACTTCATGGCACTTCCTGTGAGCTGACATACTGTATATTTACTTGTGTGTTAGTCTGCTGTCCATCTTTCCATTAGAACGTGTCCCCCATGAGAGGAAGCACTATGTTTGTCTGCTTTATTCACTGCCCCTTCTCCAGTGCCTCTGTAACAGCACCTAGCCCGGAGGTCTGAGTACCAAAAACGAGGGATAAAAGGATGGATGGATGGATGGATGGATGGAGATGTTTCAGTTCTACCAAATCCATTCCATCCTTCCCAGATCTGTCTCTCTGCACCCTTCTCCTAGCTTCCCACTTCTTGCTGGCTTCCCTCTTTTCCCTCTTCTTTTTCTACTCACTCTTCCCTCTCAGGAACACAACAAATTTCTCTCTTGCCCCTATTTTTTAGATAAACTTTATTTTTTTAAGTTCATGTATTTATTTTGAGAGAGACAGAGGCAGCACAAGTTGGGGACGAGCAGAGAGAGAGAGAGAGAGAAAATCCCAAGCAGGCCTGACTCGGGGCTCAAACGCATGAACTGTGATTTTGTGACCTGAGGCGAAACCAAGAGTCAGAGGCTTAACCAACTGAGCCACCCAGGTGCCCTGCTTAACTTTATTTATTTTTTATTTTTTTATTAATGTTTATTATTTATTTTTGAGAGACAGAGAGAGAGAGAGCACGAGTAGGGGAGGATCAGAGAGAGGAAGACACAGAATCCGAAGCAGGCTCCAGGCTCTGAGCTAGCTGTCAGCACAGAGCCCGACGCGGGGCTTGAACCCACGAACCATGAGATCATGACCTGAGCCGAAGCTGGACGCTTAACCGACTGAGCCACCCAGGCGCCCCTAACTTTATTTTTTTAAAGCAGTTTTAGGTTCACAGGAAAATGGAGTTGAAGAAAAAGAGATTACCCCTACACTCCCTGCCCCAACATTCATTGTCCCTCCCGTCATCAACATTACTCTAGGCTTGCCTCTTGATAGGAGTTTCCCTCATCTCTTCTAATCCTTTAAAATCTGACATTTCTGCTCCAGCAATCTCCAACACAAACTTTTTTTTAAATTTACATCCAAGTTAGTTAGCATATAGTGTAACAGTGATTTCAGGTGTAGATTCCAGTGATTCATCCCCTATGTATAAAATCCAGTACTGATCCCAACAAGTGTCTTCCTTAATGTCCCTTACCCATTTAGCCCATCCCCCCTCCCACAACCCCTCCAGCAACTCTCAGTTTGTTCTCTGTATTTAAGACTCTCTTATGTTTTGTCCCCCTCCTTATTTTTATATTATTTTTGTTTCCCTTCCCTTGTGTTCATCTGTTTTGTATCTTAAAGTCCGCATATAAGTGAAGTCATGTGATATTTGTCTTTCCCTGACTGACTAATTTTGCTTAGCATAACACTCTCTAGTTCTATCCACATAGTTGCAAATGGCAAGATTTCATTCTTTTTGATTGCCGAGTAATACTCCATTTTATATATATAGACATATATATGTATTATATATGTGTATATATATATATATATATATATACACACACACACACATATATATACACACCACATCTTCTTCATCCATTCATCCATCGATGGACATTTAGGCTCTTTCCATACTTTGGCTATTGTCGATAGCACTGCTATAAACATTGGGGTGCATGTGCCCCTTCGAAACAGCATACCTGTATCCCTTGGATAAATACCTAGTAGTACAATTGCTGGGTCGTAGGGTAGTTCTATTTTTAATTTTTTGAGGAAACTCCAAACTGTTTTCCAGAGTGGCTGCACCAGATTGCATTCCCACCAGCAGTGCAAAAGAGATCTTCTTTCTCCGCATCCTCGCCAATATCTGTTTTCACCATTCTGACTGGTGTAAGGTGGTATCTCATTATGACTTTGATTTGTATTTCCCTAATGATGAGTGATGTTGAGCATTTTTTCATGTGTCTGTTGGCCATCTGGATGTCTTCTTTGGAGAAGTGTCTATTCACGCCTTTTGCCCTTTCTTCAGTGGATTATTTGTGTTTTGGGTGTTGAGTTTGATAAGTTCCTTATAGATTTTGGATACTAACCCTTTATCTGATATGTCATTTGAAAATATCTTCTTCCATTCTGCCAGTTGCCTTTTAGTTTTGCTGATTGTTTCCTTCACTGTGCAAAAGCTTTTTATCTTGATGAGGTCCCAATAGTTCATTTTTGCTTTTCTTTCCCTTGCCTCTGGAGACATGTTGATTAAGAAGTTGCCGCGGCCAAGGTCGAAGAGGTTTTTGCCTACTTTCTCCTCTAGGATTTTGATGGCTTCCTGTCTTACATTTAGGTCTTTCATCTATTTTGGGTTTATTTTTGTGTATGGTGTAAGAAAGTGGTCCAGGTTCATTTTTCTGCATGTTGCTGTCCAGTTTTCCAAGCACCATTTGCTGAAGAGACTGTCTTTATTCCATTGGATATTCTTTCCTGCTTTGTCAAAGATTAGTTGGCCATATGTTTGTGGGTCCATTTCTGGGTTCTCTATTCTGTTCCATTGATCTGAGTGTCTGTTTTTGTGCCACTACCATACTATCTTGATGATTATACTTTGTAATACAGCATGAAGTCCAGGATTGTGATGCCTCCAGCTTTGGTTTCTTTTTCAAATTAGACTTATTAAGACATTTGCCCCATCATAGACCATTTTCTCCATGAAAGAAATTCTGTGCCAGAGATAAAGAAATGATGTTTGTATTTACTAAAAATCCCTCTCTCCAAAACTGCCACTCAGTGGCCTTAGTTTGCCCCTTAGTTTGTCTGTGGTATCTCTCACATGGCCACCCTGGCTGCAGATGCTTCTTCTGGCTAAATTCCATGGTTTCCAATTCCTAGTTCTATTTTATATGATTCTTTGGAGAAATGTTCTAGAAACCATGCTACACGTTCTCCTGATGCCCTTTGCCTGGAATCCATCTAGCTTCCAGTGCCCTTCCTAGGCCATAGGACACATGCCTCCACACATTCCAGATAAAGTTTAGCTGCTCCAAAGAACAGTAGGGTTATTGCTTTCAAAATATTGGCTAAAATATTCCTTTAATACATTAGCTGACTGAGAACCAAAAATGTGCCTTTCCTTTTCCTGACTTAGTGTCAGGTGGTTGAGATTTTATCAACAAGCATTTTTCTGCCACAGATTAAATAATGGGTCAGATGAAGTTATAGAGGTCATACTTCTCCCTCAGGTTACCCTAACCTCTATTCTAACATCAGTTCTCAAGTAT
Source organism: Cryptoprocta ferox (assembly GCA_028646485.1). Taxonomy (NCBI): domain Eukaryota; kingdom Metazoa; phylum Chordata; class Mammalia; order Carnivora; family Eupleridae; genus Cryptoprocta; species Cryptoprocta ferox. The sequence continues at coordinate 50,487,490 of CM053572.1, read as the reverse complement.
GGCCTTCTGGGTAATTTGAGCTTTATTTTCCAGATCCAGCACTATCTATTCCTCTAGATATAGTTCTTTTGGAGGAAGCTAAAATTCCAGAAGAATCTTCTGAACAATTAAACTCTCCAAATGAAAGCTTTGCTAAGAACAAACATCAAATGTGCTAACTGTTGCTTTTAATAATTTAGTAAGGTAAATATATTGTTATCCTTCAAAAATAATATCTTTCAAAGTCAGTCTTCTTTCTTTTTTTATTTTTTAAGTTGTTTTTCAACATATACTTATTTTTGAGAAAGAGAGAGACAGACAGTGTATGAGCAGAGGAGGGGCAGAGAGAGATACACACACAGAATCCAAAGCAGGCTCCAGGCTCTGAGTTGTTAGCACAGAGCCCAACGTGGGGCTCAAACTCAGGAACCAGGAGATCATGGCCTGAGCTGACTCTGGACTCTTAACTGACTGAGCCCCCCAGGCGCCCCTCTCCATTTCTTCTTGAGGCAAGTTTGAGATGCCTAACTTTAGGCATTAACTTTGTTTAGGACACATTGTAGACAACTAGTATAGATCATTTAAATGGACATCTGTGAAACCTATTCAGAGCAGGAATCTGGACTCCTATCTTTCAGGAACATGGTTTTGTAGTGGATACAAACTAGGGTAGCTTCTGGCTCAGCACCTTCCTGGCTGCCCACTCAAGACTAGGCAGTGCTGATTGGTCCAGGAGTAGAAGACCGTGACCCAGACTGGGCCAATCAGAGAGAATTTGAATGGAATACACAGGCAGGTGTAGTTGAGGTGTCTGAAGCCATGCCACAGAGGGGTCCAGGGCCTCCTGCTGCTTCCCTGGTCCTGCCTTCCCCTGGGGTTCTGCTCTACCATTCAGAATCCTTCCAATGTAAGTCTGTTTTTCATTGTGTTGGTCAGAATTGAACAGTAGTCAGTATTAAATTGGAGAGTTGTCTCCAGAGTATGGTCCTAAGAATTTGTCATTAGCCTTGTACTCCTCGTCACCTCTATCAGAGCCTTAATTGCCTGCACTTTATCTGGAGCCTGAATTCTGCATTTCTGATAGGCTTCTAGGCAATGTCTATGGGGCTGGTGCATAGAATATAGTTTCAGCAGTGGGGACTTGAATATATACAAGTTGTGGTTATTAAATCAGCAGAGCCCCCAAAGTTTAAAGCAAATGCTAATGTAGAATTGCCCAATCTAGACATTTATACCCTAAATTAAAGTCAGTATAGAATAGGCAGGAGATTAGTAACAGCCAACACAGGCTGCTATATATGTGCTGCTATATTTTCAAGGGATCATTTCAGTGACCCTTGAGATGTATGTTATAATTTCCCCCATTTTAGAAATGAGTCAGGTGGGACCTAGTAATACCCAAGGTCAAATAGCTACTGAGAGGTGGAGGGGCCCAAGCTGTCAGATTCCAGAGAGCCCTGCTCTGAACCTACACACACAGTGTCTTTCTCAACCGAAGGACTGCATGCTTGAGCACGCCCTGCTCAGTATGGGAAGCTCTTCTGCCTTGAGTAGGAGGTTGGATTAGATGACCTACCTTCCACCTAATCAAAAGTCTGGACTTGCCAAGCCAAAACTACAGTTTCCCTTTCCTTATCTCCTGTTCCAGCTTCTGTTAGTGAAATGGAGAAAATATGGGACTTAGAAGGAGAGAATGGAGGCAATCTAGAGGTGACCTGCACAGAGAGGCGCTTTGTCAGGCAAGGCCCCCAGCAGCTCTGACCCATGTCTTGGGAGGTGATGAGCCTCCTCTCACACCATAGTGGTCAGGGCTCTCCAGAGAAACAGGACCAATACAATGTGTGTATTTAAATATAGGGAGAGAGAAAGAAATCTGTTGTAAGAAATTGACTCACTAGTTTATGGAAGCTGACAAATCTCAAAATCTGCAGTCATCAAGCTGGAGAACAAATGATGTAGGTTGGCATTCTAGAGACCCAGGACGAATCAGTGTTGCAGTTGAGCCTGAGGACAGGTAAATAAACACACACACAGAGAACAAAACAAAACAAAACAAAACAAACAAAAACAAACAACACCCCCCCCCCCACAACTCATCCGTGTCCCATGTCAAACCCAACCAGGCAGGAGGAATTCCCAGATATTCAGTGAAAGATCACCCTTTTGTTGTATTCAAGCCTTCAGAGGGTTGGATGATGCCCTCAAGGCCAGGGTAGGCAATCTGCTTTACTGGTCAATGAATTTAAATGTTAAATTCATCCAAAAACATCCTCCCAGAAATGCCCAAAATAATGTTTGGCCAAATATCTGGGCACTGGTTGGCAGAGCCAAATTGCCACATAAAATTTACCATCTCTCCCACTTTCTCCTGAGGATCTCTCTGACTGACTCTCCCATCCCTGGGTCTGGGCTGAGACAGTAGATTTCACTGGGAATGGCCCTCAGTTGTCACTGGGCTGCCCTCTGCCCCAACCTTGTACAAATGCAAATCAAGGATGATTTTGTTTTCACTTTTTTTAGAGTTAAAGGCATTATCTATAAGACATCCAGATGAATCCTCCAGCTTTGAAATCTAACCATTTATAATTCTGGAGGAAAAGTATCAGTCTTTTGGAAATCATTTTGAGGAGACACACTTTGTATCATCATAAGGATCTTTGAGTCTGTGGAAAGGGACTATGCATGTTCACATCAAAATCATTCAGTTGGGTAACTTAAAAGACAGATTGAAATAAAAGTATAAATAAATAGTAAGTAGGAGCACCTGGGTGGCTCAGTCTGTTGAGCATCTAACTATTGATTTCAGCTCAGGTCATAATCCCACAGTCGTGGGATTGAGCCTTGTGTTGGGCTCTGTGCTGAGCGTAGAGCCTGCTTGGTATTCTCTCTCTTTTTCCCTCTGCTCCTCTCCCCAACTCATGCTCTGTCTCTAAAATTAAATTAAATTAAATTAATACATAAGTAACACACCCCAACATACAAACACACACACACACACACACACACACACACACACACACCATTTCAGAGAAGTGAGTTCTCTTAGATAGCACTGGAAATGGCATCTGAAACCAAAAGGAAAATTCTATGTAGTGAGCCAGAGAAGTCATTTTGTAGTAACTATTGTTAACAAAGTTTAGTGAGTAATATTTAAGTAACATGAGTAATAAATGAGTCATCATGTCTTTATTCTTTTACGATTGTGGAATGCAAGCCGTGAGCTTTGTACCAGAAAACTGCATAATCACTTTTTTCAAGCAGAGAATTTATAGCACTATCTGAAGAAAAGGCAGAGATAGAGAGTACTATCTGTGGAATTCTGCTGAGTGCACCAAACTTAGTTATTATTATAATTTGCTTGCAGAGAAGTAAAGGTAACCTTAGTCCAAGACAAACTCTGTCATTACTGTCTCCACTCTGTGATCCTTCATCTCTGTGGAATTGTCAGTCCCCCACCAAGTCAAAGAAGGTGAGCCTACAGGCAGGGCAAGAAGCTGTCAGAACCGGGTTCTTTCTAGTCCCAACTCAGCCAACACCATGACTTGAGTCAAGTTCTGGGCTGGATGCTGATGCTGTAAAGATCTGCCTCCTTGATACTCCCTGGGTACCAGACAGACCCAGAGGCTGGCTATAGGGGTGCTGCTGGCACTGAGCAACTTTTCAAAACTGGAGTCCAGAGCTGGTGGTTCAAAGGCCTTCCACTACCATTAAGATAAAATGGATGGGCCTCCTACAGCCAGTGGTCAACTCTCAGATCCAGGATGTGCTGCACTCCCTTTCTGTCACAGGGCTTCCTGCTATGTTCCTTGTCCCATTGGGAGGCTTTCCCCTCTCTGTTTTCTTTAGACATCGTGAGCCTTCCCTGACCACCTCAACCAGGGCAGTTTTCCCCGACACATTCTCACAGCATCTCATTCCTCTGCCTGTAGCTCTCCTCCCAGCTACAGTTTCACATGTGGGCATAATCATTCCACCTGGGTTGGTGTAAATTGTGGGCTTTACAAGTGCAGGACCTCACCTGGTTTTGATCACCTCTGTGTCCCCAGGGTGTGACGCATTGTTGGTGTTCCATTACAAATATTTGTTGAATGGATGACTGAATAGATGAATGGCAAGTGGGGAGAAGGTTGTGACCTCAAGGAACTGAGGGAGTGTAGGATCCTCATGAGCTCCAAACCCTGTGGTCTTGTCTTGTACATGTGTACTGTCTTAGTCTGTTGAGGTGGCAGTAGCCAAATACCACAGACTGGGCAGCTTACAAACAGCTGAAATGTATTGCTCACCGTGCTGAAGGCTGGAAGTCTGAGATCGGGATGCAGCATGGTCAGGTTCCGGTGGGGGACCATGCTGGGTTGAGACTGCTGACTTCTTGCTGTGTCCTCACATGGCAGAAGGGGATAGGGAGCTTTCTGGAGTCTCTTTTATAAGTGCACTGTTCCCAGTCATGATAACACCCCCCTGTCATGACCTCATCATCTCTTAAATGCCCAGCCTCCTAATATCATCTCCTTGTGAGTTAGGATTTCAACATATGAATTTGTGGGGATGCAAACATTCAGAACACAGCATAAAGTAATTATGGAAGTGGAGAGCAGAGAAGAGTGGGACACAGTACAGATTAGAAGCTCTGCCCTTAGGTCAGACACTCTTGGTTTGAAATGTAGTTTTGCCACTTGCTAACTGTACAAACTTGGGCAATTGCTTTGACTCTGCTTCCTCAGTTTTCTCATGTGGAAAATGGGGCTGATTCTGGTACCAAGCCCTGTCCTGTAACACTGCATGAGATAATGCAGGAACATGTTTGGCATATAGTACGCGCTCAGTCAATCCTAGCTGGTGTTATTTATGATAGCAAAGACTTCACCTCCTGAAAAAAAACCCTCCTCCTTAATCACGACACATTGTGTAGATACAGGAAACTTAACTTGGCAGCCTGAAGATATTTTAGAGTTCTCTGATAGCTTATCATAGGGTTTTGTGGGCACTAATAATTCAATGGGAGTTAGTGAGGTGTGAGATGGAAGAAAGAAAAGTATTTTTAACAAGTCACATGAAAAGGACATTTGAACTTGGGTTAAAAAAAGCAAAGAAGGTATGTTCACATCTCCGAGATCAACTTTCAGGAGGAAAACATGGCATGTCTAGGATACAAAAATTATTGTGAGATGACCCTACTATGGACCCTCCCTTCACTGTCCATTTCCCTGGGGGCCGTAGCCAGTGAAGAAGCGGAAACACAGGCCACCTACCCCCTTCTGGTTTGCTAAGTGGCTCTTGTTCTTCCTTAAGGAGCACTCCCAGAGGGACCGTCAGTTCAGCTCAAGTGCAGTGTTGTTGTTGCAATCCCTGCATTCTGATTTAATGTCCATTTGGGCCTGGTTTTTCACCCAAGCTACCCTTGCTGTGAAGTCATACACCTTTGGGAGTTCTCATCCATTCCTGGCTGATAAAAGTGGGCTGCTGAAAACCTACTTTTATCCTGAGATGGCTGGATTGGTTTCATTTTGGGACCCAAACGGTTTGATTGCTAAATTTTTTACTTTGAGTTAATAGGAAGGACTGTACTGAATACAGCCAACAACGGACATAGAAGTCATTCATTCTGGGGAACGGGCAGCATTCCAACTGCCTTATCTATGCAAGTACAAGCAGAATTGGCATGATCGTCAAATACTCTAGAATGACAACAATAACCAAAGAGGACTCCTTACTGGGATAGATCCAAATTGCTGACTTGCCCCAAAATACATCCCCTATTTTGCTCCTGCAAAAATGCAAATATTCCAAGAAAGGAAAATACTTAATAATAACAACTGACTGTTGAGCAGTTCCCATGTGCCAAGCACTGCATTAAGAGCTTTACGCAAATGATCCTGTATAACCCTGACCACAGACTCATGACTATCATCACTTTGTAGATGAAGAGATAGAGGCTCCAAGGGCTTAAATATGTGTGCTAAGGGTGGAACCAGGCAGCCTGGCCTCAGTATATCCTCTTTCCTCCCACTCTGAACAGTCTCCCCAGTTACTTCTATAATGTTCATTCATCTTCCAATGTTCTATGCCAAATGCTATGGAGAAAATAAAACTCAGTCAGATACAAATATGCCTTGGAAGAGCCAACCACCAAGCAGAGGTGCTGAGACCTATGTGGAATCTTAAAATAAGCATTTAAATAGAACTTACTGTGCCCTTTAAGCATATTAACTTACTTAATCCTCAAGACAAACTTGGTGGTTGATACTATTATCATCTCCATTTAATAAATGATGACACGAAGTACCTGAGGCCACACAGCTACAGAGGAGTGGAGCTTGTATTTGAACCCTTGCTCTTCAAGGGGTAAAAATGTTGAGGAGTGGGGTGCTTGGGTGGTTCAGTCCTATAAGCGTCCGACTTTGGGTCAGGTCATGATCTCACAGTTTGTGAATTCGAGCCCCATGTTGGGCTCTGGGCTGTCAGCTCGGAGCCTGGAGCCAGCTTTGGATTCTCTGTATCCCTCTCCCCCTATCTCTCTCTCTCTGTCTTTCTGACTCTCCCCCACTTGCACTCTCTCTCAAAATAAACAAATAAACATTTGAAAAAAAAAGTTTTTAATGTTGAGGAGACAGAAATAAGGATGAAACTAGCTGCAAATGTGGTCACTCAGGACTTAGCAGTCTTTTGGGTGCACCTGTTCAGCCAATGGCAAATTTACCCAGCACTTTTCTCATTCTTCCAACAGTGTTCATTTTAAATTAATGCACTCAACAAATGTTTGCTGAGCACCTGCAATGTGCCAGGCTCAGGAGAGTCCGTGGGGCCAGAATGATGATAAGCTGAGGTACTCGTGAGGACCTCTGAAGAAACAGAGAAGATATTCAGACCAGACCAAGGAGGTCAAATGGTCTTGGCACAGAAGTCTGAAGGATGGGTGGAAAACTGCCAGGGTGATGAAAGGGAAGTTATTTTCGGCACAGGGGTAATCACAGCCAAGACCCAGACTTGCGAAGGAGCATGGTAACCAGAGAACGACATGAAGATGAATATGTTAGGAGAGTTGGATGAAGGAAGATAAAGAGGTATGGGTGGAAAGGTGGGTAGGGTGGGCCGGGCCAGATTCCGAAGGTCCATAAGTGACATAAGTTTTTCTAGCAGGCCACAGAAACCTACTGGAAAAGTCTAACCAGGACACTGAACTGGTCTGATGTGCACCCTAGCACTCTGACAGTAGCAGCATGAAGGCTGAATTAGAAGTGGGAGTCCACGTTAGGAGGCAAGTGTAGTCTCTTATAGTGACAAAAAGAGGGAAGTGAAGTTCTCAGTGGGGCTGAAGGGGTTAGAGTAGACCCTGTCTAATGTTTTGCTTTAATTAGTTTATTCTGTGTCTGGCATTTCTGTGATAGACTCAACCCAGAGAATGAATTAGTGTATTTGCAAAGAATTCACCAAGCCTATATTAAAATTCCCATATCCTCCCAAACTTTCTGAGAACCTTAGAGTCAAGGGCCTGTATCTCTCTTCTGTCAGCAAATCTTGACATGCAAATAGCATGGCACCTTCTCATGCCTGATCGAGACCCTGTACGTACTTATTCTTATCCTATAAATGAATTCTTCTGATTATATTCTCATATTTGAAAAAAACTTTTTTAATCTTTATTTATTTTTGAGAGAGAGAGAGAGAAAGACAGAGACAAGCAGGGGAGGGGCAAAGAGAGAGGGAGACACAGAATCTGAACCAGGCTCCAGGCCCTGAGCTGTCAGCACAGAGCCCAAGATGGGGCTTGAACCCACAAACCATGAGATCATGACCTAAGCCAAAGTTGGACGTTCAGCTGATTGAGCCACACAGGCGCCCCTATATTCTCCTATTTAATTTAGTTTTTAAAAGTGTGTTGCACTTTTAAATCCACAGATCCAAGGCGCCTGGGTGGCTCAGTCGGTTAAGCTTCCGACTTCTGCTCAGGTTATGATCTCACATTTTGTGGATTCAAGCCCCGCATCGGGCTCTGGCTGACAGCTAGCTCAGAGCCTGGAGCCTGTCTTCAATTCTGTATCTCCCCCTCTCTCTGACCCTCCCCTGCTCTCTCTCGCTCTTGCTCTCTCTCTCTCTCTCTCTCTCAAAAATAAATAAAATATTAATAATATATAATAATAAATAAATAAATCCACAGATCAATCTTAGCATCACTAACAGTGGCACAAGCAGAAATTACATGTGTGCTAACATGATAAATTCAGAAGTCCATGTACAACCCAGGACAGATTCCTGTCTGAAACACTCTCTAGCTGTAACCAACAGTTTATGGGAAATACAGGAATTAGACATACAAGTAACCATACAAGTAACCATAAGGAAGCCTTCGGCCAGATCTAGAATGCAGGGCATTCTACAGGAATTATCAGCGTCTTTGATAAGCTCATGACACAAAAGAGATGAAAAGAAAAGATAATTGGTGTGAATGAAAGAGAGTTAAAATAATAACAACCCAAGGTCATGCTTGAGCCATGATTCAAGGAAACAAACTGTAAAAGAAATCTTTCCCTATTGGGGATGATACTGAGGAATGATTAATTTTGCTAAATGTGATAATGGTGTGGTGTTACATATATGTTTAACATCCTGTATTTTATATTGGAGATGTCACATAATCTCTGGCATAAATGAAAGACATTTTATTCAATTAAAATAAAAGACAGTTGACAAGTTGCTGATAATTGTTGGCTAACGAGTACCTAGAGTAAATTATACCGTTCTAATGTTTGAAATTTTCCACAATAAAATAATATGTGTGGTCGCTAACTGCTTACTTTTCCACTGTAAAACTTAGCAAACACACTTTAAGAAAAACAAAACTATATATTTTTATATATTTATATATTTTATATATTTTATATATTTATATTTATATATAAGAATTAAGAATAAGAATTAAGAATATAAAAGAATTAAGTATTTCCCACCACTCTAAAAACAACTCCTGCTAGTATTTAATGTATTTCCTTGCATTTTTTTCTGTGTACACACTTGATTTTTACATAATTGGTAATCATTTTCTATTTCAAATTTTATTCCTTCTTTTCGTATAAAATATCATAGCATCTTTCATGTTATTGCTCGGGCTTCATAACCAGCAGTGTGGCAACTCTTGAAGAGAGGTGAGCTCACAGCTCACCTGACTGTGAACACTTCTTCCTAACTCTGTGTTCTCAAAATCAGTCATTATGAGGTTAGATAAGCCATGAAAATCAGCAAACATTAGAAATCAGAGCTTTGTTTCCTCAAGGAGCAGGTTGTTAGACATTTACCTACACATCATTGTTTATAACCATCATTTTTAATGGCACCAAATGGCTCTTTGGTAAATATATGATAGCAAACAATAATATGGTGCCTATTACATGCCAGGTACTAAGTACTTTACTCATATTAGCTCAGTTAATCCTAACAATGGACCGTATGAGGTAATGCCATTGTGACCCACATTTCACAGATGGACCAGAGGCAGAAATTAGTAACATAAATTGCCCAGGGTTCCACCTACAGTAAGTGGTAGCAAGCACCAGCCCTGGGATTTGAACTCAGGTAGTCTTACTGCAGAATCTTAGCTTCCGCCCTCTTCTGCTGCTGTTTTGTGCCTCTGCTGCGTCCAGAGAGGCACAAACTGCTCCATCATCATTCAGTGAGTGATGATCATTCATCAGTAGGCGAGGCTGCGAGGCCAGTATCTACCGTCTCCTCCCTGCAGCCCCAGTGCATGCTTTGGGGAGCCCAGCACCCTGCCCCCACCACTACAATTTAGATCACCTCTCAGGACCTGGCTCTGCTCTCTGACAGAGCAAATGCACAGCCTACTCTGCTAGCTGCTTACTAGCAGCTTTCTTGGGTTTCTTTTTGAGTTGAGGTGGGTTTAGGGGGAATGGTAGCACATCCCAAACTGCAAGAACTACTGTGACCTCAGGGGCCCCGGTGAACTTTTGTATTATTGGGGGCAAGGACTCCATAGGTGACTTCTTTCTCCTGCCCTGGGAGTGGCCGCGTTTGAAGCATCTGCTGGCCAATCGGGAGACCGGGCAACATTCTATTTCTGGTGTAGCTGCTGAGTTGCTGAGTGATAACGGGCCAAGTCATTTGACCACAGCAATGATCCTTTTACAGAATAAGGGCATCATGAGACCCGAGTGTTTTCAGGACACTCAGAAGCCCTTGCAGGCAAGATGCTGTGTATGCTTTTTATCCGTCACCACCCAACTCCTAGGGCCTAGCATTCACCTTGATGGGGGCAGGGAGCCCCAGGGTGCCCAGTTCTGTGTTTTTATATCCAGGTGATAAGTGTGAGATGCAGCAATGGCGTGGCTACTTAGATGTCCCTAAAGCTTCTCAGCCCAGCTTTGGATAAGGGGCTCACAGGAGCCAAGAGTAGACCATTTCACCAAGAGACAGGAGAGAAGAAATACCATCCTAGAAGATGTGGGGGGTTGGTTATCATATGACTAAAATCATCACTAAAACAGAAAAGTTTCTATCCCCTATATGCAAAGCCTTGCAACAACAGAGATTCAATCAGTATTTGAAGATATGTCATTGTCACTCTAAGACCAAGGGGGTCTTGTAAGCATCTAGACTCTGTCTAGTTTAGGAATTTCCCTAATCTTTCAAATTCTCTAACCCGTTATGTGCCAGTTAGGGATCCGGCCAGAATTAGAAAGCAATCAGCAGCAACTCTCTGGACCTTTTCTGACAGTGCTTTTGTGGAAGGTCAGAATGTATAAATACATGAGAGAGACAGGGAGAGGAATGGAAAGAATGACAGTCTGTAAAAATGTGAAGGAATCGTCTACAATGATTCCCTCACAGGATTCCTGGCTGCTCTATACTCAGATTCTCTTCACTACCTTTGATACAGGGGAAAGAAAGAGCAAGCTGCTTCTGCCCTTCCAGATTACTCCCTGGAATTGGAGAACTGAGACCCGTGTCCCCACCCAGGGAGAAGTGAAGGAGAAACAGGCTTTGTGGAGAGACAGGCAGAGCCCTAACCTCCCTTGTAGAAACTGCTAACCAAAAGGGGCTTTGTATTTGTCATTTCTTTTCTTTTTTTCAAGAGAATATTAAATCATTTATGGATTACACATGATAGTGGACGATATACAAGCTTTAATCTCATCTATAATTCTGTCTGATATCATAATTCAGTTTAGAGATATTGCATAGGATGTGCCAATGATTATATTAATAACCAAATAAACTCCAGGACTTTGCTTGGGTGACCCTTTTAACAGTGAACTCCAGGTCATGACACATGAACTGTCAGTTCAACTACACTGAGGTTTGTGGGGACAATGGCTTCTGTGCCCAAAGAGGTTACAAGTAAATTTTGAATGGAACCTGGCATCACCCTGAAGGAATTCTAACTTTATACTGCTGGGGTAGTTTACCAAGATGACTTCTGAATAGATAAACTTTACACAGCACATTTTTAAAAAGACACATTTATTTGGTGTTATGATTTGACTATCACATTTAACAATCAACAGCATGGGTACCAAAAAACAAAAAACAAAAACAAAACACTTACATTAAAACCTTCATTGGATGGGTACCTGGGTGGCTCAGTCGGTTGAGCATCTGACTCTCGATTTCAGCCCAGGTCATGATCCCAGTGTTGTGGGATCAAACCCCACATTGGGCTCCACACTGAGCAAGGAGCCTACTTGAGATTCTCTCTCTTTCTCTTCTCCCTCTGTCCCTCTCCCACACTCACACACACACACACACTGTCTCTCCCTCTCTGTAAGATAAGAAAAATTAAAAATTTAAAAAAATGCTTTGTTGGAATGCTTTACACTTTCCACAAAACAGAAACTAAAAAAACCTGTTATATAATTAGTCAGAAATACGGGAGTGCCTGGGTGGCTCAATTAAGCGTCTGACTTCAGCTCAGGTCATGATCTCACGGTTCCTTGAGTTCGAGCTCCGCATCGAGCTCTCTGCTGTCAACACAGAGTCTGCTTCAGATGCTCTGTCCCCCTCTGTCTCTGTACCTCCCCTGCTTGCTCTCTCTTTATCTCTCAAAAATAAACATTAAAAAAAAGGCATAAATAGTCACAAATACAGCCCTCATGTTTTTATGCCTGTGCACATGAGTATTGTCGAAAACATGTCTTCTTTGTAGCAGCCAGGCCCTGCCACTACTGTGCTTGGCCGAATTCACAAATTTGTTGTAACCTGTAGCTTCCCTGTCCCTTCTCTTGCCCTCCTCTCCTGCTAAGCTTTGTTTCCTGGCAGTAATGAAAACCTGCCACTGTCATAGCTGCTGCTGCTGTGGGAATTGCCAGAGCTACCTTGGTTTAGTGGTTTAGCCCAGGGTTTAGCAGGTTTAGCTCCTGCCTCCAAATTTCCTCCTTTCATGGGTCCACAATTTGAAGATTGATTGTTGTAATTGCCAGAATCCTTATAGCTGCTGCCACCTCCAAAGTTGCTTCCATCGTTACCCAGTCCATCATAGCCATCCCCACTGCCACCATATCCACCACCACCTCGATTGCCAGCAAAGCCACCTCGCCCCCTGAAGTTTCCTCCATGACCAAAAATGCCATTCCCACCAAAACTGCCTCCACGACCACCACCAAAGTTTCCAGAACCACTTCGACCTCTTTGGCTGGATGAAGCACCAGCCGTCTCTTGCTTAAATACAACTTTCCTTACTTCACAGTTGTGGCCATTCACAGTATGGTATTTCTGAATGACATTCTTGTCTACAGAGTCACGATCATCAAATGTGACAAAAGCAAAGCCTCTCTTTTTGCCACTGCCTCAGTCAGTCATGATTTCAATCACTTCAGTTTCCCCATACTGTTCAAAATAACCCCTTAGGTGATGCTCTTCAATGTCTTCTTTAATGCCACCAACAAAAATCTTTTTCAAAGTTAAGCGGGCACTGGGCCTTTCATAATCTTCTCTCCAGACAGTCCTCTTTGGTTTCACAACTCTCCCACCTACCTTGTGTGGCCTAGTGTTCATGGCTGTGTCCACCTCCTCCCCAGTGGCTTATGTGACAAACACAAAGCCTCTGAAGCGCTTGGTGTTTGGATCTCTCACTACCACACAGTCCGTAAGCATTCCCCATTGCTCACAATGGCTCCTCAGACTCTCATTCATTGTTTCAAAGCTCAAACTCTGATGAAGAGCTTCCACAGCTGCTCAGGCTCTCTGGGAGACTCTGACTTAGACATGACGGCGGTGGGAGGGGAAACTTTAATGATGCTTCCTTAGCAGCATCCACAGGCAGAAAGGAGTAATCCAACCGACATATCTCTGCCATTTCTTTTTTAATGAACCTTAAAATAAAGACCAGACTTGGGCTCCCCTACAGGGCAGTGATGGCTTTCACAGTAGTATGTGTGAGAACTCTGCCATCTTGTTCTTCTCACATGGGCCCAGCCTTTCAGTCCTTGCTACCTGTCCACCCGGTGATCCTCCCAGGCTTCAGTGGCTGACACCTGGCTGGCTTTCACTCAATGACTGGCTCATACACACCCTGCCCCCTGCCCTCCAGCATGCCTGTTTTTGTGTTTGATGGCAGTAATTCTACAACCCAACCAGACAGCACATTGTACTGTTGCCCCGCGCTTTTCAATAGCTCACTGGATTTTCTTCCAAATGACTGGCAGTCTTCTTCCTCCACAGCATTGTAGATCTTGCTATGATTTAATTTAACTGAGAACCACTGGCTCGCGGCTTGGCCCAATGAGGTGGCTCATCCAACCAACCCCTTAAACCTAAGGAAGTTTTTAGTCAAGGCTGCAAGGCATAGACAAACCAGCCAGAAGAAGCATAATCTTTCAACTACTACTGGACCACACAGGAAGGCATCAGAAGCATTTTGAAGGAGTGCTTTTCTTTTACAAGGAGGACATGTGATGAGCCTCTAAAGTATTAATGGTGTATCCAGCAGGTCAACAGGTCAATGCATCTCCATTAACCAGGCAGCCTAAGCGTGGTGTCAGAGCATATGCTAGGTTTTGATTGGATGTGATGGGTTTCTCTTTTCTTATTCCCCTTTGGACTGGAGAGTATTATTATCTGGAGGTGGAATCCCCTCTCCACCTGCTCTTTATTCTATTAGATTTCATTCTACTACTGTGACATTTCTACATTTTTTACAACAACTCAGAGTAGGAAGTGCATTATTCATGGCAACTCAGTGCACGCGTGCACACACACACACACACACACACAATATCAAAACTGCATCTTGATACTTCCAGTTTCATTCTGTTTCTCCTCCTCCTCCTTGAAGCACTCTAAAAAGATATACATTCAAATCCTAATGGATTCTCTGTGGATGGTGAAATTATAAGTAATTTTTTGAAGTCTGTATTTTCTAATACCTACATATTATTTGTATAAAAATAGTGCAAGTATTTAAAATGATCATTCCTATATTTAATTAAGAGATTAGCTGCTAGAACTTTTCAGAGACCCACTTCTCAGGCTCTTATTAAATTTTTACTTTTAAGTCATTCAAAAAGAAGTTTGCAAACAGAATCCAATTAACAGCCTTTGAACGATACCATTGTTTCGTATTTGTTTCCTTTACTGTCCTTTTCTTCTACTCTTTTTTCTTTAATTCTCTTAAAATATTTATATAAATATATTTTTTATCAGTTTGCTGGTGTTAATCATTCAGAATCAGTTCTTCACCTGGCTGGCAAATGGTAGCAAACTATCACTCCTAAGTCTTATATTTAGATAAGAGATCATTTCTGTTTTCCCTGGGGATTCATAATCCAACCATGTTGTCTAGCCTTAAAAATATTAAATGTGTTTTTGTTTATTCTTTGTCAGGTCTTGTCTAATTGAGTATTAGTTTGACTTTAGCAGTAATCTTGTTTTAATTGGGTACGGTGACCTATGTGGACTTTGTACTCCACTTAACTGTTACTCATTCAAGTTTTAGGCAACAGCTGGTTATTATGTGTATATTTCTTTATGGTTTGAGGAGGGGCCTTCGTCACAATAAAGGCATGAACTACAACCCCTGGAGAACGATCATATCAAGTTAAATTCCCGACCTGCAAACATGCCCACTTTATAGCATTTCTGATCCTGCCTTGGAGACCTCCAAGAGGAGAAACCATATGGACCAAGGAAAGAAAAGAATAGGTGATACAGGGCGGAAACCTTGCAGAACCAGTGTGCCAGGTCTTCCGTCAGTCACTCACTTTTCATGTTGAGCACATTCTTCTTGCCCTTTCACCCCTTGAGGCTCTGTATACTCAAGTCCTACTTGCAAAGGCAGTTCAAAGAGCCTGCAGAGAGCCAGCCAACCAAAACCATCATGTGGCCATTCTTTGCCTACATCAGAATTTATCAATTGAAATATTAAACTAAATAATAAACCAAATTTAATTTATTCAACCCATTTTAAACTAAATCTAGGGATGGAAGCATGACATGAATGAAGATTCCCCAAGTAGAATTTTGAAATAGACAGGCTTCTCCACTTTCTTAGACCCTCTCTGTCTTGGGCACCGCTGTCCTGTGTGGCTAGGCCTGAACACCATCACGCTGTTTCTGATGCCTCATCTCTGTATTTTTCTCTCCTCTCATTCTCAAGCTTTCAGTACTACTAACCTCTTTCCTCTATGTGTATCTGTCCATTCTCTCAGTATTCAGGTTATGTGAAGCAGATCTTGGGATCTGAATCGACCACACACTTAGGGGCTATGAGTGTGATGTTGGCAGCTATAGAGGTCTGCAGGAATATACCATGCCCAGCTCCTATATGACTATACTCCCCATGTACAAATTACTGATGCTATGTGGTCCTCCTCATAACTACACTGTGACTTGACAGTCAAACCTGGGTTTTATTAGGCACAGGTTTTAAAATATGGGTGATGTGACAGCCTGTTTGTATGTTAATGAAAATTGTTCTGTAGAGGTGGAAAAAATTGATAATACGGGAGAAAGGAGAATTCCTGGTGTGATGTCTTAGGGTAGAAGAGAAGAAATCTAGTGCACTTGCAGAGAGACTCAAAATGTGGAAAGTTCAAGATGCGGAGTGATTTGCAGGATTTAGGAAACAGACAGAAAGGAAGCCTTCAGAATTTGCCAGGCCCTGTAATTGCTGTCCTGGTTATTTTGGACACATGTGCCGGCCAAAGTCCTGACCATGACCTGTAAGACCATATTTAATGTGACTTCCCATGACTGTCACTTATCTGAATTCCTCTGCTGCTGTACACCCCCGCCCCTTCCTCCCCACCTCTTCCTCTCTACTCTGGCTACACTGGCCACCTTTCTGTTCCTTGAATATACAAGTCATGCTATTACCTCAGGGCCTTTGCTCTTGCTGTTCCCTCTGCCTGTTCTCCTCCTCCAAATAACTATATGGCTCACTTCTTACTTCCTTACGGTCTGTTCAAAGGTCACCATCTCAGTGAGAACTTCTTAGCCATCATACATAAATTTCACACAATCCATCTCCCACACCCTGCTATTCAATATTGAATATCCCCCTTTACTTCCTTTCCTCCCGCTTTGGCACAATTCACCCTAATTTACTTATTTTTTTTATGTTCTTTATCTGTCTTCCACACTGGAATACAAGATCCAAAAGAGCAAGAATTTTTATTTTAGGGGGCCCCTGGGTGGCTCAGTCAGCTAAGACTCCAGCTCTTGATTTCAGCTCAGGTCATGAGCTCACACTTCGTGAGATCGAGCCCCACATCAGGTTCTGTGTTGATGGTGTGGAGCCTGCTTGGGATTCTCTCTCTTCCTCTCTCTTCCTTCTTCCATTTATGTGCTCTCTCTCTCTCTCTCTCTTTCTCTCTCTCTCTGTCAAAATAAATAAATAAACCTAAAACAAAGAATTTTTATTTAGTCTCTACTGTCCCAAGTATCTTGAACACTGCCAGAGGGCACTCAATAAATATCTGTTGAATTTAATAAATAAATCTTACACCACAGGGAAGCACACGTGTAAAAAAAGGGAAAAAAAGCATCTTACAGAAAATATTTTGAAAACTAAACTAATAGCAACCAAGGAAAGCTTAATGTGTTGCCCCACTCAGGTTTTGGCAACATAACAGACTATGCTTTATGGAGAGTGAGAGGTGACATTTCAAGCACCCTAAAGGCCAGCAGAAGACTGCTTTTAGGATAAGGAGCTCCCTCAAATAATACAGCGTTGGAGCTTCTTTTTTTTTAGGGTGGGGAACAGAGGGGGGTCGTGGGGGAGAAAATCTTAAGGAGGCTCCATGCCCAGCACTGAGTCCAACATGGGGCTCAATCTCATTAACCGTGAGATCATAACCTGAGCCACAATTAAGATTCAGACACTTAACCACCTGAGCCACCCAGGTGCCCAGTATTGGAGCTTCTATAACTCCATTGCCCTGGTTAATAAAACACATATTATGAACTTAAACTGATGTGATTAAGCACTTTTTTCCCCAAACACTTCTCATGTGCCCAGACTGATTCTCAGCTCTTCTATCTCCTCTATTAGGAGTCCTGCTGTATGACCTTAAGGTCTCTACACATTAGTTTCCTATGAAATAGTCATATGAAGGGTGGCAAAATATGCCACTCCAAAACACATAGCACAAGGATTATTTTGAGCCAAATGTACCCCAAACCAGCAGTTGCAAGAAAGGCATTCTAATCTCTCCTTTTCCTCCTGAAAACAAGAGATAAAAATTCCCATGTGAATGATGCCCTCTCTGGACCAGAGGGAAAGTAGCATTCATGTCATCAAGGATGGGAAGTTGAGATGGAGGGAATTCTCCATGAACAGACCCTGTGAAAATAATCCTTCTCTTCCATCAGCCTCCCCATGTCGACACTTCTCTATAACTGCCCCTCTTGGTGCAAAGACAAGTAGGTTTTGCCAATTCTTTGGGTCTTCATTTCCTTATGAGGGCTCCCAAGTCACGTGAAGCTTAAGAAAATGTGTATGTTTTTCTCCTGTTAGCCTCACTTACATGAGTTTAATTTTCAGGCCCAGACAGAAAACTCTAAGAGGGTAGAGGCAACATTTTTCCTCACCCACCCGTAATAGCAGTGCCTCTCTCAGAGCTGTCCTGGCACTTTGGAGGTGTGCCACTCAGATCTCCCGTGGAGAAAGGACTTGCCCTTCGGCTGTGAGGAGCATAGATCGCTGGCACCCTCCAGCTCCAGTGCCTTTGGGACTGGCCACATCATTTGAGATGAGACCAGACTCTTCCTTCACGGAGCCCGGCCAATGACAGAGCACAGCGGAAGAATGTATCAGTTGTGTACTGGGGCCTGAGCCTCTCTGTTTCAGCTCATGCTTTTTATAGTTCACAGGTGTTACTCCCCAATAAACCAGCATCTGCTTATCAGAACACTCTAAAGGACATAGTTAGATTTTAATTTATAGATTAAAAAAAGACTTCTAACACTTAAAAAAAAAAAAAAGCAAAAAGCAAAGGGACACCCGGGTGGCTCAGTACATTAAGCCTCTGACTCTTGATATCAGCTCAGGTGATGATCTCAGGGTTTGTGAGTTCAAGCCCCACATTGGGCTCTGCATTGATAGCCTGGAGCCTGCTTGGGATTCTGTGTTTCCTTCTCTCTCTGCCCTTCCCCTCCTCATGCTTGCTCTCTCTCTCTCTTTCTCTATTTCAAACATAAATGAACTTAAAAAAAAAAAAAAGAAGACGACCTCTAGCCAAGTGCTTACCCCGGAGTTCAGTTTTCATTAAAGTTCATCTTGCCATCTTCCTACCAACAAAATAATAGAAATGTAAATAACCCCGAAGAGTGAATAATCTGGGAAAGTAGCAAGATTTAGGTTGAGGATCCTAACTACCACATTAATATTAGGTTAGCTAGCCTTCTCTAAGTATGTCAGCACATCAGGGGAGCCCAAAGAATATGTTGAAAGGAACACAGATTTTAGCCCTGTCAGTAAAATGTACCCACATTTTTATCTCCTGGTAATTGATTGACTAATTGGATGCTAAATTCTGAAATTATGACATGCATTAGCAAATGACAAGCATTAGTGAGTCACTAGGATGATTTCCAGTGGTTGAAGCGTGAATGACTAATTCGAGCTATAGCAATAATGCGGCCATTGCCTAGACACCCATTATGGGAAATGAAGCCTTTAATCAGTGCATGGGAGCCTCCACCGAGTATGCATGGAGGAAACAGACTGGAGCACAGCGGGGTACAAGAATCTAGAATAGCCTGACACCTCGCACTGTAGCCACATATAATTTATTGGCACCTGGCACCTTCTGGACCCCAGAAGGGTTGTCAGATCAAAGCCCTGCTCAAGGGATCTTTGGTTTAATCAGCTAGAACTGGTTTGCTCACTCAGATTTCCATAGACGTTGGGAGGAGTGAGCAGAAATCAATTGAATTTGTTTTGTGGTGAAAGTTTCTGCCAGGAAATCACTGCTCTGGGTTCCCACCAGCTTCCCACCAATAAGAGGGTTAATTAAATCATTATCCTGCTGGCAGGCATTTAGACAGTGGATGCCTTTAATCAACAAGGCAGTGTCCAAAGTGTTCCACTGAAAACAGAGTTAAGATGCTCTTTGGTCTACTCTTTAATGGTACCCCAGCCCAGGGCCATTAACCCTCCACACCCATAGCCTGAGTTAGCCTCAGAGGAACTTACAATGGCTGTACAATTTCCTTCGGAGCCTGATTGGGAGTCATTGACTTCTTTCACCTCGATTCCTGTAGCACTGAAAGAGCTCTGTTGGTAATAGCTGACTCAGGAAACCCAGGGGAGTTTCCGAGTGGTGATAGGGCATGCCTAGTTTTCCAGGAGCGCAGGCAGCAAATGGACATGTGACAGCTATTAGTCACAATGTTATTGCTTTATATTTCTCAGACCTCGGAGTAAGAGGATATGCAGGGGCCTCTGGTGGTCTCCTGGAAACAGTTTTGATCTATAAAGATTTGTCTTATCAGTATGAAACAGGATTTGTGTTCATCTCATTTTTCCAAAAGGCTGTTACGAAAAAGGGCAGCAGCAAAATGGCACGCCAGATGTGATATGCTGTGGTGTTTCTTATGTGAGAAAAGTTTAAATGGCAGGGTCACAGTTTCTGACCAGGATATTTAACGGCCAGTGGCATAAATGATCAAGTGGAGAAAGGAAGAGAGTATTCTATTGTGCTCATTTCCTATTGCTACTGTAATAAATTACTACAAACTTAGTACCTTAAAGCAACACAAATTTATTATGTTCCAGTTCTGGCGGTCCCAGTTCTAAAATGGGTCTCACAGGGGCTACTACAGTTAAGGTGTCAGCAGGGCTTGGTTGTTTCTGGAGGCTCTATGGGAGCATCTGTTTCCTTGTGTTTTCCACCTTCTAAAGGCTTCCTGCCATCCCAGGCGCGTGGCCCCCAGCCCGCATTGCCTTCACCCCAGCCTCTGCTTCTGTTGCCACATCTCCCTCTCAGACTCTCCTGCCAATGTCTTTCACTTGTAAGGACCCTTGCGATTACACTGGGACCACCGGGTAATCCAGGGTAATATTCATTGCAAGACCCTTAACTTAATTACATCCGCAAAGTCTCTTTGCCACGTAAGGTAATATATTCACAGGTTCCCCGGCAGAAAGACATGGACATCTTTGGGGAACAATCACTCTGCCTACCACACCTATTAAGGGAATTGCTGCTTTTCTCTCTCAATATTAGAGTTGTTTCCTTTTTGTTGTTGTTGTTGTGGGAAGACAAAATAACAGTGTAGATATGGTCCCTCAGAGACCCAGAATCCCATCTTCCATTGTCAAATGCAATTTATATTACTCAGGCAATGGCCATTTTAAAAGACTGTAAAGATAATGGCACCTCCTGTTTGCACAGATGGCCTGTTGGCAAACTCTGAGATAAGCGCAACAACAGATTCATAGCAGAAAGCGGGGTGCATGCTGGGAGTTCTGGGCTGGGCAGGCGGTGGGGGTATCGGAAGGGTAAGAGAGCCTCCACGTAGAACTCTCGGCCTTAATGGCTCCTGAGTTTCTAGGCTATTTGGAAACCCCCACTGGGAACAAGTCAGCCAGCCTTGAAAAACAGGAACATCCTCTCCCTTAGCTGTTCTTCCCAAGCTGCAAAGCTGAGATGGGGCGGAGGCTCAGAGAAATGGGGCAGAAGTGAAGGAGCCTGAGCTTTGGAGTTAGAGCAGGGCTCCAGTCTCCGTTCTGCATGACCCAGGGCACATTTCCTAATTTGTCTGAGCCTCAGTATCTTCATCTGCAAGAAAGTAATATCTACGTCGCAGAGCTGATGTAAAGATCACGTGGGGGGCACGTGGCTGGCTCAGTCGGAAGAGCATGAACTCTTGATCTCTGGGTTGTGAGTTTGAGCCCCACCGCTGAGTGTAGAGATTATTTAAATAAACAAATAAATAAACTTTTTTTAAAAGATCAGAAACAATGTATGTAAAGCTCGTGGTAAACTGCTTGGCTCATAGGAGGCACTCAAAAATAGTAAGAGCCAGGGCATGTGGCTCAGTTGGTTAAGTGTCTGACCTCAGCTCAGGTCTTAAATCTCTTGGTTCCCGGGTTTGAGCCCTGTGTCAGGCTCTGTGCTGACAGCTCAGAGCCTGGCACTGGCTTCAGATTCTGTCTCCCTCTCTCTGACCCTCCCCTGCTTGCACTCTGTCTCTCTCAAAAATAAATAAACATTTTAAAAAATTTAATAAAAAAAAATAGTAAGTGCCATTATTATTGTTGTTGTGGTTAGAACAGGAAGCGGAGATTGGAGTCAACAGATCTTCCAGGAAAATATTAACTGGTTGGTATTTCTCACATAGTTACAACCACCAGACATTTAACTAAACCAGGTGAGAGAACTTGAAGGCAAAAATGATAAAGAGAAACAACTCTCCCACTCCCTGTGCCCTCCCTACCCAGACACCCCTCTGAAAGAAGTTTTGCAAATACCTTCTTGGGCTCCACAGAAAATAAATGAACACAGAAATACCCTCCTCAGCATTGAAGATGTTAACATTTAGCTAATGGAAAAGCAATTTAAATGTTCAGATTTTTGGGAGGCGCCTGGGTGGCTCAGTTGGTTAAATGTCCAACTTCGGCTCAGGTCATGATCTCATGGTTTATGGGTTCGAGCCCTGCATTGGGCTCTGTGCTGACAGCTCAGAGCCTGAAGCCTGCTTCGGATTCTGTGTCCCCCTCTCTCTCTGCTCCTCTCCCACTCCCACTCTGTCTCTCTCTCTCTCTCTCTCAAAAATAAATAAACATTAAAAACAAGTTTTTAATGTTCAGATTCAGATTTATAGCTGAATTACTCTAATTTCATTCTCTTCCACCAAATTTTGAGTTTTGAAGAGGCCCTATCTTCCCTCCTAGTGTTCTGAACTAGTTGATCACAGGCAACTAGAACATCCCTGGCAGTGCTGATGAGACATCATGACTTTAGATCTATAGCTATGTGGGTTTACCACCAATTCACCCCAATGAGATGGACTTACCCAGCAGCTACTAGGATAGCTGGACAAGTCAAGGACTCCCCAACAGCTGGTTCTTTCTCTGGTATGGCCAAAACAAGATTAAGATGCCTGCATCCTCGGGACTTGCTTGCTCCAAAATTAAATAACCCCAAAGGAGTTGAATTACCTAGAAGGGATTCCTTTCTCTGCATCAAAACTTGAGGCCTGGATCATTAGCTCTGGGTGCAGCCAGAGCTGGTCAGTTCTCAAGCAGTCCTCTGGAGAGGTCCTGAAGGTGGGGAACTGAGGTCTCCTGCTAGCACCCAGAGCTCACTTGCCAGGCTTTGGCATGAGTCCATTTTAAAGCTGATCCTAGCTTCGGTCAAAGCTTCCGTTGCTGGAGACTGTTGTGAGAGGCAGGGCTCATCCATTAAGCAGATCAGACCCTGTTTCATGAAAAGTCAATCAATGAAACAGACACCTATGCAGCAGAAATGGAGATAGAAAATAACATTAATGTGTTGGGCAGCAAAAATGAAGCGTTTACTGAAAAGAATACCTGCTACTTGACCCCACAGCTTGCTTCTACTGGCAAGGGTACATCCTCAGTGAGAAAACTGATTTGGTCCCACCATATCCTAGCAGCTATAAAGTTTAGTTTTCTCTAATCTTTCATTCTGTCTTGTCACATTCCTTTAGGGGTCTATGTACAAGAATACTGTATTGGTTTTTGGTTTTTTAATCATCTTGACTATATAACCATAGTACATTTTCATCAACATTGAGTGGAGATAGGGTAGGGGGGAAGCTGTTTTTGTTTTTTTAAAAATCCCTTTCTCCACTGATGGCATGCTAATTCAACTTTTATCTTTAAATTCTTTATAGTTTTAATAAAGAACGTTTTTTAATTTTTTTCAATGTTTATTTTTGAGAGAGGGAGAGAGAGAGAGAGAGAGAACAAGCAGGGTAGGGGCAGAGAAAGAGGGAGACACAGAATGAGAAGCAGGCTCCAGGCTCCAAGCTGTCAGCACAGAACCCGACGCAGGGCTCAAACCCACAAACCATGAGATCATGACCTAAACCAAAGTCAGACACTTAACCCACTGAGCCACCCACATGTCCCAAGAAAGAAATTTTTAATCAGGGTCTGATTCCTGAGGACCGCATGTCTTAAAGATGAAAACTCAAATAGTAAAAATAACAATAATAAATTATGCTGATTTCTTGTGATTGGAGTCTATGCATGTCAGTTTTTTTGTTAGCGAACCCATCAGCCTTAAGACAACTGAGAGCCAAGATCCATCTAGCATTGAACGTCTAGTCCCAGAAACAAACAAAAAGTAAGCAAACAGCATTAAAAAACTCAACATCAAGAAGATGCCACAACTCTAGAGACCTCCTAAACAAACAACCCTGCATGAAGCAGAGAAATGATCAAAAGCAAATAGCATATCCAGAAAAGAAAGAAAATCAACAATAGAAGAAGACGGGTAGGGAAACAGCTCCTACCTGACCACATGCCACATGCCAGACAAATGTTCCCGGCGTCATTTTTGGAAAACAATCTGATAATGAGAACCAGCCACAAAGTACCACTGTTATTTGACAGGAATGCTATCAGTGACCTTAGGTGAGAGGAACTTTGATAGCTACAGATGGAATTTATATACTACCAACAGGGCTGTCAAGCCAAAAAAAAAAAAAAAAGGTGATTTGATGAGAAAACATCACCTAATAGCTTAAGATGTACTTTCTCATCTTCCATACTTTCCCAATGAAGGAAGACAATTGCTATGGAACCAATAATGACAATCAATCTTGGATGTTACAAGTCTACTTTTTCGAAAAGCATTCAAGTTTTGTTTTTTTAAATAGAAGCATACTCTAGCAGCACCTACACTGTGTTTCATCCAATTCCTCACAAATTTGTATTCATAGTAAAGCAACTCCATTATTGTGGTTCAGGAAGATACCATCACATTTTGTTTATAAAGCCTTCAAGCCTCACGACTAGGCAGAGTGGTGATTTCCGTGAGTTAATGTTTCCTACATGCAAAGCCATGTCAGTGAGTAGGAATGAGTGTTTGCCTTTCCCTATAAACTCATATAAATGTAAATTTGATGACTTCCTATATTTCCTCTGCATCAAGTCAGAACTAGCACATATCAATGACTTGATGAGTTCTTCCCTTCACAAAAGAGAAAAACAAACCCTTTCTGCTTTTCCTAGTGGTCCCTAGTTCAGGCAGCCAAGATATTTTCACATTCAGGCCTGGAGTTTGAGGCTGCCCAGAGCAGCTCTGATCACGGGTAGGGCTTCACAAAAACGAGATGCAAATACTCTCAGTTCTGTTTGAATCCAGCAGTCCAAAGAGACTTCAGGCCTTTAAGAACACCAGAATCCCACTGTTAGTGGTTAGAGTAAGTTCCAGAGCCTTACATGGTTGTTCCTTTGCTACCAGAGGAAGATTATTGGAGGGGAGGGCTGCCTTCTAGGACATGACTCTCCCCCTGGCTACACCTGGGTGGTGTATGTCCCTGCCTCTTCAAGAGAGGTGACTCTTGGGCCTTCTTGGCCCCCTTCAGGTAGTGCAAAGTTCTGGCCTGGTGGGGGCTGGGAAGAGGGGAGGGCCCTCTTTCACAGGAGCCCCTGCCGCCTCTTCAGTGGGAGTAGGAGAAAGGGAACAGGGGAACAGTGTTGTCTTCTCACCTTCTCTCCTTCCTGTCCTCTGCACACGAACACATACATGCACTTTGATGTTGTAATATAATGAGAAATTTATATTAGGTCTTCATCCCTAGTTCCCAGCCCAGAACTTCTAAAACACTTGTAAATTCCTGAGTGGCAGAGGTGAGAGGACTATCTTTTGTTATTCATACTAAACTTATACCTGAGTTTATACTAATGCGTGATTCTCAGAGGATGGGGGCTGATGCCAGAAGCACCAACCACGTGATGAAAGGTTTGGAACTTTCAGCCCCACCTTCTGACCACCAGCAAGGCGAGAGGGGCTGGGGACTGAGTTAATCACCAGTGTGGTTAATCAATGATTAAGTGATTTAATCAGTTGTGCCTGGTGGAACTTTCATCTAAATCCTAAAATGTCTGGGTTTCGAGAGCAAATGCCTCCAATGGACAGTGAGGAATATTCTCCATGCATTCAGACATCCTTCATTTCATTGAGTAATAATATTTATATATTCATATGAGTTTTTCCTTTTAGCACTTGCTTCTCTCTGCATTCCTTGGTGTTCCTTTTTTGATTATTTCTTAAGTTGAAAGTCAAGTTCATATACTAAATACCAACTTGAAATTCTACATCCCTAATTAGGATCATCAAAAAACTGAACGATTTTTCTTTATTTCCCTTTCTCCCCAAACATACACTATATTTCCACACAGGGAATTCTAAATTCTGCTTGGATCTTTGACTACTTTGTTGAGTGATAGAGTCTGAGCCCCTTCGACAGTGCTTGGCACATAGTTGGCACTTAATAATCATATATTCTGTCAGCATATGAATGCATTTAAGGAAGTTGTCCAGCATTTACTTTCCATTACTCCAGCTGCTGATTTAATCTGGTGTTGTAGAACCACGGTATTTTTTAACTGAACATGAGTTTGTTCCTTGGTGGGTCATAGGTAGAAACTGTACCAGGTAGAGTTGTCACACAAAGAAATCTTTATTGCAGCTCATAAGGATATTGATGGGGTTTTGGAGTGGTGAGGGTCTGGAGCTGATGGCCAAGAAAGAATTCTTGAGACATCTTAGGTGCAAAAAAGGTGATTTTATTAAAGCACAGACCTGTGGGCAGAAAGAGCTGCACTGGGGGAGTGAAGAGTGACTGGCTGAATACTATGGAGTTAGGGGAAGTAAAGGCAAAAAGGAGGCCTCCAGAAAGACTTTCATATGCTAAAGAGGACTCATAAGATGCCAGGGGGCTTGCTATTGTCAAGCTAAGGTTGTTTTCCCTCGAGGTACCTTACAGCGTAGGGGGTTCCTGGAGAAATGTTATACTCCATACTTGCCTCAAGCATTTGCCAATGGGCTGCAGGTTATAAAGAAATTCAATTTTACCTGCCATTTCCTTCTTGCCTTTGCTCCCTACATCACTATGGAGAGGAGGGTGATGTTGGGGCTCCAGGAAACTGAGTCTACAGGTTTCTGGAGATTAGGTTTTGGATAAGATTGCCTTTTTCTTATAATTTACTGAGACATTTGCAACCTGATGGAGACTCCTGTCGTGCATGCCTGTGATCTCTCTCAGTTAACCAGTTGTTTTCTTTCCTTTGTTCTTGGGCAGCCAGGAGTGCCTGAGGAATATCACACATCCCACCTGGGTGTGAGGGGGTGTCATTAGCTTGCGCTTTGCTCTCAGCTTGCCTGTGCTCCCTCATCAGAGATCATGGGCATTCCAAAGCCATGACTCCCAGAGCAAGGGTGAATGGGTTCCTTTTATTGAGAATTAGGATGAATATTCGGAAGAGGGAGTTTTATCATTGCAAGTGGAGGCAGGCAAAAGATCAGGCGGTGTGCCTTAAGGAAACATGCCTATGAATATATTGTATGTTATGTAAATGCGGCTTGTGCTCTTCCTTGGGCGGAAATTTCAGTATTCTAATGAGGTAAAGGTAACAGTTGTCCATCTGTGCAGGCGTGAGTTGAGGATTGAGCTCAGACTTGTCTGAGGGGTCTGGGCCTCCGGAGCTCTTCCCCCAGGCAGTCGTATTTATTTAAGGAGTAGTTTTGGTGTCCATCAGAGGCTGCTATGCCCCTCCAGTCTTATGTCTGAGTTAAGAGATAAGCAGGAAAAGAAGTTAAGGGAAATGTCATGAGTACAAGCAAGTGGGCAGTAATGGTCAGGTCTTGGGGTCTAGCTGGTGGCATTTTCTTTTCACCATCTAAATCCTTTTCAAGAATTGCTTTGGTGTTTGTATTCACTTGGGGATCATTTTTGAAAATTTTTATATTTAAAAATTTTGATATAGTTATTTATGTTCAGTTTTATGAGTGGAATGGGTTTATATGTCCCATTTGTTTTTTCTTCTGACTTTTCCAATCTCGAGTTCTTGGTTTTGAGTCATTGCTCTGGTAGTTGGAATGCATACTTGAGTAATATTTTCAGCAAGGATACATGAATGATAGTAGATTTTTAAAAGGCATTTTTTAAAATTTTACAGAGAGAGAATGCAAGTGGGAGAGGAGCAGAGAGGGGGAGAGAGAGAGAGAGAGAGAGAGAGAGAGAGAGAGAGAGAGAGAATCTCAAGCAGACTCCACACTCATGGTGGAGCCCAACGCAGGGCTTGATCCCATGACCCTGGGATCATGACCTGAGCTGAAATCAAGAGTCAGACACTCAACCAACTGAGCCACCCACATGCCCCCATAAATAGTAGATTTTTAAAACTCTTACATACTTGAGATTTCTCCTGCAGTGTTTTCAGATTAATTTGCTTAAATAATCTTAAAAAGAATTTTATAAAACAATGTCCATCTTACACATTTTTAAATTGATAGAGTTTATATTATGTTTATATAATTATAAAAGATATATTTTCCAGAATATGGTATGTATTGAGTTTTTAAACTAAAACTGTCCCTTTACTATTTTTAAAGTAGCCAGCGTATTCTCAATACCATAGCAATTCAAAACTCATTATTACCATTTACCAAACACATTGAACAAGCGCTTTGACAATCAGAAGGTTTACACCATTCTTTTGTGTCTAACCTCATATTTCCATTCTCTGACAAAATTTGATCCTAGAAAGTCTTTTATTAGTCATTTTATCTTTATTTCACTATGATAAAAATTGTATATAAGTTGGAATTTTAAAAACGAATTGCTGGGGTGCCTGGGTGGCTCAGGCGGTTAAGCATCTGGCTTTGGATCAGGTCATGATCTCGCGGTTCGTGGGTTTGAGCCCCGCGTCGGGCTCTGTGCTGACAGCTAGCTCAGAGCCTGGAGCCTGCTTCAGATTCTGTATCTCCCTCTCTCTGACCCTCCCCTGCTCGCGCTGTCTCTCTCTGTCTCTGAAAAATAAATTTAAAAAAATTTTAAAAAAGAATAAAATTGCTGTAACAATAAGGTTCTAAATAGTTTTTAAAATGTATCTTGGGGCACCTGGGGGCTCAGTTGGTCAAGCATCCAACTCTTGCTTTCAGATCAGGTCATGATACCATGGTTCGTGAGATGGAGCCTACATCTGGCTCCATGCTGACAGCACAGAGCCTGCTTAGGATCTCTCTCCCTCCCTCTCTCTCTCTCTCTCTCTCTCTGCCACTTCCCCATACATTCTCTCTCTCTGTCTCTCTCTCTCTCTCTCTTTCTCTCTCTCAAAGTAAATAAATAAATAAACATTTAAAAAATAAAAATGTATCCCGGATTTTATCATTATAGTTAGTCAATTTATAACTGACTAAAACAAATAAATATATTATAAATTTCATTGAGATTTTGATTAAAAGTAAAATACTGGAAATGCATCTCTTGAAGAGAGATTGCTTATTATTTCCCCCATTCATGTCTTTGTGGAGAAATATTACTTATTATTAGAATAACATAGTGCTTAGTTCTATTCCTATATATTTTTTATATATATAAGCAATGAGAATCCTTATTCATACAAATGTGTTAAAAATGATGAAAAAGATGGGTTTTAAAGCAGTCACTCAATTCTGTGAGCTCCTGAGTTTTATGCCAAGATTTATATCATGAGCTATCATTGAAAGTTATTTTAAATTGTATCTGTCCGTGTTGTTGAAAGCAAAGAACTGAAAACCACGGGGCCAACAAAGGGATTTTTTTTAAAACCTCATTATTGGACTCATTCATTTTTTCAAAGCTGACATCAATATTTCAAACTGCTTTTCTGTTTTCTGGTCCATTGCTACCCATGTCACCCATATGATGCACCAGAGAATGATTCATTTTATTTTATAAAGTAGAAGGGGGGTTTTGAAAGAGGGAGAGAGAATGGATAACCCAACTCTCTCTCTCATGGGCGCATTCTCATGCTGATGTATTTTAGAAAAGAGTTGATGGAAACTCAGTTTCCATTGAACTATCAGTGCCTGAGTAGCCCTTAGAAGTTTTCTCACACTAGCTTAGAAGCAGATGAGCCCAAAGCGAATTTCCCAAATATATTAGAGGCATATTTGATTAAATGTATTGGTATTATATTTAAAGGATATCAATTTTTATAGGCTCATTTGTATCATTATCTTCTATTCGTGGTCAGTAATACTGGGTTTTTGTTTCCTTAATTAATTAAAAATTTAAGTAATTGTTCAGATGGTACAAAGGTATCACAAAATTATTAAGGTAGTATTATATTTTTATAAAATAAGAAATATAAATTTGGCCTTTGTCCCTGGCTCCTGGCTAGAGCTCCTAAAGCCTTTGTAATTTCCTAAGTAATAAATATGCTAGCAACATTTTTTTTAATGTTTTATTTATTTTTGAGAGCAAGAGAGACAGAGCATGAGTGGGGGAGGGGCAGAGAGATGGGGGCGGCAGGGAGGGGGGCTGTGTAGACACAAAACCTGAAGCAGGCTCCAAGCTCTGAGCTGTCATCAGAGAGCCTGATGCAGGGCTCAAGCTCACCCGCATGAGATCAGGTCTGTGAGATCATGACCTAGCCGAAGTCAGATGCCCAACCAACTGAGCCATCCAAGTGCCCAGCATTTTTGTTTTAATATTTGGTCTTTGACCCTGGTTCCTGGTACAGAGCTCCCAAATCCCTTGGAATTTCTTGGGTGATAGGAGTATCTTTTGTTCCAGTAAGAGGACTCTTGGTGGACTCCCGGATATCTTCAGGAGGGGGCTAGTCACCAGTAAGACCAAGCCCTGATTAGAAGCTTGGAATTTTCAGCCCTGTCTCCCACCCTTAGGGGAAGGGACAGGGGCTGGAGAATGAGTCAATAATCAATTGTGTCTGTGTGATGAAGCTTCTGTAAAAAATCCCTGAACTGTGAGGTTTAAAGAGCTTCCAGGCTGGTGAACACATCACATGCCAAGAAGATGGTGCACCCTGTCTCCACAGGGACAAATGCTCCTGTGCTTGGGACTCTTCAAAGTCTCACCTTCTGGGTCTTTCTATTTGACTGTACATGTGTACCCTTTATCCTATCTTTTAATAAACTGGTAAGCGTGCTTCCCTAAGTTCTATGAGCTTTTCTAGCAAATGATCAAACCTGAAGAGGAGGTTTTGAGAATTCCTATTTATTTATTTATTTATTTATTTAAATTTTTATTTTGAGAGAGAGAGAGAGAGTGCAAGTGAGGGAGAGGGGCAGAGGTAGAGAGAGAGAAAGAGAGAGAGAATCCCAAGCAGGCTCCACGCTCAGCACAGAGCCCGACACAGGGCTCGATCCCACACCCTGGGATTATGACATGAGCCAAAATCAGGAGTAGGACACTCAGCTGACTAAGCCACCCAGGCACCCCAGAACTCCAATGTATAACCCATCAGTCAGAAGTACAGGTGACAACCTGGCTTTTACAATTGGTATCTGAAGTAGAGACAGTCTTGAGGGTCTGAGCCCTTAGCTGTAACTCCAGGTAGATGATGTCAGAACGAAATTGAATTGTAGGACCCCTAACTGGTGTCAGTGAATTGGTTGGTGTGGGGAAAAACCAACACAACACATCTGTTGTAAGAAGTACTGTGTGAGTAAAATAAGAAATGAGAGTTTTGCTTCTTTACAGTGGTACCCAAACTACGTAAGCTAGAGAAATACTAACCTCTAAGATCCCATTCAGCCCAAGCACTACGACTCTGTAATCTAGCACTAATAAGCTCCACTTTTGGTATTCTTTAGATTTAATCTACCTTGCATAGGAGAGAAGCAATCCTACATCTTGGACAGTGTGCTATTTATGTCATAACCAAAGGATGCAGTGTCCCATTCAACACTGATTTGATAAGTAGAATAGCCTATACCAGCCTAGATGGCTGTCATTTCTCTGCAAGGCATGCCTCCCCTCTTCTCAGAATTGTATTCTTTTCCTTTGGGGTAGCTATTCTTCCCTCCACTTCCACTTTGGTGGTTCCAGTTTGGGACTATGTCTTAGTTTGTGTCCCATCAACTCCCAAAAGAGATACTGAGATGGACTGGGGAGCAAGTAGTATATTTGGGAGGTGATCTCAAATGGCACTGTGCAAGAGTAGGAAACTGAGACAGGCAGGGGGAAAGCCAATCAAGGGTGCATTATTAGTGAGTGGCCCCTATGGATCAGTCTCACTGAGGAATGCTCAGAGAAACTGTAGAATACGCTTCAGAAATGTCTCACCAAGAGGCGAGGAGCAGGGGTGTTTATATCTCCTAGCTCCCAGTGCCCACTGTCATTTGTCGAAGGATGCTCCAGGTGCCTTAACCCTGTGCTTTTGGTTTGCCTCACATGCCCGTCGAACATGCTCCTGAGGCAGAGCATGCTATCAGGCAGAGATGAGGTCAGCATCAATCTTCCAGTGCCTTGAAGGGATATAAGCACTGACTACATCTGCTACAAGCTGCCAATCATAATAGTGTCCCACCTTCTCTCAGCAAATAACTGATCCAGGCTGAGCATGTAAGAAAATCCAAGTCAATCCAAGTCGTTCCTTAGATATTTTTGAAACTGCACTGAGAGAAGTAAGGTAGACCCTCTTGGGTGTCAAAGATGAACGATGTGAGTCTGGGAGCTACGGGCAGCTAGGTTTCCATTCATATGGAAAAAGCGGTTTTGACAGAATCGGGCTGATGCAAAGAGAGAGGTGGAGAAGAAAACTAGGCTGCATTGAAGTCTCTGGGGCGCCTGGGTGGCTCAGTCGGTTAAGTGTTCAACTTTGGCTCAGGTCATGATCTCGCTGTTTGCGAGTTCAAGCTCCATGTCGGCCTCTGTGCCGACAGCATGGAGCCTGGAGCCTGCTTCAGATTCGGTGTCTCCCCCTCTCTCTGCCCCTCCCATGTTTATGCTCTGTCTCTCTCTCTGTCTCTCAAAAATAAATTTTAAAAAACATTAAAAAAATTTAAAGAAGTCTATGGTTCTGGGAGTCATTGAGGCTCATTTTCCTGAGACCTCCCTTGTCCACATACAAGTCAATGAATTCTTGTACCAAACAAGTTCAGAGTGGGTTTCTGTAACTTGCAATCAGAAAACTCTTGACCACTTTCTGAAAACATCTATTTCTCCAATCTACCATTTCCTGTAAGTCTTCCAACAGGGAGCCACTCACTTAAATGAAAACATTGCCCCTGCAGGAATTTACAGCAATTTACCTTCAACTTCAAAAACCAAGAGGGAAAAATCAAGCAACCGGACAGCTTTAAGATAACAAAGTTCAGTTGGATAATGTATAAATTGGCAGATGGCTCTAAGGGCATCAAATAAATCTCTAACCCAGGGCATTTTATCCTACCCATGTAAAACACTCTGACTTCTCAAAAGGTAGACCCTGTTAATTTTAAAAAGCAAGCAAAAATTAAAAAAAAATAAAGGTTGGATAGTGTAAAACTTACAGCTATAAAAGAGAAAGAAACAGCTCTATATAAACCAATAAGAAAATGAGGGGTGCCTGGGTGGCTCAGGCAGTTATGCATCCAATTCTTGTTCTCGACTCAGGTCATGATCTCATGGTTCGTGGGTTCAAGCCCTCCTTTGGGCTCTGTGCTGACGGTGTGGGTCCTGCTTGAGATTCTCTCTCTCCCTCTCTCTCTCTGCCCTTCCTCCACTTGCTTCCCATCTCTCTCTCTCTCTCTCTCAAAATAAATAAGTAATCTTAAAAAAAAAAGTCTCCAGAATATAATATGCAAGTTTTTGTATAAGGAAGAGGAATAATTAAAATGTGTATATATTTGTATAAATAAACTCTGGAAAGTCATTGTAAAAACAATTTTTTAATGTTTCATTTTATATTTGAGAGTGAGAGAGACAGAGTGTGAGCAGAGTAGGGGCAGAGACATGGAGACAGAATCCGAAGCAGTTTCCAAGCTCTGAGTTGTCAGTACAGAGCCCAATGCAGGGCTTGAACTCAGGAGCAGTGAGATCATGACCTGAGCCAACGTCGGTCACTAAACCGACTGAGCCACCCAGGCACCCCTTCCCTGGGAGGTCATAAAAGAAATAAAAGTAACTAATAAAAGTGGTTACATGGGGGGAATTGTGTGGATAGGGCCAGGTGAGAAAAAACAAGGCTCCTCAAGGTACATACACCATTATATATGCTTTGATCTTTGTGTCCGTGTGTTACCTTCTCAAACAAATTTAAAATGTAATAAAAGTTGACCCACTTTTCCCAAGAGCAGAAGTGAATAGCACAGAATTCCAAAGCGAAACCATTCATAAGCTGACATTGACCCAGAGAAGACAGCCACACCTCACAAAAGGCTCAATAATAATCCACTCATATCAAAACCCAAGGGTTTAAAAAATCAAAGGATTTTTTGAACTGTATCTCATTTTGAAAGTAAAGGAGAACAAATGATGGGAGGCACATGGGACCCTTGCACTGATGTGTAAACCAACATGAAGTCAGGGAAAATGCTGCAGGGAAGGGGAAATATTTGTTATTTCCCTCTCAGTGTGGAATGAGGAAAGAAATACAAAAAAGAGGAAAGCACAGAAGTTAATAGTGCCTTTCTCCTGAGGGCATTGATTCAGAAATAATTTTCAGATTGATTCAGACATGTCTCGATAAATACAAAGTACCATCTATCAATGGGGGTAAAAATATAATCTGAGTAGTTTCATAAATTATTCAGATTTATTTTCCCAATCCACTTTTTCAGAAATCCGTGGATGCTGGAATTAATGTATAGAAAAGCTTTTCTTAAAAAAAATCGACAACTATAAAAATGTAACTTTTTACTAATTATTAAAAATGGTTCTTTTTTTAAATTTTTTAAATGTTTATGCATTTTTGAGAGAGACAGAGAGTAAGTGAAGGAGGGGCAGAGAGAGAGAGGGAGACACAGAATCCAAAGCAGGCTCCAGGCTCTGAGCTGTCAGCACACAGCCCGATGTGGGGCTCAAACTCGTGAACTGCGAGATCATGACCTGAGCTGAAGTCGGATGCCTAACCAACTGAGCCACCCAGGCACCCCAATAATTGTTCTTTTTCTAAATAAAAAGTTTTAAAGATTGGAATGTTGTGTGGTAGGTATATGAGACATAGTAATACTATCTCATTCTTACAATGTATGGGGAGAAATAATCGAAATGAAGATATTTACTAATAAGAGCTCTTGTTATTTGTGGCAAAGGGTGTCATAAAAAATCAAGCATTGCTGTCATGTTCTTATTAGGTATTTCTGATGCATTGAAATGAAAACAATGAGAGTAGAAATACAGAAAAATGTAGGCCAAAAAATGAGAAGGTGAATGAATAGTCAGTGAGAGGACAATTAAGGAACAGCACTGGGGAACAGAGTTAATGTAGGTTTTCAATGCTAAGAGTCTCAGTTCCACTGCCCGTCACAGTGAGAGGTAAATGCACAGGCCAGCCTGCGGGAAGGGTGCAGGTGGAGGGGACCTGACCCCTGTAGGGAAGGATCACAGTATTCAACCCCAGAGTATTATTTGAGCTCAATGTGTCCAGGTCTTCAGTTTTTTATTTTCTCAAGAAAAGATAGACATCCGGATTTTGTGTGTGTGAACTGTATTATGTATTGCCACAACCGAACATGCCTATAACTTGTAATGGACTCGGGTAACAAGTTTGGTGGGGGGGGGGGGTAAAAAATAATAGTGACTTACCATACTAAGTCAGGCTTTTACTATAAATAAAGGAATAGGCAAACTACAGTTTAGAGGAACCTAGCTGTCATGTTTCTTTTTTCTTTTTAAGTTTATTTATTTTGAGAGACAGAGAGAGGCAGAATAAAGGGAAGAGAGGGAATCCCAAGCTGTAAGCAGGGCTCTATCTCACTAACCACTGTGAGACCGTGACCTGAGCCAAAATGAGGAGTCAGGTGCTTAACCAACTGAGCCACCCAAGCGCCCCAGCCTGTCATAGTTCTATAATAAGGTTTGATGGGAAGACAGCCACATCCATTTATTTATATGTTGTCTCTGCCTGCTTTTGTGCTACACTGGAGCTTAAAATATTTACTGTCTGGCCCTTTACAATTTCACCAAGCCATGATAATTTTTTTTAATGTTTTATTTTATTTTTGAGAAAGAGAGAGACAGCGTGAGCAGGGAAGGGTCAGAGAGAGAGGGAGACATAGAATCCAAAGACAGACTCCAGGCTCTGAGCTAGCTGTCAGCACAGAGCCTGATGTGGGGCTCGAACCCGTGAACCATGAGATCATGACCTGAGCCGAAGTTGGACGCTTAACCGACTGGGCCACCCTGGCGCCCCGATAATATTTTGACCCTTAGCTGATGTGAATCTGCTGTGTTGAATTATATTCTAAGAGGGTTCTATTGGATTTTAATGTCAAATTAAGCAAAAACAAATTTTGTGGAATATATGTTGTTAGAACATTTAATTGTTTTGCGTTAGAAATTTAATTCAGTTGAATCTGATAGAAAATGATCATTAGGTCGGAAGAATAAACATTGTTAAAATGTCATTATTACCCAAAGCAATCTACACATTCAATGCAATACCAATTAAAATTGCACCAGTATTCTTCTCAAAGCTGGAACAAACTATCCTAAAATTCGTATGGAACCACAAAAAACCCCAAATAGCCAAAGTAATACTGAAGAAGAAAACCAAAATGGGAGGCATCACAATCCCAGACTTTAGACTCTATTACAAAGCTGTCATCACCAAGACAGTATGGTACTGGCACAAAAACAGACACATAGACCAGTGGAATAGATTCGAGAGCCCAGAACTGGACCCACAAATGTATGGCCAATTAATCTTTGACAAAGGAGGAAAGAGTATCCAATGGCAAAAAGATAGCCTCTTTAATAGGTGGTGGTAGGAGAACTGGACGGCAACATGCAGAGGAATGAAACTAGACCACTCTCTTACAGCATACACAAAAATAAACTCAAAATGGATGAAGGACCTGAACGTGAGACAGGAAACCATCAAAACCCTAGAGGAGAAAGCAGGAAACAACCTCTATGACCTCAACCACAGCAATTTCCTACGCGACACATTCCCAAAGGCAAGGGAATCAAGAACCAAAATAAACTATTGGGACCTCATCAAGATAAAAAGCTCTGCACTGCAAAGGAAACAATCAAAAAAACTAATAG
>CM053572.1:50330559-50450381 GCA_028646485.1 Cryptoprocta ferox | reverse complement strand
ATGGGGGGTGATGGTCTTGGTGGAGGTCACTTGTGGGGAAGAGCACTGGGTGTTATATGGAAACCAACCTGACAATAAACTATAAAGTTAAAAAAAAATGATCATTAGGAACATTTAGTAGAATTTCTCCTCCATATTTATTATTTTCCATAGATCACAGATAAGTATGAAGAAATAAATTAAGCAAACTGTAATAAATAAGGTCAGAAATGCCTTTTATGTGGTTACGGAGAAACAGTACACCTAAAGATACTACCAATTACCTCATGTAGTAATTGAACCTTGAAAAGGAGAAATTACTTTAAGCTTGCACCATCTAGAGGTGAAAAATATAATTTCCCATGCACCTTACCAGAGTCAAAAGGCAGGGCACTGCATTGGTCTTTTGAGGTCTGTCTTGTGTCTGTAAAGAAAGGGTGGGGGGAGAGTGGTGCTCAGCGACAACAAATCAATGGCCAACACCTCATCAAAATGAACTTCTTAATAGGAAGACTTTTCTAGCCACAGTCTGCTTGGTGCTTAGATTTGAATGCTTCTGATATTATTAGTCATTACTTTCTCTTTTTTTTACGTTTATTTATTTTTGAGAGACAGAGAGACAGAGCGTGAGCAGGGGAAGGGCAGAGAGAGAAGGAGACACAGACTCTGAAGCAGGCTCCAGGCCCTGAGCTGTCAGCACAGAGCCCAACGCGGGACTCCAAATTACGAACCATGAGATCATGACCTGAGACAAAGTTGGCCGCTTAACCGACTGAGCCACCCAGGCACCCCTAGTCATTACTTTCTTATGTGATGTTCAGTCAAAATGAATTTTTCTTTCCTGAATGCCTCCTTTGGGCTCACTATGAAAGAATTGAAGGGTGTCATGTGTTAAACATCCTGCTGTACACATGTTGAATATTCTTGTCTAATCTTAACAAGCACCCACATATACATAAAGGCTTCCTTATAGAATTTTTAGAATAGCCTACATATGCATTCTCTAAGTTATTTTGTACTGGAATCTAATATTTAAAAACTCTCTGCACAAATAAGATAATCAATTATAAAAATAAATAAATCACCCATTTGTATGCACTAGCCTTCCAATCCTTTGTAAGTTTTCATTGGCTACCAAAAGAGAATTTTTTAAACACTCGGCATAATTTTATTGTTTAAAACTGATCCCTTATGTTGTACAACAGAAAAGCAAAGTTTTTCTACATTGCTATTAATTCCAAACTGTGTCTTAGGAGCATTATTATTCTATTTTGACTTCTCATGTTTTTTACTACCTGGTTCTAGCAAACACCTAACTCTCTAGGAATCCTCCACCATCCCCATAACCAGCATGTGTCCCATCTGACCCCTCTTCTCCAGAGACAATATTTGTCTTTTCAAAAACTCAGTTCCAGTGACTGACATAGGGAAGTCTAGGAAAATACTTGAACTCTTGAAAATGCTTCAGCTTCACTGAATTATCTTAACAGTTACAAAAAAGCTTCATAGCAAACCCACTATTGTTGCTTTTACCAATTCCTCTAAAGATATAGTGAAGAATTTCTGTGTTTTAAAAGGATTGCTTTTAAAAAACATCATATAAACCTCTCAAAATCACAAATATATTTGACTACTCGAGAGTAGCTTGAAAACTATACAGAGGGAAATTGAGACTTGCTATGATTGATTTAATTTAAATACTCTCATTGAGAGAGAGACAGAGGAAGTGCTGGGACAGCAGAATCTTTTAGGATATAAGTATTTTCAATACCAGGAATAAATATCAAGAATATGGTAGCACAGCCCACATCAGCATGAAAGAGAACAAAACCTAACACCTGCAATTAATACTCTTCCTTAAATACAAAGCACTTAGATCTTTAGTCAGTAAACTGGTAACTTTATTTGAATAAGTTAAAGTATAATTTATAGGCAAACAGAATTGTTTTTAAAGGGAATTAGACTGTTCCCATTTTTTTTATTCTCTAGAGAATGAATTTGAGCCCAACCATTTATTTTAATCTTAGTTTATTGGTATCGATTACATATTCATACAGATGTTTTGTAACATCTACATTTATTTATTTCCAGGATGGAAAAACAAAGCAACTTTGTAAAGGTATTTGCTGACTTCAATTTATATTTTTTAAAAAATATGTAGGGACATCTGTGTAGCTCAGTCAGCTAAGTGTCCAACTTCAGCTCAGGTCATGATCTCACGATTGGTGAGTTTGAGCCCCACATCGGGCTCTGCGCTGTCAGTACAGAGCCAGCTTCAGAAACTGTCCCCCTCTCTGACCCTCCCCTGCTTGTGCGCACTGCACTGTCTTTCTCTCTCTCAAAAATAAACATTTAAAAAAATGTGTATAGATAGTACTTAATTTAAAACTCATTTTGCTTGGGGCGACTGGGTGGCTCAGTTGGTTAAGCGTCCAACTTCAGCTCAGGTCATGATCTTAGTTTGTGGGTTCAAGCTCCGTGTCAGGCTCTGTGCTGACAGCTAGCTCAGAGCCTGGAGTCTGTCTTTGGATTCTGTGTCTCCCTCTTTCTCTGACCCTCCCCTGCTCACGCTGTCTCTCTCTCTCTCAAAAATAAATAAAACATTAAAGAAATTTTTTTAAACTCATTTTGCTAAATGATTATTATTACTATTCTTTTTCTAATACACCATCACTTCTCACCTGGAATACTGCAACAACTCTGCTTTCACTTTTGTTTCCTTATTCTAAGTTATTTTTTATTTTTCATTATGCTATATTTTATATGTACTGTGTAAGTTGTAATAACTAAGCATTATACT
Organism: Cryptoprocta ferox; assembly: GCA_028646485.1. Classification (NCBI taxonomy): domain Eukaryota; kingdom Metazoa; phylum Chordata; class Mammalia; order Carnivora; family Eupleridae; genus Cryptoprocta; species Cryptoprocta ferox. The sequence continues at coordinate 50,447,602 of CM053572.1, read as the reverse complement.
CACCAATCATTTAAGAAATTAAAATTACCAATGTTTTGGGGTGCCTGGATGCCTCAGTCAGTTAAGTGTCCAACTTCAGCTCAGGTCATGATCTCATGGTTCTTGGGTTCAAGCCCTGTGTTGGGCTCTGTGCTGACAGCTCAGAACCTGGAGCCTGCTTCAGATTCTGTGTCTCCCTCTCTCTCTCTCTCTCTCTCTCTCTCTCTCTCTCTCTCTACCCATCACCCACCTCACCCGCTGGTGCTCCCTCTCTCATTGTCTCTCTTTCTCTCAAAAAAAAGTAAACTTTTTTTTCAAAAGATAAAATTTTTATCACTTTTTAACTGCTAAGCCATGCATTTCATTTTTTTCACTTTATTTAATATACATGGGTGTTCTGTAGCAGAACTATTATTCAGGATATCATATTGTCAGAAATCTAAATTGTCTAATTTATTTATTTTAACTTACTGAAGTTCCATTATGTTTTTTAAAAAATCTGTATATCTATAGATATATAAGTACATACACACAGATGTTTACACATGTATAAAACATCTACTAAATATTCTGTTAGAGTTTTTAAAAATCACATGGTGCCAAACATAGGAAGTAATTTCTTTAACATCTGCTGTAGCAACATTTTTCTAGATATGTCTCCTCTGGCAAGTGACACAAAAGGAAAAATAAACTATTGGGAATACATCAAAATAAAAAGCTTTTGCAAGTTGAAGGAGCCATCAACAAAACAAAAAGGCAAGCTACTGAATGAGAGAAGATATTTGCAAATAATCCATCTGAGAGTTAATATCCAAAATTTTTAAAGAACTTAATACAACTCAACACGCACATACAAAAAATAATTAAAATGGGCAGAGGATCTGGATCTGAATAGACGTTTTTCCAAAGAAGACATCCAGATGGCTAAGAGACACATGAGGAGATGCTCAACATCACTCATCATCAGGGAGATGCAATCAAAACCACAATGAGATACCACCTCATATCTGTCAGAATGGCTGAAATCAAAAAGACAAGAAGCAACAAGTGTGGGTGAGGATGTGAATAAGGAATCCTGGTGCACTGCTGGTGGGAATGCAGACTGGTGCAGTCACTGTGGACAACAGTGTGGAGCTTCCTCAAAAAATTAAAAGTAGAAATATATTATGATCCAGTAATTTCACTACTGGGTATTTGCCCAAAGAAAATTAAAACACTAATTTGAAAAGATATATGCACCCTTATGTTTCTGTAGCATTGCTTACAATAGCCAAGATATGGAAACAACCTGAGTGTCCATGGATAGATGGATGGATAAAAAAGATGTGAGATACAGACACAGATGTAGATGTAGATAGTCAGCCATAAAAAAGGATGAGATCTTACCATTTGCAGCAACATGTATGGACCCAGAGAGTATTGTGCTAAGTGAAATAGGATAAAAGCAAATACCATATGGTTTCACTCACATGTTGAATCTAAAAAACAAAACAAATGAATAAACAAAAAACAGACTCAGACCCATAAATACGAAGAACAGGCTTGTGGTTGCCAGAGGTGGGGAGCAAATGGGCAAAGTGGATGAAGGGGAGTGGGAGATACAGTCTTCTGGTTATAGAATGAGTAAGCTGGGGCACCTGAGTGGCTCAGTCAGTTAGGCATCTGACTCTTGATTTCAGCTCAGGTCATGATCTCACAGTTTGTGGTTCGAACCCCTCATCAGGCTGCGGGATCCTCTCTCTCCTCTCCTCTCTGCCCCTCCCCTACTCTCTCTCTCTCTCTCTCAAAATAAATTAATAAACTTAAAAAAATAGAATGAATAAGCCACAGGAATAAAAGGTACAGCATAAGGAGAAGAGTCAGTGATACTATATTAGAGTTGTATAGTGACAAATCGTAGCTACACTTGTGGTGAACACAGCATAATATACAGAGTGTCGAATCACTGTGTTGTACACCTTAAACTCATGTAACGCTGTGTGTCGACTATACTCAAATTAAAAAACTTTTTTTCAACAATATTTTTTTTAAGTAGGCTCCACACCCAATGTGGATCTTGAATTCATGACCCTGAGATCAAGAGTCACGTGCTCTACCGACTGAGCTTGCCAGGTGCCCCTAAAAACTTTTTTTTTCACATGGTGTTGGGGTGCCTGGGTGGCTCTTTTGGTTAAGCATCAGACTTAGGCTCAGATCATGATCTCACAGTTTGTGAGTTCAAGCCCAGCCTCGGGTTCTGAGCCTGCTTCAGATTCTATGTCTCCTTCTCTCTCTGCCCCTCCCCGACTTGTGCTCTCTCTCTCTGTCTCTCAAAAATAAATAAATGTAAAAAAAAAGTTTAAAAAATAATAAAATCACATGGTGCTGAAAAGTATGTTTATAGTATGTATCCACTTGTGCTTTAGTGAAGAGGAACAGATCTGTGTTTGTATTTACTACTTTCATACAAAGAAAATACTTCTGGAATAATCCATCAGTAACTACTAACAGCTTCCTCTGAAGAAAGAAAAAAGAAAACTGGGGATCTAAAGTAGGAGGACATTTTATATTGCTTGAATATTTTACTCTGTGTGTGTGTGTGTGTGTGTGTGTGAATTTTTAAAATCTACCTGAATTTTTTGAGAGGAACTCCTACTTCTAGTTTCCACTGAAAATGCATCAAAAATATATATTTTGTTACAAGCTGCAACCATACTGCTTGAGGTTTATCCAACCTTCTCATTGAAGGAACTCCTTTACCTGATGGGCTCAGACTTTCCAGCTTGACACAGGTGAGCCTAAGTCAGGTGTGAGCATTGACTGAAATCCCTACAGAGATGAGCACATGCACCCAGCTTTCTAGTTCTCTATCTGCTCTCCAGGCAGTACAGCTCTTTTTTTTTTTTAATTTTATAAATGTTTATTTATTGTTGAGAGAGAAGGGGAGTGGGGTGGGGGGCAGACAGAGAGGGAGACAGAATCCGAAGCAGGCTCCAGGCTCCCAGCTGTCAGCACAGAGCCGGAAGTGGACAAACTGCAAGATCATGACCTGAGCCAAAGTCGGAAGCTTAACTGACAGAGCCACCCAGGCGCCCTAGTGCAGCTCTTTTTAAGATATAATCTCAAATTCTCATTAGAGAGGAAACAGCTGACCTCATCAAACTTCTCATATCCTCTTTGGTGGAACTAGATATTTCCCTTGAAGGGATCTATCTAAAACTGAACTATAGGAACAAATATATTTCGGTTTAAAATAATGACCTTTTTCTCAAGATAAAAATTAATATTCATTTGAGTGAGTTTGAGCTATAATTGCTAGCATAGAAATATCTCCAAACTATACAGTGAAAAAAGCTAGTTTTAACACAGTGTATATAATATGGCTGTAACTTAAAAACTTTAAAGTCCAAGTTAATGTTTTATAATAAGAATGTATGTGTATGACTTGTATAATTTTTTAAATTTTTATTTAGGTAATCTCTACACCCAGCATGGGGCTCAAACTCACAACTCCAGGATCAAGAGTTGCACGCTCCCCTGACTGAGCCAGCCAGGCACACCCGACTTGTATAATTTTTTTCCTTTATTTTTTCTGACTTGTATAATTTTATAATATAATGTTCATCATCTACACTGTGGTAAAAACAAGAAAATTTAGGAAAGGAAATTGCAAATAAACCATAATACTTCCCCACAGAATAATTCCTATTATCCTATGGATAGTTTTCCTTCCAGCTTCTCTCTCTCTCTCTCTCTTTCTTGCATCTGTCATATACGTGTGTCTGGGATATAGATATAGATATTACCATTATGATTCTGCTTTACTCTGTTAGCATTATATTATAAGCATTTTTCCATATTAATAAATATTACTTGAAAACACAATTTTAGGGACACATGACTGGTTGTGAAAACACAATTTTAGGGACAGACTCAGTCTGTGGAGCATGAGACTCTTGGTTTCGGGGTTGTAAGTTCAAGCCCCATGTTAGGTGTAGAGATTACTTAAAAAGAAAAAAGAAAAAGAAAGTGGAATTTTAAATGTTAAGTAATAATCCTTTATATGGAAATAGCATCACTTAGTTAGCTATCTTCTTATTTTTGCACATTTCCTTTTTTCTGCTCTACAAGCTGAAGAAAACCCTGGTACATAAAACTTGTCAGTATCTTTAGTCATTTCAATTGGAAAAATTTTCTAGAAGTAGAATTACTGGGTTAGGAAATATGAACATTTAAAAGCAACTTTAACACCTTACTTCTCTCCAAAAAGGAATTACAGTAATTGTTGTGTCACTGTACCCTCCTGCCAAGCCTGTAGGGTGCCTGGCGTCTATTTCCATCCCTGGACATTGGCCATAACTCCCTTTAAAATTCTGTGCTAGGAGACCTGGCCAGCTCAGTCGGTGCAGGATGCGACTCTTGATCTCACAGTTCTGAGTTTGAGCCCCATGTTAGGTGGAAAGATTATTTAACAATAAAATTTTAGGGATGCCTGGCTGGATCAGTCAGTTGGGCTTTCACCTTTGGCTTAGGCCATGATCTCACGGTTCGTGGGTTCAAGCCCTGCATCGATCTCTGTGCTAACGGCTCAGAGCATGGAGCCTGCTTCGGATTCTGTGTCTCCCTCTCTCTCTGCCCCTCCCCCGTTCAATGTTTGTTGCTCTCTCTCAAGAGTAAATAAACATTAAAAAATTTTTTAATCTTAAAAAATAGTGAAATGAAATGAAATGAAACTCTTTACTAAACACACAAGCACATACATACACATCACCCTTTAAATTTCTTTAAATACTAGAAATTGAAAATGTTTTAGTTGGGGCACCTGGGTGGCTCAGTCGGTTGAGCATCTGACTTCAGCTCAGGTCATGATCTCACAGTTTGTGGGTTCGAGCCCCGCGTCAGGCTCTGTGCTGACAGCTCAGGGCCTGGAGCCTGCTTCACATTCTGTGTCTCCCTCTCTCTGCCCCTCCCCCATTCATGCTCTGTTTCTCTCTGTCTCAATAATAAATAAACATCAAAAAAATTTTTTTAAAGAAAGAAATGTTTTAGTTATTTGCTGACCATCTGTATTTTGTATATTGTTAACATTCAACATTTGTATTTATGTCCCAAAAAACAACACTTATTTCACCTCAGAGTATGTGTGTGTGTTTTCTAGGTGCTGAGAGATCAAGTACACAGACTTACCACAAGAGGTCCCTAGCATACAAATTATATTGAAATCTGAATCCTACTGGGTTTAAATCCCAACAATCAGGATCTTCATGAGTGGATTGGTTCACTAATTCTGAATTACTCTGGCCTGATAAGAACAGGCATCTCACATAGACAAAACTTACTGAATAGAGCAAGAGGCAGTCAGAAGCAAGAGCTTAGTACCTCAGGAAGCTAGGTGCTGCACGACTGAATTTCTCTGCACTCCATCACCCTTCTATCTCTTATAAATTGGTTTTCCTGGTTAGATAGGGTCACTCTCAAATTTCAAAAGAAATAGAATCACTTAAGGTCTGAGATGTCCCTCGGTCATTCGTTTGATTGTTCAGCAAATCTCTTTGTATTTAACCAGAAGAATCATGTCCTTTTTTTTTTTTTAAACTCAACAAACAACTTTTGGCAACTATGTACCACCATCCTAGGTACTGAGAATATAATGATGAGCAAAGCCTGACACTATCCCTAGCCTATCAGAGTTCACACCTGCAACATCAGTCCTAACACCTCTAAGTAGACTCTCAAAAAATTTACCTCTAAGTGCTTTAACCTTGATAGGAGACATTGTGTACAGCCCACACAAGAGGCGTCTGCTTCTCTAAGGTCCAGAACATTGTCACTATGACCCATGATTATATCCTGCTCTGTCCTGAGTATCAAACCATCTAGCTTTGTATATGATTTAAATTGCTTCTTTAAGACGTAGCAGTATAGGGGCATCTCGCTGCTCAGTGGGTAGAGTGTGTGACTCTTGATTTGGGGTTCATGAGTTTTGAGCCCCATGTTGTGGGGTAGATTGTACTTAAAATTTTTAAATTTTTTTTCATTTTTTTTGAAATGTTTATTTATTTTTGAAAGAGAAAGAGACAGAGCATGAGCAAGGGAGGGACAAAGAGAGGGAGACACAGAATCTGAAGCAGGCTCCAGGCCCTGAGCTGTCGGCACAGACCCCGACGCAGGGTTGGACTCATAAGCTGTGAGATCATGACCTAAGCCAAAGTCAGAGGCTTAACCAACTGAGGCACCCAGGTGCCCCTAAAAACTGTTTTAAATCTTAAAAAAAAAAAAAAAACTTTGCAGAATAATATACAGACACCCTAAAGAGTTCAAATTATACAGAAACATGAGTAGCAAAAATGAAAATCACCCATAATCACAATCTTCACAGCTATTTTTAAACTCTTTTATAGTTATATCGTTATACAAGTACATATTTGGCAAATACTTGAGTACTCACTACGTAGAAAGCACATCCCAAGGACTGTGTCATAGTCTGCTTGGGCTGCCGTAACAAAATATTATAGACTGGGTGGTTTCAACAATAGAAGTTAATTTTGTCACAGTTCTGGAGGCTGGAAGTCCAATAGATTTGGTGTTTTGTGAGAGCTGTCTTCCTGGCTTGCAAGTGGCTACCCTTATGCTGTGCCCCCACATGGACTTTCCTCAGTGTGGGTGTCTGGTGTAGGTTAAAGCTCTCTCTCGTCTCTTCTTATAAGGACGCTAATCCTATTGGATGAGGTGCCATCTCTATAACCTCATTTAACCTTAATTACTTCCTTACTCCAAATACGGCCACACTGGGGGGAAGGGCTTCAACATACAGATTTGGGAGAGGGGATGGTGGGTATTATGCAAACATTCCCTATAACAGGCTGTACAGACTCTACAGGTGAATAAGGCACCACCTTTGCCCATGTTTCACTAATGCTGGAGGTAATGACATAAACTCTGTGTTTCTTCCTCCTTATGTTTTGTTTACTCTGTCATCTTTTGGAACTTCTATTATGTCTGGATTTATGAGGTAAGGAGAGAGAAAATGAGACTCAAAATGAGACTCAAGAAAATTTTATTTCTCTCTTGATCTGGAATACATCCTCTAGGAAAGGAGGTTGAAGCTCTTAGCTACTGCAAAGATCCATAAGGGAAGACGACCCTGAAGCATCTGCCACAACTTCATTTCCCATTTTCTGCCTTTCCTCAAAGGGCAACGTTGCTAAGTACATGAGCTGCTCTCTACATTGGTCTACTCTACAAATAAATGATAATTCCAAATGGGGCTGGATTCATTCGTTCAGGGCATATCTCCTGACGAGTCACACTGATATATGGTCTCTCCTCTTAAGGAGCTCTTCACTCCAGTGAACAAATAACAGGAGTACAGTGTGAGAAGTGCCATCTAAAACAGAGGGAAAGCCGAAAAACTAGAGAGAAAGAACACCCAGAAAGACTTGAGAAGAAATTGTGCCCCCACTGAAGTCTGGTGAAAGCTAGAATTGAGCTTGGGAGGAGAGGGGACTGGCAATTTGGGGAAGGCAACAAGTGGGAGAGCGTGGACTGTACCATCATCAGCTTTGGGGTGTGCAGGGTTGGCTGGAGCCCTGGGACCTACAGGAGAGGGGAGATGAGAGGAGGGAGACGTGGAGCTAGATCCTGAAGGGCCTTGTAAGCTAGCTTGGAATTGGAATTTTATTCTGAAAGCCATGGTCACCACTAAAATACTTTAAGCAAGGGAGTGACATGATCTGATTTTAGAATGATGCCGCTGGTGAGCATGTAGAGAAGGCTTTAGAAGAAGGGGTGGGATTAGCAACAGTGAAAGGTGAGCAGCTGAGACAGATACTATCCATGACCTATTCTTTATTCATCCTCCATGTCTTCTCAATAGAGAAAGAAAAAGAGGGCAGCTAGGTGGCTTAGTTGGTTAAACGTCTGACTCTTGGCTCAGCTCAGGGCTTGATATCAAGCTTTGAGTTCAAGCCCTGCATTAGGCTCTGCACTGGGCTCCGTGCTGGGCTGAAAGCCCACATTAAAAAAAAAAAAGGTTTACTTTTCTGATCAAAGTGCTGCCTTCCCACCTGGAATGCGGTTATGAATCTGGAGGTTAGTGCTTGATATCTTCTTAAGCTGCTGTATCAGCTCTGTACTGTTCATTTCTATTTGGTTAGACCACTATATTTGGGTTTCTGTTAAATGCAGCCAAATACAGTTCTGATACAAATGTTATTATAGCAGTTCAGGTAAAGAAGTAATGAGAACCTGATCACCTACTCTGAATGGAGGCAGTGAAATGAAGCTAGAAGTTTAACTCACAAGCTATTACGGAAGCAGCTTCAGTAGGACTCCCTGACTAAGTGCATAAACCTTTTGGGAATTACCATCAGAGAGATGACTTTTCTCTTCCTGTGAGTTCCAGGATCATGTATGTCACTGTCCTCCTACTTTTTCCCGCTTTCCTGCTCTTTTTCTCTCCCAGCATTTTTCCTTTCCTATTTCAAGAAGCTGACCAGGCTTAGGATGCCTAGGTGGCTCAGTCAGTTATTCAACTTCGGCTCTGGTCACAACCTCACGGTTCGTGGGTTCAAGCCCCATGTCAGGCTCTGTACTGACAACTCAGAGCCTGGAGCCTGCTTCGGATTCTGCGTTTCCCTCTCTCTCTGCCCCTCCTCTGCTCACGCTGTCTCTGTAGCTCTCAAAAATAAATAAACATTAAAAAATTTTAAAAGAAAAAAAGAAGAAGCTGACCAGGCTCTTATGTGTCCTTGTTCCTGGGCATTTGTGTAGTTGAACCTAACAGAGATGTTGCATAAGACAGCCCCCTTTACTGGCTTTTGTTTAGAAAAATCTATGTTCATTTTGGGAGTATGCTGGTCATTTTCCAGGAAGAAGAGACTGAACACTCATGCCCATCAGTGCAGGAAACCAAACCCATGAGAGCAGTTGGAGAGATTTCCTGAGACAAAAACAAGGGATGGGGGAGTATGGTCTCCTCTGGGGTTCCCTGCCTCAGGGAAGGACCTCACCCAGTAGGAGTACAAGCCACTGACCTAGAACTCATCTTTGACTCATCTCCTTCATTGTCTCTCACTTTTGGCCCATTACCTAGTCCTTTCTATTTTATTTTCTAAATATCACCTGTTCTCGCTCTGCCACCCAGAACTGGGTTTGCCTCTTTGTGGGTGTCAAGCCAAAAGACAGAACCAAGCCAGAGAATAAGAAAATGGAGGGTTTTACTTGCAATTAGTAAAGAAGAACATGGGTGATATTTCCCAAAGCAGTGTCTCCTCAAACAACAAAACTGGGGATGGTTTGAGCTAAGGGTGCATACATATTCATGAAGAGGCTTGCACATTGGAGAACTCCGCATAGAATTGAGGCAAAAGTCATCTTAAGGTGACAGAATCCAAGTCTTGGTTGATCCAAGTCATAAGGGCCAGCAAGGGTGAGCGTCATCAGTTATCTGGCTCCAGTTGGTCTGGTATTTGAATGCTCAAAGGAGTTTAGATCCTGCAAAGATAACTTCAGAATGTGCTTCAGGTCAATCTTTACTTTTGAACCAGCACTGGGAGTTTTACCACTGATTTATTGTCCCTGATATGATTAGGTTATTTCCTAGCCTGATAGTGGTCATTTGTGCCTACATTCTTTTGTTCCCTTAAAGTCATTAATGATTGAGGTCGATGCTTCTGCCGTTTAAACATCTCCCAAGAAGTTCTGCAAGAAATGTGCTTTGGGCAAGTAGTGCCTAGATCCCAAGATTGCCAGGGGCCTAAAATGACTTTCCTCATGTCAAAGAAAGCTATGTCTTGTCTTTCTTTTTCCAACGAGTCCTAACTCTTTCTGCCTATACCTTCATTTCTTTTCAATTCCACTGCCACAAGTCTAGTCCAAGCAAACACTGTTTCAACCCTGGACTGCTGCAAAATCCAATGTGTCCCCTGACCATATTCTATAAAATGATCTTTTCCAATGTAGAGTATTTCATAAAGGATTCAAATATATTTTTAAAGATTTTATTTTTACGTAATCTCTATGCCCAACATGGGGCTCAAACTCAAAACTCCAAGATCAAGAATTACATGCTCCACCGACAGAGCCAGGTGCCTGGGATACAAATATTTAACAGCTTCCCTTTGTTCTTAAAATAAATAAAATTCCTTCACATGTCCTCCAAAGACTGACCTATCTAGATCACTAGACTCATATCTCCATCCTCCACTCTCTGCCCGAACTCCCACGATGGTGTCCTAACAGCAACTAGAATGCTCTTTCTCTCCTAAAGAATTTTATCTTGCGGGCAACTGGGTGGCCCAGTCAGGTAAGCAGCTGACTCTTGATTTCGGCTCAGGTCATGATCTCATGGTTCATGAGAGCTGAGAAGGCAGAGCCTACGTGGGATTCTTTCTCTTCCTCTCTCTGCCCCTTCCCTGCTCATTCTCTCACTCTCTCCCTCTTGCAAAATAAATAAATAATAAAAACAGTTTTAAAAAAAGAATTTTATCTTAGCCATTTCTGCTGCCTGGTAGGGACTGCTTAACTACCACACTGCCTACACACATACATATATACACACATACATACACACGAACACATACATGAACACACACATACACACATGTCCTGCCTAACTTCCATTCAACTTCAGATTTAAGCCCAAATGTCATTTCTTCAGAGAAGCTTCCCCTGGTCCCACCTCACTGCCCAGCTAATTCAGGGGCCCTGATTTTAAGTCGTGAGTTTTTTTCCTAGCGTGTTTTCAGTATATATTTGTATGATTTTCTATGTATCATAAGTTCCACAGAAGTGGGGACCACGCCCACACTCATCGTCTCTCCAGGGTCTAGTAGTGTGTCTGCTCAGAGTGGACTTTCGACAGCTATTTGATTAATACAAAAAATAAAGGAAGGTAGAGAGGGAGTCTATGGGTAACCATTGGGCTTCTGGCACAAGCAAGTAGGTGAATAGTGAAATTCAGTTCAGCTTTATTCAGTTTAATTCTTTATGAAATAAAGAATGACCATATGTGCATGCATGACAGAGATTTGGAAGAGGTTCATTCTCCTCTGGCTCTCTGAGGATCCCACAGGCTTCTCTGTGGATGGAATTTGTCATTCTATTATAACCTGTAACACACTTAGGCAGAAATAAATTGTGTTAATGCAGAATTCTGAAAGACACGCTGAGTTTGCTCATTTAGGAGACATATCTGGACTGTATCTAGGTAGTATGATACATTGGAAAGTTATCTTGAGATTTTATAAAGATGATAAAAACTTATTGATAATTTAAAAACATGTTATATAGACTTTGGATGATAATGGTGTGTCACTGTAGGTTCATGATGAAATAAATGAGTCACTCTGATGCCTGATGTTGACAGCTGGGGATGCCGTGTATGTGTGAGGACAGGGATATATGGGAACTCTGTACTCTGTGCTCAATTTTGCTGTGAAACTAGAACTGCTCTATTAAAGACAATATCTGAAAGATAACTTACACAGAAAGATAAAATCATGGGGCACCTCGGTGGCTCAGTCAGTTAAGTGTCCAACTTCAGCTCAGGTCATGATTTTGCGGTTCACGAGTTCAAGCCCCAGATCGGACTCTGTGCTGACAGCTCAGAGCCTGGAGCCTGTTTCAGATTCTGTGCCTCCCTCTCTCTCTCTCTCTGCCCCTTACCTGCTCACGCTCTCTCTCTCTCTCAAAAATAAATAAACATTAAAAAAATAAATTAAAAAAAATCATGATTGTCATTCAGAAATAAAATGAACATGTTAAAGATTATGGGTTGTTTTTTTTTCAGAATTAGGGAATCTGGCAGATGTTAAAACTGGAGAAGTCAAAGAACAGACACATTTATCAAGAAGGAATTAATTCAATGAATGTGCAAATGAAGGCAAAATGAACTTCCTCCACATGGGGGAGGAAAGTCAATTGAGCTTCTGTTGACCTGGACAGAATTTGTATGCCTATAGACAAGAATCATTTTACATTTCTGTTATCTACAAGGTAAAGAGTTATAAAACAGCTCCCATGGGGTGCCTGGGTGACTCAGTAGGTTAAGCATCAGTGCAGAGTCTGCTTGGGATTCTCTCTCCCTCTCTCTGCCCTTCCCCAGCTTCCACACATGCGCTCTTTTTCTCAAAAATAAGTAAAGTTTGGGGTGCCTGGGTGGCTCAGTCAGTTAAGAGTCTGACTTCGACTCAGGTCATGATCTCACAGTCTGTGGGTTCGAGCCCTGCATCGGGCTCTGTGCTGACAGCTCAGAGCCTGGAGCCTGCTTTGGATTCTGTGTCTCCCTCTCTCTCTGCCCCTCACTCACTCACTCTCTGTCTCTCTTTCTCAAAACAAAAGACATAAAAAATTAAAAAAAAAATAAGTAAACTTTATAAATAAATAAATAAACAAATAAAAAGAGATTAAAAAAACAAAAAAATAAAATAGCTTCCATAGAATCAGCATCTGTAAAGAGGAAGGGTGTATTGTAGTTTGCATCAAAGCACACATTCTCCCTGTACATACATACACACAACAAAGGATTAATGTGATATGGCCCCACTGGGAGCGGAATCCACCATGTCTACACAGATTTTGTTTAGTCTAGTCAGGATGGCTTCTTGGGTATCCCACAGGACTTCTATCTCACAGGTATTGGTAGATGTAGGAAAATTGAATAGGAACCTGACATTTCTGGAACATCATATTCATACCCCAGGCACTGACTTCCTTGTTCGGGACTTTCTTATTTTGAAAAACAGTATTGTTGAGGAATAATGTATATACTGTAAACTTCACTTATTTTAAGTATACAATTCAATGATGGTTAGTAAATTTACATAGTTGCACATCTGTCTCCACAATCCAGTTTTAGAATATTTTCATGAACCCAAAGAAAACTTCCTTGCCCATTTGCAGTCAGTTTCTATTCCCATCCCAGTCCCAGGGAATCACAAATATATTTTCTCTTTACAAATTTGGCCTTTCTGGACTTTTTTATAAAGGGAATTATACAGAGTGTGGTCTTTCATGCCTGGCTTCTTTCACTTAGTATAATTATGTTTAGTTTTGTCGTGTTTTAGCACCTTTCAATAGGTCAAGCTTTTTATTTCTGAATAAGTATTCCATTGTATGGATATAACACATTGCATCTGTTCATCAGCGGATGGGTTTGGGGGTTATTTCCACTTTTCGACTATAATGAATAATGCTCCTATGAGCCTTCCTGTGCTAATCTTTGTGTGGAAATGATGTGGAAATGTTGGAGTTCGGAGCGAACCGTCCAGAAAGAATTCCTGAGATGTCTTCAGTGAAAACATGGTTTTATTAAAGCACAGGGACAGGATCCGTGGGCAGAGAGAGCTGCACTGGGTTGTGACGGGTGACTGACTATATACCTTTAAGTTGGGAGGGGGTTAGGAATAGCCTAAGTCTCTAAGGAATTTTGGAAGCAAGGTTTCCAGGACCTTGAGGGGCCAGCTGCTGATAGGAAAAGGTCATTTGTTACTTTTAGTAAAAACTCAGTCACGAGACCGTTCCAATGTCTCTCAGGGGGCCATAGGCTTGGAGGAGGATTGCTAACATACATTGGGGGCTAGAGATGAAGGAAGTTTCCTAAGGAACTTCTCTATGTTAAAGTAGACTTACAGGATCCTGGAGGTTGGGATAATGTTAAGCTAGCATTGCCTTTTGCCCTTAGCAAAGTATTAACATTGAGCCAGTTAAGTTCCTAGAGGAAGGTCGCTCTGCCTGCCTCAAGGACTTGTCAATGGGCTGAAAGTTATAAGCAAATTTGATTTTTCCATTTTGCCTTTGTTCCCCACATCAGAGACACAGTTTCATGTCACTTGGGTAAATACCTAGGAATGGAATTGCTGAATCATATTGTAAACATATTATTTTAAAATGTCGATTTTCATTTTATTCACATAAGGTGAGCCCTGCAGGTCAAGAGATGATTTTCACTGAAAAAATATTCGGTTCCTCAGAGTTCCAAGTTGAGGGGGTCATTCTATGCCACGCAGGGCCCCACAGGGATGCATGAAGTCAATTAGGAGGCAGAAAGGGGAAAACGCGGGCAAAAGCATTTATTATGGTATCTGCAGGAAGGAACAGGTGAGACAGGTAAACAGGTTTGGGATTGGCTAGTTTGAATAATTTCAGTGAGCTCTAGGGCACTGGGGCTGTCTCACATTCTCAGGGTACTTAGCCTTGAGGTGATTAGGATGGGGAGATAATGACTTTTATACCTGAGTGCTCCAGAAAGGAAATAGTTGGGGTACCAGCTTTGGATTGGTTGGTTTACATGTGAAAGGAGCCTTCCTGGACAAGTTGTTTACTATCTCTAGGAATTAGCTAGACCTGAGAGGGGCAATCTCCCCCAAATCTGTAAAACCCCAAATGTCAGAACTATTAGAATCAAAAGACATGCTTAATACACATATGTTTAAGAGCACCTGGGTGGCTCAGTCAGTTAGGCGTTTGACTTCGGCTCTGGTCATGATCTCACAGTTCGTGAGTTCAAGCCTTGCGTCCAACTCTCTGCTGTCAGCACAGAGCCTGCTTCGGATCCTCTGTCTGTCTGTCTCTCTCTCTCTCTGTCTTTCTGCCCCTCCCCTATTCGCATACATGCTCTTTCTCTCAAAAATAAATAAACATTAAAAAAATGAAAAAATACACAAATGTTTAACTCTTTAAGAAACTGCCAAACTGTTTTCCAAAGTGGCTACACCATTTTACATTCATCTCAAGAATGTACAAAGGTTCCATTTTCTCTACATTTTCACCAACAGTTATTATTATCTGTCTTTTTTATTATAGCCATTCAAGCAAGTATGAAGTGGTATCTTGTTATGGTTTTAATTTGCATTTCTTGAATAACTAAAATGTTGAGCATCTTTTTATGTGTTCATTGGCCATTTCTATATCTTCTTTGATGAAATATCTATTCAAAAATTTGCCCATTTTTACATTGGAGTTTTTGTCTTCTTATTATACAGTTTTAAGAGTTCTTTATATATTCTGCAATCAGATACATAACTCGCTTCCTCATAGCAAGGCCACTGGGTTCCAAAAGAGAGCACTCGAAGACACAAAGTAGAAGCTACTGGTCCTTGTGTGGCCTGGGTTTAAGTCCCAGAATGTCCCTTCTGCCTCATTCTCCTGGTCACAGTTAGTTACGAGGCACCCCAGATTGAAGGGGAAGAGAAATAAGTTCGTCTCCTTGCTATGAGGAGCAAAATTGATACAAATTGACTGTGGCTCTTTAGAGACTTAGCCACTCCCCTTTCATGTACTTTAATAATCCTCATATTTATAATAAATTAAACATATGAGTATGATAAATGAAACATACGAGTATGTGGATGTTATTTTTAAATAGTCCAATATAGGGGCGCCAGGGTGGCTCAGTCGGTTGAGCGTGTGACTTTGGCTCAGGTCATGATCTCATGGTTCATGGGTTCAAGCCCCGTGTTGGACTCTGTGCTGACAGCTAGCTCAGAGCCTGGAGCCTGCTTCGGATCCTGTGTCTCCCTCTCTCACTGACCGTCCCCCTCTCACATTCTATCTCTGTCTCTCAAAAATAAATAAAACATTAAAAATAAATAAATAAATAGTCCAATATAATTTTCAAACTTAGTAAAACTCTCTTATGCCTCTTAACTCAAAATTTCAAATCTAAGTCAATTATTCAATCATTTTAAGTTGGAGTCACAAAGCTAATCTGTTGGATGCTCTAATTTGCCAAATTTTCTTAATGTTACAAAGACTTTAAATCCCAAACATATACAGGGGCACCTGGGTGACTCAGTCCATAAACATCTGATTTTCAGCTCAAGTCATGATCTCATGGTTCATGAGTTTGAGTCTCACATTGGGTGAGCACGAGCCCCACTTTGGGTAAACACGAGCGCTGCTTCAGATGAGCCCCGCTTCTCTCTCTCTCTCTGCCCCTCCTGGGATTCCTTCTCTCTTTCCACCCCTGCTCATTTATACTCTCTCTCTCTCTCTTTCTCTCTCAAAAAATGTAGATATACCAAACATACACAGATTGTTCCTTGTGGCAGATAGACCCAGAAGTGAGCCCCAATATTTTCCCTTCTCCTGATGCACATTCTTTTGTTTAATCCACATCGCTTAGGTGTGGGAAAGGTCTGTGACTCTCTTCTCACCAATAGAATACGGCAAAGGTGGTATGATGTCAATATTTTGATTAGGTTGAAGTATATGGAAAAGATGATGAGACCGCACTCCTGTGATGATATCATTTTATAAAAGACTCTGTTTTAGCAGACTGGAATGAGAGATTTTTCTTGGGCTTGATGAAGTAAACAGCCGTGCTGGACAAGCCTTCAGTGGACTGAATCTTTATGTCACCCCCAATATTCCTATATTGAACACTAACCTGCAATATGATGCTATTAGGAGATAATTAGGTCATGAGCTCTCATGAATGGGATTAGTGGAAGCCCGGAGAGCTGTCTTGCCCTTTGTTTGTTCTGTGAAGATATGAATGAGTAGAAGTCATCGGTCTGCAGCCGGGAAGGGGGTCCCCACCAGACCCTTACCATGCTGACACCCTCCTGTGTGATTTCCAGTCTCTAGAACTCTGAAAAACCAATTTCTGTTGTTCCTAAGCCACCTGGCACATATTAAGTACTCAAAACAGTTGAAGATAATGAGGTAATGCCTTTAAATTAGCCAGCCAAGCCATGAATCGAGTGTAGGGATAGATTAAGACACTTTCCTCACATAAAACCTACAGGAAGCTGTGTTTCAGCAAATATGGGGAGCAAAGCAAGGAAAAGAATCCAGGAAAAGGAAACACAGCAGAAGAGAAACACTTTGATAGGGGAATTCTCAAGATGATAGCTGCGTAGTAGGGCTTTACAGCAAGCAACCTATACAGACTATAGTAGGGGAGTGGAGTGCTATGGCTGGGGGTGAGGGGGGGCTCCAAGAAAAAAAATGGAAATAGATTACCTAATATGCTTGTGCCCTGTGGGGAAGAAAAAGGTTTTACTGAAAGTATTTGAAGAGCAGATGGGAACACTACTTGATAAAACATTAAAGACAGGCATGTAAAAAGCAGAGTTTTAAAAATTATTAATTCCAGGAAAAATAAAAATTTGTAAAGATACAATTTGTAATTAATAGGTTCATCACTAATCCATATTTACACAGCCATAATAATACATTGGCTGCTTTTTTTTTAAGTTTATTTTTTTAGTAATCTCTACACCCAGCATGGGGCTCGAACTCACAACCCTGAGATCAGGAGTCTCATACTCTTCTGACTTAGCCAGCCCGGAGATCCAATACATTGACTATTGATTTATCTAGACTTTTTAATCGTGGAGTAGAAGGGAAGTAGAAAGTGATAATGTAAAAGACTAAATCATCATCTACATACTAATAGTTTCAAATTGATAAATCAAGAAAGAGCAGCGGGGCACCTGGGTGGCTCAGTTATTTAAGCATCCGACTTTATCTCAGGTCATGATCTCACAGATTGTGGGTTTGAGCCCCATGTCAGTCTCTCTGCTGCCAGCACAGAGCCAACTTTGGATCTTCTGTCCACCTCTGTTTCTTCCCCTTCCCCACTCAGGCACATTCTCCATCTCTCTCTCTCTCTCTCTCTCTCTCTCTCTCTCTCTCTCTCTCAAAAAATGAATAAACATTAAGGAAAAAGAAAAAAAGAAATAGCAGTATAAATATATTACTTAAATATGAAGAGGGGTACCTGAGTGGCTCAGTTGGTTAAGCGTTCAACTCTTGATTTCTGCTCAGGTCATGATTTCACTGTTGTAGGATCGAGACATGTGTCAGTCTCCATTCTGAGTGTGGAGCCTACTTGGGATTCTCTCTCTCCCCCTCTGCCCCTCCCCCACACACTCGCGTGCACTCACTCTCTTAAAAATAAATAAATAAATAAATATTTTAAAAAAGAAATATGAAGATAAATGCTAGATTAAAGGGAAAAAACAATTAATTCAAATTAGGTGCCTCCAGGAAATAAGGGACAGAGATTTTCCTTAAGATCTTTCAATACTCTTTTGAGCACCTACTATATGCCAGGCATACACCTTCTCCTCAAGACCCCAGTCATCAGAGTCAGCCGTCTCCCAAAGGGTCATATGGCAAGACCATTCATTGCTTCTCCCAAGACTGTATTCCATCCATTACTGCTTCTTTCATTTCCATCATCAGTCAGTCTCTCCCTCTTCATTGGCTTCTTTCCCTCTGTTTATAACTGTGTCCAAGACTTCCAGCTTGGCATACTGACTGGCCAACTTTGGCTTCTTTCCCTGGATTCTGATTTAATTTCTTGGCATAGAATATTGTTGGAAGGATATCCACTACTGATGAGCCCTTATTGGGCCCAGCTCCAGGACCTCCCACATAGGGGTACTTGTCAGGTACTCTGTACACCACAGGTTGGGGCACAGAAGCCAGCCCTACCTGCAGTGATGGGCATTTAGAAATCAGAAGTATAATCACTGTGGAAATAATCAGAAACGAGAAAAGAAAGAGAAAAAAGAGTCAAGGGTGACACCAAAAGATGGCAGGGCTATTGCTGACATCGGGAACTCAAGAGTAGGATGTTTGATAAGAGAGGTAAAGAATAAAATAAATTTGGCTTTAAACAAATTGAATTCAAAGTTTGTAGAATTGAGTAGTGATCAGAGCAGAGTGGACAGGTTAATCATGATCCAGAAACAGTGAAATACAGTGGATAAGATCTTAGAATTTATACATAGTAGATTCATATTCTGGCTCTACGAGATACTAACTAAATGACTATTGGTAAAAACTTCTCTGAGGCTCAGTTTTTTCATCTGCAAAATGGGGTTTGTATCTTGATCAGAAAGCAGACATGACAAATCTGAGATGTTACCAGGGAAAGGCCACATGAATCAGAAAGAACAATCTGGCTATAGTTGGAAGACTCTGATCAGAAATGTGAAGAGTGCAGATCAATATCCTGACTGCAGTACTGTAGAAGATCAAGGATGATAGGCTCAAGGGGTACTTGAGGGATGAGGCAGCTAGGGGTAGAGAGAAATGGGAACAATTTAGGAAATACTTGGGAGTTAGAACCAGTAGGATGCTGTGATTTGTTGGCATGGGGAGATGGGGTGGATGGTGGAGGATGTCAGTGCTCCATCTATATGCTTTCAGATCCCTTTGCCATTTTCCTGTTGTGCTTTCACTTCTAACAGCAGTAATGACAAGGAGATCCAGAAGTGCCTGGGATTTACAGACTCCTAGCAAATGACTCCTGGTGCAGAAGTAGAACTGCTCTAGATTCCTTGCCCCTGGTCCGGAGTGCTCTGAGGTATCACAGTCTCCAGAATCCTCATGGAGTTGAGCCTAAATTGCACTTGATGGGATTTTGTTTGATGTCAAATACGTGCTTCACTTCTTTCTCTTCCACATCTCTCTTTCCCACTCCCATACTGTTTTTTCCAGGCAGCACCTCCTGATTAATCATTTTCACATGAATCATCATCTCAAGGTCTGCTTCTGGGGAGTCCATCGTAAGACAGTGTGGCAGTCATTAGTGCTGCTTATTAATTTTTCTACTCTCTGTCTTCTGGGCACACAGTGGGGTTGTGCTTCTTAGCCTCTCATGGTTAGGTGATGGAGCTGAGTTATCAGCTCTAGCAGAGGTGATGTGTGTTGCTTCTGAGCTGAGCATCATCTGAATGAATGAAGCCTCTCAGAGCTCTTTTCCCTCTGTTGTGGTGACCAGAAATGTTCCAGATAGTGGCTATTCTCTCAGCCTGGGACCCAGAATAAGTGTGACAAAGGGGAGCAGAGCCCCAGCTCTGACTCATTAGTCAGAGTGAGAAATAAACTTTTGTTGGTTTAAGCCACTGAGAGATGGGAGGTGTTCACTATACAGAAATATGACCTAGCATATCTTGACAGATATAGAGGAGTGAGGGAAAGAAAAGAATTAAGGAGGGGCACCTGGGTGGCTCAGTCGGATGAGCGTCTGACTTCAGCTCAGGTCATGATCTCATAGTCTGTAGGTTTGAGCCCCATGTCGGGCTCTGTGCTGACAGCTAGTTCAGAACCTGGGGCCTGTCTTTGAGTTCTGTGTCTCCCTCTCTCTGTGACCCTCCCCTGCTCACGCTGTCTCTGTCTTTCTCTCAAAAATAAATAAAACATTAAAAAATTTTTTTAAAAAAAGAAAAGCATTAAGGATGACTAAGATTTCTGACTTGGGCTATTGAATGGGGTTCCTGGGTGGCTCAATCGATTAAGCATTCGATTTTGGCGCAGGTCATGATCTCATGGTTCATGAGAGATCTCCCTCTTTCTCTCTCCCTCCGCCGCTCGTGCATGTACGCTCTCTCTCAAAAACAAACATAAAAAAAAAAGAAATTTAAATTGGGCATTGAACTTCCCCAGAACTTCATTGGAAACAAGTGACACATATTCCACTACATGGCTTTCACTGTTGGAAAGAAAGAAATCTATCAACTCCTTCAAGAAACTAAAGTTCTGAATGTCTCCTCACTTCACCCAGAGAAGCTTCTGCATAATGCTGTCTTAGAACAAGAATTTCGTGACCAGAGAAATTTGGAAAACTATAGGTGATCTCCCCTGAGTATCAAATCTTTGGGCTAGATTTCTAGTACAAATTGAATGGCAGAAAACTCAATATATATTCCCTGAGGAATTCCAAATAGAAGAGAGTCCTGAGGGTATCTAGGCAAAGTGGACTTTTCTCAAGGAAGAAGCTTTAGAACTTTCCAGCATCGTCTTCAGCTATCTGAGTTGTCCTATGAAGTGCAGTTCTGTGGCATAGAGCCCATCTTGATCTCCACCAAGTTTGGACAGTGCTGCTCTGTGTGAGCCCGAATCTCCACTGAATAGTAAATGCCTCTGCTTTTGTAGCTGTGAAACTTTCCCCACAAGTATTATAATATCTTCAATAGAGCAGGCGGGAATAATCGGCCACAGAGGGGTCTGGAAGTGATTTTAATCACTGAGAATGACATTGCAAGATGACTACAATAGTTAATGTGATGTGTAAGGTTTTATTTCACAGAACAGCAGATTTCAGTTCACTGGACAGACACAGTCTTTGGTAAAACATTCAGAGATTTGTTTGGATCTAGTAAGTTTTACAAGAGCAGCAGAAGAAAAATTCTGGCAGATATAAAAAAATCACATTTGGGGAAAAAAGGCAACCACATGAAAGAAAATGGGGGGAAAGTAATAAAAAAATTTAAATTTAATACCATACAAGAGTACCAGTATATGTTCAGTATGATTCCATGATGAAAAGTCTTGTTTTATAGACAAAATTAATTGACCTAAAGCATATTTTTGGGATTCATGATAATATCTAGAAAAGCAGCCATCATCCCTTAAAACACGGAGACAATGATCCTCTTCTCCCAACATGATCTGTTTAGGAGACTGTGTACTATTTATTCAGACTCCTGGCTGTTGATTGTAGACTGGTAAAGTGCTAGGTTTGAGGATGAAGGCTAGGGCTGGGAAGGTAAAAAGAAGCTGGAGACATAGTCTTCCTGACCTTCCAAGGTCAGAGTCAGCATCCTCTCCCCCTGCCTCTAGGACCATCCTGGTTTTCCAGCAGGTCCAGGCTGGGTGAAATCTGAGCTCTGTGATGGAATTGAGTGTAAGGGACACAAGAAGGCTAGTATCCTTGCCAGACTCTAAGACCCAGCACAGCGGGCTCAGAGATACACTGCTTCCCACCAGCCTGGCTCAGCCTCTTCCCAGAACTTGTCAGCAGCTGGTTCAGTCCCAACTTTGACCCCTTCACAGCCTGAGGTTTGGGCCACATCTTGAGCCCCAGTGGACCCTGCCCAGGTCACCTGATGCATTCCTTCTTGCCCATCCCCCACCTTCTCTCCTGGGGCCACACTACTTGAATTACCAAGTGTAATTGCCTCAGTTGCAGGCTTGGGGCCAGTGCCCTCTCCTTGACGTTGGGATGAGGGTCAAGATCACAGGGGCCATGTCCAGATTAGGCTGAGCTCCCCAGTGAGATGCTGCGTGAGGAAAGAAGCGGCCCTTGGTGATTCCTTCTCCCCAGACTCTTCAGGGAGGTTCCCTGAGAGCCAGATTGCCAGAGGCTTCCTGCTTGGGAGGCTGCCCCCACCACTTTGGACACTTACAGCCTGAGCTGTATGAATCCAGCAGGTCTCACTCCGGGGTCAGAATGGAAGTCTCCTTTGTTTTTTCATCAGTGTTATTCCTTGCATCAAAGCTGTTGGTGGCAAGTTGCCTTTACCAACTTGTGTGTTCTTCACAAAAAACACAAACGAAAACACAGAAGCAATCATTTAAGTGTTCTCCTTATTATCCCAATTATCATGGGTTCCAGAGTGCTTGATGGAAAAATTTTCAATTGTAAAAACACTCATAGAATTGGTAAAGCATACAAGAAGTTATAAAAAGCTAGTGTTAGATGCAGCAAGAGCAAACTGTGGAGAAAAATAGTAATACGTTTAGGCATTAAAACAAAAAATTTTCATTCATTAAGAGATACCATAAAAAATAACTAAATCTTCTTTTTATCAAACACACTAGTAATAATAGTGATAAATATTTATACAGTACTTCCTATATGCTAGGTACTGTTGTAAGCATGTTACACATATTAACTTATTTAATAATAGTCTCCTCATTTTACACATGAGAAAATCGAGGCACAGAGATTTTGTTTTAATTGAAAAACAAGCCATGGACCAGGAGAGTATATCCAAACCAAGTGAATGCATACACACATGGAATTCCTGCAAAACAATAAACAGAGTAAAAATAACTTAGCAGAAAACTGGACACAGGATCCGAACAGAAGAGGAGATCCAAGTCTTCTCTTAAAATGTAAAAGATGTGCGATCTCAATAGTAATTGGAGAAATGCATAGAAAATAATGGGTTAGCATTTCCACTGTATCTACCCCGTAAACTTTTAAGACTAAAAATATAAAGTGTTGGTAAGAATGTAGAACAGTGGGGGGCACATGGATGGCTCAGTCGGTAAGGGTCCAACTTCGGCTCAGGTCATGATCTCTCCACTCATGGGTTTGAACCCTGCGTCGGGCTCTGTGCTAACAGCTGACAGCCTGGAGCCTGCTTCAGATTCTTTGTCTCCCTCTCTTTTTGCCCCTCCCCCACTCGCACACTATCTCTCTCTCAAAAATGAATAAATGTTCAAAAAAATTTAAAAAAGAGAATGTAGAACAGTGGGAACATTAGTACATTACTGACAGCAGCATGGACTGCACAAACATGTTGAAGAAAATCTAACCTTCTGTGGTATCAAGTTGAATGGGCTCACCTCTTATGATACAGTAATCCCATTGCTAAACATATACTCTAGAAAATACAAGCTCCTGAGTGCAGACACATGGATTAGAATTTCTGTTGAGCAGTTAATGGCTAGCTATTGGAAACCATCTTAGTTTCAACCAACAGTAGATAAATTGTAGTTGATTCATATGCTAGCCAAATATACAGCAGTGAAAATTACTGACATGCACCTGCTAGCCCGTGTCTCTGTGTACCTCCCCATTGCCCTCCCTCCACTGCTTGCTGGGCTTACCAGACCCTTCTCTTCGCACGGTCTTACTGGGAGCAAGGCGAACACAATTAATTGTGTTTCTGTTTATTAAATTACAGCTTTTTTCCATATTTCCTCCCTGAGATTTCCCAATACCACTTTCTCCTTTTTATTTTACTTTTTTTTGAAATTGAAGAGTTTTAAAATTCTTCAGTCACATATTTATATGCAGTTGGTCGTTTTTCTCCTTCCAGGGGCTAATCACATCCACAGTGTACATGGTTTGCTTGTTTTATTCCTGGCAGGCTTATTTCTAAATCACTAGGTGGGGGATGTCTCATCATTGCCTCCATACAGGAAAAAAAGCTCCTGCACAATGTGCGGAGTTTTGAAAGAGGATTCACCCAGCACACTGTGGCAGGCAAGGGCATTCCAGCTCGAGGAATGGAAACGTGTAAAAGCACAGAGAAGTGAAACAGCTACTTGTTCCCCAAACTCTGAGCAGTTCACAAAGCCCTCAGTGTGACTGAAGCAATGTCAAGGTTAAGTCCTACTGTGGCGGTGGGGGTGTAGGTCTGGAAGAAGGAGGCTTTGTCCTTGGGAGTGGGGGAGGAAGCACATAACACAGGTATCTGACTTCCTGTCTGCAGGTTCCTGGTCTGCTTTCATCCTGCTTCCCCTAAGGTCTTTTCTTTATCACCATACCTTGATCCTGAAGACAATAGCTGAAAGGACCCCAGCTTTGAAGAATGTACTCAGACCGAACATTATTTCTTTTCTCCCCAACTGTAGTTCTTTTGAAAAAGTAGCCAGAATGGCTGAAGAGGAAGCAGGAGATGGAAGGAGGCAGCAGTCTGAGCAGTGGGGCTTAGGACAACATGCTTGTACTTATCTGGTAAATGATGGGCCGTCAGCAAAAGGTGTCAGAGTCTGAGAGTAATACATACTTCCCCTCTCACATAAACATATAAGTGTATGTATAGATAGATACCCTATATTTAGAGACATTAGATTCTCTATAAATGTATCAAGAATATATATAAATATACATACAAACAATTGCTTAGTTTACTATACTCATATACACATATGGTGTGCATATATACACATTCACATATATATATACAGTTTAGTACGTACATATAAAGAATATTATATATGCACATATATGTATATGTGTATATGTATATGTATATGTATATATATATATATATATATATAGAGAGAGAGAGAGAGAGAGAGAGAGAGAAACAAAGAAAGACAAACAGATAGAGACAGAGAAACTGGATGGATACCTACCCTATTAATGGTGCTTACCACTGAGGGCTGAATTGTAAGGGGGCTTCTACTTCCTATGTGATATCCTGCTGTGTTATTTGAATTTGATACAAGAGCATACATTGATTTGGTAATACAAAAATCTCAAAAGCATAAATATTTAGGGAACAGTATGTAGATATAGGCTAATAATGAACTTTTTTCAATGAGTTGCCCAATGTTCTAAGGAAATATAAGAGCTGTGGCCCTCGGTGGCAAGAGGCCTGGGCTGCTGGAGGATGGAGGTGGGGACAGGTTGGAAATCAGTCAGGATCCACTACAGTAGATCCAGGAGAAAACGAGGTGTGAATTATATGCACACTTTCATTACTGAGGTTTTGCTCCTACTCTTCTCCAAATGGAGAATTTGTTCCTTTACCCATTTCTCCACCTGAGATTCTGTTCAACCTTCAAAGCTGAGTTTAAATCCTAGTTTCTCTGTAAATCCTCTGCATTTCCAGCCCTTGGTAGAGTTATCCCCTTAGTGTTTCCACGGCACTCTGTTTCTTTAATTATGGCATTTCTTTCTGCCATGTTCTATCACTGGTTATTTATATCTCCTAAACAGACTGTAACGACTTTGGGGATAAGAGCCATTTCCTATCATTAAAACAAACAAACAAACAAACAAAGAAACAAAAACCACTTAACAATTTTAGTGCAAGGCTTTGCATGTCAGAGATCCTCAATAAGTGCTCATAGAATGAACATCATTAAGAAAATATTGAGATAGAAATCTTTTTAAAGCTAGGATTTCATTTTTTCTCTGTTGATGTGACTTATCATAAATCCTTTTCTCCTAATTTTATTACACTTAAATTTTAAAAAAAAGATCATAATAACCATGCCCCCGAATAAAAGCTTATTTTCCCCAGAAGTGTGATTTAATGTTACACATACCAGCATTTACTTCATGGGATTTCAACCTCTTGGTCCTAAGAATCACCATGACGGTTAAAAAAGACACATACACACACACACAATACCCTAGCGCCACTTCCAGATATTTTGGTTCAATTGGTCTGAGGTGGCCCTTATTTTAAACATCAGGTGATGTTAGCTTGTACCCAGGTTGAAGTATTACTGCTTTAGTTGATTGACTTATGCCCCTGGGGCATTTCTTGTGACATTTCTCTAACAGAGAGAAATCAAAGACTTCACATAGATTCACTAGAGATCAATCTTGGCCATCTAGCTGATCCCTGGATCCTCCTTATTTCCACCAAAATTCTAGAAATGTTTAAACTTCCCCTCACTGCCCCCACACCACACACATAGGTCAGTAGCTTTATTCTTCACTTTTTCACTTTTTTTTCAAACTTCCCTGATAATTTGACATATTATAATGAATTTTGTCTTTTTGTTTTTATAGTTCACTATGAATGCCTTTTAAATAATTCTTCCAACTTTATTGTTTCATATTTTTTCTTTAAAAAAATTTTTTTAATGTTTATTTATTTTTGAGAGAGAGAGAGACAGAGCGTGAATGGGAAAGGAGCAGAGAGAGAGGGAGACACAGAATCCAAAGCAGGCTCCAGGCTCTGAGCTGTCAGCACAGAGCCTGACACGGGGCTCGAACTCATGAAATGTGCGACCATGACCTGAGCTGATGTTAGACATTTAACCGACTGGGCCACCCAGGAGCCCCTGTTTCATATTTTTTCAAAAACATCCTAGGCATATTAAAACACATAGATACATGTGTATTGCATATATGCAAGCACACATGGACACATAGGTAAGTTTGTCTGTCCCTATGTTGTTCTGCTGCTTGGTTTTGTTTTTGAAACTTGTTCTGGGATCTTTCAAACGTAAAGATGAGCCTATAAGAAATGAACAGTTAATAAATAGTAGTGTAATTCAAATGGCCAATAAACATATGAAAATATTCTCAATCTCATTGTAATTAGAAAAATGCACATTCAAACTAGAGTAAAAATGCACTTTACATCAATCAGTCTTAAACTTTAAATGTCTGACAAGGAGAGTTGTGAGGCAATGGAGTACCAAAATACTGCTGATTTGAGTGTCAGTTAGTACAACTACTTTGGAGAACAAGTTGGTGGTATCTAATGTATTAGTTGGCTACTGCCATAATAATGCTGTGTCAAAATAAAACAAAATGAAACAAAACAAACATACACCAAAAAAACTCTTCAAGTCAGCAAAGATTTCTTAAATAGGACAGAAAAGAAAAAGAAATGAAAGAAAACTGTGATAAAATAAACTCCATTAACTCCTCATTAGCACTATTAAAAGGGTGAAAAGGGAGTCTACAGACTAGGAAAGGACATTTGCAGTAATATATTCTACAATGGACTTGTATCCAGAACATATATAGAACTCCTACAAATCAATAAGAAAAAGAAAAAACTTAAAACTAAAAATAGACAAAGATCTGAACAGTCACAAGAGAGGGTATTCAAGAGACCAATAAGCATATAAAAAGATGTTGTTCATAAATAGGTTGAAAGTAACAGGATGGAGAAAGACCTACCATGCAAACAGAAAAAGAGAACTGGAGTGGCTAAACTAATATCAAAGTAGACTTTAATATAAAAGTTTGTAGAGATAAACAGGGACATTCTATAATAATAAAAGGGTCAGGAAGATATAATAAGTATATAGATATATAGAGATATATTTACCTAAAACTGAGCCCCAAAAGTCATGAAGCAAAACTTAACAGAATTGAATGGAGAAATCGACAATTCATTATAATAGTTGGACTTGAATATGCAACTTGCCATAATGGATATAGAGCAACTAGAAAGAAAGCCAGCAAGGAAATTGAATACTTTAACAACACTATTTATCAACTAGACCTCATGGACGTGTTATAGAACAGTCCACCCCACAACAGAACACACATTTTCTTAAGTTCACATGAAACGTTCTCCAGGATGGACTTTACTGTAGGCCGTAAAACAAATCACAACAAAGCTTAAAAGACTGAAATCACACAAGGTATGTTCTCTGATAACAGTGGAATGAAATTAGAAATTAATAACAAAAAGATTTGGAAATTTTACACATATGTGAAAATTAAACAACATGGTCCTAAATAACCAATGAGTCCAAGAAATCCCAACAGAATTTAAAAAGTACTTTGAAGTGAATGCAAACAAAAATAGAACATAGCAAAACTTATGGGAGGCAACAAAAATAGGGCCAAGAAGGAAATTTATACCTGTAAACAGCTATATTAACCAAGAAGAATGATCTCAAATCTGTAGCCTAAACTCCCACTTAAAGAGACTAGAAAAAGAAGAGCATGCTACATCCAAAGCACAGACTAATGAAGTAAATAATAAATATTAGAGTGAAAACAAATGAAACAGAGGGGAAAAAAACAATAGAGAAGTTAAACAAAGCCAAAATTTGGTTCTTTGAAAGGACTTACAAAATTGAAAAGCTCTTAAATAGACCGACCAAGACAACAAGAAAAAACTAAAGTTACCAAAATCAGGGGTAAAAAGGGTCATTACCATCGGCCTTACAGAAATCAGAAAGAGTTTAAGGGCATACTATGAACAAATGCCTGTCAATAAATTAGATAATCTAGATGAAAAAGACAAATTTCTAAAAATACACAAACACTCAAGACTGACGAAAAAGTAGATACTATATAGATTAACAAGTAAAGATTGAATTAGTAAACAAAAACTACCCACCAAAAAAGCCCAGGTACAAATAGTTTCACTGCTAAATTCTACGAAACATTTAAAGAATTAGTAGAGGGATGATTGGCTGGCTCAGTCGGTGGGGCATGTGACTCTTTATCTCAGGGTTGTGAGTTCAAGCCCCATGTTGGGTGTAGAGATGACGAAGGAAGGAAATAAGGAAGAAAGAAAAGAAAGAAAGAAAGAAAGAAAGAAAGAAAGAAAGAAAGAAAGAGAGAAAGAAAGAAAGAAAAGGAAAGGAAGGAAGAAAAGGAAAGAAAGGGAAAGAAGGAAGGAAAGAAAAAGAAAGAAAGAAAGAGAAAGAAAGAAAAGGAAAGAGGGGGGAGAGAAAGAAAGCAGGGAAGAGGAAGGAAGAAAAGAAAGAAAGAATGAATGAATTAGTATAAATCCTTCTCAAAGTCTACCAAAAAACAGGAGAGACAGTATCTCCTAACTCATTCTATGATGAGTTCAGTATAATCTGATAATAAAGACAGACATCACAAGAAAAGAAAACCATAAACCAATGTCACTTATGAACACGGGTGCAAAAATCCTCTGCAAATACTGGAAAAGTAAATCCTACATCATATGAAAAGGATTATACACCATGACCAAATGGGATTTATCCCTGAGAATGCAAGTTTGGTTCAACATATGAAAGTCAATCAATGTAATACATCCTATTAATAGACTAAAGGAAAACCACAGGATCATTTAAATAGAGAAGCAAAAAAAACACTTGACAAAATCCAATACATTTTCATGATAAAAACACTCAACAAAATAGGAAAGAAGGAAACTTCCTCAGCCTGATAAAGGTCATCCATGAAAAACCCATTGCTAAAATCCTACTTACTGGTAAAAGACTGAAAACTTCTTCCCTAAGATCAGAAACCAAGACAAAGATGTCCCTGTTCTCATCATTTCTATTTAACATTGTACTGGAGGTTCTGGCCAAGCAATTAGGCAAAACATGCAAACAGAAAAAAAAAAGGAATCAAGACAGGAAGTGTCTTGAAGGGGAAGTGAACCGCCTTCTCTTACCCAACCCCAGGTTTGCCCCACCACTCAAAAGACCAATATTCAAGAGACAAGCTTTGATTGGAAAAGGAATTTGAGCTTTATTCAGGACAGCCACCTGGGGAGAAGGCCGACTCTGTCCAAAAGCCAGGTCCAGAGTTTCTGCCTGGTCCAGGGGTTTTTTAAAGGGGATTGGGGTAGTTAACCGGCCAAGGGAGTGCAGTGGCCTGCGACATGTCCTGATCACGCGCAGACTCCGTGTTGCCAGCTACAAACGTTATCTCAGGGCTCATGGGTTGTGCCTGGGGGTCCAGTTCCTGTTTTCTGATGTGCAGGAGTGCTCTGTTCTTTCCTCAAAGGAGGGCAAGGTCTACAAAAACACAAAGGGAGGTTAGTAAAATTATTTGTGTGACCTAAAAAAGCAAAGCATTTTGCTAAAAATTTGCTAGGCTAATCAGAAAGCCGAGGTAGCTAATCAGAAAGCCGAGGCAGCTTCAGACAGGCTTGCAGGCCTCTGAGGCCTGGGAACCTTCCAGTCCTTTGCTGTTCAAGGCCTGTGGTCTGTCTGCCATGAATCCAGGGACTTAGGTCAGCACGAAGGAGCGCGTTAGCTTGAAGCAAGTTAATCCTCAGGACCGGTTGGAGTGTGGTTACACTTCTATTTGTAGATGACATGATTCTGTACAGAGCAAACCCTAGAGAATCCACCAAAAAACGATGAAAGCTGATAAACAAGTTAATTCGAGGAGCAGGATACAAGAATACTATATGGAAATCAGTTGAATTTCTATATACTAGCAATGAGCAATCTGAAAATTATATTAAGAAAACAATTTCATGTAGCACAGCATCAGAAAGAATAAAATGGGAATACATTTACTTGAGGAAGCACAAGACTTGCAGACTGCAACAACAACGCATTCTTAAAGAAAAAGCAAAAAGGATCTAAGGAAATGAAAAGACATGTGGTGTTTATATATTGGAAGACATGATATTGTTAAGATGACAACAATATGCAAATTGAACCATAGATTCAATATGATCTGTACAAGAATCCAACTGCCTTTTTTGCAGAAACGGACAAGCTGTTCCTAAAATTCATATAGAAATGCCAAATGATTTTGAAATGGTTGGTGTCCATCTATAAGAGAAGGGGAAAATAAATCTTGGCATTTTTATTAAAAAAATTTTTTTAATGTTTATTTATTTCTGAAAGAGAGACAGAGCACAAGCAGGGGAGGGGCAGAGAGAGAGGGAGACACAGAATCCAAAGCAGTCTCCAGGCTCCGAGCTGTCAGCACAGAGTCCCGACACAGGGCTCAAACTCACGGAATGGGAGATCATGACCTGAGCTGAAGTCAGACGCCCAACCGACTGAGCCACCCAGGCGCCCCAAACCTTGGCATTTTTATACAATGGCATACTACACGGAAATAAAAAAAGCTACTTCAACACTCAACAACATAGTTGACTTTCACACACATAAGCCTGAGCCAGGCACAAAAAAGTTCACAATAGAAGTATTCTAAGTTCTATTGGTATGAAATTCAGAAACAGGCAAATCTATGATGTCAAATGTCAGAAGAAGGTTAGCTTTAGGGAGTGGTATTGACTGGAAGGGGAATGAGGGAGCCTGCTGGTATGTTGGAAATGTCTCATACCTTGATTTGGGTGGTATTTATCTGGTTGTCTACATATTAAAAATTCATTGAGGGGTGCCTGGGTGGTTCAATCGGTTAAGTGCCCGACCCTCACTTTCCGCTCAGGTCATGATTTCATGGTTGGTGAGTTTAAGCTCCACTCCAGGCTCTCTGCCCATGACTTGGAACCTGTTCGGGATTCTCTCTCTCTCCCTCCTTCTCTGCCCCTTCCCCACTTGTACTTTCTCTCTCTCTCTCTCTCTCAAAATAAATAAATAAACTTAAAAAAAAATCATTGAACTATACCGTTAATATTAGAGACCTTATGCACTGTCCTGTAAATGTTAGACCTTAATATAACATAGGAAAATCAGAAGTTTAAATCTCTTCACTTTGTGTGACACCTGGTTGGCTCAGTCTGTGGAGTATGTGACTCTTGATCTTTAGGTTATGAGTTCGAGCCCCTCCTTGGGGCTAGAGAATACCTAAAAGTATTCTCTTGGGTGTAGAGAATACCTAAAAATAAAATCTTTAAATTCCTTCACTTTGCCATATGTGTATGACACTTTGTGTCTCATCTCAGTTTCTCTACTGTGTTAATTAATCTCACCGTCTATAAAGAGTTTTGATAAAGATCATAGCTATGGTGTTTATTGAAAATGTGGATTCTTTGGTCCCATTCTAGATCTGCTGGATTGAAATCTGTAGGGAAGAGACTCAGGACAATGATTTTTAGCACAGAAGCTGGAGAGGCACTGCAATAGGGAGAGCATCAGAGAGTCTGCACCACACCAAAGGCCTGGGCCCACCCCATCCCCCACCCCAGCTCTAATCAGCTCCTCTGTAGCATTTTCAAACCAAGGCCAGGCAGAAAAATTGAGAGTCATTGTGTATTGTTTCAGCCTTGATGTGGGGGAAGAAGACTGTCCGTCCTCTAAGCCTTGGCAGGACATGCCTGTCGGATGTGCCTTTGTTTGGGTTCAAAGTTCCATCCCTTTTTTGCTCCTTTGCAATATAAAGGAATTCAAGTGTTTCACTGGATTTTTTCCCCCTCCCTAATCATCCTGGTTGAGCTGGAGTATTCAGAGTTTCACAGGTTTTTGTTTGTTTAGTTTTGATTTTTGGGTTTTGAAGTTGGAGTAAAGGAGTCTTTGCTTTATGTTTTTTTTTTCTTTTTAAAAAAATTTTTTTAAATGTTTATTTTTGAGAGAGTGAATGACAGAGCGCTAGTGGGAAACAGGCAGAGAGGGAGGGAGACACAGAATCCAAAGTAGGCTCCAGGCTCTGCGCTGTTAGTACAGAGCATGACGCGGGGCTCAAACACAGGAATCTCAAGATCATGAACTGAGCTGAAGTAGAATGCTCAACTGATTGAGCCACCCAGGCGCCCCCTGCTTTATGTTTTTATTTTCTTCTCTTTTTCTTTCTTTCTTTTTTTTTTTTTTTTTTAAGATTTATTTACTTTTGAAGGAGAGAGAGACAGAGCGTGAGCCGGGAGGGGCAGAAAGAGAAGGAGACACAGAATCCGAAGCAGGCTCCAGGTTGTGAGCTGTCAGCACAGAGCCCGACGCGGGGCTCGAACCCCCAAACTGTGAGAGCATGACCTGAAGCCGAAGTTGGACCCTCAACCTACTGAGCCACCCAGGCATCCCTGGCTTTATGTTTTTCTTAATTACAGTATCTATGACTTCCATATGCAACTCTTGGACAGCATTTTATGTTCCACCATGATCTGTAGGACAGAATTTAGTTGTTAATTGAGTCCCTTGTGCAGGCAGCTGACATGAAGAAAGCCAGCCAGTAATGTGGCCTCCTTGTACTTTGAAATATTTTTCGAAATCAGCACATGAAGCTGGTGGTAGGGGTGTTGAATAGGTGTGTAGGAAAGTGAATAAAGGTGGGGGTGAGATTATAAGGGCTCTATCTTTAGTAAACACAAGTGTAAGTACTGTATACCTTTCAATTAGTAGGGTGTTTGCATAACAATGTTCTCAGGGTGTGGAACGTGCCACCAAAACCCAAAATAGTGGGCTGGAGATTTATTTTCATTTAAAATGAGTTATATCTTCTTATGGAGCTCCATAAAGGCCGATCCCAAATTATCCTGGATCTGCTCGCCAGTGTTCATGATCCTTCGCCTAATATAGTTAGGATCACCTCAGTGTAGAGTAATACTACATTTTGTTCAAAAAAGGTTCCTCTTCAGGATAGACAAGTTAGAAAAAGGCACCCCTTCTTCTCTCTGATGAGGCCTAGAGTTAGGAGGCTTGGCTTGACACACAGAGCCCCTGCAGGGTTGCAGTCTTTTCTGGTGCCCTCTGTGGTGTGTGGCCTTGTGTAGGGCCCAGTGTGTGTGGAACCAGTGGAGCAATGACAGTATTGCATGCATTCCCAGAACCTCTCTCTCTCTCTCTCTCTTTAAAAAAAATTTTTTTTGAAGTTTATTTTTGAGAGGGGGGAGGGGCACAAAAAAGAGGGAGACACAGAATCCAAAGCAAGCTCCAGGCTCTGAGCTGTCAGCACAGAGCCCAACACGGGGCTGGAACCCACGAACTGTGAGATCATGACCTGAGCTGAAGTTGGACCCCCAACCTACTGAGCCACCCAGGCGCCCCGCCCAGAACCTCTCTTTCTCCACATATTGGCTCTGCTAGGGCAGTGGGCAAGGACTGAAGTACAGGGACTCATTTATTATGAGACTAATGGGGCAGAGGCCTTTACCCCGCTATACAGGAAGAGAACCTACTCAGCCTGTTTTGGAGTTGTCCCTCCTTTCTGACTGTGGACACGTTGGCCCCAGAATTGCAGAAACTCTGGGCACTTACGACTCCATCTAAAACCCCCTGCAGTAGGAGAGCCAACTGAACTGCAACCTGGCTTCCAGCAGCCCCAGACCCTGGAATGATCTGGCCCTGCTTAAGTTCCTGTCTGGAAAAGCTCACGGCTAACAAGAGACTTACTGTTTGTTCCAGCCAACACCTGACCAAATGCCCTTGACCTCCCTTTCTTAGAGCACTTATTAAAAAAAAAACAACCCACAAAACTTCCAGTTGTAAATCCTTCTTCTGTCCCTTTGAGATGTGCGTGTATCTCCTACAACCCAGGAATGTCTTTTCCAAAAACTTGAAAGCCATTTCTTTGAAATGTAATAATCCAGTTAATAGGACCTCTGTCTCCCAGGCTCTGTGGGAAGTAGAAGCCTAATTTGGATAAATTCCAGTCCACAGACACAGATGGATGAATCACCTTGACATTAACCGATACTCTTGCCTACTTTTTGTAACTTTTCACTGCTCCAGCTGTGATCAAAATCCCCTTGTTCCTCCTCCCTCCTCCCTCATTGAATTGAACTATGGTGAGTTGGCTTCTTGGTGAGTTACAGATGGAGACTACCCCAGTGGAGTTGTAACCCAAAGAAAACTTTATTTGCAGCAAATAAGATCACGGGGAATAACTTCGAAAGCCATGACTCCCTGAGCAGGGATGGATGTGTTCCTTTAATTTACGGTTTAGGATGAATATTCAGAAAGGGGAGCTTTGTCATTGCTTGGAAAGGCTGGCAGAAGGTTGCTCAAGCATCCTTAGAAAACGTGCCTATATACAAGCATCCTCTGTTATGTTAATGAAGCTCGTGCTCCTTCTTTAGCAGAGAATTTAATGTTACAGTGAAGCCGAGGTAAATGGCAGACAAAGGGAAGGGGCTATGGGCACACTCTGAGAGTTGGTATAAACTAGATGGGGTCTTGGGCTCCTTATCTACAGTAAGGAATGCAGGGCATTGCTTACTTTTGAAATGCACTTCGAGTTTTACCATTGATTTACTGTCTCTGATATGGTTAGACTATTTCCTGGCCACGTAGAGCCTGTTAGTTTTTGCATTCCCTTTGTTCCCTTAAAATCTTAACTACCGGGGTTTTTGCATCTCTTTGTAGTTCTGATACCTCCAAGGAGGTTCCACAAGTTGTGTTCTAGGGCAGGAACGTGGGCGGGGACAGATCGTGGAAAATAAGATGATTTGTCCTGTGTTACAAAATCTATGTCTGGTCTTTCTTTTTCTGGGGACCACTAACTCTTTCTGCTTACAGTTCTCTTTTCAAAATGTTCAGTCACCTCTGCACAAATCAGAACTGAGGTCAGTTCTTTCGCCCGACCACAATAGTTACTGAATAAAATCTGTTTTTACCCGCTTTAGCCAGTGAAGTTTTATCTTTGATAGTTCTTAAACCAGCCCTTACCCGCTTCTTTCTATGAAAGTAATATAACTTGCTGTAACTTAATGTTCTAGTACTCATATTTTTCCATGTTGCTATCTAGTTTCCATAAACATAGTACTTTTTTTTTTTTAAGTTTTATTTGTTTAAGTAATCTCTACACCTAACACAGTACTGGAATTCACAACCCGTGAATTCGATCAAGAGTTGAATTCTCTTCTGACTGAGCCAGCCAGGTACTGCCCACAAATATAATACTTAATCACTGCACAGTATGGGTTATGTGCTATAAATTTCTTAACCAAAAACCCAATAGATTTTTTTTACTATAAAAGAACTAAGCGTTCACCATGGAAAATGAAAAACCTACTAAAACAAAATATACATCACCTATCTAGTAATCCTCCTACGCTGTTTTGCCTCTTCCTAATCCATTTTCCAACTTTTGCTGTTAACATTTCAATATATGTCCTTATGGCTTATATATTCTCTGAATATATCCTTATGATTAAGCATCATATTAAAAGCAAAAGTGAGATCTTAGTTTTTAAACAGATGTCTTTTCTACTTAATATTTTCTGATGTTATTAAATATTGTTCATAAATGCAATTTATTTTCAGAAATGCAATTAAAAAATAACACAACATTGCATTTTTGGTACATTGGATGTGCCAACATTTATTTCGCAACTTCTTGGTGGGCTTTCCTGTCCTTTCTCCACCACCAGTACTTCTCTATTACAAACAATATTGTAAACAAATCTTTGTGCTTATCCTTAATTAGTTCCTTTGGATAAATTCTGAAGAGAGCATTTAAGTCCACTGAAGATCAGCTCCTTTTTCTTTTGGCTTCTGTAACACCACAATTTCCCTTTCCTCTCTCGTCACATCTTTATTTAGACTCTTTATTTAGATCATCAAAATCTAAATCCTATTAGATTTTGGCTGGGCATGTGTTTTTTCTCCCATTCTTCCTCAGCAAGCTCACTCATCCCATGGCTTCTATGACCATTCCTGGGCTGATGGCTTTTCATCTAAACCTTCAATTTAGATATGTCCTCTGAGCTCCAGTTCTTAAAGATCTGTTTCATGTGTCTCCACTTGGGTATCTCACAGCACATAACCAACATAGCCAAGGGGCACCTGGGTGGCTCAGTCTGTTGAGTGTCTGACTCTTGATTTCTGCTTGAGTCATGATCCCAGGGTTGTGGGATCAAGTCCCGTGTCAGGCTTCATGCTGAGCATGGAGCCTGCCTATGATTATTTTTCTTTCTTCCTTTGCCTCTCTTCCCCGCGCAAGCGCTCTCTGTCTCTAAAAGAAACAAACAAAAACAAAACAAAAAAAAAAAAAAACAAGCAAACAAACTCAACACAGCCAAAATGGAATTCATGATTTTTACCTCCCAAATCCTCATTCTCCAGTGATTCCTATTTTAGTGAGCAGCACCACTAAAATCCACCCAATGGTTCAAGCCGAAATTTTGATCTTGCTTGTCTTCTCTATTACATGGCACATTTTGTCAAGTCTTGCTTGACTCTACATCTCACCTTTAAGCTTTAGAATTCATGTACTTCTCTTCATTCTCACGGTGGGCTCTAGACTAGACTCTCATCAGTCTGTGTCAGTTCCATAATTGGCTCCTTGCCTCCGGTCTTATTTTCTTCAACTCATTTTCCACATTGCAGCCTGAGAAAATCTGCTAAAATGCAAGTGTGGTTATGACACTCTGAAATTTAAACTCTTTAAATGGCTCTCCATTGCCTTTGGGATTGAGTCCATACTCTTTATCGTGGCTGACCAGGGCTTTTTAAAAGAATAACTGGTCCTGCCTGTTTCTCCAGCCTCATTTCTTGACACTCTACACTCTGCTAAAAGCCTTGGTTGTCTTCTCAGTTCTGCTAGTAAGCCATTGTTCTACAGGCCATATTCACATTTCTAATTGGT
The DNA here is from genome assembly GCA_028646485.1 of Cryptoprocta ferox. Taxonomy (NCBI): domain Eukaryota; kingdom Metazoa; phylum Chordata; class Mammalia; order Carnivora; family Eupleridae; genus Cryptoprocta; species Cryptoprocta ferox. Next base: position 50,410,308 of record CM053572.1, on the reverse strand, counting down.
CTGCCTGTCTCATTCATCGATCGCATTACCACATCACAGAGTCCATCTAGTGCAGTGCCTGACATAATAGACATTTTAAAACACATGTGTTGAGTTAATAAATGTATAAATATTGGGTGTGAGGATGTTAATACATGCATTTTCTAGAAGCTGGATATATGCTAATTGAGAAGAGGTATAGTTAAGTCTATGGTCTAATGTCTAAGTCTAGAGTAATTGAGAACAATGGTCAAATTCCTGCTCTATACCTTGGGTCAATTTCCATATCTCTCTAAACCTGTTTCCTCATCTTTGTAATGAAGATATAGTATCCACTGCAAATAGATAGTGTGAGGATTAAGCAAGACACCTGAGGTAAAATGTTTAGTACTTCAAGGGAGGAAAACTTTCCTTTCTTTTAAGTTCTTCAGTTGCTCTAATAATTAAATTGACATAAGGCAGATTAAAAGGAGAAAAACTTAATTACATAAATAGGAGCCCCAAAGAGACATGAGAGGTATTGTCTCTCCTGTCAATACCTCCTTGACAGGTATTTGAGGTTCATATACTATCCTGAGCTAGAGAGAAGAGGATAAAAGTCTGGGATTTCCAAGGGAGAAAGATTGTTCATAGGGAGATGGGAAAAGCTATTTGGTAACCAATGTTTGTCATGCCATGAGGAGGAGTCTTATATTAAAAAAAAGTTAACTTTGGTAATAGCTCTCTTCCTGGTACAGGCTTTCTATCTAACTTTTTTAGGGCAGTTAAAGAGGAGGTAAAAAGTTCTTTTTGAGTCTCTTGGGCCTTGATTGTCTTTAGCTCCAAATAATATGCATGCCAAAGTGGTACATTCTGGGGTGGCCTGCTTTGAACCCCATCAGTACAATATCTGGCATAGAAGCGTTTATAAATGTAATCCAACAATAATGACAATGAAGATTATGATACATTACCTCCAGATGGGTGTTCCCTTTTGCATGCCAACCTATTATACTATTTAGCTGTTTCAGTAAGCCTTCTCAGTTGCTATTGGCAATTAAAAATAATTCCTCCTATTGCCTGCAATAAGAAAGGCAAACATTTTGCATTTCTTTGATTAATAGCAGTATACCTATTATTAGACACTCATGGTATTTATACATTTTGGCGGTCTTATGGAAAAAAAGTGCTTCAGGGGTGCCTGCCTGGCTCAGTTGGAGGAGCACGTAATTCTTGATCTCGGTATTGTGAGTTTGATCCCCACATCAGATACAGACATTACTTAAAAACACTTAATAAATGTAAAAAAAAAAAAATGGCTGGGGCGCCTGGGTGGCTCAGTCCATCAAGTGACGACTCTTGACCTCACAGTTCGTGATATCGAATCCCCTATCGGGCTCTGTGCTGAGAGCTCAAAGCCTGCTTGGGATTCTCGATCTTTCCTTCTTTCTGCTTTCCCCTGCTTGCATGCACCCTCTCTCTCTCTCTCTCTCTCTCTCTCTCAAAATAGATAAATAACCTTTAAATAAACAAATTTTTTAAAAAGGCTAAAAAATGCTTCCATGACATCCTCATGAACATAACTTTTTTTTCTTCCTAAAAGAGTTCTTCAGATAGATTTCCAAGAGTAGTGTTATGGTAACACATTTACATTTTCAGAAGTTTTGATATGTATCTGCAGGTTGCTTTCTGTAAAGGACAGACTACTTCTAATTTTATGATGCCTCCCTAAATCCTGAGTCTTCTACTTGTTTTTAATTAAAAATGAAAAACATAATTATACTTTTCTTCTTTTTTAAAAAAAATTTTTTTTATGTTTCTTTATTATTGAGAAAGAAACAGAGCATGAGTGGAGGAGGGGCAGAGGGAGAGGGAGACACAGAATCTGAAGCAGGCTCCAGGCTCTGAGCTGTCAGCACAGAGCCCAACACAGGGCTCAAACTCATGAACCGTGAGATCATGACCTGAGCCAAAGTCGGACACTTAACTGACTGAGCCACCCAGGCACCCCGTTTTTCTTTATATCCTTTTTGTATATGGCATCGTGATCACTTTGGCCAGGAACTTGTTTCTAGATGACTGTCATCATTTCTAGACAGTTACTTGTCAACTTTTCTCACAGTGATATTAGAGACTTCCTGCGGTCATATGTGAAATGTGTTAAAAATGAAATGCACTACATGATTAAAGATATTCTTTTCATAGTCAAAAACTGGTGTGGCTTTTTTTTCACCAAGTACTAGGTAGGTAAGTTACTGATTTCTGCAGAATGCAGTTACTTAATACAGCAGCAAAATCAAATAATGATGTCTCTATAGTATAGGATATATACTGTAGAAGAACGTTCCTTTTTTTTTTTTTCCCAGCTATATCAAGAAGACAGTGTTTAACTTTGACTTTTAGTTAGGGTAGCATTTGTTGGCAAGTAACAGAGAAGACTGGAGGCAGGCAGTGTGGAATTGGTGTGGCAGCTCCAGAATGTCATCATTGTCCCAGGTTCCTCTCTCTTGGCTCTGGTATAGTTACACATGGATTCCATTCCTTTGGTCAGCTCATGGCTTCAAGATGGCTGCTCTGATTCCAGATATGTCTTCCTCCCAAGCAGGAAGAAGAAAAAAGTACAGATGGCAAAAGGCAACGGGATATCTGAATCTGTCTTTTTTTTTTTTTAAATCTATCAGAAAAACAAAGGTTTCTGGAAAGCAATACTGAACAACCTTTTGTTTACATTCCGTTGGCCACAATGATTGTATAGCTTTCCCCGTTGCAAGGGGAATCTGGGAAGGAAAATAGTTTTAGTTGGGCTCATTGCCACTCTGAACAACATGGGGGCTGTGAAAGAAAAGTGGGGGGAATGGATATTAACTAGGCAACTTGGCAGTATCTGCCATAGATGTAAATATGTATATATATAATTTTTCATTAGTAATATGAAAAATACCACGTTATTTCCCTTAAACCCAAACTGAACTTACAAAATACTTACTCTGTGATTAAGCTTCTGTTTCATATTAGACCAAACCAAACTAGAAGAAACAAGTGTAACTGGACTTCTCAAATCTGTTATTTCTCTTGTTCTTTAGGTTCTTTCCACTTGCCTCCCTCAACCCCGTGCATAATATCACTCAGGAATTTGAAATCTGCAGACAGTAGTAGTGCCTGACAAAGAAAACCCCAGCTAAAAACTGCTGCATTTAATCATGAAAGCATTCCTGTGACATATTTCATACACCAGAGAAAGAAACAAAGCATTCTAGGGCATGGAGTCCCTTTTCTTCTGGTGCAAGGAGGAAGGATTGCCTTCTCCCTTCTCCTTTGCCATGGCTGACATTATTAGCTAACTAGTTAACTAATAAGCTAATATTTTAGATCTGGAAGTCTCTGGGCTGCTTCATCCATTAAAACTTGCCTACTGGGATTTTAGGAATTTAAAACATATATACTCTATATATTAGATCCTAGTTCTACACATTTTAGTCTAATGGAGGGTCAAAGATGGTAGTAAGTCTTTTCTGGGGAATCGTATTTCTTTCATAGACTAAGTAAATATAAATATAAATAAAACTTATAATTATGCTCTGGAAACTGGAAAAAAAACTTGGGAGAGCAATTACCCTTAAAAGATGTAGAAAGGTTTATTTTTTTAAATTTTATTTATTTATTTATTAAAAATAGTTTCTTAATGTTTATTTATTTTTGAGAGAGAGAGAGTGAGAGAGAGCAAGGGGGAAGGGCAGACAGAGAGGGAGACACAGAATCTGAAGCAAGCTCCTGGCTCTGAGCTGTCAGCACAGAGCCCGACGTGGAGCTTGAACTCATGAACTATGAGATCATGACTTGAGCTGAAGTCGTATGCTTAACTGACTGAGCCACCCAGGTGCCGCCAGAAAGGTTTAAAAAAAATTTTTTTTTGCCTTTCAAAAACTAACAGATGATACAGTCTTGTTTAACATATATGAGGAAGTCTTACAAGTTTTTCTCTTCATGTCCAGAAAAATACCACTAGATCTAAGAAACTATTTAAACATGAAGACAATGGGAATTTGATATGTTTTAGGGCTTCAAAAGCAAAATCCAATCATATGGCATAGGATTTTGTGCACATAAAAAGTGGTATAGAATACTCGTTAAGGATGTGTGCCATTGAGCCAAACTGCCAGAATTATTAGCTGTGTGACCATGGGCTAATTACTTAGCTTTTCCATGTGCCTCAATCTTTCTCAGGTTAAATGTGGACAATATTAGTATGTACTTCAAAGGATGATTATGAGAAATAAATGAGTTAATTTCCACAAAGAAGTTAGTAGAGTGAGTACCTGACCATTTGTTACCAGTCAAAAACATTAGCCATTATTTTTGCCATTAGGAACTCTCTTTTCCAGTGCTATATAAGGGCTCTTTCTGGGTCATTTGTGTAAGCAACCTCCAAAATCCAGTTGTCGCAATCTTCTCTTAATATAGTAGTTCTACCCCTGGCTCAGTCAGAAGAGGCTGCGACTCTTGATCTCCGGGTCATGAGTTCAAGCCCCACACGGGAGGTAGAGATTACTTAAAAAACAACAACAACAACAACACTAAAAATGCAATGGGAACACTCAGCATGTTTCCTTCTGCTTATAAACTTAACCAAAGTAATAATTAGAGCAAGCATACACAACAACAAAATCCAAAGCAATAATCCTTTTACTCTCTATAAAACTTTTTAGACCAAAGCCTCAAATAGATTTCAAAATGTTTTGGTAGTTATTTACAGCATGTATTAATCTGATAAAGGCTCACATTTAGTTCTTTGCCCACTAATTGCTCACGGATTCTCAATAATATGGGTAAACAGGCAAGCAACATTTAATGAATCGTGGCCAAAGAGGTAAGTAAATGATTTTTTTTTTCTTTAACATCCAGGACCACATAATGCCCCAAGTAGAGAAAAGAGAATGAAGTCAGAGTGTCCTCATGGAACACTCTTCACATAAGTAGGAGACAGCACTTCTTCAGTGGTTCTCAGAAGGCAGGATCCTTGCCACAGGGAGACAGCTGGGTTTAGCTGCCTGGATGGGGCCACTGGACTCTTTTATAGGGCTAGGTGTAGTTCTGATGCCTACCGGAGTGGCCAGACATTGGGGAGAAAGGCTGCTCAGGCACAAGTACTCACCTACAAAAATTATGGCTAAAAGTCAGTCACGCCCATGATTTCAAACATTCTGAACAAGTTGTTCCAGCTAGCTTTGTACTGAGGCCTACAGCTTCAACAACTGTAGCCTCTGGTAACAAAAAGAAGATCTTCCCAAAGTGGCAATTGTTTGGGATTACCCTGGAGACTCCTACTTATATACAGGTCTAAAAATAGAAAAAGGATTTTATAACTTCATTCATTCAACATTTGCTGTGCATAAAAACTATTCAAAATTTCTTCTCAATTAGTTCTAGTTTATTAATGTCCACTAAAAATGGTAAATCTTTCGTATGTAACATTTATGATTTCTGCTAAATGTTACAAATTAAACATCGTAGATGTGAGCTTATTTTTTAAGAGCAACTCGGGGCAGAAAAGCCTATCCGATTACAAAAACATTTGAGTCCGGTGTGTCTCTATCAACAAGTCTTCTCTGAAGTATTTATTGATCTTGTTGATCACTATTAAATTTGCGAAAAATTGGTATTGTGATTGTTAAGTATTTTTGAGGCGTGAAAGAAACCATTTGAAATTTACTGGGTGAGCTGAAAACGACGCCACAGCTCTTGGATGGGAAGTTTGTTTTCCAGAGTTTATGTATAAAAGGAAGTCCTAAAATTACATAGAATACTGATCCTCGATACCTTTCTTAAACATAGTTAAATCACGGCATGCATTACTTTTAAGAAATCTACCATGCTTTGAATACTTCAGAACATATCTTTCTTTCATCGGAGTGTAGTTAGCAAAAAAGGCCCTGAAATGAGGGGGAGGGAAAGAGGAAGACAGGAGGGTGGGGCCGCCCTCCTTCTGGGTCTGGGTTAGTTTGCTTGTCCTACATTCTGAAAGAGAAAAGGTCAACGCCGGAATTTAGTGATTCCTTATTATCTTAAGATGGAAGTCGTGGCTCCTGGGCTCGTCTCCTGTGCATGGAGAGCTCGACTTCCTTTTCCCTTGCAACCTCCTAGGTAGCTGTGGGTTTAGGAAGGAGGTGGCGGGGCGCAGGCCCACGGTCCTTGCCCGCGCCCCCTGCATCCGAGTCCAGAGGCCGGGATGAGTTGGCTCACCCAGTGTAAATTCTGGGAGGGCGCGCGCCATTGCCAGGCTGGAGGAGATCTCCCCTGGGGTGTGCAAACGGGATTCTGCTAATGTTGACATTGAAGGAATACGCAAATTCAGCGTCGTAGTTCCCGCAGCTTACCCGCACCTATTTTTATATCTAAGCCAAGGTCACTCTTTAATACCCGGCCACAGCCCTGGGCTGGGGCGTCGCGCTCTGCCTTGTGATGGCGGCCCAGGCGGGCCGAGCGGGCGCCTGGGGCGAGGCGGGGGCCGCGCGGCGCCCCCCGGCTGGCCGAGCCCGCACCTGCCCCGAGGCCGTCTGAAGGCCGGGCCCGGAGGGAGGCAGGGCGGCGTCCCCGGCGCCGAGGAGGGGCCGCGCGGCGCGGGCGGGGGGATTCGCGGTGGGCGCGGGCGCTGCGCGGCAGCAAAGCCTGGAGGCGCTGCGGCGCCAGTGCGTCACGCCGGCGGAGGGCACGGTGGGCTGCGGCCGACCCGCCGACTAGGAGCCGGGCGTCGGGGGCGAGGGTGAGGCGGCGGCACCCGCCCTGGCAGCCGCGAGCGACGCGGCCCGGGACCGGCCGGGGGTCGCCAGCGAGCCGCCGGCTCCATTCATTCCCGCGGCTCCGCCTCCTTTCCCGGGCTCCGGTTGCTCCGGAGGCGCGTCCGAGGTGAGTGCGCTGTCCGTCCCGGGCGGGGGCCGCGGGCTGAGGCCGAGGCTGCCGCGCCCGACCCCGCGCCCCGCCGGCCCCGGCCCCGCGGCCCCGCGGGCTGCGACGCGGGCCGCCGTGTGGACTCGGCCGCGGCGCAGGCCCACGCCGGCCTCCCGGGCCCTGGGCGCGCGTCCAGCTGCCGGCGGCCGGCCGCGTCCCCCGAGGGGCGTGTGGCGCGCCCCCAGGTGTGCGGGCCTCCGCGTCAGCGCCACCATTTTGTGTGAGGGAATGCCGCCTTCTTCCTTGACTGGCCTGGGATCGGGTTCGGCTCCCCAGCCGCTGCGCGCCGAGCCCCCTCCCCTCCCACTGCGCCCCACCTGGAGCCCGGCCGCGCTCGCCCGTTGCCCTGGCTCGGTGGAAAGCGGACCTGGTGAGGCTGCGCGCTCAGGCGTTTAGGCTCGGGTTCAGCCACGTAGGTGGCCTCGGGAGATGCTCTGACCAACTCCCTTGCATTTAACCTCTTTGGGATAGATATTGTATAGATTCTCTTCTAGAATGCAGGTCCTTGCAATTTTGTTCCCATTCTTAGCTGCCCATTGTGCAGCTTTTCGAGGCCTGTGCCCCCAGGAGATCGGTGGGTGAAGCATGGAGTCCTGGGTTGTTTATGCCTCAGGGATCTGGATTGCATTTACTCCTGTTACTGTGCTTTGGGAGAAATGATGAAACCTCGATTCTGGAAACTGGTGTGGGTCTCTTAGATTATTTTAGATTATTAGATTCTAAAATAACCACCTGATGCAGCCCCCCGCCCCCTTTGAGAGATCCTTTCGACACATCAATTAAAATGGTCAAGTGTGAGGATTTTTGAGGGGGTTGGGGCTGAATGAACAGGTTACTCAAAGACTACCGGGAAGGAAAAGTTGTAATTGTGAGTCAGAACTGTTAGACCATTTGTCATTTTCAGGGTGGCTCAGAATTTGGTAATTCTTGTTTTGATTTCTGGCGAATGTACCTGAGTACCTAGTGGATTATACTTGTGCCGTTTGTATTTTATCACTGCATCACAGACAGGGATTAAAACAGCATGGTGGCTGTTGCATAATGCACACGTTTGGGCCTTGGAGGGAAATCACCAAATGGATCTGGGTTTGGTGTACCATGTCTTATTTGCTTGCATTGATAGCATACAAGGTGAACCGGTTATCTTTGCAAACTGTAGCTTGTTTTTCTCCTATAGGAGAATAGATTTTTAGTGCCTAATATGGACCAGACTGAGTTTTCTAGTTGAGGGCGGTGGGGCATAGGATAGGGAATGAAATAGTGAGAGGAACCTGGGAAACATTTATGTGTGGTAAGCCTTAACACTACAAAGATAAAATACCAGTCTTTGAATGAAAGCTTGTAGGTGTCACAGTAGCCTCCTTTTTTTGAATTTATGATGAGGGTTGGCTTAGGGAATTTAGAAATAGATTATGACTAGTGATATGAGCCTGCTGCATGAGTGATTATAATAACCTACGATGCTTTACCTGTGGATTTAAGGTTCTACAAAGTTTCAAACTAGTCTGGCCTGAAATTAGTCCAAAATAGTATTAGAATCGTTACAAATGGTATCATTTTCTCATAAAGGTATAGTGTATGTCCAAGGACTTAACTCTTGAATCAGAGAGAAGAAAGTATTTTATAATTAGGTGCTCTTGAGAGTAAAATGTCATTGTCACTCTCCTTATGTAATTACTCTTAACTTTTTTTGAATAGTTGAAGACTCTTCCATTAATTCTTTATAAGCAAGTGATTTCATATCATGTACCCTTCCTAGCAGAAATGTCCTGCCTCTCATAAATGACATGTTCCAGGAGGAGAATTATGGAGGTGAAAGAGACCTCAGACATGGAGAGACGAGTCTTGTTTTAGGAAACTTACGGAAGGACAAATTGTTTTCTAGGGGTTTCAGGTGCCCTGATTGGATGTCTCTTAGGTCCATGGGGAACGACGTTGTTCCTCTGAGCAAGTTCAGCTCTGAGCCAGACACAGTTCGTACACCTTTACATTAATTCTGTAAATACACAGGTTATAGAGGTTCACTGAATTGGTACTACTGTATTTTATTAACTCTAGTTTGGATTAAGGTAGTTTGAGGTTTTGAGCATCATGGTATCAATGTTTGAGAAATTGAAAAGGAAAAAGACCTTTCATTATTTTTATTTTTCTCCATTAGCTCCTACCTAACCCTTTCAAAACCTTATGTTCAAAACCTGAACATTATGTTCAGTAATGTGCCTAAAAATGCAAACAGATTTACTTTTTAAAGGTAATTAGAATATAAGAGGATTGAGTATTCAGGCAGAGGTTCTAAAAATATTTATCAAGGATTCTGTAGAAAGGATTGGTGGTTGACTAGGAAGTGAAACAAAACCATCATGTTTCTTACCATTTCTAAGATTTTGTGGTTCTGAAATGAAAGGAATTGCATGGTTATTGTGTTTAAGATGATTTTCTCTTCACACATCATTAGGCTTCTGATCCGTTGCATGTTTAACCCTGAAATTAAAGTTCTAAATATGGCACGCTTCATTGATAGTAGGGTATTTCACAATTCTTTCCAACAACAACATAATTACTCAAGGTTGAATTTATTAAGGAGAAGGTGTGATGGTTTAAAAATAATCAGGGAAAAGCTGATAATTTACTAAAGGTATCCTAAATAATGAGACTCATTCAGTTTCAAGGCTGGTATGAAATCTTACTTTGTAGGGGGCAGCTACTCATTTAGTCCCACCTGTTCTTTGTCCAGAAAGTTTGTGACTCATCACAGATTTTTATCTGGGCACCTGGGTGGCTTAGTAGGTTAAGCATCTGACTTCAGCTCAGGTCATGATCTCATGGTTCGTGGGTTCGAGCCCTGCGTCTGCCTCTGTGCTGACAGCTAGCTCAGAGCCTGGAGGCTGTCTTCGGATTCTGTGTCTCCCTCTCTCTCTGACCTTCCCCTGCTCACGCTGCTGTCTCTTTCTTTCTCTCTCTCTCTCTCTCTCTCTCTCTCTCAAAAATAAAAACATTAAAATAAAGTATCGTTTTTAGCTACTACCTGCTCCAGTAAGATGTTAATGTTAGTCTACACCAAAGGTTACTTTCATTTATTCAACAAAAAACACTGAGTGTCTATTGTATGTTAAGGGATACAAAAACAGGTAGACCTCATCTTCATGGAGTTTATAGTGAAGTATTGTGGATTAAAATGTTAAAGATTCCTTAAAATCTAATTGCATACAAATTTTTGCAACTATGAATTGGGAAGAAGTCAATTTAATAAATTACATTTTTAATTTAACTTATTTTTATCTTAAAAATTTTTTTAATTAAAAAAAATTTTTTTTATTTTTGAGAGACAAAGAGCATGAGAGGGGGAGGGGCAGAGAGAGAGAGGGAGACGGAATCTGAAGCAGGCTCCAAGTTCTGAGCTGTCAGCACAGAGCCTGATGCGGACCTTGAATCCATGAACCGCAAGATCCTGATCTGAGCTCAAGTTGGACGCTTAACCGACTGAGCCACCCAGACGCCCCCAATAAATTACATTTTTTAAAAAGAAGTGCCAAAAAATAATAAAAGAAGTGCCAGATTGCATGTATTTGTGGGGGGAAATTGCCTGCATTTATGGGTTGTGCAGTGGGGAGGGTACAGTTGCTGAAAGAAACTGAGGAGGGAAGAAAACTAAGAAGTAGAATAGTATGGAGTATTGTCCAGGGACAGGGGTTGGGGCTGGGCTTTTAAGCAACAGAATGGTCAGTTGGGTTTGCTCTGGCTCAAGGTCAGGAGGGGTGAGAATGAACCTATCACTGAATTTGGGAGTTGATAGGTTATTGGAGGCTTTAAGGAGTAATATCAGGGTCGCCTGGGTGGTTCAGTTGGTTGTGCGTCCGACTTTTCATTTCCGCTCAGGTCATGATCTCATGGTTGGTGGCAATGAGCCTGGTGTTGGGCTTGGGTGGACAGCAAGGAGCCTGCCTGGGATTCTCTCCTTCTCTCTGCCCCTCCCCTGCTTGCAAATGTGAGCTCTCTCTCAAATAAACTTAAAAAAGAGAAGTAATATTGTAATGATGAGGAGAGAGGCCAAATGAGAAATGATTAGGTGTGTTGAAAATGTCAATGAGCTTGACTTTTTGTCATACAATTATTGATAAATTGTATTCTTGGGGTACCTGAGTGGCTCACTCAGTTGAGTGTTTGACTCTTCATTTCAGCTCAAGTCATAATCCCAGGGTTGTGGGATTCAGCCCTGCATCTCACGTTGAGTGTTGAACCTGCTTAAGATTCTGTCTGTTTTTCTTTCTCTCTCTCCTTCTCTCTCCCCATTTTCCCCTCTCTCCCACTTGCAGACTCTCTCTAAAAAAAAAAAAAGGGGGGGGGCATCTGGGTGGGTCAGTGTATTGTGTCTAACTCTTGATACTGGTTCAGGTTGTGATCTCCTGGTGGTGAGCTCAAGCTCCACTTAGCCCACTTTGGATTCTCTCCCTCTCTCTCTGCCCCTCCCCTGCTTATGCTCTCTCACTCTCAAAAAATAAATAAATGAACTTAAAAAAATGTTTAATTAAAAAAGGAAAAAAAGCCCTGTATTATTAAGTAATTTTATAGTCTAGAATCTTTTACACATATACCAGTATATACCAGTGCTTTCAAGTTTGGATTGGTCCCTGATTATACCTGATGAACTAACTCTTGATTGTTTACTTAACAGTAGTTATTTTTCAGGGACAGTATAATAATCCACAATTCAAGCCAAGTAGACAAAGGTTTGAAACCTGGATTTGCTGTTTCTAGCTGCCTCAGTGTTCTTCTCTGTAAAAGGTATTTATAATAGAGCCTATCTTAAAATGTTGTTGGTAGAATGAAATGTGATAATGTATCTAAAGGTGAGCTATTAATATTATCAATGAAATTAGGATAACTTTTAGTACCAATTTCAGTGTTTCTCTTTTTTTCTCTCTCTTTTGTTTTCTTACCTACCCTGTGTACAGTACAACACTTTGTTGAGGTATATTTCAGGCAACAATTAATTTTCCTTTTTAAAATTAATTGTGATCTACCAGACTTGTCAATCAGAGATTTTGCACTGCATGAGATAAAGTATAAGCCCTTTAAACCTTTTGTAGTTTTTGTGGATTCCAGATGGAAAACCTATTTTTTTTTTAAGGTTTTTTTTCCCCCCCAGTTATCTCTACACCCAGCACGGGGCTTGAACTCATGATTCCAAGATCAAGAGTTGCATGCTCTTCCAGTTGAGCCATCCAGGCATCCCAGAACCTATCTTCTAATTTTAAATGTGGTCCTGTTTTCTATTAATTATTTATGCTTATGATGGAAAATAGAGCTAAATTTACCAAAAAGCAAGCACATATTTGAAGTCTTGATATTTGGATTTGGAATAGAATGCATATCTAAAGCTACTTGCCGGGCACCTGGGTGGCTTTATAGGTTAAGCGTCTGACTCCAGCTCAGGTCATGATCTTGCAGTTTGTGAGTTCAAGCCCTGCATCGGGCTCTGTGCCGACAGCTTGGAGCCTGGAGCCTGCTTTAGAGACTCTGTCTTCCTGTCTCTTTGCCCCTTCCTCACTCATGCTCTCTCTCTCAAAAATAAGCATTAAAAAATATTTAAAAAGATAAAAAGTACTTGAAATTTCAAGACTGAGGAGATTTATTAATATTTTGTAAACCATAAAGAAATCGATGTGATTCTGAATACATTTTGTTTGGAGAATACTAACTTTTTATATTTGAGTATCTTCTCAGAATGGCCCCCCAAAAAGCATAGTTTTATAAAATGATTCATATGGTTTTACAGTTTCATGTACAGATGCCAGTCAGCTGACGTCTGTGGGCTCTTGGCCCTCCTTTCCAGAACTTTGACCCTGGCTTGGATGGAGACAGGGATGTTCTTGTACCTGTACTTGCAGAGGGGCTGAGAACTGTTTGCCCTGTCCTGTGTTGGAACATACCAGCTATAACTAACAGTAGTCTTTGATTAGCTAGTTGGCTGTGTTTTCATGTGGTGTAATTCATTTGTGGGTAGTGTTTATTGTTAGCATGGCCCATTTTTTTTACCCTTGAGATACAGGCGAATAACTCTTTGTTTTCATCTGGGTTATTGAGTCTTCAGATATTTAAGGGCAGCATTCTTGCCTCCCTTCCTCAAGGCTTCCCTTCACTAATTTCTCCCAGTTCTAGTTCTTCAACTCTTGTACCATGGTGTCTAGATCCTTTGCCATCCTGGTTGTTTTCCACTGCAGGCATTCCAAGCTTTCAGTGTGATTTTTCTTAGAATGTGATCATCCGAATGGAATCAAAAACTGGATGCTGTCTGACCCAGGAAGAGTGCAGGATTACTTTTCCATGCCTGGATCTGGACAGTCATACCCTTAATAAAGAAGCCCCATCCTAAGGTTATTTTGCTTCAACTGAAGAAAAACTTGCTCATGGTTCATGTTGAGTCTACTGTCCTTTCAGTTTCAAGGTCTTATTTGTCTCTGTCCTTCAGCAACGGATAATTTAAGAACTATAATGCCACTTAGTGAATTTCATTTTTTGTTTAGCTCTATTATGTAGTAATTAAGTATTTAGTAGGCATTTCACTTTGTCAGTTTTTGTGTTTTCCTTTTAGTTTTTAACTTTCTAACAGTTGGCTTTGTTTCTTATTTTAAATTTCTAAAAGATATTTTATAGGGTTTATATTCTCTGAGGCCTGAATTTTTTTACTCATCATTAACTCCCTGTGCCCATTGTGAGATGTGACTGCACTGACCGCCTGACTTATCCACTATCCTATCAGATTATTCTCACGCTTTTGCTGTTGCAAAGAGAGTTGCTCAGAACATTTTCATGCGTGCTTCCTGGAACACTTTACTGTCTCTAGGCTGGTTGTGTCCATGCACAACATAATACCTCATACCATATTATTTCTCAAGTATTTGAACCCATTTACACTCTTACCCGTGTCTTAAGTGGTCCTGTTGATTCACTACCTTTCCAACACTTAATACGAATAAATTTCTTAATTTTTGCCCATCTAGTGAGAACAAAATGGTATTTAATTGTGTTCCCAATTTGCATTTCCCTGATTATGAATAAAGCAGAGAATCTCTTTATATGTGTTTGTTAAAAAAAAAAAAAAAAAACCAAAACAACAATTGGCTTTGTATTGCGTAGTAACCATTTAAAAATTCTGGAGACAGTGCCTCCAAAGTCTAAAGAGAGAATATGGCAAGATTTTAAAAATCTAACTCTTACAGAGTGACTTAACAGTATGTTTGATGTATTCTGTGATACTTGTGCGATCAGATTCATCCTGGGTCTTATTGGCCTTTCGTCTTGACCTGGGAACCTGGCCATCAGGTTAAATCCCTTGGAGACAGATTGCCTCGGTTTAGAGCCTGACTGCCCCTTAGTAGCTGTATGATTATGGGGCAACTTAACTTCCCCACACCTGAGGCTCCTAATTGGGAGACTGTGTTAAGAATATCTGCCTCAGAGGGCCGTTTGGAGGAATGCGTGAGATAAGATGTGTAGAGTGTTAAGCCTACGCCTGGTGAAAGGCAAACAAACAGTGGTAGTTCAGTCATCATCGGAAAACACATTTGAGTTTTAAAAAATAATTATAAATGAATTTTCGATGATACTACCCTTTTGTAAATTAAGACTTTTTTTGCTATCTTTTTTCTCCAAGTAACCAAGTATAGATACAGAAGTTACTAGTTAGAAGAGACAGTAGATAATTTGACCCATCCCCCACTTTTCATGTTTGGAAAAAATGGGTTATGCTTCTCTCCAGTTCTGAGCTTGGTGGTACAGATGAAGAAAAATAAGTGACATTCACATGTGGTAAGTATATTAAAAGAAGTATGCATAGGGTACTTATCAGAGTTTCTCTCTTTGTCTGTCTTTAGTTCTATTTATTAATCCATCCTACATAAAGCTGTGGGAAAAACTGTCCGACTCAAATGTCTTTTTCCTGCTCAAGACCTTTAAGTTGCCTCCAGCATCCCAAATAAAGTTCAGACTCTTTAGTCTGGTATTCTTGGCCTTTTATGTTCTGTATGGAGTTTATTTTGCTTGTATTTCTACCACGTCTTCTCCTAATATACCTTAACTCTCTTGGTAAATCCAGCGAGCCATTTTCAGCATGCTTTCTGGCTTCTATTTAGTGTGGTCCATCTTTTTAGAGGGTTTTCCCCTCTCTTTGCTCAAGGTCCATGTATAGTCTTCATCTAGCCGCAGAGCCGTACAAGTCTCCTCTCTGCTGTTTCTTCCTCCTGGCACTACTGTGTGATTTGTTTATACAAACTTTTGTTCGGTCATTCATTGTTCATTTATGTAGTAAATATGGATTGAAGTCAGACAGGAAGGGCTACCACTATCACTTACCTCTTTTTCTCCTGGGCTTGCTGCCCATGAGAGGCAAGAAAACCATTTACTTAATCTGGGTAAGCAAACCCACCTGAGGTTGCAGGAGGTGTGCGAGAACAGGTGTTTGGGGCCATGGCTGGAAGTGCAGAGTTGGAGAAGCCTGGGAGGGAAAGAGGTGTGGGTAGCCTGTGTTCCCGAATCTGCTGTTCGTCCAAGTTGGTATGCTCCTCTGCCCACAGTGGCAGCCTTTGGTTACATTTCTTAGTTGTGTAGTGAAAGCATTAGGGGATGGGGTGGTGGTGAGTCAGCAGAATATTTCATAAGTCGTATGCCAGAATGAAGCACCATGTTTGCTTTGTTTTCGCTTTTTCTTTAGGCTAGATGTATTTTCCTTAAAGTGAAAACAGTCTTCTTTATGGATTTAAATGAGACAAGCGTCTGTGATACTTTATGTCAAAGATACCTACAACATTGTGCATTTTGTTGCGACTCCTGTTTTTCACAGTTGCCTGTGTCCTTGAGTTTTACTGTGCCAAACTCCTGTTAACTTTAATGAAGCATTATAAAATGAGATCTGTTATGTGGTAAAGAAGCCATGTCAAAGGATTTTAGTTCATCTAATGGTGCATTTATTTAAATCCTTCTTATTGTGTGTTTTTCCCGAGTTATTTATTGATATATTTACTTACTTATTTTTGAGCGAGCGAGCAAGTGGTGGAGGGGCAGAGAGAGAGGGAGACACAGAATCTGAAGCAGGTTCCAGTCTCTGAGCTGTCAGCACAGAGCCTGACGTAAGGCTCTAACTCAAAAGCTGTGAGATCATGACCTGAGCTGAAGTCGGAAGCTCAAGGGATTGAGCCACCCAGGCGCCCCTCCCTAAATTTTGTAAATTGCTTCTGTGAGATAGAAAACAGTGTTCAGTAATCCAGGTCATGAAGTGCTAGAGTAGCTGCTGGCATGTTCTAGAGGCAAATGTATTCTTTTTTGCAGTACAGTGTGTAGTCATTCAAGTAGAAGCTTCAGTTACAGGGACATTTCTGTTTCTTTGCATATGTATCTGAGCAATGTAAGTAGTTTTCTATCTTTTTTTTTTTTTAAAGTATTTACTTATTTTGAGAGAGAGAGAGGGAATGAGGGAGCAGGGGAGGGGCAGAGAGAGGGAGAGCCTGACATAGGGCTCGAACTCACTAACTGTGAGATCGGGACCTGAGCCAAAACCAAGAGTGGGACACTAAACTGACTGAGACACTCAGGTGCCCCAGCACTCTATATCTTGCTCAAAATGTATTGATAGTTAAAGAATTGAGTATCCATTCTTGGGTGTGGTAAAATTTAGTATTTTGTGTTGTGACTCATTTTTGCTTATGAATCTTATTTCATCGTAAGAGTCCTGTTTTGCCTCCTCAAGATAGAATACGTCCCCTTGCTCCAGTCACATCTTCTCTACCTAGAAGTTTGGATGCAGGCGCATAAACTAAATTTCGTCAGTCAGATGCGTCCAGGAGAGATTACGTTTTCATGTTTAAATGATTTCTTAGATCTAGGACAATCATCCTAGAGATGAGGAGAGAATTCTTAGAAAACTTGTAATATTTCTCCTGATATATGCAGTCTGTCATTAACCATGTTAGGACTCCTGAAATGCTCTACTTTTAGACATAGTGTTGTGATAAAAAGAACAGGCCTCAGAGTCACACTGTCTGGGTTAAAATACTAGTGCTAGTTAACTAGGGTGTGCCTTTGAACAGCCTACTCAGCTGCTTTGTGTCTTAGTGTCCTCATCTGGCAAGTGAAGATAATTCCTCACTTCTTGGGTTCGTGATAAAAACTATACCTGGGAATATATGTGAAGTGTTTTGAATAGAACAGGCACACAGTCCATTGTTGGGTCAGTGATTATTACTTCAGAAGATGATTTTGCTTCCTACTTAAAACAAGCAACAGGTATGAATGCTTTTTAACTTCCTGCCCCATCAGCCATAAACTTACAGGCAGTCCTCACCCATAGGTGACCCATCTTTTTTTTCCTTTCTCAGAGAACAGAAATGGATTTGTGCACAGTGTTGAGCCCACCTGAGATTTGACAGCTGGAGCACTTTGCTCACTGGTTTCATTTTTGTCATGTCCAAAACCTTAGCTCTAATACTGGAGAAGGATGATTTAGAGCCTTGTGTAGGGCAGGATGGGTAGAAGAATAAAAGGTAAGTGAGAGAGATTGTTGAGCTAATGTAGAGCGGCTAGGTGACTTAGGGAAGAAAAGGATGTTAGTAAAGAGAAAAGGCAAGAATCGAGAAGAATCATTACAAGGTTCGGAAACAGGCTTTTTCTGTAAAAGGTTGAGAGCATTACAGATGATGTTGCTTGGATACCTAACCTATTTTCAATGTTGGGGAAACAGGAGAGGTAGCATCATAACTTGGGTTGGTGGAGATAATTATTTTTTTCTAAGAACTCTTTCAGCGCTAAACTGTACTTATTTTTTTGATATTCCTTTCCCTCTAAAATCCCCACGTAAAAATAATTAAAAGAATCTTGAAAGAATTTAGGAATTGAATATAGAAAATACATTCCTCTTTTTTAAGAGTAAATTTGACATCTGATAATTAACCTTAAATAGGGGAAAAATCGCAATTGTAGGTATTCTTTTTCTCTGTTTTATATTTTCTTAAAGCACTCATTTTTTAAAATAGTTCTATAATTTAGGGAAAAGGGGTAGAATTATTAAAAGATTGATGTGAAGTAGCTGATGGGCGTCTTAGAATTCTTACGTAAGAGGTATTAGTATTGTGTTTTTATACAAGTTAGCCAGGATTAATGAGCATAACATTTGCTTAATTAATAAATTAATTTGGACACTTTTTACACTTCATTATCCATTCTGCGTAAATTTTTTGATGAGTTAGTTTGCTTAAGGCAACACTAAGCTTTCTCATTCATGTAGAATCCATTTAGCCTTTTTGGTTTATCTCCTGGGCAGAGCATAAAGTACTTGACAGAATTTGATCTGACAGCTTTACAGTTATGTAACATAGAACAGAAGCTTAAAAACAACAAAAAAGAGGGACAACTGAGTGCTTTATCATAACCTATATTTCTCTCTAGAGCTTTACCACTTTTCTCTTGCTTCTCAACTGTAGCAGAACCACCATAAGGCTAGTAATTTACAGACTTAACCAATATTTTTTTATAAATAATTATAAACATTTAGAGGTGAAGAGGTCCTTAGGATTATCCTGTCCAGTTGCATCACATTACTAATGAGAATACAGAAGCCTAAAGGGGGTAAGTAACCTGCTCAGGGACACTGACTTCGCTAGTGGCAGAGCTGACCCGGGAACCAGGGTCACAGAATTCCAATTCCAGTTGCTCTTTCTGGTGTAATATGTGAATAGAATATTTGATAACAAGATAATTATTGCAGTATTTTTCAAAAGGAGATTTCATATGACCATGACAAATATGATTTTGAATGTTGAGTAAAAATAATCACATCGAAAGGCATATTTAATTGTCTGAACCTGTTCTAGTTCTAGCCCTACTCATCCGTTGTTTGAGGCTGATAGAAATACTCACTGTATATCCAATGTGGCTCTTTAAAGTGTTGTATACGGTCACTTTTCAGTAAATAGTACCTGTTGCTGTTAACCAACTGATTAATAATTTCTGCCTTCATTTAAATACTATCAGGTGATTATTTAGCCAGTAAAATTGAGCACTGAGAGCAACTAGTAATAAAAGTAATGGATTGAAGGACAGATTTGCAACAGAAAAACATTTTAGAAGAGTGTGTGTGTGTGTGTGTGTGTGTGTGTGTGTGTGTATGTGCGCCTTTGGAATTCGAGAAATGCTTTGTAATTCTTTTCATATTAAAAACTATGCTACTATGATTGTTTTTGAACTATATTCTGAAATTACAACTTCTAAGTTTCTCTCCCCAGTAATGTTCTTTATGCAAATTCCAGAGTATTTAAATTGTAGCACTATAGGAAAATAGGATTGTTTCATTTTGTGTGTGTGTGTGTAGGCGCGTATGTTTGAATAATGTTTGGTTCATAATAAGGTCAGAAGCAATTATTTTTCTGTTTGAAAACTGAAATGTATAAAAGGTTAAGAATGAAGGGTAATAAATTTCTGTTTTTAAACTTTAATTAATTTAGTCACGTTGTATTTGTCTTTAATCCTATATTTATAGTGCAGTGTTTCCTAAAATGTGCTGATGTATTACTGGTGATTTAGGAGATGCTCTTAAGTGGTGTTCAGGCAAACATTTAAATGATGGTAGTTAAAAATTTTAATGCTGATTAGGAAAACGTGTAATCCACATGTAATATATCACATTGGTGGTTTTACAGTTATGGGTGAATAAAATATTTCTTAAGTGACTTGAGATTCTGATACATGCTGCCCCCTGCAACCTTAAAACCATTGTGCTAAGTGAAATAAGCCAAATGTTAAGAGACCAAAATTCATAGAGACAGGTAGCAGAATGGTGGTTACAGGAGCTGGGGAAAAGAAGAAATGGGGAATTATTTAATGGGTGCATAGTTTCTATTTGGGATAATGAAAAAATTGTGGAAATGGACAGTGATGATGGTTATACAACATTGTGAATGTGCTTATTGCCGTAGAATTGTAGATCTGGAAATGGTTAAAATGGTAAGTTTTACGTGCATGTTCTACTAAATTAAAAAAAGCAGAGGGGAGGAAATAGGATGAGATGTGTGTGTATTTTTAAAGCAAATTGAGGGGCCCCTGACTGTAAGTTGGTAGGGCATGTGACTTTTGATCTCAGCGTCGAGAATTCAAGCCCCGCATTGGATGTAGATTAATAAAAAAAGAAAACTAAAAAAAAAAAAAAGTCATTTGACAAATATATTAAGTGGTGATGTTGGCACTTCACACATTGGGGAAAATGTTCATGGTGGTGTGCAAATTATTGAAGGGTGAGCAATACGAGAGGAAAGCTCAATGGCTTATGGAGACTGGCATGTGTTTCATTCTCCATCCGCTGTGGACTAGTGGGTGGGCTGACACATGACATTTACCTGAAATGTATCAAATAAGAAACTAAGATCTCTAAGATATTTATTGCCCTAAAATTGTCTTATTCTGGGCTGTAATCTTGGGTTCTTTATTCAGATCACCTACTTTGCCTATTTAATAGAATTGTCTTTTCAATAATGAAACCAAAAAACTGCATTTAAAACATGACATTAACATTTAAAATCTTTTAAGAACCATAACATACTAACAGATGAAAAAGAAAATCACTTATAAACTTGCTGTCCAGTCAAGACTATTTTTCATTCTATGTCCATTTTGTATTCTTTGTCTAGAATGCCATATTATTTATATATGATTATAACCAACTATGTGTCGATCAAGTTTTTGGCAGCAGGCTTCAAATATTAACTTGTTTTATTTATTTTGTTAATAAAAATTTTTTTAATGTTTATTTTTGAGGCAGAGAGAGAGTGTGAGCAGGGGAGGGCCAGAGAAAGAGACACAGAACTCAAAGCAGGCTCTAGGCTCCGAGCTGTCAGCACAGAGCCCGATGTCGGGCTTAAACCCAGGAACTGGGAGATCACTGCCAGAGCCAAAGTCGGACACTTAACTGACTGAGCCACCCAGGAACCCTTGTTTCATTCTTTAGATTCTAATTACTGTTAGCAAGTGAAATTTTTATTTTTATTATTAAAATTTTTTTAAAGATTTTGTTTTTAAGTAATCCCTACACCCAACAAGGGGCTCAAACTCAAAAACCCAGAGACGGAGTCACAAGCTCCACCCACTTGAGCCAGCCAGTCGCCCCCAGCAAATGAAATTTTTAAATGTGTTTCATTCATACATAGCTTGTTCTGGTAGCTAATTTTCAAGAGAGTGTTTTGAGTTGGTTTAAGGGAAATGGTATAATAGTAATCTTTCTTGAGTTTTTTTAAAAATGTTTTATTTATTTTTGAGACAGACAGAGTATGAGAGGGGGAGGGGCAGAGAGAGAGAGAGAGGGAGATACGGAATCCAAAGCAGGCTCCAGGTTCTGAGCTGTCAGCACAGAGTCCAATGCGGGACTGCAACCCACGAATGTGAGATCGTGACCTGAGCTGAACTTGGAGGCTTAACCGACTTAGCCACCCAGGCGCCCCTCTTTCTTGAGTTTTATCTAGTCAGTAGTATGGACCATTAAATATCTCTTGGGATGCTTGGGTGGCTCAGTTGGCTAAGTGTCTGCCTTTAGCTCAGGTCATGATCTCCTGGTTCGTGAGTTTGAGCCCCACTTTGGGCTCTCTGCTGTAGGCAGGGAGCCCGCTTCAGATCTTTGCCGCCGCCCCCCCCCCCTTGCCCTGCCATGCACGTGCTCCCTCCCTCTCTCCCTCCTTCCCTGCCTCCTTCTCTCTCTCTCTCTCAAAAATAAATAAACAAAAATCTCTATGTTTTACATGTATATAAAGCTGGACTCTTTTCTATAAGAAAGTAAAAACAGTTACACATCCTCTTAACTAGTGTCCTAATTATGTATCTTTCATCTACTGTTGGCCATTTGTTTTGTCTTTTTAGTTTCACCTAAAATTTTAGTCTTCATTAGAATAGTTAGATCAGACTATAGAATGTAATGATGTACTTCCTTGGTTTGCTTTTATATACTGACTTTGACAGAGATAAAAAGATTGCCTCAAACTAATACTGCCTCACAGTATTGCCATTTTATTTTTTGATCCTTTTCTGACTCCACCATCTTACTTATATAGGCTCCTGGTTGATCTCTCTTAAAATTTTTAGGTTTCATTTTCCCTTTTTATAAATTGCTGGAAATCTTGTGGCATTGCTTTCGTCAATAGTTTCACAAATTTTTCTTGCTTTCTCCCTTTATTTAGACATTTACATTTACTAATGGGCTGAATTGGTGTGTTCTATTTCTAGGTTTTGATTTTAAAAACTAAAACCCAATTTGATTTAAAAATATAAATATACAGCATTAACTGAATAAAATAATAAATCATTTGAATAAAATTAGGTTCCCAGTCATATGTGCACCGAGTTTTAAAGTTCTTAAGACCAAGATTCAGATTATGGTAAAAAAAAATAAATTCTTCTCATTTATCCTCATATCTTCAGACTTCAGAAAAATATATTTAATTATATATAATTGTTACTGTATATGTCCTGTCTTTTATATGTTTATCTCATGTTTCCATTAGATATTCATTTCTTGGCTACTAATACTTTTATTGTGATAAAATGGATCTGAAGGTCACTTCAGAGAAGAGTAACTTCTATTTTCTCAGTTGATTTTCTGCCTTTCCCTTTTAAAATTTTCCTTTATCGAAACTGAAGAAGTTACTGACAAATATAGCAGTTGGGCTCTTCAGTTTTTATTTTGAGTAAATATAAAATGAGAAACTTTTAAAACAAAATGATCGGTACTAACTTTATACTTTGTTTAAGAATTGGTAGCTCAAGGGGCTCCTGGGTGGCACAGTTGGTTAAGGCACAGTTGGTTAAGTGTCCAACTTCACCACTGGTGGGTTCAAGTCCCGCATCGGGCTCTCTGCTGACAGCTTAGAGCCTAGAGCCTGTTTCAGATTCTGTGTCTCCTGTTGTCTCTGCCATTCCCCGCCCATTCTCTCTCTGTCCTCTCTTTGTCCCTCTCTCTCTCAAAAGTGAATAAACATTAAAAAAAAAAAACAAACTTGTAGCTCAGTATTTGACATAGATTGTAAGCTTTTATTTAACTTTATTTCATGGGAATTTTGAAGAACACATAAATCAGGATCCTCTCCATAATGCATCTGACAGGTCTCTTAAGTTTTCCCTCCCCTCTCCTCCCCCTCTCCTCTCCTCTCCTTCCCCTCCCCTCCTCTCCCCTCTACTCCTGTCTTCCCTCTCCCCCTCTCCTCCCCTTCTCTCCCCTCCCCTCCCCTTCTCTCCCCTCCCCTCCCTTCCCCTTGTATTTACTTATTTATTTTTAATGGAGTTGTGTTTGCCTTTTTCCTCCACTCATTAAAAAAAAAAAAAAACAGAGGGAAAGGGAAAGAGAGAATCTTAAGCAGGCTCAAATCAAGCTCAAGCCTCTCCTCTCCTCTGCTCCCCCCTCCCCTGCCCACCCTTCCCCTCCTATTTATTTATTTATTTTTAATGGAGTTGTGTTTATTTTTTTTATGAGTGGAGGAAAAAGAGGGAAAGGGAGAGAGAGAATCTTAAGCAGGCTCAAATCAAGCCCACATCAAGAGTCAGACACTTACCAACTGAACCATCTAGGTGCTCCTCTTAAGTTTCTTTTAATTTACATTAGTTTCCACTCTTTTTTTTTTTTTTAACATTATTCTCTATTGAAGAAACTAAGTTCTAAATATGGTTGGCTGCGTACTTAGGGTTTCATTTCATGTTTGTCTAATGGTTTGGTTAGATTTGGCTCTAAGAATGCATATGTCTGCTCATCTTAATTTTAGTAAGATTGGTCACTGTGAGTATACAGACCTAACACAAGTGAGTGCATGTATACCTACCAAAATAATCATGCCCAAATATTCATAACAGCCCAGCCACCCATCAGTAGTAGAATGGGTAAATAAACTATTTGGATATGATGGAATACTACATAGTAATAAAAGGGACAAATTAACTTGTCTAACCAACAATGCTGATATTTCTTAGAGAAATAATGTTGAGTGAAAAGAGTTGATGCAATAAAGAGCCTGCTCTATGATTTCATAAAGATAGGCAAAATTGTCTGGCTTAGATGTACTCTAAGAGACTCTTAGAGTCTCTAAGAGAAACAATACTACCTTATTAAAAAGTCCTTTGCCCCCCTCTGATGGAAATAACTTCCCTTAATCATATACTCAGTTTCCATAAGTACTAGGATATATTTCCATGCTTATTATCACATTGTTTTAATGATAGAAGTTTGATAGTGTGGGGTTTTTTTTGTTATTCTTTTAGATTTTATTTTTTTCATGTTTGTTTATTTTGAGAGAGAGAGACAGAGAGAGACAGAGCATGAGCAGGAGAGAGTCAGACACAGAGAGAGATAGAGAATCCAAAGCAGGCCCCACATTGTCAGCACAGAGCCCAATGCGGTGCTTGAACCTAAGAACCACTACATTCCACCTCAGTGGAAATCAAGAGTCAGATGCCTGGGACACCTGAATGGCTCAGTTGGTTAAGCTTCAGCCTTCGGCTCCTGTCATGAACTCATGGTTTGTGAGTTAAAGCCCTATGTCAGGCTCTCTGCTGTCAGTGCAGCGCCCACTTTGGATCCTCTGTGCCCCTCTTTCTGCACCCCCTTCCAAAATAAACATTAAAAAAAAACATGCCTAACTGAGCCACCCAGGTGCCCCTAGATTTTATTTTTAAGTAGTCTCTCCAACCAAGGGGGGAGCTCAGAGTTACAACCTTCAGATCAAGAGTCACAGGCTCCATTGACTGAGCCAGCTAGGTGCCATCCCTTTTTATTATTTTGTTTTAGTTTTTAAAAGTAGACTCTGCTCAATGTGGGGCTTAAACTTAGAACTTCAAGATCAAGAGTTGTGTGCTCTATTGACTGAACCAGCCAGGTGCTCCTAGAAGTTTTATGATATGTTTTCTTTTAAATTTGTATTTAAATTTTGGTTAGTTAACATACAGTGCAATATTGGTTTTAGGAGTAGAATTCAGTGATTCATCACTTAACATAGAGCACTCAGTGCTCATCACAAGTGCTCTCCTTTGTACCCATCATCCATCTAGTCCATCTCCCACCCACCTCCCTCTATCATTTCTCTGTCGTTATAGTCTCTTGTGGTTTGTTTCCCTCTTTTTTTTCTCCCTTCCCATATGTTCATCTCTTTTGTTTCTTAAATTCCACATATGAGTGAAATCATATGGTATTTGTCTTTCTCTAATTTTGGTTAACATAATCATCCATGTCATTGCAAATGGCCATTTTTGATGGCCGAGTAATAATCCTTTGTGTACACACACACACACACACACACACACACATATCTTCTTTATCCATTTATCAGTCACTGGACATTTGGGCTCTCTCTATAATTTGGTTATTGTTGATATTTATATGTTTTAATATCTGACAGGGCTCATACTTTTCTCCAATCATTGCTCTGCCTTTTCAGGTTTTTTCTAGCTACTCTTGCTTATTTATTCCTTCAAGTTAACTATAATTAACTTGTTTTGCCTCAGGAAACAATAAAACCCTAAAGGTATTTTCATTAGGATTCTATTAAATTAATAGGGATAACTAATATCTTTTTGATGTTGAAGCGTCCTTTCCAAGAACATGGTTTGTGTTTCCTGTTTGTTCACTTTGTTTCTTTCAGTAATGTTTTAGACTTAAATAGGTTTCCTGTTGTTTATTGTTAAATTTAAGCATATTTTAATTTTTGGTGTTTAAATGGGATCTTATTTTCTATTTTTACTCCTTTTTTCCCATTCATTATTCTTATTATTTTTAACCAGTGGTTATTGTAAATATGAAAGCTTGATTTATGTGTTTTATATCCTGCTATTTGACTACAGTTTCTTATTATTTGGAATAGTTTTTCTGTTGATTCTTTCGGATTTTTCAATTAAACATATTATTTGAATTGAAGTAGAGATAGTCTTCCCATCCAACCCTCATACGCATCCCAAATTGTATGCCTTTAATTGCTTTCTCTTGTCTAATTGCATTGACAGATACCTATATAATTTTATATAGTAGTAGTGTCCTTATTTTTCTTGGCTTTAGTGTTTCCCCACTAGTGTGTTGGTTTTTTTTTTTAATAGCTGTATGAGATGTAATTTACATGCTATAACATTTAGCTATTGTAACTGTACAATTCAGTGATTTTTAAAATAAATTTATAGTTTTCTGCCACCATTACTGCAATCCAGTTGTAAAACAGTTTTGTTATTCTCAAAAGTTCCCATGTGTTTGTCCTTTTACGCTGTCCTTATATGTTGGCAGGTATAGGAGGATATATTTATGTGCTTGTATATTTATATGTAAATATGTATATCCTATGACTGTATAAATATATTTTTATCATTTAAGGAATTATCCATTAATTTCTGTTTTTTAATTTAAAATATTTTAATGTTTATTTTTGGGAGAGAGAGACAGAGTGTAAGTGAGGGAGGGGCAGAGAGAGAGGGAGGCAGAGAATCCGAAACAGGCTCCAGGCTCTGAGCTGTCAGCAGAGAGCCTCATGTGAGGCTTGAACTTGTGAACCGCAAGATCCTTACCTGAGCCGAAGTCAGATGCTTAACCGACTGAGCCACCCAGGCACCCCAATTAATTTATATTTCATTGCTTGCTTTTAATACAAATGAATGTTTTAAAGTTTTCTTCTTGATACACATTTTCAGTGAGCTCAAATTGTTGTCTGTCTTGGCATAGTGAAAATGTTTCATGTTCTGAAACATTTGTCCCATGTTGTTTGTTGAAGAGGATGGCATTCCCTGTGGATATGCTGGATAATTGCAGTCATGAGGAATTGGAAAATTCTGCTGAAGATTATATGTCAGATCTAAGGTGTGGGGACCCTGAAAACCCTGAACGTTTTTCTCTTCTCAATATCACGGTAAGGTGTGCTAAGGTGATTTTTATCAGTCTTTTCAGTTGAGTTCATACATGAAATAGTATCTTACTTTTGATCACTTAAAAAATGTTTATCCCTTTTGAAATATTTATCAGAAGACTATTCAGTAAAATGAGTAAATATTGATTGGTTAGTATGGCAGTATGATCAAATTTTAAAAAACACACTCTACAGGTTACTGTTTAGCATTTATATTATGCTTTTAAAATTATATGTAAGTTGTTTAACAGTTTTGCTAAGACTAGTTAACGTTATTTGAGCTGACTAAATTTAGATTGGGAATTGTGATTTTAGAAGGTTTTTAATAAAAAGTCAGCAGAATACTAAATTGCACATTTTTGTGCCATTTAGATCAGATCTTCGTTTTTCTCAAGTATTAAAATCAAGCTTTGTAATTAGTGAGCATGATATATTGTGAAAGAAAGATAATTAGACTTGGAATCGTTAGAATTTCACTGTGAACTAGATGGTAGGCAAATTCTCTAACCTTTGTAGGCCTCAGAGTTTTCTTCTAGCAAGTGATGTTTAAAGGATTATTTAAGGCTTTTCTTCTAAAGCACCAGTACTTTATAATTATCTGAGTTGTAATATCATCTGTAAGCAGAGAATTATGGTCAGATTAATAAAGGTAGAAAATTCTTAGAGTATCATATGTATCTCACTGGAAAAATAAATTTACCTGGTGTCTTTTTACTATAAAATGGAGGGTTTCCCCCCCTATGAAATTGTCTAAATAACATAATAAACTATAGTTGTTTTTTAATGAGTTGATCTATACCATATCATGCCTTTTTTTATTCATATCTGTGGCTAGAGCACAGTAATAATATTTATTGAAATAAACTTTAGTTTCCCCCTCCCCCAAGATAATAAAATTCTTGGAAAAGGGAAGTCTAATAAACTTTTTTTTGACACGAGGGATCCCTTCTATGAAATTATGTAATTAGCATTAATGTAGGAAAAGTTTACTATTTTGGTAGAAGCATGTTGTTTTTGTTCTGTATTTTCTTAGTAGACTTCTCACTAATCTTTACTCACTTGTCATTTCAGATTCCTATTAGCCTGTCCAATGTAGGCTTTGTACCTCTTTATGGTGGAGATCAGACTGAGAAAATTCTTGCTCTCTTTGCACCTGAGGACTCACTCACAGGTGTCTTTTTTTGCTTAATCTTTATGAATTGAGGAATTTTTCTACAAACAAGGGATTTTTCTACAAAAAAGTAGCTACCTGAAGGAATTCAAAACAGTGTTTCAAACTAAATTTAGGAAAATAAAATTTTCACTTGCTTGTAATTATAAATGTTCAATGAGTGAAATAAAATGGTATAAATGGGGCCACATTGTATTATAAAGTGTGGCTATGTTTAAGGTTATCACTATAAACCTTATCAAATAGTAATATTGTGTGCTATAGGACTTAAATGTTAATAATCATTTATTCTGTTTTAGCTGTGGCACTTTACCTTGCTGATCAGTGGTGGGCTGTTGATGATATTGTGAAAACATCTGTCCCTTCTAGAGAAGGGCTTAAGCAGGTAACAAGATCCTGTAATTTAAAAGTGTTTCTTATGAGGCCGTTTCACAGTATGTTTCCCATTAAACAGCAATAGTTCTTGAAATTATTGAGCCCTTCTCCATTTTAGTATGACCAGGTTGTATTAGACCCTTACAGTTTCACTGTTCTGATGAAACTGGTACTCTGATGGGACTTCCTCAGTTTCACGTGGTTCTGAAAGTATCTGGGAATTGAGTGAGGAAGAGTGAATCTCTTTGGGTTACTTACATTGTAGTTACCTGTATTGACTTCAGCTTCTGATTTTCTTACAGCGTAGAGAAAAAGCTAGTTCTCTCTGTGTGTTTGCTTAGGTTCTCTGTCTCTAGGAGAGACTGAGCCGGAAACTTGCCTATCAGTAGGGCCATTTCAGGTGGTCTATTCAAGTGCTCCGAACAGTGGGATAGAAGGGAGATCCTCACTAGCATACTGCCAAACTGTATCCTTTTTTTCTGTCCTGGCCATCATACTATCATTTCCTTAGAGGAGGACATAGATGACCTGCCGAATTCTGCATGCCACAGTGCTGAATGGGAGAGCCAATCTGAAAGGCAGAATTAAGAAACAAAGAGAGGGATCTAACATGATGAAAAGTAGTACCCATAGGTTCAAAAACATAGCTGCCCATGTACACCATGAAGAGTAAGCTAAAACAGCACAGAGGAAAACAATTGGGCTTTAGTTAATTAGAAGTAAAATGAAGGTAAACAAAACAGCTAATACAGAAACTTAAGTTTATATAGCAAAGCCCCATTGTCTTAGCAACATCTGCAGTGTTTATGTCTGTAATATCTTCAAGCCCCAATGGGAAGAGAGATGTTAAGGGTGTGGAGCATTTTAAGGGAGAGAACTGAAATGGCAAGAGTGCCCAAAATTACGTCAGATCAGTCTTTTCTTTCAGTTGTTCCTATGTTCCTGTGGCAGGAACTTTAGGGGAATGTCATGGCTCTCTTCAGTTATTTTTAGGCTGTATGGCTCCAGAGTATCAAAGTATAGTCTTTGGCTGTGGTCAGCTCAGTATAAAGAAGAATTTTACACTGGTCGGAGCTGTTCAAGGAAGGAATGGGTGGCTTGGAAAGCAAGTGAGCTTTGTCATTCCATGTGTTGTTTGGTATCTGACATCTCCTAGTGTGTAGTATAGTTAAGGGTTCTTTTTGTTTTGTTTTGAGAATAGTGTTGGTATATGGCTTCATGCTTTTCTCCTTCACTCACCTAATTATAGGGCACTCTTGTTTTTCTTCAAGGAGACTTGAGAAGAAATAGACTTTATGGGTAGTAAGTACTCTTGTTTTTAGTGGTGAAAGATTTCTGTGGGGGGAAAACCCCATTGTCTGATGTCAGAAAGTTGGTGAGCAGTACCTGTGACCGTGTAACCCTCCGTGAAGGAAGTGAGGCTCTGTTTCCATTCTGTGATTGCCCCAAGTTTGTTTTTATCAGACTTGGCCTGGTGCCGCTGTCATCACTCATCTGATCTGGCAGAAGGGTCTGTGGGTATGCATGTGGGGTGAGGTGGGTATTCCTTATAGTTAGACAACAAAGACATGACTGTTACGTGAACATTTTACCTGAAAGAAATGAGAGAGATTCCTTTCCTAAGAACATAATTATGGCTTTGTTCATCCATTAAGATAATGGTTCTTAAAGACCTAGAGGATAACATGAAGCTTTTTTTTCTTTTTTTTCTTCTTCTTCATTTAATATTGAGGCTAGAATGGGGTGAAAAGAGTTGAAGCAGTAGAGGTGGTGGGGCCAGCATTTAGGATGGGGGAAACCCTGGGTCTGAGCAGCTGGTAGCAGAAACAAAATATTTGGGCGCTCAGGAGGAGATGGCTG
This sequence comes from Cryptoprocta ferox, assembly GCA_028646485.1. Taxonomy (NCBI): domain Eukaryota; kingdom Metazoa; phylum Chordata; class Mammalia; order Carnivora; family Eupleridae; genus Cryptoprocta; species Cryptoprocta ferox. Next base: position 50,380,107 of record CM053572.1, on the reverse strand, counting down.
GATCAGTGGTACATTGGAAATTAGTTTTGCCTGTTTTGGAATTTTGCTGAGAGACAGCATTTCTATGCATATGTCTGTAGAAATGGATGGTTACTGGTATGAATGATTATGCTCATCTATATGATGATAGGTTTAAGAAGTCATTTTTGAGTGTATTTAAAGTGCTTTGCGCATGCCAAGATGAGGTGTGGAAGCAGGGAGCAAGGTAGATAGCATCTCTGAATGGATGCATATCATAACTGTTGTGCCTGGTGTCTGACTCTCTTTCCAGGTGAGAACTCTTGGGGAGAGAGTGGTTCTGTATGTTCTGAATCGAATTATTTATAGAAAACAGGAAATGGAGAGAAATGAGATACCATTCCTGTGCCATAGCAGTACTGATTACGCTAAGATTCTGTGGAAGAAAGGAGAAGCCATTGGGTTTTATTCAGTTAAGCCTACAGGTGAGTCTTTAAAAGTTATTTAAACTATATATTATGGAAGCTTCCTTTTTAGACCCTAACTGTGTCCATATCCTTGTAAATTACTCTTTAGCATTTAAATTGAGGTAATTTTACTTAGTATTTTTTGGGTGTACTTTGATTCTACCTTTCTATGTAAAAGAGGATTGTTAGGAAGGTCTTTTGAAAAACGAAACAAAAATAAATGTTGGATGGAGGGTAAGATTTTTCCATATATGTGCAAAGAGTTGTACGTTGAGCCTCTGATTTGGCTGTCTTGATTCCCTTGATGCCCTTTTCTCTCTCTCTCCCACTCTCTCCTTTACATTTTAGGTAACACACAGTGTAGTATCTGTTTTAGGAATAGAATTCAGTGATTCATCACTTACATACAACAACCAGTGCTCATCACAACTGCCCTCCTTAGTACCTATCCCCATTCTCTTTATTTAAAGTGGTTGTTTGATTCCTGCTGCTGTCACTGTTACAGGCTCCTTTTAAAACCACTGTCTACCTGTGGACCAAATGCATAGCCTTTGTCTGCCTCACACAGCCGATTCAGCCTGAAAAATAACAATGAAAAACAGTATATTTAGAGAATTCAAACAACTTCGAAATTGTTAATCTTCTGAAGTTTGGATTTTTTATTTATTTGTTTATCAAAAAATTTTTTAAAGTTTTATTTATTTTTGAGAGAGAGAGAGACAGCATGAGCAGGGGAGGGTCAGAGAGAGAGGGAGACACAGAATCCGAAGACCGGCTCCAGGCTCTGAGCTGTCAGCACAGACCCTGATGCAGGGCTCGAACCTGTGAACTGTGAGATCATGACCTGAGCCGAAGTCGGACGCTTAACCGACTGAGTCACCCAGGTGCCCCTGGATTTTTTTTTTTTAAAGTTTATTTATTTTGAGAGAGAGAGAGAGAGAGAGAGAGAGAGAGAGAGAGAGAGAGAGAGAATGAGCAGGGGAGGGACAGAGAGAGAGGGAGAGAGAGAATCCCAAGCAGGCTCTGCACAGTCAACTTGGAGCCCAGTGTGGGGCTTGAAGTCACAAAGCTGAAATTGAGAGTCAGACACAACGAAGACTTAGTCCCTGAGGTGCCCCTGAAGTTTGGATTTTTGATCCTAAGACCCAGCTACACCCTATTCCTAAAACATGGGTGCTGCTTCATCTTGCTTTACCTATTTACCTGCTATTTCGGCTCCCTGGAGGTACTGGAGCCAGAAAGATCTAACCTGCTTGATCTGTGTACACACATACACCCACCACATAGCAAGTCGGCCTGGTCTGTACCTTGACCAGAAGACCTTTCATAGAGAATGCTCAAATTATTTTTTGGTCTTATTTACATTTCACACCTTCCAGATATTAGCTCTTTTTTTTGGTCTGATAAGTTAAAGATCATACCAAATTCACTGTTGATTTGCAGAACAGTTGTGACTGACACCTTAATCACATAATTAATACACATTTATGATGTGAAATAGTGCATATAGTCAATGAAGAGAAGGTCACTTTTTCTCAAGGATAAAAACTTGATCTGTAGTTTAAACTGGTTTGCTGTTTCACTAACTACTTTGGTTCTCCTTTAATATACTATTTTATTCTTGTATAAATTTGAAATAGAACCAATAGTTTATGTAACTTCAGAAAGATGTCATTATACAGGGGCAGAATAATAATGTTGGTTAAATGGAAGGATTGCATAAAAGGCATCCATTTGTTTTTTTTTTTTTTTTTTTTTTTAATGTTTTAATAACTCTGGGACTAGGCTGTGTTTTCATTACTTTAGGCTTGATTTTAAACAAGGTAATTCCTATGGTGATTGGAGGATTTTTTTTTTTTTTTCTTCTCACTCTAGTTCCAGGGGAGTTCCTACCTGAAAGCAGCTCATAGACATTTGGAGCACATATTAGTTTATACTTACTTGGAGCTTTGCTTTAGGCACACAGTTAAAGGGCATAGCATTCCTCTTTCAGCATATCTGATTACCTGATCAGCACTTGATTACAGGAGCATGCTTCTCTTCCGTTTATGAGCATTTGGGCTCCTCTCGTCGGGGACCTGGCCTCTAGTTTTGCTCATGCTGGTAGTTGACTAAACATTATATCCTGGAGCTTTCAAGTGCTACTTGCCTACCACTTTTAGCACCTTCCACACTTTTCTGCTAATTGCATTACCTCCTTACTCTTTATTTTAGTTCTTCCCCACTTTGAAGTTTTGGCTCTCATCCACCAGATAACAATGGAATTAGGTGTGCTTATACCAGACTTTGAATTAATAGCCATTTAATTCAGTCCGGAAGTATTTTTTTTTAAAGGAAACCCAAGTGTAAAATGTTTTGGAAAAATTGCTCAAAACAAATGCTAAAACACTTTCTGATAGAAGTATTCGTAATCTGTGTTATCAGGAAAAAAACTACTGGTAATAAAAAGAGAAAATCTTTATTAAACAAATTTGTAGTTGAATGGAAAGCCTTATGATATCACTTACTATTTATGATTTTTAAGTTAAATAGGGTATCAGTATATCAGGATATTTATTGGGACATAAAATTAGTCTTGATATATAAAAGGAGACTATAAAGTCAAATCCTATTACAGTATAATGAAATTCAAGAAACTATAAATTCTTTTTTGTCTGAAATAAAGAGATCAGTGTGGGGGACTTAGAGTTTGTATGGTTTTTGGGTTAGGTAGATGTCATTATTAACAGTAGTTTTTTTTACAGTAAATTGTTGTATGAAATGTGGAACATAACTCTAAGGGAACTCACAGAATTTAATAACATAACAAAAATTTTCTGGTCCCTTCTGTAGTTATTGAGTACTTTTATCTAGAAAAAAAATGAGATTAGGATTAATGCTGAACCTTGTGTCATTCTGGTAGTAAGTAATATTCATTCATGAACTCAAACCAAAAAAAAAAGTGAGTTACTTCTATGTCATTGATGATGTATTTTCAGTAAAATTTTATTTTTCACCTAATAAGTAATTTTGTGAATGTATAATACATTTGTGTTTTGATCCATTGTGTACTAATATTAATATTGATGATAACTCAAAATTTCTTTTGGATTCATAATTAGAACTGTATGGTCACAAGAAATTTTAAAAATTTATATTATGTACATGTATATTTTTGCAACGAACAGTTGGATGATCAATAAGTATATAATCCAAGAATAAAAATATATTACATCAGGATAACATTCTGTAGAATAAATACAAGAGAAATAGAAGTTGAAGGAGAAAAAGGAACACTAACATTTTTGAGTGTTAAGGAATGGTTAGTTCAATAGTAAAGGAATAGTTTCTTCAGGGGATGATGAGGGTTACTCTTTAGAGTCCATTTGGTAGATTTATTAGAGTGATGTAATAATTTTTCTTTATCTTTAATATTAATTGAAAAGAGAAAAGTAGTAAATTTACATAGAGAATCATGGCAGACACCCTGTTAGCTAATAAATCATGGTTAATATCACCAGGAGTAACACCTATCAATATCATGGATTCCTGATCTCTGATGGGCATAACATTATATTTGGTATATTTGCCCAAACTTAGAACCTTAATTTTATAATGAGAAGTCATTTGACAAAGCCAAACTGAAGGTTATTCTACAAAATAACTGATCAGTAATCTCTAAAAGTGTCAAGATCATGAAAGATAAAGGTGAAGGAATAATCAAAGATGAGAATTAAAGACATACTAAACTAAATCCAGTATGGAATCCTGGATTGGATTTAGAAACAGAAAAAAGGCGTTAGTGGAAAAAGTGGTGAAATTTGAATAAGGTTCTAGTTGATAGCATTTTATCAATATTCATATCCTGGTTTTGATAATAGTACTTTGATGTTATAAGTTAACATTAGGGGAAGCTGGATGAAGGGTACATTAGGTATAATTTTGCAAATTTTTATAAGTCTAAAATGTTGATAATAGTTTCAATATATAATTAGTAATATGCTAGAAATTCTATCCTTGAAATTATTGAAACTTAAGATGCGAGTTTTACATGTTACCAAAGATGTGTGAATACGTGGTATTTCAAAAAAGTTTAAAGATTACAACATGAGCAAAAAATGTTTCATTTGAGGAATTTGAAGTGGCCAAGAGAAAAAATTCTATAAATATCAATATAAGTGGTTCGCCTGGGAAAGGTCCCAGTCAGATCATCCTTCTGTGAAGGTCAATGTCAGCAGTCACCACCATGCACACAGAACATCTAATCAGCTTTTTAATGTCTCATCCCTAACTCTGAACAAAGGGGTTAGTTATGGAAATCCACTGATATGAAATACGGAGATCAAAACAAAAAAGAATTAAAACAATTTGGAAGAGATAGACAATGAAAAAACAGAACAAAACAACTGTTAATATTTTCTGGAAAGTAAGAGTAGTCCTTACACTGATGAAGTGAGGACAAGATACATTAAAAGAATGTTTGTAGAGCTCTTGGAAATTCAAAATTCAATGTATGGAAGATAAAGTTGAGGAAATTGATCAGAAAGGAGAACAACTACTACATAAAACGAACGCTAAATAATGGAAAATAGGAAAGAAAATTACAGGAATGGTCTGAATAATAGATATTTCAGGAGAGAACAGAGGAACTGGAGGGGAAGAAATTACCAATGAAATAATTTAAGAAAATTTCTCAGAACTATAGACCATGCATTTCCATTTTAAAAGAACCCATCGAGTATCCATCACAGTCAATTAAAATAGACTTGTACTGAGCTAGATTAGATGAAATTTCAGAAATCTGGGATAAAGATTTTGTACATCTCCAGAGAATGAGAGAAGCATTTATACCAAGGATCAAGAATCGGAAGGATTAGATTGCTCATCATTACTGAGCACAAGAAGTGAAACAAAGCCCTTAAGGCACTGAGTAAGTGTGGTTATGGTGCAGTTGGGACTGGGTGTATAAATGTGTAGAAGAGCTAAACTCTTCCCTTCCTTACTGGGAAGTCTGTTGGTGGTGCCTAATATGGAAACATCAAGGAGAAAGTAGTAAGTTACTTAGAGATGTGCAAGTAAATACCAGAAATATCAGTTAAACAGTTTCAAAGTGGGAGTTCCCAGGGAGCAGAAAATATTTGTGGGTCACGGAAGCAGTTGCAGGACTGCTTTTTTTTTTTTTTTTTTTTTCAGTCTTACAGGACTGTTGTGCTCTAAACAGTATACGTAGAGAACTTTGATTAAAAACAAAAGTGAACATTTAAAAAAGTGGAACTACAGTAAAACCTTGGTTTGCAAGCATAATTTGTTGTGGAAACTTGTTTATAATCCAGAGCACTCGTCTGTCAAAGCTAATTTCAAGAACCATTGGTTCAGTTGTGATCATGTGACATTCAGCATCACATACTACTTGTATTGCAAGACATTACTCTCATTTATCAAGTTAAAATTTATTAGAAATGTGTGTTCATCTTGCGGAACATTCACAGACTAAATTACTTGCGATCCAGGGTTTTACTGTTTTTCCAGAATCTAATCAGTGTCTACCACAAAAAGTAGCTGAACTTTTTTTTTTTTCAATTTGAGAAAGAGAGAGGGGGAGAGAGAATCCCAAGGAGGGGTCCACGCTTAGTGGGGAGCCTGATGCAAGGCTCCATCTCACTACTGTGAGATCATGACCTAACCCAAAATCAAGAGTTGGATGCTTAACTGACTCAGCCACCCAGACACCCCTCTACCTGAGCTTTTTGAGTCCTCACAGCATCTGTAATGATAAAAGGGTGGTGCTACCTAGAAAACTATTTAATGAAAAATACCTCACATAGTTGTGTGAAAAACAAAACAAGAAACCCATTTGTTAATTCAGTGGAAATTTTGTAACTTTGCCCTTTGTCAAGAAATAGAAAAGATGTAAATTTGGGTAAATCAGATACCACATTTTAGGGTATACGAGCTGAGAGAAAAAGCAAAATTGAGGACACTGTCGTTGGTTGCTGTTTTGGAAATGTCCATTATTATTTGGCTTCAGCTGTGAACCACCTTGATCTAACTTGAAGACCCATATTTTGGGGAAAAAAATGACCCATATTTCGGGAAAGCACATCAACCATAAAAAGGAAGCACAATCTAATCCACAAGTACTATACATCATTTTGTGGAGTCACTGCCAAAGGGACTTATGATCAGTATTAAGGGACATATGTTTGGTTTTTGTAATAGTCATTTGTAGTAATTCATAATGGAAGCATTTTTTTCTCTCTCATTTGCCAGTCAGGTTTCTTTATGATTTTTAGACCTTTTAATTGAACAGCTATATCTATGGTCTTCCTTCACTGTTTTGGGCAAGTCACTCCCGTCCTGTTTACTGAAATTCAGATCTCTGGCCCTTCTGTTGTAAGATTTTTTTTAAAGGAACATGAAAAGTGTGATATAAAATGATAAAGATTGGTAATATAGCTAAAGGCAAAACATAGCAGAAGTTTGTGTTGGAGGAGTGGGGTTATATTGTAGGGCCTTGAGTCTGTCTAGGCATAATTCTTTTTTAAAGGAAATGAGCAAAGGCATGGGGAAATCCCAACCACTGTTGACCACCTGAAATGTGTCATTGGGAAATGAAGTGGCTACTTTATTTTCAGGTGAATTTCTAGCCATCTAAAGAGCCACATGCTTTCTATTAAGGGTTCTGCCTTCAGAGCACCAAAAATCTAGTGGATGAGACAGAAAACTATAGTCATGAAACACCTACTCATAATTCAGTTTGGTAAGTACTGTATTTGAGTTATCAAACAGGATAGGGTGTCATCGAAGGGTGGAGCAGTAAGTTTTGCCTAGAGGAAGGTGTCACTGAGAAAGTGATAACTAAAATTGGCTTTGAAGGGTAAGGTGGATATCAGGCAGAGAAGGGGCAAAGGGAAAGAACTTCTTAGTAAACATGTAAGTAGAATATAAATATATGAAAGAAGGCACAGAGTCATGAAAGTTGAAGGTGTATTTGGGACACCATCCTGGGTAACCTGGTGGGACTTAAAGGGTAGGGTTAATAGAGTTGGTGAGAGGTAAAGATGGAGGTCCCCTTGTGAAGGGTCTTAAATGCCATACCAAAGTTTGGAATTTTATTGGCAAAGAAGCTATCAATGAATTTTAAGTAAAGGTAACATGATTAAATATTTTAGTGAGATAATTTTTGTAGGACTTGGTGATTGGGTAGTGAAATCAGTTAATTGGGAGCTATTTTAGTAGTCCAGGTGAAAGAAGGACCAACACTAGGGATGTGGGAATAGGAATAGAGAAGGGAACAGGTTTGAGGTAGACTTTTGGGTGCACAGAGTGTGATGACTCCACGGTCTGTATGTTGAAGGGAAGGAGAGGAACCAGTGAAGACTTCTGTGGGTTTTGGCTGGCCTGGGTGGGAAGATCTTAAAATGGGAGTACAGAAGGAGGAGTGGGTTTGGTAATACTTGAATTCACTTCCGACTTGTAAAGTTCAAAGATCCAATGGGACATCTAAGAGATAGTTAGAAATAGAAGGTTGATCACACTGTGGAGGTGTGGATTTTGACAGAAGGCAGTGCAGTTCTATTTATTATGTATGTATGTGTGTATTTGTATATATATGATTTTATGATAAGTAATCTCTGTCTCCAATGTGGGGCTCGAACTCAGCCCTGAGATCAGGAGTTGAACGCTCCACTGACTGAGCCAGCAAGGTGCCCCGGAAGTCAGTGTAATTTTCAAACAAAGATGAGATCAGTCAAAACTCTTGTATAAATTGTGTGTTTATGAATATTGGTGTGAGGATATATATAAGAGGCCGGAAACAGTGTGAGGTAATGAAACATAACTGTGGAGGGAGTCTGCTAGGAGAAGGTACTATCTGCTGAGATGTGCTCATTGATTTCCTGACAGTTAAAAAGGAAATGTTCATCTAGTGGGAGATAAGAGAAAGGGGAAAGTTAGCTGAGGCTGCCCACTGTCCACCAAATATTTGTGCTTCATCTTCTGTATTCTAGTCATTGGCCAATAGCTGTGCAGTCAGGGATTATATTTTGTACTCACTTTCATAGTTAAGCTAGGTGGGGCTCTGTAACTAGTTGTTCCCAAAGTGATGAAAAATGATATGTATGACAGATCAAAGTGGTTATGATGCACTGCTTTTCTTCATCGTCTGCTGAATGCAAAGAATTTTGAAGACCTAGGGGATGGGGAAGCCACAACCTGAGTTCCTGTTTAATCTGTTACTTTTGGTGGCCCCCAGTGAACCCTGTTTCCATTATTTATGTGCTTGTGTAGCCCGCTTGAATCTGAGGTGGCCTTGTGACATGGTTTACCAGTAGAATGCAGGACAAGTGATACTGTGCTAAACCTTAAAGCCTGGAAGTATGCATTTTGGTACTGCTGGAAGCTAAGTCACTATGTCAGAAATAGGACTCCTTCAAGACTGCCATGTGGTGAGGAAGCCCAAACAGCTGTGTTGAAGAGAACTGAGGCTCCCAGCTGGTAAGCCCAGCTGCACTTCTAGTTCAGAAGGCAATACACTGTATCTTGTGGGAGCGAAGGCATTTGGACTTGTAGCTGTTTCATTGCCCCATCTGATACCATATGAGAGTTGTGATAAATAATGAAAATTTTTGTTTTAAGCCAGTACGTTTTGGATGGTTTGTCACGCAACAATAGGTGACTGAAACAGTTCTTGGATGGTTGTGCTTCAGAAAGCCAGCCACTGTGCATTAACACCTATGTGGGACTGTTCCTTAAGCAAAGATGAGTCTTACGTTAAGCTTTCTGTTTTGCTTTGTTAAATCAGCTAACGTTTTTGTAACTGATTTATAGAGCATTTATGCTGTGATGAGACTGTGCTGAGAATACTTGTCTAGTGGTATATGACAAGATCTCTCATGTAGTTACAATCACACTATTTGGTTAGAATTCGCTTTATGCATGCATTCTGTCGAGACAGTCACACACTGATGCCTTCATGACGCATTAAACCAGTTTTTATGAAGGGAAGGGAAGACATATTCCTGGTGGACAAAGAAGAAATGGTGATTTCATGAGAAGAGAACGCTACTCAGTTGGGGCAGAATATCCATTCTTGAATTTGATGCATAGATCCTGAATGATACTGTCAAATTTGATTGATCTTTTAAAAATTATTTTTAAATGTTACATAGGGGAGGAAGGAAAGGGGGAAGAATGTGAATAGCAGAAAGAGCAAGAGGGAGATACTGAGTGACAGTAATAAAAATTGTATAAATTCCTCTTGTGAAACTTACCTTTTAGAGGAGGAGTTAGCAATGAACAGAGACAAAGTAGACAATGCTGTGAAGAAAACTAAAGTAGATAAAAGAATAGAGTGTATGTGGGAGGTACTGTTTTAAATAGAAAGGTCCTGGTAAGCATCTCTGAAGGAAGTAAGGGATGTTTAGATATGTGATGTTCAGGTGAACAGGTTTTGTGGCAAAGAACTGAAATATAGAAGCCCTGAGGCAGAAGCAATTTTAGGGTGTTTCAGTTACAGCAAGAAGGCCAGTGGCCATAGTAGAGAGAGTGGTGATATGGGGATAGAGAGAGGCAGGGCCATATCCTGAATGGTCTTGTAGGCCAGAGAAACGGTGTGAATTTATTCTACTGGTAATGAGAATCCATTGAAAGGTTTTGAACATGGGCGTAATGCGATCTGAGTTTTCTTTAAAATAAGTAATTAACTCTGTTGTGTGAAAAACCAGGAGAGGAGATCTTGAGGTTGAGTTTAGTTAGTTAAGATGCTGTTGCAGAGAGGCCCCGGTAAGAGCTGATGGTGGCTTGGACAAGGAGATGGGGTAGAAGTAATCATATTTGAGATAAATTATGAAGTTACTATTGCAGGATTTCTGATGGATTGTACATGGGCTATGGAGGAAATGAGTTAAAGGTTGAATTACAGATTTTTTGCTATAAGTAGCTGGATGGGTGGTGATGAGATGTAATGAAAAATTGGTCCACTAAGGGAAGGTTAGGTTTGGGGAGTATCCGTGAAAAATCTGATTATAAATTGTTTATTGGAATCACATGTATAAATTACTATTCTGTTTTACTTAATAATACTTTATTGAGGCAGTATTCACATTCCATACAATTCACCTATGTAAATTATACCATTCAGTTTCTTTTTTAGTAGATTCAGCAAATTGTACAGCTATCACCATAACCAAATTTAGATCACTTGGATCATCTCCAAAACGAAACCTTGTACTCATGGGCAGTCACTTTGAACTCCCTTAGTGTCTGGCCTTAGTCAACCACTAGTTTGTTTCTCTAGATTTGTCTATTCTGGACATATAAATGGAGTCTTACAATAATACAATCAGACTGTTTTTGTGTCTGATTTATTCAGCTTTGAGTACTATTTTCAAGTTTCGTCCACGTTGCAGCATGTTATCACCACTTCATTCCTTTTTAGGGCCAATTACTACACCCTTGTATGGATGTACCAGCACCCTCTTTCATCATTTGATGGACTTTTGAGTTGTTTCTACTTTTTGGCTATTATAAATAAGGCTGCTGTGAAGATTTGTGTATAGGTTTTTGTGTGGATGTGTTTTAGTTCTCTTGGGTATATACCTAGGAGTGGAATTGCGGGATCATATGGTGACTCTAAGCTTAGCCTTTTGAGGAGTTGCTGAATGGTTTTCCAAAGTGATTGCACCATTTTACATTCCCACCAGCAATATACCAGATTTCGCCACATCCTCACCAACACTTGTTTTTATCTATCTTATTTTAGGCAGTTTAGTAGGTATGAAGTGGCACAGCATTATCATTCTGAGTTGTATTTCCTTAATGGCTAAGGACTTTGAGTGTCTTTCCATATGTATATTGGCCTTTTCATGTATATGTGTCTTCTTTGGGAAAATGTCTTTTTAGATCCTTGGCGCAACTATGTTTAGATTGGGTTGTCTTTTTTTTTTTTTTTTAAACTTTTCCCTCCAGCGTTATTGTGCTATAACTGACATAAAAAATTGCTCATATTTAAAATTTATAATCTGTTGTATTTTGACATATGTATATAAGCTATGAAACTATTACCACAATCAAAATAATAATCACATCCGTTATCCCCAAAAGTTTGTTCTCCTTGGTAACCATCCCTTCGCCCCACAATGAATCCACAAGCAAGCACTTATCACCTATCTGTTAGTATAGATTAAATTGCTTCTGGAATTTCATAAAATGGAATCATTACATTATGTACATTTTTGTTTTAGTCAGGTTTCTTTCACTTACCGTAATTATTTTGAGATTCATATATCGTGAAATTTACTTTTTTAAAAATTTTTAAATATTTATTTATTTTTGAGAGAGTGTAAGGAGGGGGACGGCCAGAGAGAGGGGGACAAAGGATTTTTAATGTGATTTTTATGTATTCACAGAGTTGTGCAACCATCACTACTGTCTAATTCCAAAACGTTTTCATCACTAAAAAGAGGGGCGCCTGGGTGGCTCAGTTGGTTGGGCGTCCGATTTCGGCTCAGGTCATGATCTCACGGTCTCTGGGTTTGAGCCTCGTGTTGGGCTCTGTGCTGACAGCTCAGAGCCTGGATCCTGCTTCTGATTCTCTGTCTCCCTTTCTCTCCTTCTCTCTCTGCCCCTCCCCGTTTGTGCTCTGTCTCTCAAAAATAAGTAAACATTAAAAAAAAAAATTAAAAAGCAAATCTCTGGGACCATTAGCAGTCACTCATTTTCTTTACCCAGCAGTCCCTGGAAACCATTAATCTTTCTGTCTGGATTATTTATCTTTAAAAAGCCATTTTAAATCCTTACTTTATTGGCTTAAGAACAGAAGATTTACTCTTAACATAAGTACAGAATATAATATTAACTATAGGAATAATGTTATATGGAAGATCCATAGAATTTACTAATCTTGCATTAATGAAGCTTTAAACCCATTGATTAGCAACTCCCCATCCCTCCTTGGTGACTACTGTTCTGTTTTCTCCTTTATGAGTTTGACTCTTTTAGATACCTCTTATAGTTGGAGTCCTACAGTATTTGTACTTCTTTGGCGGGCTTATTTCACTTAGCATGATGTCCTCAAGGTTCATTCATGTTGTCACATGGCACAAGATTTATTTTTTATTTTTAAAAATACTTATTTTTGAGAGAGTGAGAGAGAACACACACGTGTGCATACCAGCGAGGTTGGGTAGAGAGAGAGGGAAACAGGGTCTGAAGAGGATCAGAGGATCCTGATGCGGGGCTCTAACTCACAAACAGCAAGATCATGACCTGAGCTGAAGTCAGATGCTTAACTGACTGAGCCACCCAGGCACCCTAATCCTTAGCCCATTTTAAAATATGATTTTGTTTCTCTTTTTATTACTGAGTTAATAAGCATTCTTCATATATTTTAGATACAAATCTCTTATTGGATATATAATATGGAAAATTTTTTTTCTATATCTAAAAAAGCTTTGTGTAATCCAAGGCGATAAAGATAATACTGCTATGTTTTCTTCTAACAGCTTTATAGTTATAGCTCTTAAGTTTAGGTTTATCATCCTTTCGCAGTTAATTTATGTATAAGGTGCGAGGGAGTCCCACATAATTTTTTTTTTCTTTCTTTGCATAGGTGACTATCTTGTCATCTCAGGACTATTCATTGAAAAGGTTGTTCTTTTTCCATAGAGTTGCCTTGGAGCCCCTGACAAAAATCATTTGACTATAAATATGAGGTCTTGTTTCTGGACCCTCAGTTCTATTCCATTGATCTCTGTGTCTGTTCATGTGCCAGTACCATACCATCTTGATTACTGCAGCTTTGTAAATTTGAAAATTGCAAGTGTGAGTCCTCCAACTTTATTTTTCATTAAGATTGTTTTCACTTTTTGAGTTTTTTTGCAATTCATAAGAATTTTAGGATCACCTTGTCAATTCTTTTTAAAGTTTGTTTGTTTGTTTTTATGTGTTTAGAGAAAGAGCATGAGCAAGCAGGGAAGGGCAGAGGGAGAGAATCCCAAGCAGGTTCTGTGCTATTCTGTGCTCTGTGAGATCACCACCTGAGCTGAAATCAGGAATCGATGCTTAACCACCTCAGCCACCCAGGTGCCCCAGACCATGTTAATTTCTGCAAAAATAATTAGCTGAGAATTTTCAATCTTTAGGTCAATTTGGGGAATATATTGACATCTAATAATGTTAAGTCCTCTGATCCAGGAACATGGGTGTCTTTTCATTTATTTAGATGTTCTTTAATTTCTTTTAAGAATGTCTGTAGTTTATGCATATAAACTTTGCACTTTTTTTGTTAAATTTATTTGTAAGAATTTTATTATTAATGCTGCGGTAAATGTAATTGTTTTAATCTCATTTACAAATTGTTCATTGCTGGTGTATAGAAATACAGTTGAATGTATGTTGATCTTGCGTCCTGCAACCTTGCTGAACTGCCTTTTACCAGTTTTAATAATTTTTTGTGGATTCCTTAAGATTTTCTATATCCAAAATCATGGCATCTGAAAATATAGTTTTACTTCTTTCTTTTCAGTCTAGCTGCATTTTATTTCTTTTTCTTGCTTAATTAGAACCTCTAGTACAGTGTTGAATAGAAGCAGTGAGAATGAAGTTTTGTTTTATTCTTGATCTTAGGAGAAAACATCCAGTCTTTCATCATTAAATGTGATGTTAGCTGTGAGTTTTTCCTAAGTCCCTTTATGAGGTTTAGGACATTGAGTATTTTTATCATGAAAGGTGTTGGATTTTGTCAGGTGTTTTTTTCTCTGTTTATTGAACTAATCCTATGATTTTTGTTAAATTTACATTTATGTGAGCACTTCCATTCTTGATCTTGGAAAGGTCTCATGTGTTAAATTAAAGATTAGTGATATCAACATTTGGATTAATGGTACAAGCCTTGGGAGTAGGTGAGATTTCCCAGAGAGAATATATGGAAGAAGAAGATGCTCAAAGATAGAACTCTGAGAAACATAAGTATTCAATCTACCATGTGCAATGCTAAATTTAATTCCACTTAGTAAGTTTAATTTAATGAAAACTTGAGTTAGCAGGTTGTGGTTTTGCTTTAGTAGATAATTGAGTAGAACCCGTACACAAAGTACACTTGACCCTTGAACAACTATAGGTTTGAACTGCATGAGTCCACTGTATATGAATTTTTTCCAATAAATACAGTGCAGTACTGTAAATGTATTTTCTCTTATGACTTTCTTAATAACATTTTCTTTTTCTCTAGCTTCCTGTATTGGAAGCATACAGTAGGTAATACATATAACATACACAGTGGGTGTTAATGGATTGTTTGGTGTTAATGGATTGTTTGGAGTTAGTAAGGCTTCCAGTCAACAGTAGGCTATTAGTAGTTAGGTGGATTTTGAGCTGCTCAGAGGGTCAGTGCCCCTAACTCCCAAGTTGTTCAACGGTCAACTGTATAAATACTTAAGTAAAGGAAGAGAATCAGCATGGTTTTTTACAATGAGTATGTACGTGGTAATTAAATAGTAGAAGAATATTAACTTCATGGATACTAGTTTCATAAATTTTAACACTCGAAGATGCTGGAACTTACCTCTTCTCTACTAGAAGAAATGTTTGTGTGAAACAAAAAAATCAACTTGTGGAAAATTTCCTTCATAAAATTACAATTTTTCTCTAAGGGACCTGAAGCATGTACAATAGTAAATGCCATAAATCCTAAGGCTCCATATTGAGAATTAGAACTAGGTAGTGGTTTTACTTCTCATTTTGCTTTGTCCTTTGAACTACTAGTGCTTATAAAGTAATGTCTCTTGATTTCATAATCACTGTTAGCAGTTATTATGAAAAAACTCTAATTTCAAGGTATTATAAGTTGCAAATGGTCATTGTAGCTGGTTGGTGAGACTACCTGTTAGACTTTTACATTTAATTTATTTATATATTTCGGCGTTATGAGTAAAATTGACAGTTAAAAGTGGTACATATTTAAGGTGTACAACTTGATGATTTGATACATGTATACATTGTGAGTCACCAAAATCAAGCTAATTAACATATATTGCTGCACATAGTTAACCGTTTTCCCTTTTTTTTGTAGAGATAACATTTAATTTCTACTTTGTTCTTCTTGCAATTTCTACTTCTTGCAAATTTCAAATACGCATTATTGTTAACTATAGTCATCATTTAAGATCTTTTAACCCATAGAAATATCCTAACTGAATGTTAGCAGTTAAGATCCAAGCAATGTGAATTTCCTATTCTAAAGTTAAATTAGTCGATAGTCTTGGACACTATTGCAGAAAGTTACTGAAATTCTCCACTTTAATCATAAATAATTCAAATTATTTGGTTCAGCTAAAAAAAAATCTTGTTATATTGACCAATTCATCAAATGCTATGATTGGTGAAAGTCAATTTGTAAGTTGTTTGTTACCCGAAATTTTGTTTCTTCCTTGAACCGCATTATTGGAATTTATCTCAAATCATATGAATAATCTGAGAACAGTATGTTATTTTATTTGAGGCACAAAAAGAGTTGAATATTGACTGATAAATATGAACTAATTCTAAAATTAATAGAGAATAGGGTGGGATTCCCCACCATGATGCCTGCAACTTATAAACAGTCTTAAAATGTGTTAAGGTACTAACACATCTAATTAGAGGGTGAACACAAATCAGGGTTCTTAAAAGACAACTCACTATACCCCTGTAATAAGGAGAGGCATATTTAGTTACTATAAATTATATCTCCTGTTTAACCTTAAACATACAGGACATTTTAAAAAATAGACTCACGGCAAAAGGATTGCTAACAGCCATTTCTAAGAGAAATGTTTCCATTTAGTTCAATCCATAGTCTTTAAAAATCTGGAGAATTAATTCAGTTCTTTGCCAGCATGAAGTAGATAATCAAGTGAGACTGTACTCATTAGAGAAAAAGGGATAAGATGGATGTTCAAGGACCATAGGTGGAATGAGATACTTGGTGTATTATAAACTATATACAGTCATAAAATACTCTTTCAGTTCTAAAATGTAATAGATGATGAGTTTTAAAGATGTGCAAGTCTACAGACAGATGCATGTTCTAGTATATAGTTCATAATATGGGAATAGTTACTTGTGTTAGGTGATACTGTTGCCAAACAAAATACGTAGCTCTTCTCATTATCAGATGTATACTTTGTAATGTGTAATAGCAGCTGGGAAGCATTTTACATTATGAAATTGATACATTTATTTGACATTCTTCTTGATGTAGGAAAAAACTAACCATTTCTAGAAAGACTATTAACTTGTGTTCTTTAAACGTATATACGTTTGGCCTTTTAATGTGAAAAATTGTTGGGTTTCTCTTCTTATGACTACAGGAAGTGTTTGTGCCTCATTCCTTACCCAAAGCTACCAACTGCCAGTCCTTGATACAATGTTTGTAAGAAAGAAATACCGAGGCAAAGATTTTGGGCTTCATATGCTGGAGGACTTTGTTGATTCCTTTGCAGACGATGCACTTGGCTTGCGGTATCCACTCTCCTCTCTAATGTACACAGGTAAATTAAGTTGAAAAATGTTAAACTTGTCTCATTGCCACTTCTGAGTTGTTTCTGCAGAATATTGTAAATGTGCATATATCAGTATTAAATACATTTGGATTCTTTGACTCCCTAGGGCTTCATTTTGCAAATGTGTCCTTGTCTCATGTAATGGCTTTTTGAAAGTGTGGTAGCTTTTTTAAAAAGTTGAAATATAATTCATATTCCATAAAATTCACCCTCTTAAAGTGTACAATTCAGTGGTTTTTATTATGTTCATAGCTGTACAACCATATCCATTATCTAATTCCAGAACATTATCATTACCCCAAAAGAAACCCTGCACCAATTAGTAGTCACTCTTTATTCCCCCATTCCTTCATCCCCTAGCAACCATTAATCCATTTTCGTTCACTTAGAATTTACCTAGTAGGGACATTTCATAGAAATGTAATCATGTGATATGATTATATTATTATAAGTCCTTTGTGTCTAGCTTCTTTGATTTTGCTTAAAAATTTTAAGGTTCATCCATGGTGTAGCATGAATCAGTGCTTCATTCTTTTTTATGGATGAATAATATTTCATGGTATGGAAATGCTACATTTTGTTTATCCATCATCAGTTGATGGCCTTTTGGGTTGTTGCCATATTTTAGCTGTTATGAATGATGCCATGATAATGATAAATTGAATACAAAATGAATTCTAGGTGCATGTCTGTTTTTGCATAAAGTTTTAGTGGGCTTTAGTTCTCCTTATCCTTCAGTTTAGGCAGAAATTGCCTGATAATATTTTGTTGATGTCATTTGTAAACTTTTGTGATTAAGACACTTTGAAATGTGAACATAAAGGAATATACTGAAAATAGAAATTTAGGACTAAGTGGCATCTCCATTTTCTGTTTCTTCCTCTTCCTGTCTGTCTTGAACCATGCTTATTATATTCGAAGAAATTGGATTTCCATTTGGTTTTCTCTTTCAGTGTAATTAGTAGTTCCTTGATGCTGCTCTATGTCCAGTATTTTTGATGACCTTCACTTGTTTCCATGAATATTTTTAATGATAGGAAATACTACATGTTTTTCATTGTAATCTTTAGAAAAATAATTTTCATTCTGCATATAGGTAATGGGTGCCACGTATGGATGGGCAGGCTAGAGTAGATGGTTAGCTTACTATAAGGAGCTGATTTACACAATACTATAGCATGTACCCATACCTAAAGACATGGAATAAATAAAGTCTCATGAGTCTTTTATTTATTTGGAATTTATCCTGGGTACCATATGAGGTACAGATCTTTTATTTTACCTGACAGGTATGTGGTTGCTCTAGTATCATTTATTGAATAATTTATGTTTTTGCATTGTTTTGCATTTGTGTTTGTATTAGGTTAGCAAACAATGATCCACTGACCTAATTTTTTTATAAATAAAGTTTTATTGGAATACAGCCATGTTCTTTCATTTACATATATCTATGGCTTCTTTTGCACTAAAACATCAGAATTGGTTTATGACAGTGCCCATATTGCCTGTAAGCTTAAAATACTTATTATCTGTCACTTTAAGAAAAAGTTTGCTAACTCTTAATCTAATCATACATTAAATTTTTGTGTATATATACATATGTATATACACACACACACACGTGTGTGTGTGTATGCGTGTGTATATTTCTTTTCTCTTATTCATTTCTGTTAATCTTCTAAGTTCCAGGACCTTACTGTTTTATTTATTTTAGCTTTGGAAAATCTTAAAGGACTAGTCTCCCCCATTTAATATGTCTGACCTTGCTTATTTGTTATTCCGTGTGGACTTGAGAATCTGTTTACCAGATTAAAAACAAAATTCTGTTGCGATTTTATTGGGATTACTTTTAAATTTACAGATTAGCCCTTAAAGACTCCACCAAAACACTGTTAGAATTGATAGGGGTGCCTGGCTGGCTCGTCAGTGGAGCCTGTGACTTTTGATCTCAGAAGTTGTAAGTTTGGGCCCCACCATGGGTGTAGAGATTACTTAAAAGTAAAATCTTAAAAAAAAAAAACCTATTAGAACTGATAAATGAATTCAGTAAAGTAGTAAGATAGAAAATCAGCGTGGGGCACCTGGGTGGCTCAGTCGGTTAAGCAGCCGACTTCAGCTCAGGTCATGATCTCACAGTTCGTGGGTTCGAGCCCCGCATTGGGCTCTGTGCTGACAGATCAGAGCCTGGAGCCTGCTTCAGATTCTGTGTCTCCCTCTCTCCCTGACCCTCCCCCACTCACACTCTGTCTCTCTCTCTCTCTCAAAAATAAATAAAACATTAAAAAAAAGAAAAAATCAGTGTGTAGAAATCTGTTGCAATTCTGTACACTAATAAGGAAACAGCAGAAAGAGAAATTAAGAAAATCCCATTTACAATGGCACCAAAAATAATAAAATCCTAGGAATAAACCAACCAAAGAAGTGGAATATCTGTATTCTGAAAACCCAAGAAGTGGAATATCTGTACTTATCAAACATTGATGAAAGAAATTGAAGACAACACGAAGAAATGGAAAGACTTTCCATGCTCATGGATAGGAAGAAGAAATATTGTAAAAATGTCCATACTACCTAAAAGCAATCCACAGATTTAAATGCAGTCCCTATCAAAATACCAACAGCATTTTTCACAGGACTAAAACAAGCAGTTGTAAAATTTTTACGGAACCATAAAAGTCATCAAATAGCCAAAGCAACCTTGAAAAAGAAAAGCGAAGCTGGAGGTATCATAGTCCCAGATATCAAGATATACTATAAAGCTGTAGTAATCAATACGGCATGGTACTGGCACAAAAATAGACACATAGATCAACAGAACAGAATAGAAAGCCCAGAAATAAACACATAATTATATGATCAGTTAATCTTTGACAAAGGCAAGAATGTGCAATGGAAAAAAAAAACTGTCTCTTCAACAAGTGGTGTTAGGAAAACTGGACAGCATCGTGCAAAAGAATGAAACTGGACCACTTATGTAACATCATACTCTCAAAATGGACCTAGGACCTAAATGTGAGAACTGAAACCATAAATATCCTAGAAGAAAACACAGGCAATAATTTCTCAGACATTGATCTTAGCAATGTCCTTTAAGATTGGTCTCATGAAGCAAGGGAAACAAAGGCAAAAGTAAACTTTTGGAGCTACATCAAAATAAAAAGTTGCTGCACAGCAAAGGAAATAAGACAGCAAAACTAAAAGCCTGTGGAATGGGAGAAGACTTTTCCAAATGTCATATTTGATGAAGGGTTATAGTATCTAAAATATATTTAAAGAATGGATACAACTCAACACCAAAAAAAAAAAAATCCAATTTAAAATGGGCAAAAAGAAAAAAAAGAAAATGGGCAAAAGACATGAACAGACATTTCTCTAAAGAAGATGTCCAGGTGGACAACAGACACATAAAAAGATGCTCAACATCACTCATCATTAGGGAAATGCAAATCAAAACCTCAGTGAGGTATCACTTCATACCTGTCAGAATCGCTAAAATCAAGAAACTACAAATGTTGACAAGGGTGTGGAGAAAGGGGAACTGTCTTGCACTGTTGGTGGGAATGCAAACTGGTGCAGCCACTGCGGAAATAGAATGGAGTTCCTCAAAAAAATTAAAAATAGAACTACCTTATAATTTAGTAATCACACTACTAGGCATTTACCTAGAGGCCATGAAAACACTAATTGGAAGCAATATATGCACCCCTTTGTTTATTGCAGCATTATTTACAGTAGCCAAAGTATGGAAGCAGCCTAAATGTGTATCAATAGATGAAAGGATAAAAAAGATGTGGTATGTTTATATGTATGTGTATATTCATATATATACAGACACAATGGAATATTATTCAGCCATCAAAAGAATGAAATCTTGCCATTTGTAACAACATGGATGGGTTAAGAGAGTATAATGCTAAATGAAGTAAGCCAGTCTGAGGAAGACAAATACCATATGATTTCATTCATATATGGAATTTAAGAAAATGAACAAAAGTAAAAGAAATAAAAAACTGGACTCTTAAACTATAAAAAAACAAACAGATGGTTACCAGAGGGGAGGTGGATGGAGGGGTGGGTGATAGAGATAATGGAGATTAAGACTACACTTGATGAGCCCTGAGTAATAACATGTATCTGTTGTACACCTAAAACTGATTTAACACTGTATGTTAACTATCCTGGAATTAAAACTTTTAAAAATGTAAAAAAACAAAACAAAACCCTGATATCTTAGCTTATGGAGAATCGACTTTGTTTTTTTTTTTCTATCGAACAGTATTATAATTCTATAGTAGGTGTAACTGTAGGATTTTGTTCAAACTAGTTAGCATGTATATATTCTCCATACAGTTCTTAGAAGTAACATGGGTAAAAATGTATGTGTTTAGGAATTTTATCTTTTTTGTTGCTATTATGAACATTGTATTTTCTTACAATATTTCTTCTCTCTAGTCGTTATGAATATGAAAAATATTGATTTGTATTAATTTTGTACCCAGCCACATCAGTAACTCTAAAAGTTAATTATCTTGAGTTTTCTAGAATCTGCCTCTTTTTTAGGTCCCAGACTGAAAGCCTTGCCTGATCTCTGTCCCACAAAAATGTATCTTTCCTCCTCTAAATCTTGTGAGGCTTTACATGTAGTGTTCTTACGCTTCTTAAGTACCTTCTACCTTATATTCTATTTCTTTTATGTTTTCATTTTAATAACAATTTAGGTGCTGAGTTCGTTGTGCATAAATTCCATGGATATGTCTTTTGTAACAGCACTCGGTTTAGTTCTTTGCACGGTACGAATGTGCTGAGTAAGTGGCTGTGAAAAGATTCGATGAGGCAAAGATGGTTACAATAGTTTGGAGACATTTAGCTTTGGGAAATATCTGGGGAAGTGTAGGGTCCATATTATAAAGCTTATGCTTTAAAAGAATTTTATTGAAAGGCTGAATGAATTAGTGCTGCATATAGAATGTCAGTAAGAGGAAGAAGTCTCCAAAACCTGTTAAGGAGTAGCTAATGCTGCTTACTTGATAATGTTCGTTCTTGTGGGCACATACCTTCTGTATCACTTAGCTGAATAACATTAGTGTGAGAGTTCTCTTTCTGACTCTGGCTAGAAAAATCTGAATTGGGACCTTGAACTCTAGTCACTTTATAAAGTACCCCTTTTGGACCTCATACTTAACTGTGTAAGGCATTCTCTACTATTTTAGTCATTTAAATTCAGACAGATGACTCAATGTGGCCTATTGTGCTTGTTTTCTATGGCTACATCTTTCTCATAGATACAGAAACTAAAACTAGAAAATGTGAGAAACCTTTTCAAATATACAGGAAAAAAATGAGAGAATAGTATCCTAGTGTCAATGTATCCATTATCCAGATTAACACCTGTTAAGGTCTTGCCATATTGTTTTTATTAACTTTTGGGGAGAACTAAATATGACCTTGTAGATACAGTTGATGTTCTCTTTGGACCCCTTGGTAATCCCATTCCCCTTTTTCCTTTTCTCCACAATGATAATAGTGTTGCTGAAGTTGGTGTACATCCTTCCTGTCCTCAGTTTCATACTTAGATCTGTGTCCATAAACACTATAAGGCATTATTTAATTTGCTATTTTATTTTATTTTTATTTTTTGAGAGAGAGGGCTCAAGTGAGTGAGGGGTAGAAAGGGAGAGAGAGAGAGAGAGAGCGAGACAGAGACAGAGACAGAGAAGCAGGGCTCAACTGAAGCAGGACTCAAACTCATGAACTGTGGGATCATGTCCTGAGCCAAAGTCGAATGTTTAACCAACTGAGCCACCCAGGTGCCCCTTGCTTTTTTATTTTAAAAAATTTGAAGGTTTTTTTGGCTAAAACGTAGATAACATATTTGTCATTTACACTGCTTGTGTATATACAATTCAGTGGCATTAGCCACATTCACTCTCGGTCTCTCTGAATTTGCCTATTCCAGTTACCTCATACAAGTGGAACCATACGGTACATGTTCTGTCTTATTTCCCTTACCATAGCAGTTAAGGTAAGGGAAATAATCCATATCCATGTTGTACCATATATCAAAATTTCATTCCTTTTTATGGTGGAGCATATTTTCATTATGTGAATATGTCACATTTCATTTATTCATCCATTCATCTTTTGATGGACACTTGGATTGTTTTACCTTTTGGCTGCTATGAATAATGCTGTCCATAGACTTTGGTGTACAGATATCTGTTTGAGTCCCTGCTTTCTGTTCCTTCGGTGTGTAGCTGAGAGTGGAATTGTTGGGTTCTATGGTAATTTTGTGTTTAACTTTTTGAGGATTAGCCAAATTACTTCCCAGAGAGGCTGCATCATTTTGTTTAATATGTTTTTTTCAAGTGTATGTATTCTTAGAGAGAACACGAACAGGGGAGGGGCAGAGAGAGAGGGAGACACAGAGTCCGAAGCAGGCTCCAGGCTCTGAGCTGTCGGCACAGAGCCCGATGTGGGGCTCGACCTCAAGAACTGTTGAGATCATGACCTGAACTGAAGTCGGAGCCACCCAGGTGCTCCAGTATGTTTTTAAGCTTCATATAAAGGACATCATTTTGAACCTATACTAACTTGCTTGTTTACTGATCTTTTTTACACATTTATCAATGTTGAACCATATAGCTGTAGTTTGTTGTAGTTGGTGCATAATACTTTATTGTATACGTACTATCTTCCTCATGTATCCCTTAGTGATGGGCACCTCCCACCCCCATTTAAAAACAGTCCTGTAGTGAATATTGTAAATGCCGTCTTGTGCAGGTATGTAAGTGTTTAGGGTATATATCCACAAGTAGAATTGGACCATAAAATACATCTTTCCAACTTTACTAACTATTGCAAAATTGTTCTCATACCAGCAGTGTGGGAGTTTCCATTTTCCTTATTCTTTGGATGCTTGTTATTATCTGATGGGTGTGAAAGTGGTACCTTATTGTTTCATCTTGCATTTCCCTGGCAGCTAGTGAGGTTTACCTTCTCTTGTTAAGTGATCTTTCAGTTTGCATTATGTGTGAATATCCTTTTCATAGCCTCTACCAGTTTCTCTCAGGGATCATTTTGTCTTTCTAATTCAATTTTAGGGTTTTTTAATATGCTTAGAATACTAACCCTTTATTTTATTCTGAAAAATCTCCTAATCTTTGTCTTTATAGTATCTTTTGAATATAAAACTATGACGTCCAGTACAGCAGTCACTAATATAAATTAAGTATAATTTCAGTTTAGTTAAAATTAAATGAGATTTTACATTCAGTTCATCAGTAGCCTCATGGGACTACTAGCATCTACTGTATTGGACTGTGATGACATAAGGTGTTTCCATTATTGTAGAAAGTTCTGTTGCATTGTTCCTGATAGAAAGTTTTAAACTTTATCATAATATTTCATTATGGATTGTGATTTTTTTTAATCTTTCATGAGAAATCGTTCCGCACTGTAATGTCCCAGAGGTATTCGCCTATGTTTTCTTTTGTATTTTTTAAAGGTTTTATTTAAGTAATCTGTTCACCCAGTGTGGGGCTCAAACTGGTGACCCCAAGATCAAGAGTCACATTCTCTTCTGACTGAGCTAGCAGATCTTCTTTTAAACGTTTTGTTTTTCTTAATGGGTTTTAAAATCCATCTAGAATTTAATGATATGAATGGTGTTGATGTGAGGTCAAGATCTGGCTTTATTTTCTTCTGTATGGATTTTTGTTCTAGTATTACTATTTTGATAGTTTATCTGTTCCGCCCTGAGATGTAATGCCTTCTCTATCATTTGCCAAGTTTTTAGAGTATGTGTGGTTTTTTCCTGGTGGTTGTTTCCCCCTAGTATTTTAATTTTTCCCCCTTCTTTTCTTCCCTATCTTTTCTTAACCCTTTGTTCTTTCATTTTGAATTTGGGATCAAGTTTTGACAAGTTTTCCTAAAAAGTAAACTTGTTGGGAATTTGTTTAAAATTGCATGGGTTTTACTGAATAATTGGTGGTTTTATACTATTGAGTCTCATGATCCTTTTTAGTTTTATGCCCCCTACTAACATTTAGTAATTTTTCTCTTTTTGCGTGGGGGTGGGGTGGGGTGGTGGTGAGACATTGTTTTCTCATTTTTCTGTTTCTACTGTTTTATTTTTATTTTTAAATTTTATTTAAATCCAAGTTAATTAACATATAGTATAATAATGGACTAGAATTTAGTGATTCATCCCTTACATATAATACCTAGTGCTCATCCCAATGAGTGCCCTCCTTAATGCCCATCACCCATTTAGCCCATTCCCCCACCAACACCCCTCCACCAACCCTAACTTTGTTCTCTGTATTAGAGAGTCTCTTGTGGTTAGTCTCCCTCTCTGTTTTTATCTTATTTTTACTTCCCTTCCCCTATGTTCATCTGTTTTGTCTCTTAAATTCCACATATGGATGAAATCATATATTTATCTTTCACTGACCGACATATTTTGCATAGCATAATATACTCTAGTTCCATCTAAGTTGTTGCAAATGGCAAGATTTTATTCTTTTCATTGCTGAATAGTATTCCATTGTGTGTGTGTGTGTGTGTGTGTGTGTGTGTACACCTTTGTCCATTCATCAGTCAGTGGACATTTGGGCTCTTTCCATCATTTGGCTATTGATAGTGCTGCTATAAATATTGGGGTGCATTTGAAAAGTGCATGTGTCCCTTCGAATCAGCGTTTCTGTATCCTTGGCTAAATACCTAGTAGTGCACTTGCTGGGTCATAGGATTGTTTTATTTATTTTTAAAAATTTTTCAACGTTTATTTATTTTTGAGAGAGAGAGAGACAGAGATGCAGCATGAGTGGGGGAGGGGTGAAGAGAAAGGGAGACACAGAATCTGAAGCAGGCTCCAGGCTCTGAGCTGTCAGCACAGAGCCCGGTGTGGGGCTCGAACTCCTAGACCGTGAGATCATGACCTGAGCCAAAGTCGGACACTTAACTGACTGAGCCACCCAGGTGTTCCTGGATAGTTTTATTTTTGATTTTTTGAAGAACCCTCATACTGTTTTCCAGAGTGGCTACACCAGTTTGCATTCCCACCAGCAGTGCAAGAGGGTTCCCCTTTCTTCACATCCTTGCCAACATCTCGTTTCCTGAGTGGTTAATTTTAGCAATCTTGACAGGTTTGAGGTGGTATCTCATTGTGGTTTTGATATGTATTTCCCTGATGATGAGTGATGTTGAGCATTTTTTCATGTGTCTGTTAGTCATCTGGATGTCTTCTTTGGAGAAGTGCCTGTTGATGTCTTTTGCCCATTTCATCAGTGGATTATTTGTTTTTTGGGTGTTAAGTTTGATAAGATCTGTATAGATTTTGGATACTAACCTTGAATCCGATACGTCATTTCCCATATCTTCCATATGGGAAGATATGTCTTCCCATATCATATCTTCTCCCATTCCATAGGCTGCCTTTTGTTTCTGTTGATTGTTTCCTTCACTGTGCAGAAGCTTTTTATCTTGATGAGGTCCCAGTAGTTCATTTTTGCTTTTGTTTCCTTTGCTTCTGGAGACATGTCTAGTAAGAAGTTTCTGTGGACGAATGAAAGAGGAGAGATCACAACCAACACTGCAGAAAAACAAACAATAATAGAATATTATAAGCAATTATATGCCAATAATTTGGGCAATCTGGAAGAAATGGACAAATTTTTAGAAACTCACAAACTACCTAAACTGAAACAGGAAGAAGTAGGAACTTTAAACAGACCCGTAAGCAGAAAAGAAGTTGAATCAGTAATCAAACAACAAAGGAGAGTCCAGAGCCGGATGGCTTCCCAGGGGAGTTCTACCAAACCTTCAAAGAGGAGTTAATACCTATTCTTTTGAAGCTGCTCCAGAAAATAGAAATGGAAGGAAAACTTCCAAACTCATTTTGTGAGGCCAGCATTATCTTGATTCCAAAACCAAAGACCCCACTAAAAAGGAGAATTACAGACCAGTTTCCCTGATGAGCATGGATGCACAAATTCTCAACAAGATACTAGCAAATCAAATCCAACAATACATTAAAAGAATTATTCACTACAGGGCAGTGGAATTTATTCTTGGGCTGCAAGGCTGGTTCACTGTCTGCACATCAACCGATGTGATACATCACATTAATAAAAGAAGTGATAAGTACCAGATGATCCTTGCCATGGATTCAGAAAAAGCATTTGACAAATTACAGCATCCTTTCTTGATAACAACCATCAAAGTAGGGACAGAAGGAATATACCTCAAGATCATATACCAAAGACCCACAGCTAATACCATCCTCAATAGGGAAAAACTGAGAGCTTTTCCCCTAAGGTCGGGAACGCGACAGGGATGTCCACTCTCACCATTGTTTTTCAGCATAGTGTTGGAAATCCTAGCCTTAGCAATCAGACAACAAAAAGAAATAAAAGGCATCCAAATGGGCAAGGAAGAAGTCATACTTTCACTCTTCTAGATGACATGATCCTCTATATGGAAAACCTGAAAGACCCCACCAAAAAACTGCTAGAACTGATCCATGAATTCAGCAAAGTTGCAGGTTATAAAATCAGTGTACAGAAATCAGTTGCATTTCTGTACACCAATAATGAAGCAAGCAGAAAGATAAATCAAGGAATCCATCCCAATTACAGTGGCACCAAATACCATGAGATATTTAGGAATAAACCTAACCAAAGAGGTAAAAGATTTTTAGTCTGAAAACTATAGAAAGCTCACAAAAGAAATAGAAGACCCAAAGATAATGGAGGAACATTCCATGCTCATGGATTGGAAGAATAAATACTGTTAAAGTGTCTCTTTTACCCAAAGCAATCTACTCATTTAATGCAATTCCTATCAAAGTAACACCCAGCATTCTTCACTGAGCTAGAACAAACAATTCTAAAACCATATAAGACCCCAAATAGCCAAAGTAATGTTGAAAAAGAAGACCAAAGCTAGAGGCATCATAATTCTGGACTTCAAACTGTATCAGAAAGTTGTAATCATCAAGACAGTATGGTGCTGGCACAAAAACAGACACATAGATCAGTGGAACAGAATAGAGAACCCAGAAATAGACCCACAAACATAGGGCCAACTAATCTTTGACAAAGCGGGAAGGAATATCCAATGGGAAAAAAGACCGTTTCTTTAGCAAGTGGTGTTGGGAGAACTGGACAGCGACATACAGAAGAATGAACTTGGACCACTTTCTCACACTATACACAAAAATAAACTCAAAATGAATGACAGATCTAAATGTAATACAGGAAACCTTCAAAATACTAGAGGAGAAAACAGGCACCAACCTCTTTGACCATGGCTGTAACAACTTCTTACTAGAAGCACATGTTTTATCAGTATTTTTATTTTTTGATCGTGTTAAAATTTTCATAAATGAGACTGCCGTGTGATTTTCTTGAGTTGCCTTGGTGTTTTTAAGTGAGTTCAGCTTCCTTTCTCTTCTCTTTTCCAAAACAATTGATACCTGGGATTTCTAGAAAATTATAAATGTATTTTTCAGCTTGCAAGCAGTACTTTGAAAAGTATCCAGGAGATCATGAACTCCTTTGGGAAGTTGAAGGTGTCGGACACTGGTACCAGCGAATACCAGTCACGAGAGCGTTACAGAGAGAAACGCTTAAAATTACAGGTAAGCATTACAGGTTTTCAGTTTGAATACATGTCCAGCTTAAAAATCAGTGCCTGTTGATGGTTGTGTCTTACAGTCTAGAGTTCTGATATTTTGTAATGCCACCTCTCTAGTAACAGACCCTCTTTTCTAAAGTTTGAATTTATGTTATGTATTAACATTTAACTAATAATAAGAGGGCCTAGAATAGCCTGTAAGAATCTAACATTCTGGTAGGAATTGGTGGGTAAGAAGTAAACACAGATACTGAATCAGCATAGATTAGGCATCAAGGGATCAAAGGGTAGTTCCCAATCGCATGCATCTCTCCTCATAGTCCCTAAATAAAGATAATCAATGCTTTTTAATTACAATGTTTCATTATAAGTTACTGATGAAGGAGATGTTCTACACCTAGACTTTCAACACCCTTCTGGTTCAGGATGCTATTCAAGGCTTTTGTGAAAATCAGTACAGTGTTACAGGTAAAACCAAATACTGATTGGGTTACAATTTTTAAAATTCTTCTATACACAGCAGTTTCTCAAAATGAAGCTAAAAGACCTATGTCTGGAGAATATGGTCTTGCATCTGTTCCAGAATATGAAGCAGAAACTGAAGACAATCAGTCTAGTGAGATGCAGCTAACTGTAGGTACACTGTATGTTCATTGTAGGAAATGACTTTTCTATTTTTTTAAACTGGATTCAGCTGATATTTAATTGTGTAAATGCTATAGTTCATTCACCAAACTTACATAATTTTTACTCTGCTAGTTTTCTTGGTATTTCCTGGTAATTGGTTACTAAGGACTTAATTTTCCTTAAAATAATTTGGAACACACACACAATAATACAAGAGAAAATAAAAATCTATAATTCCACTACCCTAGATACAGGAACTGTGAAAATTTTTGTATTTGTATTTCATATATATTATAAACCATGTATCTGTGTACATTTTTATTTTCTGTTGTGCTGCTTCTGTTTTCTCCATTAACATAGTATTGCAAGCCTTTCCCATGGCATTACTATTTAAAACATGATTATTAAGTAGCAGCATACTATTCTATTATATGGGATATATTAATTATTTATATATTTGTATAATATGTAATTATAGGAATTATATATAAATATTACTAATAAAATTAATAAAAATATTAATAATTAATGTATTTTACTTATGTTTTTTATGTACATAAGTAGCCAGCAGTGAACACATTTGTACATGCATCTTTTTTGACTATGTAATGCTTTCCTTGCACAGATAAATTTTAGAAGTGATACTAGTAGTATGTCAGAGGTTATGAAGTTATTGTGGGAAGTTTGAGGCTGTATATGCTAGGTCTTTGTGGAATGTAGTGCACTTTGCAAATACTAGGTAACCTTTCAGGGACACGTGCTTTGGGGAATCATTTGTACCCCATATTCCTGCCTTACTTAGCATGAGTGTTGACTGAACATTTTTGAAACATTTTTTGTTGTTGTTTATATACTTATTTTGAGAGAGAGAGAGAGAGAGAGAGAGAGAGGGAGAGAGGGAGTGCAAGCGCGAGCACGAGTGCACACGCAAGCAGGGAGGGACAGAGAGGGAGAGAATCCCAAACAGGCTTCCTCCTGTCAGCGCAGAGCCTCACACGGGGCTGAATCTCACAAACCATGAGATCATGACCTGAGCCGAGATCAAGAGTTGGATGCTTAATTGACTGAGCCACCCAGGCGCCCTGAAACATTTTTAAGGATAATGTAAATAATATAATTATATATAAGGAGTTGTTTTATTTTTTTTTTTACATTTGGAACTTCAAACTTCATGATAAGCCTGGGCTCGGTTATATTGTGGTCCAGATTCCTCAGATATACTCAGATTTATCTAGTGTTGTCCGGACATAAAACCAGTGAATATAGAAAAAGTCTTTTCCTATATATGTAGTGAGAGCAATGATTTACTTTAAAAATAAGCCAAGTACTTTTAAATGGGTTATGTAAATGAGAATACATATTAAACCGTATCATAAGGTTGGCAGCATAAATAGGATTTTCTTTGATTTTAGAAATTCTTATTCTTCAGATTACTTTAAGATTTTAATTAGTTCAAGGAAAATATTTCCCACAGTAAATTATTTTTATTCACTTTTTATCAGTAACCACATGGGG
Organism: Cryptoprocta ferox; assembly: GCA_028646485.1. NCBI lineage: Eukaryota > Metazoa > Chordata > Mammalia > Carnivora > Eupleridae > Cryptoprocta > Cryptoprocta ferox. The sequence continues at coordinate 50,349,383 of CM053572.1, read as the reverse complement.
AAGTGGTCTTGTTTGTTTATGTTAACTACATTTTTTTAGCTTTATGGAGGTATAATTGGCAAAAATTGTACATATTTTGACAAGTCGTACACTTGATGTTTTGATATACACCATGAAGCGATCAATACATGATTTATTCTTTACATGGTGATGGTATTTCTACTTGCTTTTTCCTATTTTGGGACATAAAACATTACATGTATTTCTCTTACACTTTTGTATGTTTTATTTATTGATCTTTATTTCTGTCTTAACCTTGTCTAGTTGAACTACAGGTTTCTTGAAGACCAGATTTCTGTCTAGTCATCTGTCACTGTTTACCCTTGTTTGTGTCCTACCAATAGACCTTAAAGTCTGCATGTCTACTATATTGTAGGGTTTCAGTAAGTGTGTGATGAAGAATTGCTAGTAGTCGATACAATAAAGTAGATGTGTGGCAAGCACTGGATGTACAAATTATGGTTCTTAACAAGCATGGGAGAAGTAGATGGTCCGTTATTGGAAACAAAGAAAGAAAGAAACTATGGGATTATAATTGCCTTAATAGAGCGTATAGCAAATGACTGAAGGTACATGGCAGAGTATGACTAGTTCTGCCCAAGGAGTGGAATAGGTAAAGTAGTAACCAAGCTGACTTGCAAAGGGTAGGGGGGAGTTTTGTGACAAAGGTTAGAGCATTCCAGAGGCTAGCATGTAAAAAAGAGAGGTGTGAAAGGAAATGGCATATTTGGTATATAAGAGGCATTTGGTTTTGAAGAGATTGAGTTTGTATTCTAGGCAGTGGTAAACCATTGAAGTGTTTTTTGTTTGTTTGTTTTTTTTAAAAGAGTGGCACAATTTGTGATTTGGAAGCATTTATGACATCAGGTTGGAGGGAATTACACAGCATGTGCTTAGAAGGAGGGATGCCGGGGATGAGGCTATTGGAATAGTTCACATTAAGGATGATAAAGGCATGAACTAAAGCTTTGGTAATACAAAGGAGGGGACAGTTTTGAGAGATTTGTCAGAATTGACAGACTTTGTGGTTCGCTGAATAAGGGTTAGGAAGTCATTACCACCTCACAGATTTTTGGCTAAAATGGCTGACTGAATTGTTATTGCCATTAACCAAGATAGAGAATAATATTGGGAAAAGATAAGAGGTCAATATGGGACAGGTTGGTTATGAAATTGGATGGAGCATCCGTATTTCATTGAAAGAGAGTTTTGGAAATTAGGGAAGAGTTGTGGAGATTAAATTGTATGTTTGGATTCATCAGCAAATAGATGTTGAAGTAAAGGTAGTAGATAAAATTATACAGGGAGAGTATGTGGATAGAGAAGAGAAGGTAGTAGAGGACAGAACGCTAGGAAACTCCAGTGTGTCACATTGTAACCTATTAGATGGCTTGGTAAGTGCTCAGCCTCATGATAACCTGAGGCTATAACATAGCCTTTTAATTTCTTAAGTAAGTATCCTTAATTGGTGAATAGGAAGTACAAAAAGTACTACTTGAAAAATGTTTCAAAAGGTTTTCTTTGACACTGAATGAAGTGGATTCATAGGGAGAAAAAATGATCTAAAAGTTTTGCCTTTAATCTGTATCTCTGTTTTAGATTGACTCTTTAAAAGATGCCTTTGCAAGTACTTCTGAAGGTAAGAAGTTTAGCTGATCTACCAGTATGTGAGGCACTAGAATTTAGGGGTGGGGGATATCCCTTAGAGTACATGAAAACTTACCTAAGACCTAGAGCTGAGTTCTTTTTTTTGTTTTTTGTTTTGTTTTGTTTTTTATTGTAAAGTTAGCTAACATACAGTGTAGTCTTGGCTTCAGGAGTAGATTCCCATGATTCATCACTTACATACAGTACCCAGTGATCATCCCAACGATGGCCATTACCCATTTTCCCCACTCCCCCAGTGCCTTACCCCATCAACCTTTAGTTTGTTCTCTGTATTTAAGAGTCTCTTATAGTTTGCCTCCCTCTCTGTACCTTATTTTTCCTTCTCTTCCCCTAATGGTCATCTCTTAAATTTAGAGCTGAGTTCTAATGCCACCCCTATCACTGGTCTTGCTGGGTGAAGAAAGCAAGCTATCACACCTCTCTTTTCCTCATTTCCTTACCCGTAAAATAGGAAGAGTGATGTCTACCTTGTTTATTTCCCAAGATTATTGGGAGAGAATATAAATGAAAATGCAGAACACATTGCACAGCTCAGAGCAATACGGAAATGTGAGGAATGAATAATGCAAAGTTATTTCATAATTTAGAAAAAGACATTGGCATTCTTTCTTAGCCTGATATAAATGAGAGAAAGAAATGTGTAATGGGGAGAATATATGTAAGCTAGCATAGTTCTTAAATTTCTGTGTAGTGTAACAGGTAATCCTTTCAAGACATAATGAAATAATTGTAGTTTTGCTGTTTTTTCTCAGGTCATGATAAAACACCAGTTTCCACTCGCACTCGAAGTAGTCATCTAAAGCGGCCAAAGATTGGAAAGCGGTTTCAGGATTCTGAATTTAGTAGTTCACAAGGAGAAGATGAAAAGACTCCCCAGACTTCACCTACAGCTTCCGTAAACAAGTATTGTTTATTTTACTCTCATTATTTTGTTATTCTTATTTTCACGTTATTAGTATTTAAGGTAGAGGCTATTATTACTTTGTGTACAGATAGCCTTGGTGTAAGAGTCTGTATTTGAATTCTTCTGCAAGACTACTGATTACAGTTACCAGTGGTAACTTTAATCAGTTACCATAACAGTCACTTTGACATGTTACAGTGACAAGTTGATAGTAAGAGAGTAAAATAAGCCCACAATTTAATCTCTTGTGTGAAAATCCAAGAGAATTTTCTAGTGATTGTATTATCCCAAATGAGTCATTATCACCAACTTTGACAGTAGCTGTAGTTTGTTTTTGTTTTTTGTTTGTTTTTTGTTTTTGTTTCTTTAAAGTAGTGTGGAGCCCAACACGGGGTTTGAACTCATAATGCTGAGATCGATTCGGTCTCTTAACCAGCTGAGCCACCCAGGTGCCCCAGTAGCTGTAGTTTTTAGTAATGTTGAGGTCTAGTCAGGTTTTAAAAAATCTTAGGTTTTATTTTATAAGTGATTTATTTTACTGGGTTATTGGATATAACACAAGTTAGCGATAACCATAAGTGGTTCAATCAACCCCTCTCTGAACTTATTAGCCAGCTGAATCAACAGAACCCTTGGGTCAAAACTTTATCCTCTATCTTCCTTGGAATCATAAAGAAAGCAAGAGTTTAAATTTTTAGTAAAATTAAACTTTTGTCTTAATAGTCCTCCCTGGTGTTCCTGAGTTAACCGTTCATAGTTTTGCCTTTTCATCTGTGAAATTATTTTACTCAAGTAGAAAATTCTGGAGTTATGCTGATTTCATTATGTAAATAATTTTAAATTGGGACAATTGAGTGATTATGTAAATGTTTTATTTTGGTGAAAAATCATGTTAAAGGCAAATATAACTAAATATTTGAATCAAGTAATTTGTGAAAAGGTAAGAGGTTAGATAATTATGGTTTTCTTTACTGAGCAACATTTTGATATAATACTCTTTTTATAAGGGAATGTAACAGTGCATCTTAAATTGAACAGTGCATCTTAAATAATTCCCAGAATTATTGTGGAATGTTTTTTTTTTTAATATGCTGGTCAATTTTACTGATTTTAAAAATAAAGAGAGAAAGAGAAAGAGAGAGAGAGACAGACAGACAGACAGAACATGAACAGGGGAGTGGTAGAGAGAGAGAGGGAGACACAGAATCTGAAATAGGCTCCAGGCTCTGAGCTGTCAGCACAGAGCCCAAGGCGGGGCTCAAACTCAGGAATGGCGAGATCATGACCTAGGCTTAAGTCAGACACTTAACCAACTGGACCACCCAGGTGCCTCAATTTTACTGATTTTAAAGACTCTGCAATTTTTATACACATCAGTGATTTTTCAACATTTTGCAGCCATTTGGCTTTTCAGCACAGCAGTTCATACACTGTCCTGTACAAAATTACCAGCAAGACTGGAATAATGTATTAATAGAAGGCATCATCATGCTTATTACATTACCAGAGAACAGAAACACAGTAGAGACATTTTCACTGTACACAGCTTAAAGAAAGGGAAAAGGGGAGGAGGAGTGTGTTGAGCAGCTAGCCGTTTCTGTACTGGAGAGGGGCAGGTAGAAAAATCTTAGATATGGAGCTACTAAATCTGGTCTAATTAATATTCAAGACCATAGTATTTAAAGTTCTGATTTTTGTTATTTAGTTCGTAACTAAATGATTCCCTTCTGGAATATACTTGTAGTCTTGTTAAGGTTTATGTGTACACATGCTGGTCACAGCAAGCAGATAAAATGCCCTCATCATTTCACAGACTATTCTCTACTGGAAAAAGAGATGAAAGATTTTTGTCCCCTGTTCTCTTCTGTTGCAGGTGTCCATGTTAATGAATTCAGAGTACCCATTAGTGCATTTTGATGAATGTATAACAAGTTTCTGTTGGGTTGTATTTTGGGAGGGGAGCCAAGAAAAAAGGCAAGATTCTTCAGTTGCACAAATTGCACTATTTGTGTTTCTGACATTAATAGGAAGAGACAGTAACACTTAAACAAATGTGCAGCAGAGGACCTGGATTCAGTTGGTCATGTCCTTTGAAGTTCATTTTGTTGTAGATAGTTTAAGATGTGGTCATTTCTCAGTCCTTAATTCTCCAAGTCTAGATTTATAAATTAACAATGTGAATCGTGTTGTGAAATTGGGGAAATCATGTCCACCTCAGTTTCACTAATAACCAGAAGATGCTTTTCACATAAAAAAAAATGATCAAAAAGGCTGTGTCACATTCCAAAGCCAAAAAAAAAAAAACAAAAAACAAGAATGCAAACACGCTGAATAATGTACCACTGCTAAGACTGCCAGCAGTGGATCTTCAGTCACATTGTCCTGTGAAGCGACCTTCCATTTTCCCAGTTCCTCTTCCAGAGCCAAATTTCTGTGCCATGCCACCTCTCGGAGGAGGTCCTCTTCCATTCTGGTCACACATCATTCCACCGCCCAGTGTTCCACGTGGACCACCAGGACCTTGATCGTTGGACCTAATATCCCTGTGATCATCACTACCATCTCTGGTTTTTCGCTGTCTTGCAGCTCTTGTTTTTTCTCCTCCACATTTAAACGTACTCCCCCTGAAAACATAATTGGTTTTGCAATTAAGATTCTCTTAACTGGTTCAGAGTCCTCAAAACCAAAGTTTGGAAGCTTTCCCCCAGCATCCTTGGTGTTGACGCGAAATTCCACAATGTTCCCAATAAACTTTTAGTTCATTTTCATCAGTATTATGTGGGGAGTTACAACAAAAAGTTGATGACTGTCTGGATAGCGAATTATTTTATGGTTGTCAGATTTCTTCTGTTCACTACCTCCTCTGCCTGGTCTTGGTCCTCTGGAGGAAAACCAGGTTGTTCTCTAGGGCGTTGTTCATGCGCACGAGGTGGCTGAGACTGAACTCCTTTAGCTTCAACTCGTGGCTGTGGTGTTTTCCTGTGGCAGAGAAACAGGTTCAGCGAGGAGGAGAAGTGGCCTTCTCCTCTAATTCTTCTCTAAGTTCTTCCCTTCCACTTGTGGCTTTACTTCTTCAGTCTTTGTTTCAGATTCTGGCTCATGTTCAGGTTCATGAGAGGACTCTTGCACACGCTCCTCTATGCCATTAGCCATGGGCTGAGCTTCACAGTAACTGCTATCAGCATTTTCTTGCCCAGGTTCTGGGGATGGTTGCCTTTCTTCTTGTTCCTCTTCCACCTCATCTTCCGATTCCTCATTGAGTTCTGGTTCAGAATCACCAAATACTTCATCCTCCTAAGGAAACATATCATTGTGAACATAAACTTATTTGGAACAGATCCTTCAGGAGCCAGAACAAAGCTTGTATAAACTTCCTCTCTGGCTGTCCACTGTTAGATAGCAAACCTGTGACCTGGACAACTGCTTCATCTCAAGGTTGTGTGAGCATCCACATGATGAATTTTAGTATGACATTCACTGATGTTCAGAGATAATACTTTGTGGTGGATATCATTTTGGCCATAAGCAGCCTCCTGGGGTTTCCACTAGCATCTACTGCATCATGAACGTAATTCCTTCCATAAAACCTGAGTAACTATTCTGGAGCTTTATTCAGCAAAGTATAATATTACTTCACAAATTCCCATCCTCTAAGCAGTGAACTGGGCTTCTCCATAACCATTTATTTGCTGCACAGTGTCAAATGCTCAATAGGAGAGTCTCCAAGGACCACCTACAGTGGATTCTTCTCGCTTGCTGCCCTCTCCCTCCTACAAACCTGAAGCCTCAGAAGCCGGAGAGCCACAAGCTCGTTTCCCTTACAACCACCTCTTCCTGGGCCGAATTTTGTTTTTGTTTAAAAAAAAAAATTTTTTTTTTAACATTTATTTATTTTTGAAAGAGACAGATCATGAGCGGGGGAGGGGCAGAGAGAGAGGGACACACAGAATCCGAAGCAGGCTCCAGGCTCTGAGCTGTCAGCACAGAGCCTGACGCGGGGCTCGAACCCACGAACTGTGAGATCATGACCTGAGCCGAAGCCGGATGCTTAACCAACTGAGCCACCCAGGCGCCCCCGAATTTTGTTTTTCTTAAATAGAACAGTAATAGACTAAATGCTTACTCACCCAGTATGAAGAACAAAACTTCATCTTTGTCCTTGTGGTTTCTAATACATATAGTTGTACGTATGACACAGGTTAATAAGAACAGTATAAGGTGATTTGTGATGGCACAAGAATGGAATTACAAAATGGTGTAGATGCAGAGGAGAGATTTGATTGAACCTAATTGAGGGAATGGGAGAGATTTGACATGGACCAGGGCTTCAAAGAGAAATTGAAACTCAGCAAGGTTGTCTGTAGATCAAATCTGACACACCACCGATTGCTGTAAATAAAATTTTATTGTAACATGTCCATGGTCATTAGCTTACATGTTTGTTATGGTTGCTTTTGTATGACAATGGAAGAGTTGAGTAGTTGTTCAGAAACCATATGGCCCATTAAACCTAAAGGGAAAGTTTATTGACCCCTGATGTATGCCAGTGTTGTCCAGACAACTTGTGATGATGAAAATGTGCTTTATCTTCCCTGCCCAATATGGCAGCCCTACCTCTGTGCCCATTGAGCAACTGGAGTGTGGCCAGTGCAACTTAGGAACTGAATTTTTAATTTTATTTAATTTTAACTAATGTAAATAATGACATGTGTTGTGGCTACTGTATTGTACCACGCAGATCTAGACTATAGGAATAGCATGCACGAAGGCACAAAGCTAAGAGGAATGTTAATAAGGATAACTGATGTATAATGTAAATGGTACCATCTAGTAGGAAGTAAAGATAGGACTCTGGGTCTCAGGCCAGCAGGCATGTAACAGCAAGGAACGACTCATTAAAGTACTTGGTGATCATGATGAGCAAGAAGATCTCCTTTGCCTGGTGGATGAGGCCCAGCAGGATAATTCATGAAGGGGGAACCAAGCTGCTACACTGTGAGCAGCCCTGTGAGGAGATACCATGTGGCAGCAGTCCCTAAGGAATTAGGCCCTCAGTCTGTTTGTCTGCAGGAAGAACTGAATGCTGCCAGCCGCTGCATGAGTGAGCTTCGAGAGGGAACACTTACCATTCGGACCTTCAGATGAGACTGCATACCCAACAGTCAGTTTGATTGCAACTCCATGAGACCTTGAGCCAGAGGTAGCCAGCTAAGCCACACCTGAATTCCTAATCCACAGAAGCAAGATAATAAATGTTTGATGTTTTCAGGTGTTCTGGTCATGTTAGGCTTTGTAAGGAGGCATACTTTACTGTCTAAGCCATAGAGAACCATCAGAATTTTCTGAGCCGGGCTATCACAGGTACAGATAGGTGTATTATGAACAGAGCTCTGACAGCTTTACTAAAGAATGTATGTACTACAAGTTTGAGGTTGAGATAGGACAAAGATATGGTGGTCCACAGAGTATTGGGGCCTGAAGAAAGGCCATGAAAATGGGAACAGAAAATTAGACCTATATTTAAAAGGCATTTTGAAGGTAGAATAAAACCATATCAGTAATTTTCCAAACTGATATTTTTGAGAATGAAAGAGCATTATTAATGATTGTGCCAATGCTGGCCCAAAAGCTACAAACTGGACTGTCTCAGATAAACTGGGATGTGTCTTCATTCTAATAGAATAAGAGGCAGTGAGATACAGATAGAGAGTAAAAGAATGATTTAGGGTACATGATTGAGGAGATGGTGATGTTACTACTCAAACTGGAGAATAAGGTAGGAAAGAGGACAAGTTTCTAAGAAGGAGAGATTGCCTTTGGACTGTAAGATTGGAAGTTGTTGACTGAATATTTAGTTGATTCTTTAAAGTGTTACTGTATTAACAGACTCCTGAAAGTTTATATTCATCCTTAAGAAAACAAGTAAGAATGTTTGTCTTTTCTAGATTGGAGTCTGCTGTACGTACATCAGAGAGCTCAGAAGAATTCCTGGAAGAAGAACCTGAACAAAGTGTGATTGAATTTGAGGACGAAAGTAGTGATAAGGATGCTGGGCCTGCACCAGAAACACAGGCACGTCTGGAAAAGCAAGATGGTGAAAAGGTATGAGATCCTGCTTTTTAAATAAAGTGAATGAAAGTAAACTAAATTTTAGCTTTCCGAATCAAACATTGTTAGAAAAATAGGATGACACCTTTTAGAGTGGTAGTAGAAATTGTATTTAATGCTAAAAAGCATCTGTCTCTACTAAACAAGGTCAAGTACTACAGTTGGGAAGAGGATAAAGTGACTTATACCATTTTCTATTTCTAAGAGAATTTCTAAAAGTTTGACTTAACAGCAAAGATAAAATAGCGGATGTTTATGTAATAAGATCCCTCAGTACCTTTAAAATGTAAATTAATTTGAGAAATTAAACATACTTCAGAAGTGACACAAATCCTAGGACTGTAAGGTCTACCTTGTAGAACCAGTTAGAATGCCTTAAGGTCAACAAGTCCTCAGGTGTACCTGTATTTTGGCTAGAAGGATAAGATTCATCATAAAAAAATTTTTTTATTACATATTCCTGGAAAAATAACTGAGTTCATTTTTTTTAAACACTAGAAAACTTTATCTGGCGTGATGTCTACAGCTTCTCAAGTATTTTTCCTTATCTTTTTCTTCCTTATCCATTTCCCTGTTCTCGTTTTTTTTTTTTTTAAGTTTTAATTATTTTGAGAGAGACAGAGACAGTACGATGGAGAGAGGGGCAGAGAGAGAGAGAGGGAGACAGAGAATCCCAAGCAGGCTCCCTGCTGTCAGCACAGAGCCTGACATGGGGCTCAAACCCACACAACAGGCCAGATCATGACCTGAGCCAAAACCAAGAGTCAGGCACTTGACCCACTGAGCCACCAAGGCGCCCCCTTTTCTTTTTCTTTAGTATTTTCAATCTTTGACTCTCTAGAGATTCCTTATTTCTTCTTTCACATATGCTTGTTTCTTTAGAATCTTTTACCTGTTTGCCAAGTCCAGCCAGTATCTGAACAAGTGAAACTGCAGTACCAATTTTATTTTATTTTAATTTTAAAATGTTTGTTTATTTTTGAGAGAGACAGAGACAGAATATGAGCAGGGGAGAGGCAGAGAGAGAGGGAGACACAGAATCTGAAGCAGGTTCCAGGCTCTGAGCTGTCAGCACAGAACCTGACATGGGGCTCAAACTCACAAACTGTGAGATCATGACCTGAGCTGAAGTTGGACACTCAACTGACTGAGCCACCCAGGCGCCCTCACCAATTTGATTTTCTTAACTTACTCCACTTAGCTCTTGCCTCCTCTATTTCATGAAACTATATTTTTATTTTTTATTAAAAAGTCTATTTATTTTGAGAGAGAGTGAGTGGGGGAGTGAGAGGAGGAGACAGAGAATCCAAAGCAGGCTCCGTGTGGTTAGCACCGAGCTCATTGAAAGCCTTCAACCCACGAGCTGTAAGATCATGACCTGAGCTGAAATCAGTAGTCAGATGCTTAACAAAGTGAGCCACTCAGGTGTCCCAGTGAAACTGTATTTTTAAATGGCATTTTTTTCCTGGTGTTGTAGGATATTTGGACAATAAAGCACATATTTATAAAGGGGATTTATGCGCATCCAGACGTTTATGGGAATATATATTTGTGGTTTTGTTCTCTTTGAAAAACTTAAGATTAGGGGCGCCTGGGTGGCTCAGTTGGTTGAGCATCCAACTCTTGATTTCAGCTCAGGTTATAATCCCAGGACTGTGGAATCAGGTGCCATGTTGGGCTCTGTGCTGGGCGTGGCTCCTGCTTACGTTCCTCTCTCTGTCTCTCTCCCTCTCCCCCACTCGTGCTCGCTTGCTTTCTCTTAAAAATCCTTAAGATTATACTGTACGTACTTCATGTAACCAGTTTCATTTGTCCAGCAACACACGGAGCACATATTCTTTTAGGTCACCAGTGACACTTAGTGGACTTCCTTACCTAGATTGATTACTGTGACTTCTTCAATATTCTCTAGTCCCATGTAATATAGGCTTTATAATACTACTGTAGGTGTTTTGGTTTTCCTATCTCTGAAGTTTTGTTTTGGTTTATTACTTGGCTATTTTGCTTTTTTCCTCTATTTGTGGACATTCTGGAAGATTCAGTTCTTGACTTTCTGCTCTTTGGTTCATGTTCTCTCCTTTGAAAATGCATCCAGTCCAGTGGTTGAATTCTTCATCTCTGTGGGGACGATTAGTAACTCTAGACTTTGAATATTCAGACTGTAATGCTTCAATTTTGTTTGTCTTCTGAATATTTTTATGTAGACATCTTTTATTTTCTTAAATTCAATATAATCTTTATTCTTATTATTTCTGTATTGGGGCCTTTTTTCCTGTTTTTTTTTTTTTTTTTTTTTTTTTTAACTTCCATTCTATTCCCAAACCTAAAACTTGAAGGACAGGTTTCTGTCTTCTGTTTCTTCTGACTTTTAGTTAGTTACCAAAATTCTTGTTTTTTTAAGCGTTTCTTATGTTTTTCTCATTTTCTTCCTTTCAACATTTTTTCCTATCCTAGTTGACCATTTTATGAACTTTATTATAATTACCTTCTGTGTGCAGTCTATTTCCTATATATTGCCTGGGCAGAGAAATTTTTCTCAATATCCCCATGATTGTAGGGACCCTACATAAGCCAGACAGATCGATTTCTGAACACTTGAGTGCATCAGTTGTCTAAGTTTTAAAATGGTAATCAAATGCCCTCTATTAGAATGTCACGAAGATTCATTAGAACTATTAAACATTAAATAGAAGTATTTTTGTGTTGATAAACATTGGAAGAAGAATTTCAAAATTGGAGGGTTTGTGTTCTCAGCTCGCTGATATTTCCATATTTAATGTGATGTAAGGAGCAGGATTGTTCAAAAAGTGACCCAGAGTTGACTGGAAAATGAACTGCGATTGAGGGCTTTTTTCTTCCAGCAGGAAGCTGTATCCAAACTGAGCTTTGTACAAGACCGGTAGTGCTTCCTGCGCTTGGTAGGGTAAACCGTAACTTCCCACAGGCCCCAAAGATGTCAAGTGCTGACCAAGTGTTATGTGAAGAGCTGCCATCAACTCTCGTCTCTGTTTGGTGCCTTTTTACTGAAAAGGTTTCACTCATGCTGGCCCTGTAAGACGGAGGAACAAGAAGGGGACAGGGTTTCTTCACTGCATCTCAGACCTGCCCGGTGTCTGCAGAGCAACCTGGTCTGTCTGCTGTCTCCATGACAATAGGGGGAGTTTGGGTTCCTTGTGCTTTCTTTTACCGACCCTGCCTGAGACGTTTCTTCTTTTCCTCTGACTGTTCCTTAACTCATGTCCTATAACGTGGTTAATGAAGACTTTATCTTGAGTCCTGGTGTGTGACAAATGGAGACTGGGAGTGGACCCTCCTTGCATGATAAATAATAAGTTAGCTTAAAATTGTGTCCTGACCTACTTTCCCCCCCCACCCCAATCATGTAGGAATCTGAATTAGAGCCTATGAATGGTGAGATAATGGATGATACTCTTAAGACTTCACTTACAACTGAAGAGGAGGACTCGACTAGTGAAGTTTTAGATGAAGAAATAAAACTGCAGTCTTTTAATTCCAGTGAAGACTCTGCAACTCTTGTTCCACTGGTGGTAGAATCTTCTAAGCCCCCTGAGACTGTTGCACAGGATAAGGTAAGAGGGAGATAACTTAATTTTTTATAGTCAAACTGTTCCAGTGTTGGTGACATGGAAGGCGCATTGTAGTATATATATTTTTTCCTCGACCTTAATATATATATAGTCCTTCAGAAAAATTATATATTATTATACTAGATTAGGTATTTTAAGAAAATGCTGTCAGTAATATTCCATCTATTCTAATCTTTGTAAACTTATTCATACATATCTTACGTTAACAAAATGAGTTTATATTTTATTTTACTTTAATTTTATTTTAAGTTAATTGATTTTGAGAGAAAATGAGCAGGGAAGGGGCAGGGGGAGAGGGAGAAAGAATCCCAAGTGGGCTGTGTGCCTCCAGTGCAAGCCTGACATGGGGCTCAATCTCAGGAACTGAACCATAAGATCATGACCTGAGCTGAAATCAAGAGTTGGGCACTTAACCAACTGAGTCACCCAGGTGCCCTCAATTGAGTTTTATTTTGTAGATTTAGAGAAATGCTTAGAAAACTGGATAAAACATTGCTTACGTAGTCTGTGACCAATACAGTCATTTAACTTTTTTTTTTTTAACTGGGGACACAGGTTAGATTAGTGGGGAAAACCTGATGGAATATTTAAAAATAAATTTCATTTTTACTTTTGAATATTCCAATTTAAGGCTGAAAAACTATTGTATAGCGTTATTTTATTAGTGTTTCCCCTAAATAAATGAATAAAATGTCCGTTGCCCTTACCTTTCATCTACTGAAACCATAGTCAATCTTGGTGGGATGGCAGAGGGTCAAGCTCCAGAGGACTCTTGCTTCTGTCTCCAGTAATACCAAGACACTAAAACGTTTTAGTTCATTGATGGTTTTAAAGAATCTTCATAGGAAGTTTAAAATGTCCCAAGTACTTCTTGAGGTAAAATAATTACTTATATTATATCTTTAAAGCAGGCATCAGATTATCACTTCAGTTTTGAAAAAATTGACTTGTGTTCAGAATATGTACACCGGATTAATGAAAGTGACCGAGTACGGAATTCTTTAAAATGCAGTTCATTGTCACTGAATATTAGTGTCTGAGAATAATTTATGTAAGAACTCTACTGTAAAAGTTTGTTCACCAGGTTTTTTATTTTTAGACCTCACATATAACTGACTCAGAAATGTTGCTAGACGAAGGCCCATCTGATGAAAAAGGGCACACTGAAGAGAAACTACCACTAGTTTCCAGAAAGAAAGCACATTTTGGGAGTTCAGACAATGTTGGTACTGTCCCAAATGAAGAACGATCTGACAGTGGTTTTCCAAACTCTGTGATAGCTGAATTTTCTGAGGAATCCATCTCTGAAAATTTGTCCCCCAATACTACTTCTTCATTGGAAGACCAGGGTGAGGAGGGGGTACCTGAGCCCCAAGAAACGTCTACGGCTCTTCCTCAGAGTTCCTTGATAGAGGTAGAACTTGAAGATGTGCCATTTGCACAGAATGCAGGACAGAAGAACCAGTCAGAGGAACAGTCTGAAGCATCTTCTGAGCAACTGGACCAGTTCACACAGTCAGCAGAAAAAACTGTGGATAGCAGCTCAGAGGAGATCGAAGTGGAAGTGCCTGTGGTAGACAGGCGGAATTTAAGAAGGAAGGCAAAAGGGCATAAAGGACCTGCTAAGAAGAAGGCGAAGCTGACATGAATCGAGAAGAAATGCAGACGATAAACCCTCTTCTTTGTAACATACTTGTTGTTTTTAAAATATGGTAATAAATGGCATGGGGCACAGGGCAAAAATTCTAAAATTTTACTTTGAACTCATTTATGATGCCAGTTTTCCCTCCCCCTTAGGACCTAGGATTCAGCATTCTTTTTAATTTTTCGGGCTATTTTGTGTAACTACAATTTTTTATTTTTATTAACCATGTTTCGATTTTGGGAAACCAGATCATACTGTATTTTCTTTAGTAATTTGGACACCTGACCATTAGTATTTCAGGAAATACAAATTAGACTGAAAGTAGTAGGCTTTCCATTACTTGTGAGGATCACAGAAATCTTTTATACTAAGGATTTTAATAGTAATCTTGGTGAAGGTTCCAGAAGTTTTACCTTAAAAAATCAAAATGAATCATTTTTTAAAATGTAGGCATGTCTAAACAAAAATGTCAGTAAAGGAAAATATACTTCAACTAAATGAGAGCACAAATATAGGAGTTTATGGTGAAGGGTTTATGAAGGTGGCATTTTGGCTTCTTAATTCTTAGTTGTGTAGATGCTGTTTCTTCCTTTGACTTGTGTCTGAGGAAGGTACAAAATCTGTTTCCAACTCCGTCTTTATAACATCTGATATTAACAGTACTGCTAGGGATTGACTGTGGCATGTTGGCACTAAAATAATTATATAAAATTTCATTTGAAGCTGGGAACTATACTTTTGTCCTCATCCAGTTAACATGTATACTTGAAAAGCATGAGAACTCTTCCTAAGGCTTCTCTTTAATTCTGCCACTGACTTTAGAATTGTATATTCTCCTCAGCTTTTGTCCACTTCCCTCAGAGAGAGATTCCTACCAAAAAATCTCCCTGTCTGCTAGCTTATGCCCTTGGCATCCACATCTGGGCAGATTTGGACCGTGCCCCCACAATCTTAGATCCAGATGGCAAGAATAGATCTGTCTAGGGAGCTATAGTTAAGAGCTTAGATCAAATTGGAGGCTTCGAGTATTGCTCTGGTCTTGCTCACTCGTAATTTGTTCTTGAGGACAGGTTACAAGCTAGCCTGTATATATACATTGTTACTATAGCAAAGGCCTTTGCCTAGGAAAACTTAAAAAAAAAATTTCTCTTGTTAATAAGTATTATGTGTACTCAGATTTGCACTTAGTGTGGAGAATGTTTTGAGACCATTTAGAATTGTTTTTAAAACAGGTTGGTTCTTAGGTGAAGAAAAAAAAAAGTTACGACTTTCTCCCTTTATTTGAGGTGCTAAGGACTGATGTTGAACGCTTATCCCAGTCTACAGTCAGGTGATGACATTAAATTTTATTTTGGGATATTGTTATTTTAGATCTAATAAGCTGAGTTAAATGTTTAAGCAGGTAAAACAGCAAACCCTCCTACTGATGTAAAATTTTGAATGCTTGTATCCCCTACATTTTCCTTAGTTATCGGTCGGAGGCAAGCCAGGTGACTTCACTCCAAATGAAAATTAAAGCACTTTGGCCATTTGTTTTCTGAACAAATGCTAATTAGTTGAAAAAATACGTATGACTGGTACTAGTGTTATCTATCTATCACATGTTTATGCCGTTTTATAGATTTTGTGAGAAACTTTGCTACCACAATTAGGGAAATAAAGATAGGAGATTTAGTAAATTCTTAACCTTTCCATTTTTAATTTCTTAAAATAGATTTAAAAACCTAACACTTAGATATTTTACTTTTTTACCTGGAGTGTTCATTATTCTCTTTAGAATACATTCATTAAAAGAGTGTAGTTTAAGTTGAGCTCACTGACAACTCTTGATACGTGAATATATAGTTGCTGGGTTCATAAAATGTTTAGTTATTCATATATAAGTGGGGACTAACAGTATAAACCCACCTTGTTAAACTTGTTTGGTTTATTCTTAAACAGAGCATTTTAAGCAATTCAGAACTTTTTGCTTAGCATACAAGAAAAACTTTATTACATATTATCTCTGACAGAGTGTTATTTTGGGAGTTTGTAGATGGTAGAGAAAGTGAGGTCACATAGAAAAACCTTACTGTCATGTTTAGTAACATGTTCATGTCCAGTAAATGAATTCTATACTCAGTGAGTATAGAATTTGTAATGAAATTTATCCTCAATAAGGAATCTAAATAAAACTAATCAGATACTTAGTTTTTGCCAAGGCATTAGAAAAACTTCAGAATACAGAGGACTGAAATCTGATTTCAGCCAGCCAGTCTAGTGTCTAGTCACATTCTCTAGTCCTTTGTGGACTGCTTTTTTCTGTTTAGAAGTTTTATTTCTGGAAAAGGATTTCACCTCAGTTTGTGTAAATACGTATATATTTCCTTGTGTAATATAAAACATATATATTAGCAAAATTTTAGTTCTGCTTTCAAGTTTAAATTCTCCAGTTGCTAGACATCACAGAAATATATTTAAGAATTTATTATAAAGCTCCTCTACAACTTTTAAAGGTGAGAGGATCTATTATGATTTTTTTATAAAATCAAATAGCATGACAATGTCAGTCTTCTACTTAAAGTATCTATATTCATGGTGTTTCCATTCACTGCAGAATTAACATGGCAAGGATAACCATTACTGGTGATTAATGGTTCACTTTCACCTGACCACCAGAACACTACCTAAAATCGTTTCAGTGACTTTAGAAAAATATCTTGAAGTTTTATGATTACATCAAACTGAGTCTTGACCTTGTATCTAAATACCTGCTCTTAAGTACTGCTTTATTTACCCTTAGGGATTACCTTCTAAGGTTTGGTCACACCAGCAAACTGATACAGATCGTAATGTAAATAAAGAATTTATACTAACATTACCCATCTGTGTAATAGCATTTTAGAAATTTCTGCCTTGTATGTCCACTAGTAGCCAATCTGGTGTTAGCCAGTCTTTCATGGGTGTTATTAGTTACAAATGTTAAGCTTTTGGCATACTTAAGATCAAGCTTTCTTTTACAAGGTAGTTAATTTGCTTCTTTTGGGTTTTAAAAGATAAGCAGACCTTAGTTCTGTAGTATTGTGCTTACCTTTAACCTTTTTTTTCCCCCACCTTCCAAAACATAGTCATTCACACATTCCCTGTTTCTATTAGTGGCAAAATCAGTCGTTAAAATCTAAATGTAAGAAAAGTTCAGCATCTGTCATCCTGAAGTACTTGTATCATACTTGGATAGTCATTCCCAAGGAACTAGGCTTTCTTTTCCTAAGGGTGTATGTGTTCTAAAACTTCTATGTTTCCAGTACTTAGAAGAGACGTTATGTTGTTTAGAATAGCAAGTCTTACTGAGGTACTCATGTTTGTTTTCTGGGTAGTTTTTTTGTTTTGTTTTGTTTTTTACGTTTTAATAGTATGTTTTGTGATTGTTTCCTGGCCTGTGTTTTGATAATTGAATTTGTTTAGACATTAAATGATTTTGTTAAAGGCAAAATTAATCACATTGGTTGTACTTTCAAGACAGACTTTAAAAAATAAACAATTTAAAACCACTAATGTGATTATAGATTAATGTGATATTACAGACACCTTAAAAGCTCAAAGCTACAAACATAATTCATATCACAAAAGCACTTTGACTCCGTTACAAACCTGAAACATGATCTTTTTTATATTATTCAAGCTAACTGCAAACAAATTTCTCATAAAGAGCATCAGTGCAGTGTTTTTGAAACTCTTTTACCTGGAAGTAAATATTTAACCATTCTAAAAATATGAAAGTGTAAACATTTTGGTGTATTTTCTCCCATATATTTTGAGTAGAAAATACAGTTCCAAGTAGGTATAACTATACAAGATTGAGAAGGAAAATTGTTCAAAATACAAAATTAGAGGTGAAAAGATTTTTTGAATTCTATTTAGTGTAGTATGCCTTTTCTCCTGTACTTTAAATACTTTATAAACAAAGGTTACCATGGGTTAACACTACATTTCTTAGGATTAATGAAGAAAAACGAGGAAGAAGCTTTAGGTAAGGTCTCAGAAATGACAGTTTCCTAGCCTAGGCTCTAATTTTTTAAAATGTGCACTAATCTTTATGATAAAAGGTGTTTCCAACTATACTGATTTTTCCAGTAACAAAAGATCTGCATTGCTGAGTATCCACTTCTTTAACCCAGATATAGACCAAGATACTTTTATAATGGCTTTTTAAAATATAATTTTAAATCTTTTTTTAAATTTATTGTGAGGGGCGCCTGGGCGGCTCAGTCTGTTAAGCATCCAACTTTGGCTCAGATCATGATCTCGTGGTTCGTGAGTTCGAGCTCTGCATCAGGTTCTGTGCTGACAGCTCGGAGCGTGGAACCTGCTTCAGATTCTGTGTCTCCCTCTCTCTGCCCCTCCCCTGCTCACACTCTCTCTCAAAAATAAACATTAAAAAAATAAATATATTTATAGTGAGAGAGAGAGAGGGAGGGAGGCAGGCAGGGAGAGAAAGGAGAGACAAGAGGATCCCAAGCAGGCTCTGCACTGTCAGCACAGAGCCTGACAGAGGGGGCTCAAACTCACTGAAATCATGACCTGAGCTGAAATCAATAGTTGGACACTTAACCAACGAAGCTACCCATGCTCCCTTATAATTGCTTTTTAAAAAATTACTCAGATGTATGAACATCTAAATCCTAAAAAGATGAAAAAACAAGGACCCATTTGTAAACCTGGTCTCTTTTAATGTTTTTTACAATAGAATAAATAGTTCTCTTGATGGCTGCAGACATGTAAGGCTGTTGGGCAGTATTCGGAAACCACCACAGTAATGGTGTCTTCCTAATTGGTGAGTAGTCTTCAGTAATTTTAAAGAGTTACTTGTCTGAAACTGCTGTCAAACCAGCAAGACCGCATTTATGCATCC
>CM053572.1:50182014-50330059 GCA_028646485.1 Cryptoprocta ferox | reverse complement strand
ATAGTTCTCTTGATGGCTGCAGACATGTAAGGCTGTTGGGCAGTATTCGGAAACCACCACAGTAATGGTGTCTTCCTAATTGGTGAGTAGTCTTCAGTAATTTTAAAGAGTTACTTGTCTGAAACTGCTGTCAAACCAGCAAGACCGCATTTATGCATCCATCGTTTTCAGGATTGTTGGTAACCTGGGCATATTTTCCTGAAGAAAACAACATGGGGGGAAAGGAGAGATTTGGTTAATAAAAATTAACTTTGCCCAAAGTATTTCTAATTGCCACTTTTAAGAAAGAAAATAAATGATAGTAGGATCAATGAGATTTTACAGAGTCACTCAAAATCAAACAAGTTCTGGAGACAATTTTTATACACTATTTTTTACACTTTTTACAAATGGTGGTCAGCTCCATTCTGTAAGTATGTTGTATTAACAAGCCCTTGTGGGTTTACCTGAGCATTGTTGCTTTTCCACATGCTTTTCTTACTAGAAAATGCGGTAAGTGTTCAGTAAGTTTCAAATTAACCTGTTTTAAAACTGATGTCGGCCAATATGAAGTGTGAGTTAATGACTCATCTCAAGACTCAATCAAGAAGCTAGAGTGTATTCTTCAATTCTGAAGAACATTAAAGCTTAGAAATACCTGGACACTAAAAGCAGAAAACTAAGAAAATGAGGCATGACACCTTTCTGTTTTTAATTATTACTGAAATAGTGTGGCTATGTGTTTGATGTATGTCTCCGTTCCCCCACTCCTGGTCAATTTCTTGTATTCTCTTCCAATATTTTACTTAAAATTGTAACTTTCATCTGCTTCCTTAATAATTTCTCTTAAAACAGCCCTAAATCTAAAAATTTAGGATACTTTATATAACTGATACCAATAATCCAAACTATAAAGAATCATATTCATAACTACTTTGTCTACAGAAAGTATTCTTCATAAAGGTTTCAGTCTGATTTACATCATTTTAACTTATCCAGCTCTTCTGCATTAAAATTTGCTATGTATTTTCTACCAACCTGACCATTTCGATTTTAGGGTTTTAATAGCAGCCCCCTATTCAAAAGTATACTTACCCCAAATAACCTTGCCTCCTTGTGTCACAAGGCCCAACTCACTCACGTTCACCTCGATGACAGTACCTTTGGTAATAACACCCAAAGATGTATATAGTGGGGATGAGGGATTCTTTTTTACACCAAGTATTGGCAGGCAAAAGGTGGCTTTCAATTCTGGATGTGTTACGTGGGCCTTTTTGAAACGTAAGCCCTTATAAGTAAAACAGAAAAACGTTATGAGTCTAAAATGTCAAAAATGATGAGCCGTCATCCATTTTGCTTTTCCAGTGGTCTTCCCAAACAACCTCATGGATTCAACAATGTCAAATCTTAAGGCATCAAATTAAATATCTATAAATTCTACAGACTACAAATCTGATAAATACATGCAAGGAAAAGCCCCAAACACGTACTCCTGAAGATTATACCATGGAGCTTTACCTAGCATCATACTCCCATTTTCCTTTGTAATTATCTATGTTTACTGAGGACTTGCTACATGCCAGGCACTATGCTGAAGTGTACAAATAGCTCATTTAATCACTAGAACGTTATAACTCTATTTTTTTAATGCTAAAATAAGGATTGGCAGGTGAAATGACTTGTTCCTACGTTAAATGGCACGTCGATAGAATTAAACTTAAGTATCCTAATTCCAAGTCTCTTTATAACGTAAGCTGTTTTACATGATGAAAGGGGGGGTGGACTGTCAGCTTTTCATTGATGGTAATACTGGTCAAAGACTGGAGAAAACCCAGACATCTTTTACAGAGACCACAGTCATTCGGTCACCTAGATATGACCTTTGGGGTGAAGTGCTTCAGAAGCCACAACACTCTGTAGTCTCTTAAATTCACTTTTTGCATGTATGGGGGTAAGAGGTAATGATACTACATCAAGTTCTTAGACTCATTAAAGAAGCTTGTAATAAACTTACACAGTTGAGAATGCCCTTTGACTAATGCACAATAAGAGACATATCTTTCAAGCTACAGAAAACCTGGAACAACATGACTAGTATATTCTCTCCCTATGGAACTGATAAAGTTACCAAACTGTACTTAAAAGATTATGAGTATGAAATCAAAACAAGGCATCCATGATACAATCAAGGGACGGGTGAAGGTTTTCTGTAAAGAGATAGTGAACATTTTAGGTTTTGCAGCCCATATGGTCTCTCCTGCAACTACTCAAAATCTGCAGGAAAACACAGCCATAGACAGTAAGTAAATGAAAGGGCACAGCTGTGTTCCAACAGAATTTTATTTACGGAAACTGACATTTTAATCTATTAGAAATTATTCAGGGTGAGAAATAGGGGAACACTGCCAACCTTCCTCTGACTGTTTTTCTAAGCAGGTTAGATATCCAGTGGGGAGAGTTAATTCAGTCTGTTTAAAGGAATTTTGCAAAAAAAATACAGGTGATCCCTAAAAACAGGTTCACTTACATGAAGATTTTTTTTCGATATTTCTTTCTCTTAATGGTTTTCTTATTTTTTGGTCTCTTTTTTTTTTTTTTTTTTTTTTTAAGTAGGCTTCACGCCTAGCACAGAGCCCACTATGGGCCTTGAACTCATGACCCTGAGATCAAGACGTGAGCTGTGATCAAGAATCAGATGCATAACTGACTGGAGCCACCCAGATGGCTTTTCTCTAGCTTTAACAATACAGTATATGATACACTTAACATACAAAATCACTGTTAATTGAGAGTTTATGGCATCACTAAGGCTTCCAGGCAACAGTAGACTATGTAGTTCAGTTTTTGGGGAGTCAAAAGTTATATGTGGATTTTCAGCTGTGCAGGTGGTGGGCACCCCTAACCCTAGTTGTTCAAGGGTCAACCATATGTTCAGGTACATCTGGGAAAGACAATGACACCAGTTTCGACCATTAGTGTTGTCAACAGAGAGTAAAGTTCTACTTTTATATTAAATGCTTTTTTCAATGATCACATACTGTTTTCAAAAGCATTAAGATAATTTCCTTAATAAATACGAATTGCTTCTCGAAAAAAACATTCCTCAAGTTTTCTAACTGTTCTCAAAGGCGACAAGAATCAGGTATATAGATTACTTGCTGAATGAGTAAAATGACTTTATGTGGAAAATGAAAATTTTAATAGGCCATATATTTAAAAATCAGGATCCACTGACACTGTAATAGAAACTATTTTTCATCTCCTGTTTCTCACCAAGCTGAAGACAGGATTCTTGACAGTAGAGGGAAAAAACTCTTAAGCCACCCCTATCGATAACTTAAAATAACAAAAATAGCCTAAAAAATGTCTTTCAATCTCTTTTCATATCAACTTTAGGAATTTCAGGAAATTCTATTTTATCCAATTTAACACAGTAACCAATATTTAATCCATTCCACTCCTGCAAGCGACTTACCATTGGCCTAATGAATCTTTCATATTTAGGTGGTTTTCGAGTAAAGCCATCTCCAACAAAACAGACTTTAGTAACCATTCTCTTCCATGCTTTCTTCTTTCTCTTTCCTGTTCGAATAACTTTTAACACTTCTGTTTCTCCCTGGGCACGAACCTTGGGCAAAGGGACTTCCCATTTTCCCTAAAAACAGACCATCATTAAAATTTATGTGAGTAAAAGGCAATGAGAATAAAAAATTAAATATTTTAGTTCAAAGTAGTGGATTAATTTTTTTCCTAAACCAATGAGATTTTGGCTCAACTGTTCCTAGAGGACTGTACTGTCTCCTCACAAGCCCCAAATTAAATGGAACTAATTTTCATATTATGAACACATTTAAAATGGTGTGCCTACTAATAAGCTAAAAGTCTTAATGCTTTGTTATGGATGAAAAATGCCACCTGTAATAAGTCAATGACTTCTCGAAACAGTTTATGTGCTTACTACTAAACAGTTAATAGTGTAAAATTGGAAGACTGTCTCCATCTCTTAATATATCTTTGTATTTTTACCTCAAGTGGACTTTTAAATTACATTGCTAGTAAGTCAAAATGATCACCACATACTTTGAACCTCCCGAGAATGCAAATTCTTTGAAAAAACTGAAGCACTGAAAGGCAGTATAAAGAATCTGACTTATGGGGCACCTGTGTGGCTCAGTCGGTTAAATGTCCGACTCCTGGTTTTGGCTCAGGTCATGATCTCTCAGTTCATGAGATCAAGCCCCACATCAGGCTCTGCGCTGACAGTGAGGAGCCATGCTTGGGATTCTCTCTCTATGCCCCTCCCCTGCTCTCTGTCAAAATAAATAAACGTTAAAAAAATACGTAGTATTTTTTTTAAATACTAAAAAAAAAAAAAGAAGATTTTTGACTTACGACACCAAAAAACAAGCAGTGCAGTTTTAAAAATCAAATTTGGAGATTGAAAATTCTTTAAATATAGATACCACATACTCTGTTGCTACATATATTTGTCAGTTTATCCATAGGTGTTTAAAAACAGCACCTATACCCTTTCCTGTTTTTAGCAGAATTTAACCTAATTTGACACAAGCCCAATCCAGTAATATATTTTAAAATGCTGAATTTTTATTTAAGTCAAATCAGCTTGAGGGTTTTCCACTATTCTACCTTTGAACAAATTTTAGCACAGCAGGGCAGCCAAAATAACAGTTGTATCTTTCTCCACAGGAGCACAATACTAGGAGGTGTCATATAGGAAGCTGTTAAAGTACTGAATCTGAGATGCACTGCTAACTTTCCAAGTACTTTTTCTACACTAAAGATGTGTGGTATTCTAATACATTTTTTTTAAAGCTGTTAAATGCTACATGTTCTGGTGATGAGAAAGTAAATATTTTATTAAATATTTAATACAAAATGCAATTTACAAAGACTTTGATATCTAAATAATGGGAATAGTAGCTGGACTTCATGTTTCCAATTAAACCGAAGGGAAAGAAACTAAGATTAAAAATAAGTAATTCTCTCCTGAACAAAAAAAGAAACATTTCAATTTTCATTACTTACTGCTTTCTCTTTTCGTTTTTGTTTAATCATATTGGAAAGTACTTTAGCTCGGGACTGTCCCTCCCTGTCCAGGAGATATGCAGGTACTGCTCCTTGTGGAGTCTTTTCATCATTCTTTTGCTTGGTGTTTCTCTTTTCATGCATCTTGATACTATCAGGAAGGAAAAAGATTCAAGATTATCAGTTTTAAAAACTAACAATAAAAAGATGCTAGCTCACTAAAACAAAGAAATGGTCACTTACGTCTTTTTCATTTGTATTTTCTCAGCATGGCGCTGTTTATGGTAGAGCTTAGCTTTGAGACCAATCATCTTTTTTGCCTTCTTTGAACGTTCATGAGCCTCTCGACCTTCCTTCTTTCTCTTTTTCTCGTGGTAATCCAAACGATAGCCATAGCGCTTCCGGTGTAACTCAATATATTCATTTTGTGGCTGTAACAATGCAAGTAACATTAATTTTAAAAACTATTGACAGAATTATGTTAAGAAACATTCTGAGCACCATATGAAGTATAGAAGGCCTTATGTCATCCAAATGTTCACTTGCTGAAATAACTCTAGTGCTATTAAGCCTAGTGGCATGAGTTAAAAAATTTTTTTGATCCTGGATGATATCAGGCATCAGGATTCACATCTGTAATAATCTCAGGGAAAGTTCCTATTCATTGGAGGGAACTGTCCAAAATACACTGGACCACAAAAAGGATGACCTGATTCCAGGAGCTCTCTCTTTTCTGAACATCAGTAATCTCGTTTTTCAATAATTTCATCATTATCCATACTTTGAATTAAAAAAATTTCTAAGTCAGTTTTACTGAAATACAATTAATTTACATAGAATGAAATGTGCCCTTTTTAGGTGCAGGTGTATAGTTTTAAGTTGTGACAAACTACAGTTTTGTAACCACCACAATCAGAGTATGAAAGTATTTCCATTACCTCAGAAAATTCCCTTATGTTTGAAAGCAATCCTTTTTTCCACCTCCAATCTGTATGTCATGTATCACTCTAATTCTGCCTTTTGCAGAACGTAGAACCTTACACATTTACAGTATGTACCCTTTGCATCTAGCTTTTCACTTAAGTCTTTTGAGATTCCCCCGCGTTGTTAGATTTATCAGTACTTCAATCCTTGTTACTGCCTTGAATTCCATGTACGGATATACTGATCAGCTGGTGGGTATTTGGGTTGTTTCATTTTTAGCGAATTAACACGTGCACACAGGTCTTTTGTGTGGTCAAAAGCCAAACTGCTTTCAAAAGTGGCTGTACTATTTTGCGTTTCACCAGCAACGCATCGGATCCCCTTTTGCTTTTTAAGTGCCCGTTTTATTTTACACGGCCACTTTCCAACACGTGGCCACAGTCCATTTGTATCTTGAGACTGCAAAAATAAAATGATGACGCGGTCAACTCCAGCACAGAGACTAATGCCGAATAACCATCAACCAGGTACTACGTACCAGGTGCGGTGTTTTCAACTGCTATCTCAGAAACGTTGCGGCAACCACGAGAAAGGTACGTGGGAATACCACTTTGCAGAGAAACACTAAACACTCAGTAGAAAGAGGACGGATGTGACAGATCTGTGCTGTGAGCCCGGCTCCACTTCCTCAGCAATAAAACGGGGTGGCAGCGGGATTAGCATCTGTCCACAGTACAGGGTTATTGCTAGGCTCTGGCACTGACCACACAACACCTGGAGAAGCCGGGAATTTAATAGAGTGAAACCAGTCTTGGTTTCCAAACCTTGTGCTTTGGCAAATACCCTACTGTGTGTCCCCCAAACGATTTTTTTCCTACTCAGCCGAGGCCACCCTTCCCTTCAGCAGTACCTCCCTTCCGCCTACCACCCCTCACCTCCCGCCACAGGGCCCCCGCTCTCCATCAACTCTGACGCCCTACGATCCTCCTCACCATGGTGACGGCCGCGGAGCCGCCGGGTGCAGCTGCTGGGGCTCGAAGAAGCTCTCAATTTTCGGGTCTCACAGACCCGCGATCTCACACCATGAAACCCGCGACGGGAAAGAGACAGTTGTAAAACGACCGACTCCGGAGAAAGCGCGACACATCAGTTCCGAACCTGGGTGTTTGACGTGTAGCTAGAAGGGCGGAAGTTGCCGGCAGGCGGCATTTGGGTGGTGCACCACCGGAAGTGGTGAAGTGCGGCCGCCGGAGGAGGTAGGGGTGAAAGCTCTAAGTTCCTTTCTGGAGGTCCCGGGGCTCTCGCCTAAGTGGTGTGTCGTGACGTGAGCCCTTGGCGGATTTTGGCGCAGCCTGCACCTGCGGCTTTCAGCCCCCGGCGGGAAGAAGCCGCCCTCCGGTGTGCGCCCTAGTGCCAGGTGGGTCCAGAACCACGCGGTGCGGCTCTCGCGTCCCCTTGACCCTGCCCCACGCTGGGCACCGTGCCCCTTTCTGGGATACAACAGCCAGCCACTGAGGAGGACGAAAGGGCCCCCCGAAGGCCCTCATCCTCCCCCTAAAAGTCTCAGTGCTTGTATTTGAGGCAGTTTTTCCATGGCTACATCTTCTAATGTAATTTTTTTTCTTTAAAACCCTGATTCTAATTGACATTTGTGTATTTTCGGGTGCAGTACATTACGTAATCTTTTTCTAGAATACGCTTCCCCCAGGTATTGCTTTGCATACGTACTTGAGTTCTTTGCTTAAATGTCGTTTAAATGTCACTTGCTTAAGTGACTTTGCTTACAGTTACTGCCCAATTCCTCTTTTTTGCTTAATTCTTTATAGCATGTATTACCATAGGAGGTGCTATGTATTTTACTTATTCCTTTTATTGTCTATATCCACTGAATAAGATAGAGACAATATGAACCCAAGGATGTCTTTTGTTAATTTACTTTAATCCCTTTACTTAGAAGGCAGTGATAGACACAACAACAGTAAATTCTTGTTGAATAAATGAAACTTAATTCTCGTACTGATCCCGTAGTGTTATAGATGGAAAGACAGGCTCAGAGATTTTAAGTGATATATCAAAGATCACAGAAGACTTGGGACTCCCCCTAGTCCTCTAAACTGGTAGGTTCTTTACACCACAAGGGAAGGGTCCGCTTGAAGTTTCTATTATAATTAGAAGTTTATGGAAAGTTTTTAAAAGACTTTTATTGGAGTGTAACATACAGAAAAATGCATATTGTAGATATATGCTTTAATGAGTTTTCACGCTCTGACCACACCCTGTAATTCACTCCGGAATCAAGAAATTATATTAACTCCTCATGCCTTTCCAATCACTGCCACTCCCAAGTAGAAAAACTACCCTGACTTGTAGCAGAATGGATTAGTTTTGCCCATTTTATACTTTACATAATTGGAATCATACAGTGTGAACTCTTTTGTGTTGTGTTTTTTGGTGTGGTGTTTTGTTTTGTTTTGTTTTGTTTTTTGCTTAACATTGTGAAATTTATCCTTACTGTTCCTGTTGTAGTTCTTTCAGCTTATGGAAACTTTTAGTAGGTTTAAGTTGTGAGATCATCAGTATGTTTTTTCATTTATGATTCTCAAGGCCGGTCATGCACTCTTTGCCTTCTGAATCAGGAACAGAAAATAAATGAAGTTCTAAAGGTTAAGCAGTTGTCACATTTTGAGTTGTGTAAAATAGAGGAGGCAAAGTGGTTGGCTGTGTTGTTTATCATTTGTTGTTACTTTCAGCTGTGATTGCAGGCCAAAAATGGTTGCTTAGGCAGATTAAGGTCAGCAGAACTCTTTTAGAAAAATTTACTTCTTCATATATAGCTGGTAGTAGCCAAATGGGATATCATCACTTCTTTTTACCTACCAAAAGTATATAGTAGATATCTATTCTTGGCATGTTGGCAGTTAGAAGCATAAAAATGTACACTTCTGATGTGGATGAAACTTTAGGTAGAATTTATTGATTCTTAGTGCAATGTGAAATCAAACCTTGTTAGTGAATTTTTTTGTGTTTTGTTTTGTTAAAATTTGTTCTATTTTAGAAAGGATCTAACATGCATGATATTGCAAATAACCTTTGGTAATGGAAATGCAGAAGAGGGAATGGATTCGAGATATATTTAGGAAGCAAAATGAAAAGGATTTGGTGACCTCCTAAATGAGGGCTAGCAAATGTGTGTGTCCTAAGACACAGGAACAGATTTAGGAGGAAAAATGATGAGTTTTGACATGGCTTCTTGTAACATGGCACACAGTCTATCTCCCTGCTCTCTGCTCCCCACCCAGTGTCACATGCTTCTGTGAACTTGTCATAGCTTTGATAGTGTACTTGAAACCGTGAATATTCAATTCAGTAAATATATTTTTTTAAGTTAATTATTTTGAGAGAGAGAGAGCAGGAGCAGGGGAGGGGCAGAGAGAGAGGGAGAGAGAATTCCAAGCAGGCTCCACGCTGTCAGCACAGAGACCCATGCGGGGCTCAAACTCACAAACCGTGAGATCATGACTTAGGCCGAAACCAAGAGATGCTTAACCAGCTGAGCCACCCAAGCACCCCATCAATTCAGTAAATATTTTTAAACTAAAGTTGCTTAGTTTTGGAGGGGAGGAGTTAAGATAGCAGAGCAGGAGCACGTGGGTGGCTCAGTCGGTCAAGCATCTGACTTTGGCTCAGGTCATGATCTCACGGTTTATGAGTTCAAGCCCCACATTGGGCTCTGTGCTGACAGCTCAGAGCCTGGAGCCTTCTTTCCATTCTGTGTCTCCCTCTCTCTCTCTGCCCCTTCTCTGCTTATGCCCTGTCTCTCTCTCTCTCTCTCTCTCTGAAAAATAAATTAAAAAAACATTTAAAAAAATTAAAGAAAAGAAAAAGATAGCAGAGCAGCATGGAGGCCCTGAGCTTGTCTTGTCCCTGAAATGCAGCTAGATCAGCACCAAACCAATTTGAACACCTAGGAAATTGATCTGAGGATTACCACAACAATCTGCATAACTTGAGCCATAAAACTTGGCAGGTACCTGGTGCAGAGAAGTGAACTGGGGGAGAGAAAAGCTGCGGAGGGTAAGGAGCCGTTTTAATGGAGAGAGGACAGAAAAAATGGAAGGGGAAAGTGCGGTGCATCAGGATTGTGCAAGAAAAGCACTCCCCCGTAAAGTAGCTGGAGAGAAAGAGTGAAAACACTTGTGGGGGACTGAACAAGAATCTGTTCTCCAAAACCATTGACAGGGAGAAGGGAGAGGGTTTCAGTACCAACAAGAATCTGTTAACAGTGGAGAGCAGAGGCTGAAGTTTCAGAGCTCAGTGCCTGGCGGTGCTGTGGTGAGGAAGTAGGGTAAATCCCCAGGAGCAGGCACTGGGGTCTGAGGGGTCCCTACGCCACACGGGGAGAAGCGGTTCCCCTGCTTAGAGTGCATTTGATAGAGGCCATATGGCCTCTCCTGGGCCAAGGTCCCAGCGGACCCTGAAAAGCAGACACATTTGCTGGTATTGGGACAAAGATGCCAGAGTGCAGTAACACCTGGCACCAGCTGTGTGTTCTGGTTTGCCACAATTTCTGAAACTCTGCCACAGCACTTTGGCGTGAATGTTTTTGGGGGCAGGCCAGCACTCGGCCATTGTTCAGTGAGATCCTCCCTCAGAGAGTTGGTGCGGGTCCATGCTGCAGGGGTTTCTCAAGTGTGGGGTTTTGAAACACAACCCCATCCGAGATAAAACTCTGGATGGAGGTGGCCCCTGGAAATCAGACAGCTTACACACAGATACAGTAGAGGCGGGGAGTGGACAGAGGCCTGAGATGGAGAAGGGGTGCTTGATCGTGGTTCAGTGAAAGTGCAAATGTCCTATGATGGAGACCAGGGAGCTGGGTGAAGCTAGTCCCACTTCTCTTGCGCATGCGCACATGCTCGCTGATCCACCCCCAGTAAGCTAAGCAGCGCCACCAAGTGTAGAACAGAGCCCCGCCCAACTGTGCCCATCAAGCACATCCCCCAGAAGATCAGCACAAGTCACTCCACCTGCTTAGTGTATGGAACAGAGTGTTTCATAGTTTCATTTCTAGGGGAAACTAGTTGTAACTTCATTTGGGTTTCATTCTGTTTGCTGGTTCATTTATTTGTTCTTTTTCTTTGCTTCTGTTTTTGCTTAAATTGTTTTCTTTTTTCTTTTTCTTTCATGGATACAGAAAGAAAATTTGTTTTTATTATTTTTGTTTTTTATATTAAAAATTGTAATTCTATTTCATTTTATTTTATTCTATTTTATTATATAATTTTTAAATTTTTTTGTCCCTTTTTTCTGTATTCTATCAAGCTTTTTTCAACAAGCAGACTGAAACACACCTAGGATCTAGCTTCCTTTATTTGATTTTTTGTTTTGTTTTTAATTTTTATTTTATTAATATTTTTCTTCCTCCAAAATGACAAAATGAAGGAATTCACCGTAAAAGAAAGAACAGGAAGAAATGACAGTCAGGGACATAATAAACACAGATATAACTAAGATATCTGAACTAGAATTTAGAACCATGTTAAGAATATTAGCTGGGGTTGCAAAAAGCATAGAAGACACCAAAGAATCCTTTTCTAAGGAGATAGAAGAAATAAAATCTCGTCAGGCTGAAATTAAAATAACAACTCAAAACCTCTGGGATGCAACAATGACAATCATAAGAGGGAAGCATATAGCAAACCACACCCTCCTAAAGAAAGAAGTAAGGTCTCAAATACACAACCTAACCTTACACCTAAAAGAGCTGGAAAAATAATAGCAAATAAAACCCAAAGCCAGCAGAAAAAGGGAAAGAATAAAGGTTAGGGAAGAAATCAATGATCTTTAAAAAAAAAAAAAAAACACTAGAAA
Source organism: Cryptoprocta ferox (assembly GCA_028646485.1). NCBI lineage: Eukaryota > Metazoa > Chordata > Mammalia > Carnivora > Eupleridae > Cryptoprocta > Cryptoprocta ferox. Next base: position 50,318,239 of record CM053572.1, on the reverse strand, counting down.
AGATCAATGAAACCAGGTGCTGGTTCTTTGAAAGAATTAAAAAAAAAAATAGAATATCCCCTCGCCAGATTGATCAAAAAGAAGAAGGAAAGGACCCAAATAAATAAAATCATGAATGAAAGAGGAGAGATCACAACCAACACTGCAGAAACACAAACAATAATAAGAGAATATTACGAGCAATTATATGCCAACAAATTGGGTAATCTGGAGAAATGGACAAATTCCTAGAAACTTATAAACTACCAAAACTGAAACTGGAAGAAATAGAAAATTTGAACAGACCCATAACCAGTAAAGAAATTGAATCACAGATCAAAAATCTCCCAATAAATGAGAATCCACGGCCAGATAGCTTTCCGGGGGAATTCTACCAAACATTCAAGGAAGAGTTAACACCTATTCTTTTGAAGCTGTTGCAAAGAATAGAAATGGAAGGAAAACTTCCAGACTCATTCTGCGAGGCCAGCATTACCTTGATTCCAAAACCAAACACCCCACTAAAAAGAAGAACTACAGACCAATTTCCCTGGTGAACATGGATGCAAAATTCCAACAATACATTAAAAGAATTATTCACCATGACCCAGTGGGATTTATTCTTGGGCTGCAGGGCTGGTTTAGTATCCACAGATCAATCATTGTGATATATCACATTAATAAAAGAAAAGATAAGAACCAGGTGATCCTCTCAATAGATGCAGAAAAAGCATTTGACAAAATACAGCATCCTTTCTTGTTAAAAACCCTCAAGACAGTAGGGATAAAATGAACATACCTCAAGATCATAAAGGCCGTATATGAAATACCCACAGCTAATGTCATCTTCAATAGGGAAACACTGAGACCTTTCCCTCTAAGGTCAGGAACATGACAGAGATGTCCGCTCTAGCCATTGTTATTCAACATAGTGTTGGAAGTCCTAGTCTCAGCAGTCAGACAACAAAAAGAAATAAAAGGCATCCATAATGGCGAGGAGGAAGTCACTTTCACTCTTCGCAGGCAACATGATATTCTATGTAGAAAACCCAGAAGACCACCAAAAAACTGCTAGAACCAATCCATGAATTTAGCAAAGTTGCAGGATATAAAATCAATATATAGAAATCAGTTTTATTTCTATACAACAATATTGAAGCAACAGAAAGATCAAGGAATCCATCCCATTTACAATTGCACCAAAAGCCATAAAATACCTAGAAATAAACCTAACCAAAGAGGTGAAAAATCCATACATTGAAAATTATAGAAAGTTTATGAGAGAAATTGAAGAAGACACCAAAAAATGGAAAAATACTCCGTGCTCATGGATTGGAAGAACAAATAAATATTGTTAAAATGTTGACACTACCCAAAGCAGTCTACATACTCAATACAATCCCTATCAAAATAAACCCACAGAGCTAGAACAAACAATTCTCAAATTTGTATGGAACCAGAAAAGACCCCAAATAACCAAAGTTATGTTGAAAAAGAAAACCAAAGCTTGAGGCATCACAATTCTGGACTTCAAGCTGTATTACAAAGCAGCAATCATCAAGACAGTATGGTACTGGCACATAGATTGATGGAACAGAATAGAGAACCCAGAAATGGACCCACAAATGTATGGCCAACTACGACAAAGCAGAAAAGAATATCCAATGGAAAAACAGTCTCTTCAGCAAATGGTGGGTGGCTCAGTTGGTTAAGCATGTGACTTCGGCTCAGGTCATGATCTTGCAGTTTGTGAGTTCGAACTCCACATCAGCCCCTGTGCTGACAGCTCAGAGTCTGGAGCCTGCTTTGGATTCTGTGTCTCCCTCTCTCTCTGTCCCTTCCCTGTTCACACTCTGTCTCTCTCTCAAAAATAAACATTAAAAAAAAAATGGTGTTGGGAAAACTGCACAGTGCAGAAGAATGAACTTGAACCACTTTTCTTATACCATACACAAAAGTAAACTCAAAATGAATGAAAGACCCAAACATAAGACAGAAAGCCATCAAAATACTAAAGGAGAAGACAGACAACAACCTCTTTGACCTCAGCCGCAGCAATTTCTTGTTTACAAGCCTCTGGAGGCAAAAGCAAAAATGAACTACTGGGACCTCATCAAGATAAAAACCTTATGTACAGCAGAGGAAACAGTCAGCAAAACTAAAAGGCAACCGGCGGAATGAGAGAAGATATTTTCAAATGACATGTCAGATAAAGCGTTAGTATCCAAAATCTATAAAGAACTTATCAAACTCAACATCCAAAAAACAATCCAGTGAAGAAATGGGCAAAAGACATGAATAGACACTTTTCCAAAGAAGACATCCAGATGGCCAACAGACACCTGAAACAAGATGCTCAACATCACTCATCATCAGAGAAATATAAACCAAAATCACTGTGAGATACCACCTCACACCTGTCAGAATGGCTAACATTAACAACTCTGTCAACAACAGATGTTGGCGAGGATATGGAGAAAGAGGAACCCTTTTGTACTACTAAAAGGTGGGAATGCAAAAACTGGTTCAGCCATTCTGGAAAACAGTATGGAGGTTCCTCAAAGAATTAAAAATAGAACTACTCTTGACCCAGCAATTGCACTATACTAGGTATTTATCCAAAGGATACAGGAGTGCTGATCTGAAGGGGCACATGCACCCTACTGTTTATAGCAGCACTATCGACAATAGCCAAAGTATGGAGAGAGCCCAAATGTCCCATCGCCTGGTGAATGGGTAAAGAAGATGTAGTATATATATTCAATGGGATGTTAGTGATCAAAATAATGAAATCTTTCCATTTGCAAAAATGTGGATGGAACTAGTTTGTATTATGCTAAATGAAATAAGTCAGAGAAAGACATACATATGATTTCATCCATATGTGGAATTTAAGAAACCAAACAGATGACCATAGGGGAAGGGAAGCAAAAATAATATAAAAACAGAGAGGGAGACAAACCATAAGAGACTCTTAAATATGGAGAACAAACTGAGGGTTGCTTGCTGGGTGTTGGGTGGGGGATGGGCTAAATGGGTGATGAGCATTAAGGAGGGCACTTGTTGGGGTGAGCATTGGGTGATATACGTAAGTGATGAATCACTAAATTCTACTCCTGAAACCATTATTACACTATATATTAACTAACTTGTATTTAAATTAAAAAAAAATAAAGATGCTTAGTTTTTATAGTCACAGAAGACGTCTTGCTCTTTTGTATTTTTTACATATTTATGGTATGAATGAATAAAATCAGAATATATGGGTAAACCAATAATTTACACTACCAGTGAGAAATTAACAAATTAACATGTAGAAGCTTATCTTTTCATACTAAACTTTACAGAAATACATAAATGCATTTTAGTTGGTATATTTTTATAAATCAACTTTTTTTATGGTATGTTCATATCTTGACGAATTAAAACATTGAAAAAATAAAGAATATTTTAGCTTCAGAACCATATTTCTCATTTTTGTCAAAATTTTCATTTTCTCAATGATGCATGGAGTTTTTGATAGCTAAAAGTATTGCACCTATTTTTCTCAATGAATACATTATTGCCATATATGTTACATACGCTTTACCTGTCTTACTGACATATAATACGCAGACTTAATTTTAAAATTTTGTATGTTTCTTTTTCAGAGAATGACAGTTTAGAGGATCAACATGTTGTCCAACTTGAGAAAATTTGCAGGGAATCACAGGAAAATACCCATCCTGCACATTAATGTAAGTTTTTCTTGTGAAATTAAATGTACTTCAGCAAGTTCAGTTACTTTGCTTCCCAAAAGACCTAGTGTACTCTTCGGCTAGTATATCTTTATCTTCCACAGTTTTTCTTAACAGGGAGTGTGGGAGAAACTGTAACCAAGAAATAGCAGGCCTTATCACTAGTCTGTAAATTCATTTTGCTACTTGAAAATTCATTGTGCAGCCTTGTATATAGTGTATATTCCATTTTGAGGTCATTCGTGTCCTAAAGAGTTACACAAGTTTTCTTTGGTGTAGAAAGAAACAAATTGTAGCTCTCAGAATCACTTGGAGGGCTTGTGGAAACACCGATTGTTCAGTACATCTGAAACTAATACAACACTGTGTTCCTTATACTTTAGTTAAATAAAAAGTCCCACAGATTGTTTGCCTCTGTCCCCAGAGTTTGTTACTTTCTAGTCTAGAGTAGGTCAGGAGAATTTGTGTTCTTTGTTATGTTAATGCTGCAGATCTTAGAGAACCATCATCCAAGATCAGCTCAAAATAGCAAGTTAGTTTTATTTTTGTTCTTTCCTGTAGTAGGATTTTGGGTTGTCACTTTATAAAGGAACTAGAGTCAATAAATTCAGACTACTTGAAGGAGATTCAAAGTATTTTGTTTTCTGACCAAAGCATAGTTATGATGTTACAAGTACTCTATTAAGTCTATTAAGTACTCTATTAATGTCAGGGTTCTTTTTCTCCTCACTAGGATATGTGTTGCTCTAAAATGAGAGCAGGTTTACAAACACTAAAGCCATATGTGCTTCTTGGAAGAAACTACAGTTCTCCACCAGGTACAAATTTTGATGATTCTTATTTAAACTGCTTGTTTGCTCTCTCTCTTTCTGTTTGGCAACATTCTATTTTAAAAATAGTGCCTCCTTTTTACTTCTTGGCTATTTCCTCGAGATTATTAGGAGTTGGAAGTATTTTGATGTGTGCCGGGGGGAGCTCCAAAAGGCCTGTGCTCCTTACGTGCTGCCCATCCAAATGAGCTAAACAGAGAAAGTTGGTGGCTTTAGTCTCTGGTTCAAAAGTTTAGCGAGTTGTCTATTTGTAGAGTGCTCTTGCTATAAAATACTGATTTTTCTTGTCTTTTTCTGGTTTTCATACATAAGTATTTTCTGTCATTAGAAGTTTGCCCAAGTAATTTATTTTATTTTATTTTATTTTAATTTATTAAATTAATAATTTATTTTAAATTAATTTATTTTAAAGGTTCTTAAGAATAGTTGGTTAAATACTTACCCGAGATAGTTTACGTTAGGGTAGTATGGCTATTGAAAGCTGAAAGCCTGAGAAACAAATTCTGAATTTTCTTCTGTGTTTGAAGTAAGCAAGCATATGGGAGACTTAATGAAACTAGCTGCATTCTGTTGCTGTTCGCATTTCCATCTGTGTCATGTGAGAGTAATGGAGTAAAAATACTGAGTGTGGGACTGTTAAGGGCGTGTGAATGTAATGGTCTGCAGTGTTGGCTTGTATCCACGTTTCTATATTTTGCTCATGCAAATTTATCTCTAGCCATAGAGGCCATCTTTCGGTCTTCAAACTGGCATGAGGTTTTCAAAAGACAATAGAACTGTTCTTAATTTTTTATAGAAAATTTTCAAAACTGATTTAAATAGGAAGGTATAGATTAAATTTATAAATGTAACTGCATTTTTGCTTTAAAATTATTAATATAATACGTAAATATGGAGTAAATCTTTATGGGCTTTTTGTATTCCAGAAATACTACTTGTCCTTTTAGCAGTGTTAGATTCTTACAGCTCCAATTCAGTGATACTTTCCAGGGCATCTTTAAAGGTATTAGGTGCTTAGGAGGACTGAGGGAAGACGGGTTTCAAATTGTACAAAAATTCATTGTCATCTGATATTAGGATCACTCTTAACTCTTCAGGCTTTGACAATGTAGATTTACAGGGCTGTGCATTTTATTTTTCTTTCATTCAGGAGCTATTGCCTTAAGATTATTGGTATGAACATTCTACTTCTATAGTTATATTTTTTTGGTCTGTTGTAGAATTGTAGAAAGTGGCAGAGATGGGGGAGGGGCACCTGGGTGGCTAAGTCAGTTGCCTCAGGTCATGATCTCCTGGTTCATGAGTTCGTACCCCACATTGGGCTCACTGCTGTCAGCACAGAGCCCTCTTTGATTCTCTGTCCCCCTCTCTGTGCCCCTCCCCTGCTTATGCTCTGTCAAAAATAAGTAAACATTTTTAAAAAGTGGGAAAGATTGGAGTAAATTTATGTTTTTCTAAGAATGGGATCTAGAAATTTATGTTTAAAAACTTAGCATCATCTTTTGCCTTTTCTTTAGAGATAATAGCTTCTAGGTAAATGAAAGTTTTATTTAGCTTGGATTTTACTGTACTTGGAATCATTGTATTTGCTTAAAATTATTTTAACTTCTCAAAGGACAATTTCCTAAACTTCTCAATTATAACCCTCTTTCCATTAGGTTTAATAGGAAATGATATCAAATCCCTTCATTCTGTCATCAATCCTCCCATAGCTAAGTAAGTACTATCACTGATATTGTCTTTTTCATACTACACTGCTGTGAAAAGGTAAAGGTTTCTGTCATGGGCTTAATTTAGCATTGTTAATTTAGCTTTCTGCTCTAGCTAATTATAAGTAGATGTTGGTATGTATCTTTAAAGCTATTTTTTTCCAATTAAATGCTAAATATTTTTAACATAGCAATAGCACATTTTTCATAGAAATAAAAATAAGATTCACAAGTTTGTACTAGCTCTTTGTTACTTAGCAGTTTTGTCAGAATAATGTGGTAGGGATATGTTTTCTGATTTTCTTATTTTTACACCATTATATAAATTACTGAACTACTAGCTAGCTTTGAAATTTATACAATGTATAGAATACATATTTTGGTTTTACAGTTTAAGCAATGTCCACCTTGTAATACATGCTTTTATTTTTTTCTCCACCTTTCAAACAGAATCCGTAATATTGGAATTATGGCTCATATTGATGCAGGCAAAACTACCACCACAGAAAGAATATTGTACTATTCTGGATACACAAGATCACTGGGAGGTTAGAATGGATTCCTCCTCACCCCAACCCCCATTAGCAAAAACATCACTGGAATATATTTTAAGAAATCAACCTAGAGTTCTTGAGTATGGCATGGAAGCACTGATGTCTAAACCACAACGTAAAGATAAGGTAGTTGCAACACCCACCCAAAAGTTTTCTTAGGTTCAACTCAACAGTCAGACTCACAGGACTATCTTGGGCCACAGTTCACCCTGGTCTACTCAGAATGCTCTAGGATCGGAACCATTGCTTCCCAGCACACCAGCAATAGGTGTTTCTTTCTGCAGGGGTCCTTGATGCAGTCCACATAGCTATCTGGGAACTATCTTCTTTGGCCACTCAAAAGTGACAGTATAGTTTAAGGCAACAGGATTCATAGGAGCCACCCTGGCTTAAAGCCTCATGCCCCTTAGGAACGGATACCTCTTGTTACAGCTTCGTGGGTTCTCTTCCAGATTTACTACAAAGGACATGCCGTATCCCACTCAGGGAAGCCTAAGGTTGTGTATCTCCATCAGATATTTACAATTCATGTATAGCTCTTCCCAATCCATATGTACCTTACCAATCACAAATAACTTTTTTCTGTAATATGTTGCCGGGGCGCTTGGGGGTTCATTCAGTTGAATGTCCAACTCTTGATTTTGGCTTAGGTTATGATTTCATGGTTTGTGGGATCGAGCCCTGTGTTGAGCTCTGTGCTGACAGCCTTGGGCCTGCTTGGGATTCTCTCTTTCCCTCTTTCTCTGTCTCTCCCATACTCGTACACGCTCATGCGTGCACGCTCCCTCTCAAAATAAATATTAAAAAAAAGATATTTTGCCTAGCAACATAATTGACATATTTGTGTTCTCTGGTTTCTAAAAGAAAAGAACTAGAAAGTTAACCAGTGGTCAAATTCTCATGCAGAAGAAAGGATTTTGTTAATCCAACCCACAGTAGTAGTAGTAGTAGTAGTAGTAGTAGTAGTATTTATCTAAGTTTTGATTTTATTTTTTAATTATAAGATGTCAGAAAATGTGGTTCTTGACCAGTCATGCACATTTGAATCCCCATGTAATTTCTTTGTTTTATTTTGTTTGTAAATAACAGTGCCCTAGCTCTGCTCTGGAAATTAAGATTCAGCAACTATGTGGTATCGCCTGGGTGTCTGTATTTTTCTGTTATGTGTTTTGAAACTCTCTGTCATATACACATTTATGATTGTTGTGTTTCTGTGACAGATCAACTTTTTTATCATTATAAAGTATGTTTCTTTATCTCTGGTAAAACATTTGTCTTGAAATTTGAGATGGAGGTCATCATGTCTGTAATACCAGAAGTGGAAATGTTTTTCAAAAGCTCCATAGAGATTTTGAAATGCATTATATTGAGAACCATTTCTCTAGAACTTTGAGTTTGGTTGAGGACTTAGCATAGCATAAGAAAACCCAGGATTCGAATATTTATGATGATAGTTTCTGAAATATATGAACACATGGATTTCTTACAAAATTACTGCTATGTAAGTGGGGCTATAACAGCAAAATGTGGAACATTATTAGGCTTCCTCTGTTGTATCACAGATCTGATAATAATTCTTTTCTCACACCCCCAGTTTGTATCCCCGAAGCGAGAATCCAGATTAGGTGGGCAATTTTCAAGGCAACCTTTTTTTTAAATTGTGTGTAGGGGGGAAATATATATATAAAACAAAACATTTACCATATTAACCATTTCTGAGTGTACATTTAAGTAGTATTAAGTACTGTTGGCAATCTTCAGAACTTTTTAATCTTACAAAACCCAAACTCTGTACCCATAAATAATGACTCCGTGTTTTTCCCTCTGCCCAGCCTCTGCAAACTACCATTCTACTTTCTCTTTCTATGCATTTGACTACTCTAGAGAACTCATGTAAGTGGAAAGAATCATACAGTATTGACCTTTTTGTGACTGGCTTATTTAGTACTTAGCCAAGTGTCCACAAGATTTGTCTCTGCGGAGGCACAGACTCTTAGGCGTCCAACTCTTTGTTTCGGTTCAAGTTATGATTTCATGTTTTGCGAGTTTGAGCCCTGTGTCAGGCTCTGTGCAGACATTGTGGGGCCTGCTTGGGATTCTCTCTCTCTGCCCCTTCCCTGCTCGCTCTCTCTTAGACTAAATAAATAAATAAAAAACAAATAAATAAATAAACTTTAAAGAAAAAAAGATTTGTCTCTATGACAACGCTGTCTTTATGACAACTCTATACATTGTTATGCTCACCACAAATGTTACTACATCTGTTATGGTACAACATTGTAACAATGCTATCGACTGTATTCCCTGTGCTGTACCTTTCATCTGCAGCTCTTATTCATTCCATAACTAGAAGCCTCCCACTCCCTTTTACCCATTTGCCCATCCCCCTGCTTCCCTTCCCTTTGGCAACCATCAGTTCTCTGTATTTACAGGTCTGCGTCTGCTTTTTGTTTGTTTTAGATTGCTCTTAGTGAAATCATATGGAACTTGTCTTTCTTGGTATGACTTATTTCATTTAGCATGATGGACCTAAAGTCCGTCTGTTTTTTGGATGGCAGAATCTCTTCTTTGCGACTGAGTAATATTCCAGTGTGTGAGTATGTGTGTGTGTTTATATATATATATATATATCTCACATCTTCCTTTAACTATTGGTGGACACTTAGGTTGCTTCCATTATCTTCACTATTATTAATGCTACAGTGAATTTGGAGGTGCAGATATCTTTTTTTGGTTTTTATTTTTTATCATTTTCTTTTTTTCATTATAATAAGTGTACTCTTTAATCCTCATGCCCTATTTACCCCATCCCCTCCCCACTCTGTTAACTATCAGTTCTCTGTAGTTAAGAGTCTGTTTCTGGATTTCTCTGTTTTTTTTCCTTTGTTTTCTTTCTTTTCTCATTATTTTATTTCTTAAATTCCACATATAAGGGGGATCATACGGTATTTGTCTTTCTCTGACTTATTTCACTCAGCATTACACTTTCAGCTCTATCCATGTTGTTGCAAATGTCAAGATTTTATTCTTTTTTATGGCTGAATGATATTCTGTGTATGTATCCTGTGTCTTCTTTATCCATTCATCTATCGATGGACACTTGGGCTGCTTCCATATCTTGGCTACTGTAAATTATGCTTCAATAAACATAGGGGTGCATATATCCCTTTGAATTAGGGTTTTTGTATTTCTTGGGTAAATACCCAGTAATGTGATTACTGGGTCCTAGGATAGTTATATTTTTAACTTTTTGAGAAAGCTCCACTGTTTTTCAGAGTGGCTGCACCAGTTTGCATACCCACCAACAGTAAAAGAAGGTTCCTTTTTCTCCACATTCTCATCAGTACTTGTTGTTTCTTGTGTTTTTTATTTTAGCCATTCTGGTAGGTGTGAGGTGATAAGTCATTGTGGTTTTGATTTGCGTTTGCTTGATGATTAGTGACGTTGAGTATCTTCATGTGTGTGTTGGCTATCTGTATGTCTTCTTTGCAGGTGTGTCTCTTCACATTTTCTGCCCATGTTTTAGTTGGATTATGTGTTTTTTTGGGTGTTGGGTTGTATCAGTTCTTTGTATATTTGGGGTACTAACCTTTTATTGGATATGTCATTTGCATATATCTTCTCCCATTCAGTAGGTTGCCTTTTAGTTTTGTTGATCATTTCCTTCACTGTGCAGAAGCTTATTATTTTTATGTAGTCCCAATAATTTATTTTTGCTTTTATTTCCTGTGCCTCAGGAGACATACCTATAAAAATGTTGCTATGGCTGATGCCAGAGAGATTACTTTCTGTGCTCTCCTCAAAGGTTTTTATGGTTTCGGGCCTCACATTTAGGTCTTTAATCCATTTTGAGTTTATTTTTGTGTGTAGTTTAAGAAAGTGGTCCAGTTTCATTCTTTTGTTTGTAGCTGTCTAGCTTTCCCAGCACCATTTGTTGAAGGGACTGTCTTTTTCCCCACTGGATATTCATTACTCCTTTGTCAAAGATTAATTGACCACATATTGTGGGTTTTATTTCTTAGTTTTCTGTTATATTCCACTGAGCTCTGTGTCTGTTTTTTTTTTTTGCCAGTACCATACTGTTTTAATTACTACTGCTTTGTAATATAACTTGAAATCTGGAATTGTGAGATCTCCTGTTTTGTTCTTTTTCAAGATTTCTTTGGCTATTTTATATCTTTTGTGGATTCATATAAATTTTAGGATTGTTTAGTGCTGTGAAAAATGCTGTTGATATTTTGATAGGGATTACAGTAAATCTGTAGATTGCTTGAGGTAGTATGGACATATTACCAATATTTGTTCTCCCAGTCCGTGCATGGAATGTCTTTCCATACCTCTGTGTTGTCTTGAATTTCTTTGATTAGTGTTTTATAGTTTTCGGAGTACAGGTCTTTCATCTCTTTGGTTAAATTTATTCCAAAGTATTTTATTATTTTTGGTGCAATTGTAAATGGGATTGTTTTCTTAATTTTACTTTCTGCTGCTTTGCTATTAGTATATAGGAATGCAACAAATTTCCACACGTTGATTTTGTATCCTGCAACTTTACTGAATTCATTTATCAGTTTTAGTAGTTTTTTGGTGGACTCTTTAGAGTTTCTGTATATAGTATTGTGTCATATGGAAATAGTGACAGTTTTACTTCTTTCTTACCAATTCAAATCCCTTTTATTTCTTTTTCTTACCTGATTGCTATGGCTAGGACTGCCAGTACTATGTTGAATTAAAGTGGGAGTGGACATCCTGGTTTTGTTCTTCACCTTAAGGGAAAAGTTTTCAGTTTTTCACAATAGAGTATGATGTTGGCTGTGAGTTTTTCATAGAAGGGGTGTGGTACTTTGTCAAAGCTTTTTCTGCATCTGTTAAAATGATCATATAGTTTTATCCTTTCTCTTATCGATGTAACTTATCATGTCGATTGTTTTGTGAATATTGAATCACCCTTGCATCCCCAGAATAAATCCCACTTGATTGTGGTATGTTTTTTTAATGTATTTTTGGATTTGGCTTGCTAATATTTTGTTGAGGTTTTTTGCATCTATATTCATGAGGAATATTGGCCTGTAGTTCTCTTTTTTTGTGGTTTCTTTATTTGGTTTTGGTATCTGGATGATACTGGCCTTGGAGAATGAATTTGGAAGTTTTCCTTCCTCTTGTATTTTTTGGAATAGTCTGAGAAGAATAGGTATTAATGGTTTATTAAATGTTTTGTAACATTCCTGTGAAACCGTCTGGTCCTTGACTTTTGTTTTTTGAGAGTTTTTTTTAAAAAAAATTTTTTTAATGTTTATTTTTGAGAGAGAGAGAAACAGTAGGGAAGGGGCAGCAAGAGAGGGAGACACAGAATCAGAAGCTGGCTCTAGACTCTGAGCTGTCAGCACAGAGTCCAACGTGGGGCTCGAACTCACAAACTGTGAGATAATGACCTGAGCTAACGTCAGACACTTAACTGACTGAACCACCCAGGCACTCCTGTTTTTTGAGAGTTTTTTGATGACTGATTTCATTGCAGGTAATTAGTCTGTTCAAATTTTCCATTTCTTTCACCATAGTTTTGGTAGGTTATATGTTTCTAGGAATTTATCCATTTCTTTTATAAGTTGTCCAGCTTGTTGGCATTTAGGTGTTCCTAATATTCTATAACAATTATTTGTATTTATGTGGTTTTGGTTGTTATGTCTCCTCTTTCATTGGTTATTTTGTTTATTTGGGTCCCTCCCACCCCCCTCTCTTTCTCTCTTTCCTTTTTTTTTTTTTAATGAATTTTGCTATAGGTTTTTCAATTTTGTTGATCCTTTCAGAGAACTATCTCCAAGTTTCATTGATCCATCCTATTTTTTTTTTTTTTTTTTTTTACTTTCTGTGTCATTTATTTCTGTTCTAATCTGTATTTTCTTCTTTTGGTGGGTTTGGGTTTTATGTGTTTTTCTTTTTCTAACTCCTTTAGGTGTGAAGTTAGGTTGTTTGAGATTCTTCTTGCTTCTTGAAGTAGGCCTGTATTGCTATACACTTTGCTCTTAGAACCACTTTTAATGCATCCCGAAGTTTTTGAACCATTGTATTTTCATTTTTATTTGCTTCCATATGATTTTTAAATTTCTTCTTTGATTTCTTGGTTGACCCATTACATGTCATTTAACCTCCATGTATCTGTGGTCTTTCCAGAGTTTTTCTTGTAGTTACTTTCTAGTGTCATAGTGTTGTAGTCAGGAAAATGCATGGTATGACTTGAATTTTTATAATTTGTTAGGACTGTTCTGTGGCCTAATATGTGATCTATTCTGGAGCATGTTCTGTGTGTGTTTGAAAAGAATGTGTTTTCTGCTGTTTTAGTTGGAATGTTCTGATAATGCCTGTTATATCCATCTGGTCCAGTGTGTCATTCAGAGTCACTGTTTCCTTGTTTATTTTCTGTTTGGATGATCTGTCCATTGATGTTAGTGGGGTATTCAAGTCACCTTACTATTATTGTATTACTTTTGATTAGTTCCTTTATGTTTGTTACTGTTTTATATAATTGGGTGCTTCCATATTAGGTTCATAAATATTTACAATTGTCATTCCCCTGTTGGATTGTACCTTTTATTATTATACAGTGGTTTTTGTCTCTTGTTACAGATTTTGTTTTAAAGTATATTTTGTCTCATATAAGTATGGCTACCCTGGCTTTCTTTTGACATCCATGTGCATGATAAATGTTTTTCCATCCCCTCCCCTCACTTTCAATCTGCAGGTGTCTTTCTGTCTGAAATGAGTGTCTTACAGGTAGCATTTAGATGAGTCTTGTTTTTATTCATTCTGTCAGCCCTATGTCTTTTGATTGGAGTGTTTAGTCCATTTACATTCAAAGTAATTATTAATCAGTATGTATTTTTGCCATTTTGTCGCTTGTTTTGTGGTTGTTTTTGCACCTTTTTTCTGAACCTTTCTTCTTTCATGGTTTGTTGACTTTCACAAAGTGATACACTTGGATTCCTTTTTCTTCATTTTTTGCATATCTATTACTGGTTTTTATTTTGTGGTTACCATTAGGTTTGTGTATAACCTCTTCTGCATATAGTAGTCTATATTAAGTTGATGATTGCAGAAGTTTAAACTCCTCATTATTCCACCCCCCCATGCTTTAGGTATAGGGTGTCATATTTTACATCCTTTTATTTTCTGAATATTTTAACTGGTTTTTACAGAAGCATTTACTTAAAAAAAATTTTTTTTTTCTAATGTTTATTTTTGAGAGAGAGAGGAGAGGGACAGAGCATGAGCAGGGTTGGGGCAGAGAATCTGAAGCAGGCTGACAGCTCAGAGCCCAACGTGGGGCTTGAACTCACAAGCCACAAGATCATGACCTGAGCCAAAGTTAGGCGCTTAACCAGTTGAGCCACCCAGGCACCCCTGGAAGTATTTACTTTTAATGTTTCTTACTTTTTTACACTTTCACTTATGGTCTTTGCTTCCCACTCAAAGAATCCTCTTTAATATTTCTTCTAGGACTGATTTAGTGGTCTTAAACTCCTTTAGTTTTTGTTAGTGTGAGAAAGTCTTTATCTCTCCTTCAATTCCAGATGATAGCCTTGCTGGATAGAGTGTTCATGGCTGCAGAGTTTTTCTTTTGAGCGCTTTGAATGTATCATGCCATTCCCTCTGACCTGCAAAGTTTCTGTCTGCTGAAAAAACCACTAATAGTCTTATGGGATTTCTTTGTATGGAACTGTCTTCTTTTCTCTTGCAACCTATAAAATTCTTTCTTCATCATAATTTTTTTTCCATTTTAATGACTGTGTGTCTTTGTTTGGAACCCCTTGGGTTAAATTTGTTGGGGATCTCTGTGCCTCCTGAATCTGGATCTCTGATTCACTTCCCACATTTGGGAAGTTTTGAGCTATTTTTTCTTCAGGTACCTTTTCTGCCACCTTTCTCTCTCCTCTGGGATCCCTGTAACAGGAATGTTACTGTGCTTGATTGAGTCCCTGAGTTCTGTAAGTCAGTTCTTATTATGCAGTATTTATTTGTCTCTCATCTGTTCATCTTGTTTGCTTTCCATTACTCTGTCCTTCAGGTCACTGATACATTCCTTTGCTTCCTGTAGCCTACTTTTTATTCCATTTATTATATTTTTTATTTCATTTATTGAGTCTTCATGTCTGATGTTATTTTTTCCTCTCTTTGCTCAGCGTCTCACCAATATCCTCCACTCTTTTCTCAAGTTTAGTGAGTATCTTTATGATGATTATTCTAAATTCTGTATCAGGCATATTAATTTCCATTTGGCTTGGATCTCCTGCTGTGATTTTGTCATGTTCTTTCATTTGGGACATACTCCTCTGTCTCCTCGTTTTATCTACCTCTCTGTGTCTGCTTATGTGTATTAAAAAAGTCAGCTACATCTCCTGCTGTTAAAAGTAGGGGCTTTATGAAGAAGAGGTCCTGTAGTGCCCTGCAGTGCATTGTCCCCTATTCGCCAGAATGTGACTCTTCAGGGGAGTCTGCTGTGTGCGTTACTTGCGTCCTACTGTTGTGCTTTCTCTTTCAGTCCAGACTTCTGCACTGACTCTCTGCCTGTTGTGAGCTGTGCTTGCTCTCTGTGGTATTAGGCCCAGGCAGGCCAGCTCTTAGAGGGCATGACCATAGGAGGGCTCAGGGGCCAGGCAGCAGTGTTACCAAAATTTGCACTGAGTCATTGGTCGTAGGCCAAATCCCCCAAATCATGGTGGTGGCCAGCTCTGTGGCATGGGTTAGCGGCTGGACACAAGGCACACGGCTGAGGTAGTGAGAAGGAGTCCATGGGTCTGCGCATGGTGGCTTTGGTACATTCAGCTTTATCAAAATCTGCACTGAGCTACTAGACCTGGCCAGATCTGCCGAAGTGCGATGGCCACAGGGCCACAGCCTTCGGAGGCAGTGATTGGGTGGGGCACACACAGTGTTAATAAAATTTGCCCTGAGCACAGGGCGTAGGCCACCCGACTTAGAGTGGGTGAGTCCTCACGAGAACTCATGGCACAGCGCACTGCTGGTGCTACCTTGTGAGTGTCTGTGCAGCACTGCCTCCAGCAGCTGTGTGTGTCTGTGCTGAGGGGTGGGGGGGAAATGGCACCTGCCAGTTCCTTTGTTCTCAGACAGGTCCCCCAGTGTGCTTTGAAATCTACAAATAGATCTCCTTCCCCTTGTGCAAGCTGTCACTTCTGTGCTGACTCTTCTACAGGCCCTTGTCTCTTTAAGGGCGGGGACCTGGCTATCATGTGCGCTCCTGACTGCCCAGTGCTGAGTCACCTGACCTTCAGAGCTCTAGACTCCCAAATCCCCTAGTTATACAGAGTCATGGAATTCAGTCCCCCTGGTTTTCAAGGCCAGAGGTTATGGAGATTCATTTTTCCTATGTAGACTCCCTGGTGCTTTCCCTTCTCTGTGACCACAGCTTCCTCCCTCTGTGCGCAGTGCTCGTGGCTGCCTTTCTGCCCTTCCTAACCTCCCCAGTGCTGAATTCTTCTCTATATTTGGCTGTGGGGTTTGTTTTGCCAGTCTTCAGATCACTCTCCAGTTTACTGACTCAGATGTGAGGGATACCTAGTTGTAAAAGTAGGATGGGATGAGCTTAGGGTCCTCCTACTCCGCCATCTTGCACCCCCTCCTCCTACAAATGTTTTAAAAATTTAGAGCTTTCAGGGTGCCTGGGTGGCTCAGTCAGTTAGGTATCCAACTTCGGCGCAGGTCATGATCTTGTGGTCCATGGGTTTGAGCCCCACATTGGGCTCTCTGGTGACAGCTCAGGGTCCAGAGCTTGCTTCAAATTCTGGGTCTCCCTCTCTCTCTGTCCCTCCCCTGCTCATGCTCTGTCTTTCTTTCTCTCAAAAATAAATAAACATTAAAAAAATAAATAAAAACTTAGCACTGTTGGTTAGGTATTTGGTCTTTGTCTCATTAATCATGTTTGTTTTCTTCATTAGTTATTTTGTGAATAACGGACAATACTGATTTTTAACATAGATATTTGGGTTTCCTGAAAAATAAATTTTTCTTGCTATTTCTCCCTCTGTTGGCACATATGTATACATATGTTTATACACATCTATACATACACAAACAGGGGAAACTGGTTAGCATTTTAGAGGTTTAATGCTGACATAAGTAGTGGTAGCATAAACCCATGATCACTTGTGGTTTTGAGTTTGAATGGTAACGATCAGCTCATTTTTATTTCTTTTACTGTATAAACTTAATCAGAATACAAGAATTTTAATGCAGAATAATTTGCTGGTCAAGATGAACTTTATCCATAACTGTTTACTACAGAAGTTCTACAAAGACTATTTTCATTTGTATACATATGTGTCTTTTGGGGGGGGTGGAATTTAGTAATCATAAGGGTTTGTAAAGGAGAATTTTACTTGGGAGGAATTTTTTCTTTGTTCCATGTAGCTACCATTTACTTATCATTTACTGAGCTAGGTACTTTATATAGTCTCATTTCATTCTTATAACAACCCAGCAAGATTGCTTTTGTTAACCTTGTTTTTACAAAGTAGTTAAGTACCTTGCTCAGGTTCATAGAGTAGTAATGGTAAAGTTGGGGTTTAAATCTAGATCTGTCTGTGCTCTTTCATTGCATGTCCTCCCTCCTGTCAAGGGATCAGGTATGAGGAACATAAGGGAAAATGAAAATTAAACTAGGGGAAAAAAATGAAAGAAATACAAAGTTTAGAAAAATTAAAAGATTTAGATTTTAATTTTAGTTGTTAGAGAAAAAATACTTTTTATGGAAAAATTACTAATTTTGCGGGAAAAGCTTTTTCTAGAACAAGGACTTATTTAGAGAAAGAGTAAGGCCTCTAGATACTAAGCCAAATATTTTATAAACAGTCTTTCAAAAAAAAATTTTTTTTTAATGTTTATTTATTTTTGAGAGACAGAGAGTGAGCAGGGTAAGGGCAAAGAGAACAGGAGGCACAGAATCCGAAGCAGGCTCCAGGCTTTGAGCTGTCAGCACAGAGCCTGATGTGGGCTTGAACTCACCAACCGTGAAATCATGACCTGAGCCGAAGTCGGCCGCTTAACAGACTGAGCCACCCAGGTGCCCCTAATCAGTCTTAAAGCAAATTAAACTGTCAAGTAGATATCCTATCCCAATGAAATATACTTGGTATGAAGTCTAACTGTGTTATCTTTTTCCTCGTCAGATGTTGATGATGGAGACACAGTGACAGATTTCATGGCTCAAGAGAGAGAAAGAGGCATTACTATTCAATCTGCTGCTGTTACATTTGATTGGAAGGGGTACAGAATCAATTTAATTGATACTCCAGGTATGGTGCTCTTTGAGCAGTGCAGAGACGCTGCATCATTTTTATTCATGTTTGTTTCCTTTTTAATTATGGTAAAAAACCTATCATAAAATTTACCATCCTAACCATTTTTAAGAGTACAGTTCAGTAGGTAAGTGTATTTACATTGTTGTGAAACTGATCTCCAGGAGTACTTAGTCTTGCACAACTGAAACTATATATCCATTATATTACTACTCTTCTTTGTCATCTGTTCCCATCACTGGTAATTACTGTTCTACTTTTTAATCTAGATTACTTTAGATACCTCATGTAAGTAGAATCATACAGTATTTGTCCTTTTGTGGCTGACTTACTTTGCTTAGCATGAAATCTTCAAGGTTTATCTGTCTTGTAATATGTGAGAGGATTTCCTTTATTTTTAAGGCTGCATGATATTCCATTGTACATATATAACATAATTTGTATATAAATATACACCATTTATCCATTGATGGACATTTGGGTTGTTTCCACCTCTTGGCCATTGTGAATAGTTTTGCTATGAGTGTGGTGTGGAGATAAGTCTTTGAGACTCTCCTTTCAGTTCTTTTGGATATATACCCCCAAAGTCAGGTTGCTGGATCATGTTTTTTTGTTCAGTTTTTAAAAGATTTTAAGTGTTGGGGCATCTGAGTGGCTCAGTCGGTTCAGTGTCCAACTTTAGTTCAGGTCATGATCTCACGGTCCATGAGTTTGAGCCCCGTGTCAGGTTCTGTGCTCAGAGCTTGGAGCCTGCTTCGGATTCTATGTCTCCCTCTCTCTCGGCCCCTCACTCACTGACGCTCTGTCTCTCTCAAAAATAAACAAACATAAAAAAATAAATAAAAGATACTAAGTGTTATGTTTCTCATCTTTTTCTTAGGTCATGTGGACTTTACGTTGGAGGTTGAGCGCTGCCTTAGAGTGTTGGATGGTGCAGTAGCTGTGTTTGATGCCTCTGCTGGTGTAGAGGTAAAAAATATTGCCAAAGTGAAGATACAACAGCATAATTTTTTTTTAAGTAGAATGTATCAGATTTAGTTACTATAGCCCTATATTTGTTAAGTTCATATTAATCAAATTATGGTGAAAGGAAATTGGAATTTAATACTGAAATCACATATATTGATCTATATGTGATCTCATATTTCATAGTAAAAGGAAAGTATTTACTTTTCAGTAGGAAATAGGAAAGTTAGTGTTGAAAACTGTGACGGGCTTGAGATTCTTGTACTTTCTTTAAGTTAACTAGTTAACCTGACACAGTTTTATGGCATGCTGGCAGAAGACATAAGAGTTTTGAGTCAGAGACAAAGGACTTTATTAGTCACAGAAATTGCAGTGGTTAGAGTGTCGGTAATTTCTTGTCTTAGTTCCCCAAACCCTAGTTCCCACAGGGTGACCTAAAGGGAGTCAAGTGATAGTTGCACATCCAGTGGAACCTTGTGCTTAGAAAAGGCACATGTTTTATAATGGGCAGTAAGCATGCCTGCTATTTGCTCTGGAGAGAGATGTTATCTTCCAGGCTTATATGTAAACCTGCCTTTTGATCTGGAGGAAGACACGTCTCTTTCTAAGCCATTTACTATAATGACATCTTTGAAAACACAGCCCAGAACGAAGGCAGTTAGTGCCTCTCATAACAAACTATGTAGAAAGGTGAAAGACCCATGAAGAATTGTGTCCCCACAGGTACTAAGTTTTTTGAATAAATCTTAAAAGTGGAATTATAATAAATTATACTGGGGTCAGTTATGCACTCTTTAGCATATCTCCATTTGTCTTACAATTTCAAGATTGCCTTTTTATTGAATGTAGAATCCTCTTCACTTCTTCTAATCTTAAAATTACTAAAAGTGATACCTTAACTAAGTGACCAAAATTAACATTTCCCAAATGGTACAAATCAGCACCATGGGCTACCTGATAGGATGCACTAAGAAGGATACAACATTACGTTGTATTCCTGGCAGAATGTTTGGCCCAAATCTAATCATGTGAAGACAAATAAATTAAAAAAAAATTTTTTTAATGTTTATTTTTGAAAGAGAGGACAGCATGTGAGCAGGAGAGGGGCAGAGAGAGAGGGAGACACAGAATCTAAAGCAGGCTGCAGGCTCTGAGCTGTCAGCACAGAGCCCAACGTGGGGCTTGAACTCCCGAACTGTGAGATCATAACCTGAGCCGAAGTTGGATGCTTAACCGACTGAGCCATCCAGGCACCCCTGTAGTTAAAAGGATTCTAAACAAACCAGAAAACTAAATATAATATGATCTTTGGCAGGATCCTGGATTCAAAAACAAAAAGTTACAAGATCATCATTAGGAAAACAAGAAAAATTTTAATATAGAATATATGTTATTAGATCAAAGTATTGTATCAGCTTAAATTCTTTTGAATATGATCTTTTAAATGGTTATATAGGAGAGTATCCTTATTTTTAGAAAATATGGGCTGAAGTATTTAGTATTAAAGTGTCATGATATCTGCATCTTGCTCTAGTGGTTCACCTCTCATGTACATATACACGTATGTTGTTAGTTTGGATACTTTGAGCTGTAGATGCCAAGGTGGGATAGATACATACGAGATTTATTGGGGGAAATGCCTGTGAAGAATAAAGGAGAAAAGAGAAGTGGAAGAGAGCTTTCAAACCACAGGGCAGATCTGACATGTCAGTCAAGGAAGGATGAAAGGAGGATTGGGTAGGAAGAGTCTCAGACTATAGCACAGTTCCAAAAAGGGTTTGGCCAAGTTGATGGGGAGTCCGCAAGCCAAAGTCACCTGTTGGAGAAGTCCCACGTGTTTTGTAGGAATAACCTACATTAGTACTTCTGCTATACTTGGCCATTAGCTGGCCCTTGAGAGACCATGGTCGTAGTCAGGATGGATAGCAGTTGGATCTATCATTTAATTATGCTCTGTGTAGTAGATCCAAGTGGCATATGCCCATAGCCAGTGCACACATTCTAATGTGTGCATATGCATGTTTGAAGAAAAAAAGGCAAGTGGTGGCAAAGTGTTCATACTTGGTGAATTTACGTGAAGGGTACATGGATATTTATTGTACTATTCTTTCACTTTTTTTATAGGTTTGAGATTTTTCAGAATGAAAAGTTGTTGGGTGGGGGGGTTGGAGACAGTTATTGAAAGCCCGACCTGAGGACTGCTCACAGGCGGTGATGTTTTTTTGATCTAAATAAAGCCTGACCCTGAGGCCTGAGGTTGATTATACATTATTTCCATTTTTTTCTAAATCACTTCATTTCCTAATGGTTGCATTCTTTCTGTCATTATGACTTCTTTATGTAAATTTGACAGATGGCATTATTTACAAGATTGAAATATATAGAATAGGAAGTTTTTGAATTTGGGACACAGAAGCTTCTTATTTCCTAAAACAATAAGTGGACTTTTAGCTAGCAGATAGGATAATGGAAGTTTTTATATACTTTTAAATATGTTTTCTTCTTGAAAAATTTATAATAAACCCCCAACCCCCATCTCACCATACGCAGAAATTAGTTACCTTGAGGGTAGGTAACAATTTCTTAGGATACAAAACATACTAGAAGAAAAGTTGATTCATTGGATCTTAACAAAATTACATCTTCTCATTAAAACCAAAAAAATTAGAAAATAAAAAGGGAAGCTGTAGGCTATGAGAAAATTTCTCGTTAGATATAAAATATTAGAGGAATGTTAAATTTCCAGAATGTGATAACACTATTGATTATGTAGGAAAATATCATTGTTTTAGGAAGTATGTGTTGAAATTTTCATAGTACATGGGTGTGATCAAGGATTTGTGTCCAGAATATATGAAGAACTACAAATCAGTAATAAAAACTAACAATTCAATTTAAAAAATGGATAAGAGACCTGAGTGGATTTTTCGCCACACATGTGAATGGCCCAGTAAGCACATTGAAAAGATGCTCCGTCTCATTATCAGAGAAATGCAAATTAAAATTACAAAGTAAAACTATTTGACACCCACAAGAATGGCTAAAATTGAAAACAAATTATGGCAAGTACTGGCTGAGTTTGTGGAACAAGTGGAAGTCTTATACACTGTTGGTGGGACTGTAAAATATTACACTTTGGAAGACTATTTGGCAGTTTCTTATAAAGTGAAATAGCACATGTCCTCTCACCCAGCACTTCTCCTCCTGTATCTTTATCTACGGGAATGAGAACATTTGTCTCCTTAAGACTTGTTCACAATATTTATAGCAGCTAAATTCATAATAGCCCTAAACTAGAAATAGTCTGAGTGCTCTTCCACAGGTGGACAAACACGCTGGCACATTCATCCAAAAACAGACAAAGCAGCCAGCATACGTGACAACATGAACGAGTATCAGAAACTTCACATTTAGTGAAAGAAGCTATGTTATTTATATGAGATTCAAAAATAGAATGAATCTGTGGTGACAGAAGTAAGGACAGGTTGTGTATGGGGCATAGGACATAAAACTTTCTTAGGTTCTATATCTTAATTGGGATAGTATATCTATATCTCTATTGTATATCTATATATATGTAGTATATAGTATAGTATATCTGTATCTGTGTATCTGTATCTCTATATCTTGATTGGGATAGTAGCTATACAAGTGTAAACATTTATCAGAACTCACCGTACACTTAAGATGACTGTTTTTTATTCTATATAAATTTTACTTAACCAAATTATATAAAGTGGTTTCTGTATCAGGTAATGTCAGCACATTAGGCTATTTATACTCTGCTTAAGCACTTTGAGACTCCACTAGGTAGAGATATTATAACAGACTCAAACTATTTATATTTAATATGTATAAAAATTAGAATTAAAAGAAATCAAATAGAAAAGCATATGAGAGGGACACTCCTGGGTGACTCATGCGGTTAAGCATCCGACTCTTGATTTTGGTTCAGGTCATAATCTCTGGTCTGTGGGATTGAGCCCCTTGGAGGGGCTCTGCACTGACAACATGGAGCCTGCCTGGGAGTCTCTCCCTCTCTCTCTGCTCCCTCCCATGTGTGCATGCATGCTTTCTCTCTCTCTCAAAGTAAATAATTTTTAAAAAGCATGTGAGAATTGCTACTTATAGTTATTGGCTTTTTTCT
Organism: Cryptoprocta ferox; assembly: GCA_028646485.1. Taxonomy (NCBI): domain Eukaryota; kingdom Metazoa; phylum Chordata; class Mammalia; order Carnivora; family Eupleridae; genus Cryptoprocta; species Cryptoprocta ferox. Next base: position 50,295,011 of record CM053572.1, on the reverse strand, counting down.
CCCTGATTCTTCAGTTTAATTCAACATTCAAGCATTTACAATAAAAATACATACATTTTTAAATTTTTTTATTTAAATTTTAGTTAACACATAGTGCAATACTGGTTTCAGGAGTAAAAATACATATTTTTATCACAATATCATTTTTATAGTACAGTCCTCTTCTTTTTACATTACAGCAACAAAAGAATTAAGGCAAAAGTCCATATTTTGCAAGTCAGCAAACTAATGATTTCAGTACTATGTGACCCGTACTAGGTTAGGTGAAGCCAGACAAAAACGACATCTTCTGGTTCTTTATTAAGTCCTCTTTCCATGACTCCTAGTACTTCCCAGGTGTTTGTTCTCCTCATGTGGCAACCAAGATCACCCATAGGAGTGTTCTCAGTTTGAAGCACACTCTCCATCACACTTCTTCTCGTCCTTAGCTCTGTTACCCTACTAGCAGAGTGACTCTGGAAGTACAAGTGCAGCAGCACTAATTCTGTGTTGGAACAGGGCCCACTTCTCTGTTATAATCGATTCTTAGATCTGTTTGTTCCATGTGTAGTAATCTTTGTCCAAGATGTGTTTGTTTTCCCTTTCTCTTTGCTCTAGGCCCAGACTCTCACAGTATGGAGGCAAGCTGATAAACACAGGATACCGCGAATCTGTTTTTTGAACAAAATGGACAAAACTGGAGCAAGGTATTTCAAGTGGTTTTTTTTTTTTTTCTCCCCCCATTTGTTAAAAGTAGGAATACAGGGGCGTCTGGGTGGCTCAGTTGGTTAAGCATCCAACTTTGGCTCAGGTCGTGATCTCACAATTCGGGAGTTCAAGCCCCACGTTGGGCTCTGTGCTGACAGCTCAGAGCCTGGAGCCTGCTTCAGATTCTGTGTCTCCTCTCTCTCTTCCCCTCCCCTAGGGGCTCATGCTCTGTTTCTCTCTCTCTCTCTCTCTCTCAAAAATAAATAAACATTAAAAAAAAATAGGAATACAATTTGAGCTTTTAATGGACTCTAGCTTAAATTTGTAAATAGCTGTTCCCTCTAGAGTATAAATATTCCATGGAATCTCCATTCAGTCCCATTAAAAAGAGTTTCAAAGCAGGTAGAAATGTGATGAGAGATCTTGGTCGGCATCTGAGAGTGGCAAACACAAAACATAAACTATACCTCTCCTCAAACCACACAGTATGCTTTGTGTTTATGTAATTCTCTGTCCTCTTTCTAAACTGATAACATGATACTAAGAATGCCTAAGGTAAAGGTATAGAAAAATTAGGCTGGCTTTTGGAAGAAAGGTGCTAGCTGTGTATGATAGCACATGTAGTTGTTAGAAGAAAGAATCCTTGACTTATAATTACAAATCATACATTTGAATGTCATAATTGAACTTTATCACTGGTGACCTTGATCAGTTTCTTTAATCTTAGTTTAAAATTATAATAAGTGAAGCTTATAATAATAATACCCTCAATACCTCTGTGGCAGGATTATGGTGGATACTCAAGCCGTGTTATTTGAAGTTGACATTTTTGACATATTTAAAGTTTCTTCAAAGTATTGTCATATGGAAAAACTGTTAAGTGGTGAACATTAGGGACAGTGAGAAGGGTTGTGATTTTAGAGAACATTCTTAAATCCATTTTAAGAATCTTAACATTTAAGGGGCGCCTGAGTGGCTCAGTCGGTTGAGCATCCATTTCTTGATTTCCACTCAGGTCATGATTTCACAGTTCGTGAGATGAAGCCTGCATTGAGCTCCTTCTGATAGCACGGAGCTTGCATGGGATCTCTTTCTGTCTCTCAAAATAAATAAATAAACATTAAAAAAAGAATTTTAACATTTTTTAAGTTTGTTTATTTATTTTTGAGAGAAAGAGAGGGAGCAAGCGAGCAGGGGAGGGGCCAAGAGAGAATCCCAAGCCGGCTCCACACTGTCAGGGCAGAGCCCAACATAGGGCCCTAACTCATGAACTGCAAGATCATGACCTGAGCAAGAGTCTTGGTGTTTAACTGACTGAGCCACCCAGGTGGCCCAAGAATCTTAACATTTTTAATTATAGTTGTTTTGCTTCCTACAGTTTTAAATATGCAGTTGAAAGCATCAGAGAGAAGTTGAAGGCAAAGCCCTTACTTTTACAGGTTGGTTAATATTTGGTTTATTAATAGTAACAGCTGCAAATTTCCTCATAATTTTATTGTGACTTATATATTTCTGAAACTATCTCAAATCTTTTTTGAAAGTAGTTGGCATGTAAATAAAAATAGATACAGATTATGATAATAATGTTAATAGCCATTTGGGGACAAGTGGGGAAAGATCATGTTTTATCATCAATGCAGTTCTAATTGAGTGATCGTTTAACAAAGTTAATCTCACTCTGATTTGCAGTTACCACTTGGTGAAGGCAAAGCTTTCAAAGGAGTTGTGGATGTAGTAAGTAAAGAAAAACTTCTTTGGAATCCTAATTCAGATGATGGAAAAGACTTTGTGAGAAAACCCCTTTTGGAAATGAATGATCCTGAGTTGCTTAAGGAGACAACTGAAGCACGGAATGCGTTAATTGAACAGGTAAAATAAATACTTTGAGTTTATATTTGCATATTTAAAAACTTTAAAAATATTTTATATATTGTGACGTTTATGAAGTATATATTATACTTTATGTATATTTAAAGTGTAATATATAAAGTGTAGTGAAGAACAGGATGAACACCGATGTTTCCACCACCCAACTTAAGAAATAGAATATTAGCAATACCCTTGAATCGTTGTGTGCCACTTCTGTTTATCTCTGTCTCCTTTCCACTAATCAGTTACTCCCCCCACCATTATCTTGACTGTAGCCTTTTGCTTTCATTTGTTTTATAGGTTGCTATGAATGTATATACTCATGAAGGAGTTAGTTTTCTATGGTTTTGAACATTAGATAAATGGAATGATATCGTATTTTGTAACAGTGTGTTGCAGATTCATCCTTGTTGTTATGTGTTGTTTGTTGTGCTTCATTTTCAATCTCCTGTCTTGTTCCAACATGATGATGCCACAGTTTATTGTCTGTTCTTCTTTGGGTTGACTTTGAGGTTATGTTGTCTCTTTTGCTGTTAGAAACAGTGTTGCTGTAAACATCTTTGTATGTATCTCCTTGTACATACTTGTGAGAATTTGTTTAGGGTTTACCTAGGAATACTTCAGAGAGTGTGTCCATCTTTTATTTTATCAGATGTCACATTAACTTAGAAATTTTTAAAACCATTAATTCTATAGTTAATAGATAACTCTGGACCTCATCCACCCTCAAAATTTTAATAGAAAATAGTAAGATTGTTAATATTTATAATATTTATATGGTATGTTGGTATATAGACTAATACATGAAATGTGCCTTAAATAAACTCTCTGAATCTTATGGTAGTGAAAAACATTCGAGTCTAAACCGTTTGATTTTTTTAGTTCTGAATTAAACTGGTCAAAGTAGATCCTGTCATCATTAATTGTTTTCATTAATTTTTTGTATCAGGTTGTTCTTGAAGTAATTATTTTCCTTTATAATATACAGTCGTCAACTTGATCATTAACAGAATAATGATCATTGTTATTTTTGTTATTGGATAACTGTTACTGAGGACGTACTATGAACTAGCTTAAGTACTTTACATATATTATCTAATCCTCATTAGCAGCCTGTATTATCCTTGTTTTACTGGTGGGTAAAGAGAAGCTTAGAATCCTTAACTAAGTTCTCATACAGCTAATAAGGAACAACAGCGCAGGAGCCAGAACCCAGGTCTATCTCCATTTAGAGCTGGAGCTGTTACCTATTGTACTTTACTGCTTCTTTAATTTGGGGAGTCATAAACAGATAAAAATAGAATTGATATTTGCTTACTTACTTATTTATCTACTTATTTCTTTTAAAGTTTATTTATTTGAGAGAGGGAGAGAGAATCCAAAGCAGGCTCTGCACTGTCAGCACAGCCTGACACTGATTTTGACCTGAGCCGAAATCAAAAGTTGGCTGCTAAACCGACTGAGCCACCCATGTGCCCGAAATTGACATTTATTAATCAGTAATTGGGTACATAATTAGTTCTCCTTTGAGATTTTTTTTGGTTTTATCTTAGGCATGTCTAACGCATGTCTTAGGACATGATAGTATATAACGAAAATAAGATTTGAGACTCTCTGTAGTTGATAATAAAGTGTTAAGTACAAGGAATATGTATGTATTCATAGAATTAGAGATTAAGACCACATCACACCTGTTAGGATAGCTATAGTCAAAAAAACCCCACAAAACGCCCCAACCAGAAAATAAGTGTTGGCAAAATATGGAGAAACTGTAACCTTTTTGCACTCTTGGTAGGAATGAAAATGATGCAGCCACTGTGGGAAATCGTATGGTGGTTCCTCAGAAGATTGAAAATACATTTACCAAAATGGTCTAGCATTTCTGCTTCTGGATGTATGTCCAAAAGAATGGAAAGCAGGGTCTCGAACAGATATTTGCATTTACCTGTTCATAACACCATTATTCCTAATGGCCAAAAGGTGGGAGCAACCCAAGTGTTCATCAACAAGATGAGTAGATAAAGTATGGTATAAACATACAATGGAATATTACTCAGCCTTAAAAAGGAAAGACATTCTGACACTTGCCTACAGTATGGATGAAACTCGACATTATACTAATTGAAATGAGCTAGTCCACAATAAAAGACAAATACTGTAATGATTCCACTTATGTGAGGTATTTAGAGTAGTCAGATTTGTAGAGACAGACAGTAGAATCATAGTTGCCAGGGGATAGGGGAGAGGAGAATGAGGAAGAGTTGTTTCATGGTAAAGAATTTTGGTTTTGCGAGATTGAGAAAGTTCTGGATATTAGTTTTACAACAATGTGAATATACTTAACACTACTCAGCTGTTCAGTTAGAAAAGGCTAAGATGTAAATTTTATGTTTTATTTATGTTACATTTTACACAATTAAATTTTTTTGGAGAGTAAGATTAGTGTGGACTAGAATCAATTTCCTGTGTTCTAAAGGTGAATAGTGATAATAAATTACACTTACTATATTTTCACTGTATGTTCTAGAAGCATGATTTGAATTGGTTACTTAATCCTCGCCCTGTGAAGTGGTCCTAGTATTATCTCCATGATTAACCAAAGTAAAGAGAGGTAATGTAGGAGCCCCTGGGTGGGTCAGTCGGTTAAGCATCCAACTCTTGGTTTCGACTCAGGTCATGATCTTATGGTTCATGAGATCGAACCCTGCATTGGGCTTTTGCACTGACAGCATGGAGCCTGCTTGGGATTCTCTCTCTTCCCTCTCTCTGCCCCTCCCCTGCTCATGCTTTCTGTCTGTGCTCTCAAAATAAATAAACAAACTTAAAAAAAAAAAAAAAAGAGAGGTGCTGTAACTTGACCTAAGTTTTTGAATAAGTCAGCAAGTAGTGGAGCCATTTCAAAGCAGTGTAACTCCAGAAACTATGTTTATCATACATCATATATGCTTTTTTCTGTTTCTTTTTCCAGAAGGGTTAGGTATGTTTCTGCAATAGGTAGCTGTTAATAGTGTGTTTTTCTCACTAAGTTTGAATGTTTTGCTCCTTTGTACTATTATAAACTTTTGAAACTTTTACTTAATTTTTTGTCAGCTGAATTCTCATATTCCACACAGGCAGATGATTATGAAAAGAACATGAATTAGATAATTGCATTTTTATTGATGAAATGATGCCCATGACCCTCAACTTAAATCTATTCCTGCAATGCAGGATTAGAATAAGATGAGTTATTTTAGTTGAACTGTCTTATGACATCTGGTGAATATGTATAATGTTAAAGGAATACCAGATGAACTTTTTTTATGTTTTACTTATTTTGGAGGGGAGAGAGCATGTGCACAAGAGCAGGGGAGGGGTGGACAGGGGATATGAAGTGGGCTTCGTGCTGGCAGCAGAGAGCCTGATGCAGGGCTCAAGCTCACCAACTATGAGATCATGAGCCGAAGTCGCACGCTTAATCTAAGACTGAGCCTCCTAGGCGTCCCCAGACAAAAGTTTTTAATAAACTAATTAAGACTTCCAAAGTTATCTATTATATTAGTATATATATTATCACTATAAATTGTGTATTTTATTTCTTTTGAGCACTCTGAGTGGATAGCACTTTATTGAGATACTTCATCTGGCTACTGCTTCTCATGTATATAGGGAACTTATAATAGCACATTTTCAATTTTCAATCTCCTTTCCTATGAAAGAAATACTCTATTTCTTGAGACGTTGTGGAGAGTTCCATGGCCTGGATAAGGTAGATCATGTAGCTGTCCTGAAATATTTGGATAATGTACATTTATTTGGACTTAATAGTTGTGACAATAAAAGCAAATTATAGAACTAAAACCTTTCTTTGTAGGTTGCAGATTTGGATGATGAATTTGCTGACCTGGTTTTAGGAGAATTTAGTGAAAATTTTGATTTGCTACCAGCTGAAAAGGTAAATTTTACTATTCATTTACTGTGATGAGATTCTACTAATTGGATGTGGTTTGATTTCTCTGTCTCAAGTGTTTGGTTTTTTTCAACTTTGCATAGCATTAGAAAATGCTGACTTAATTAGGAGAACGTTAAGATAAAGTCACTATTAATATAAGTACTTAAATAACAGTAGTGATTTACTATTTGCAGATATGCTTTACAAAATCAATTGAATCTTTTTTACTGCTGTCGAGTCAGGCAGAAGTTACTCATTCCTTCTTTGCAGAGCTTTCATTGTGATCATTTCTTAAGTAGGTTTAGGGAAATTACAGGTGGAGATTTTATATTGAAAATTTAAGTATTGTAATGATTTTTCTCATCAGTTTTTATTTTCTGAAAATGTTTTAATTCTTATGGAAGATCATTACAGGTCTTTTTTTGTTTCATTTTGAAATACATTAAACCAGAGAATAGTCATATAAAATAGTAGTAATAATTAGGACAGATTTCTTCAAGGCATTTCTATTATTTTCTGTTAGGGACTTTCCCCTGTGAATTTGGCAAACAATCTTTATTTTTCTTTATGAAACAAGAATTACCAAGGAAAGTTGTTTGTTTGTTTGTTTGTAAGTAAACTCTGTGCCCAACACAGAGCTTTAACTCACGAACTCAGTGTCAGGAGTCACATGCTCCACCAAATGAGCCAGCCAGGTGCCTCCCAAGTATTTTAGGGGGTTATGTGTGTACACACACACACACACATACACCACAGAGATAGATATAGATAGATATAGATAGATATATATATGGGGCCCAGACTGAGCCCAGCAAATATACTTAGCTATTTTTCAGTAAAAGAAAAACACGAGTCTCAAGATTTTGAGACCTTTGAAGTTAGAAATGGAAAAAAGTACTTTTCTTTTAAACGAAATGCCATAATGATTGAAATATCTTATTGTTTAGTATTTGATCGCTGAGATGTGAGGTTTGTTATGCCCTATAGTCACATACCATGACTTCTGTTTTCAAAGAGCCTATGATCTAAGGTGGAATTGATATACCATTTCTCCTACCAGTAGCTTACAAGCACACCCACACTTTTCTTGGTTTTTGAGGTCTTTCAAATTTGATTTCTACTTTGATTTCTCATTTTTCTTTGGATTGGATTTTTTTTTAAGTTTAGTTGTTTATTTTGAGAGAGAGAGAAACCACAATTTGGGGAGGAACAGAGAGAGAAGGGGGCAAGAGAGAATCCCAAACAGGCTCCTCACTATCAGCACAGAGCGCGATGCGGGGCTTAAACTCACGAACCATGGGATTATGACCTGAGCCAAAATCAAGAGTCAGACGCATCACTGACTGAGACACCCATATGCCCCTGGATTTGATTTAATGTGGGTCTAACTCCTTTAAAGAAGTTGTAATTCATATATATGTTCTTAATTTCTGTACAGGTTCTCTATTAGACTACCAAGGTTAAACCAGAAGTATGTTCAATTCATTTATTCAAGAAATATTTTTAAACACTTGCTTATTTTAAGTACTTGTGTAGTTTCTGGGGATTTAGCAGTGTTTTTATGGGGCTTATTATAATGCTCATATGGATTTTATATTCTAGTGGATAAGGAGATAGACAATAAACCATTAAATATATATCCAACATGACAAATAGTGATTAATATTATAAAGAAAAATACAGAAGAATAAGGCCATAAGGAATGATGGAAGTGTGCTGAGTAGTTCTGTTTTACATGGTTGGCAAGAGCATCTAATTCTGAGATACTTCATTTGAAGCCAGTCTACTGCACACAGAATATAGTACTTCTGTCCCTGTTTTATAGCTACACACTGCGGTGCACAGAGTAACGCTAGCTCGGACAGCAGTGCCTGTGCTTTGTGGAAGTGCCCTGAAGAACAAAGGTGTCCAGCCCTTGTTAGATGCTGTTACTATGTACCTGCCTTCACCTGAAGAGCGCAGCTACGAATTTCTGTGAGTGTGCAGGCCATAGATTAAATCGTACAGCCTCGTGAACCCGGGCAGACAGGTCTCGTGTCACAAAGAGTAGTTGAAGCACCGGTTTTGAGTAACATTGGTGAAGAATATCATTATATATAATACAGAGCTACATAAATTTTTACTTGAAAGGGATATCTGTTCTTATGTCTTACAACCTGCTATATTTACAAACGGAGCTAGAATGTGTGGATGTCATCTTAGTTTAAAAAAAACAACAACAGTATAGTGGAGTTGTTTGATAAATACTCTGTAGGTAAATTTATACTAGATTTCAAGATTTTTGGAAAGCTCAAAATGTGGCTTACGGGCATTGTTTTACTTCTGTTTTCATTAACAGCTTGGTACTTAGTAAATCCTCTAAAATCTGAGTGAGCATTGTGCAGAATGGCAGGCATGAATGGACTTTGCTTAATCCTTTAATGAGGACATTAATCGCTCTTCATGTCTCTCATTTGGAGAAGCATTAATGGTAAAGTGATTATGGGCATGTACTGTGTACTCTCTGGATTTAAATCTCAGTTCTTCAAGTTGTTTGACCTTCTACCCGTGAAATACGGAGAATAGGACGTGTCTTATTCGATTTGTTACGGGAATCAAATGAGTCAATATTTATAAAGCAAATGGAACAGTGCCTACCTAGTTATATGGTAAACTCTTTATAAGTATTTGCTAAAGTTAAAAATTGGAGTGGATTAGGAATAAGATGGAGAAGTTCTATAATAGAAGTGTCTCACTTACTTTGAGTCATGGGCTCCTTTGAAACTAATGAGAACATGGAGCTTTTCCTCAGAAAAATGTACCTGTGCACAAAATTTGGCAATTCCAGAGGGATTCAGGCTTTCTGAAACGTATCAATGCACGCCAGTTTTAGGACATCAATCTGTAAGAATGTTGTCTGTGTAAACAAGTTCACGTTTATATTGTAGGTTTCTATGTTATGCAACTAGAGAAAGTGGGAGGACAGAGTGTAAGTAGTATTTGGAAAGCACCTATACATTTATCCTGTACAGGCTCTTATGAGAAGTGGCATGATGTTCCTAGGTATATTTTTTGAGGAGTGAACTGTAGGCAGTGGAATTAACTTGCGAATAGAGGTAATATTTGGGAGAGAATCCATTATTTTTAATTTTGAGCAGTTAATGGTAACATCTCCATTAAACAATTTAGTTTCATGGCAGAGGAGAGGTAGTTAGTACTGACATTATTTAATTAGCCTGAATAGCTAAACTAGAAGGTATGAGGGAGGACATTAAGGTTAAGTTTGCACCATGATTCTGATTTGATCTGCATAGATACATGGGAATTGTATTTTAAAGGCCTTTCTGGAATGTCTCAATTTTGTAGGCCATGGTATAAGAGTGACTTATGTGCACTGGCGTTTAAAGTTCTTCATGACAAGCAGCGAGGACCACTGGTGTTTATGCGCATTTACTCAGGCATGATAAAACCCCAGTTGGCCGTCTATAATATTAATGGAAACTGCACGTAAGTAGAAGCTTATAGGTTCTGTACCTTTTTTTTTTTAATGTTTGTTTATTTATTTTGAGAGAGAGCGAGAGCAAGTGGGAGAGGGGCAGAGAGAGGGAGAGAGAATCCTAAGCATGCTTCACACATGTAGAGCCTGATGCAGGGCTCGAACTCATGAACAGTGAAATCATGACCTGAGCCGAAATCAAGAGTTGGATGCTTAACCAACTGAGCCCCTCAGGCACTCCAGAAGCTTAGGTTATTTTCTAAAACTACAGTCATTTCTTTAAAAATTCTTCTACTAAAATAAATCATGGTTTTTACAGGGAGAGAATAAGTCGTCTTCTTTTGCCATTTGCTGACCAACATGTAGAAATCCCTTCACTGACTGCTGGTAACATTGCTTTGACTGTTGGCCTTAAACACGTAAGCGACCAGATGGTTTCTCTAGGAACTATTAACTTAAATGTTTAATTAAAACCAGGTATTTTGCCGTGACAAAAACCCACAAATGATCCCAATAGCCATCGATAGTGGGATAATGAATATTGTAGCATATTCATCAACATGATTGAATCTCAAAATAGGAAGAAAGAAAAGTAAATTACAGAAGACTATAAACTGTGGATTATATTCATGTAAAATTCAAATCCAAGTAAAAGTACACTATTTGTGGATACATACCTGTGTCTTAAGTTTAATAAATATTTTGTTATTCCCAATGGGTATTTTTCTTGATCATTGCTGACAGTTTAACCTTATAGTGGATCCAGGTAATAACTGAAGATATGCTGCCAATGAAGGCTCCATGAGGGCAAGGATTTGGGTTTCTGTTGTTCTCTGTCCTTAGTCCCTAGATGAGTGCATCACACATGGTAGGCAGTCCATGACTTGTCAGATGAATGGATGAAAATAGTTGATGCTGTTGTATGTTTTTGGTAGGTTAAAACTAAGGACATTTCACTTATATATGGATTAAGTTGAATACATTTTCTCATTAAATTTTGGCATATTTGGCATTTAGAATAGCCATGGTTACTTTGAACATTTTTTAACCTCTTCATGGTTAATTGCAGGATTCAAGATCCTTTAGTATAAAATTGCCACTGTCCACATATTGGACTTCTAGCCTTGAAATGTCCTCTGTCCACCCAAAGACAGGAGCTCCACGTATATATTTGCTACTGTTGCTTCAGTAGGAATATCTTTACAGAGAAGGAAACTGGCACGGAACTTTGTAATATTAAATTTTAAAAGCGAAATTATAGTTTTAAAAAATGAGTCTATAAGGATGCTATCAATTCTGCATGGTCTAGAGAATTCTGGTTAATTGCTTATTTTAGTTAATAGAGGATTTTCTGTAAAACAGACATTTTTACTGGTGGTAAAACTCTATAATGGACTTCTACTAAAACCTATTTTGACATGATTGAAAATTTAGGAAGGTACATTTGCTTTACCAAATGAATTTTGAATGTGTAGTGTGTGTGTGAGAGAGAGAGAGTGAGTGAGTGAGTTTGGGTGTGTTTTATTGTTAGAATTTATTACAGCAGTATTTTGGATAGAATTTTTACACAAGTTAAATTAGCTTTACCTGTACAAAATTGCAGTGAGCTTTATGAATTTGTCTGTTTTAAGTTCTGATGAAAGTGTCACATTGGAAGTTTTCGTATCTCGTGACTCTTGGTGGAAGCTGAGTGCTTGCTGAGCCTTTCTTGTTACACAGCACGATGTTTGCTTACAGACCGCCACTGGAGACACCATTGCCTCATCCAAGTCCAGCGCGTTGGCTGCAGCTCGTCGCGCTGAAGCAGAAGGAGAAAAAACGCGTAGAGAGAACAATGAAGCTGAGAGACTTTTATTGGCTGGGGTGGAGATTCCAGAACCTGTTTTCTTCTGTACCATAGAACCCCCTTCGGTGGCTAAGCAGCCAGGTACAAATAGTTTTGGTGTATCAATTAATTAGTAATTAGATACATTTAGTAATTTAGATACAGATAGTTATGTGTTATACCCTCAAAAGATTTCTCACGAGTGAGTTCAGTTTTATCAGAAGTCATGGGTATTACTTGTTATTAGTCTTGTTCTGTATTTGATAAGATGTTTTGATTTTTACAAGCTCCTTTTATTCTCTTCCTACATGTTGGCTATTTTTTGCGTATCATCTCCTTCCTTGGTCTTGTTCTTGTGGTGCTGTCAGTGGCATCCGAAGTAACTGGCGTCAGTTACCAGTTCACAGTGATTCATTTTCTCATCACCATTTACAAAACGCTCCTTTTCCTTGTTTTTTGGCTCAACCGTTAGAACTCAGTGAAGATATTTATATACTGCAGTTAATGTTGTTTGACCTTTTTGAGTGTTGTGTACTCGTGCTTTAGCCTGCTTAAGTTCTCAGTGGCTTCTCATTACTTATATATAGCACAAACCCAGACTCCTTCATGTGGTATATAAACCTCATGATTTCAGCTGTATCATTTCTAGTTAGATTTGGTTCCGTATTATAGAAAAACCCCAAGTAACAGTTGCTTTAATAACAAAAGTTTGTTTCTCTCCCCTGTAAAATGTGCCTTGGGTTGGTAGCTCAGGGTTAGAGGGTGGACTCTACACTGTCCCCAGGGCTCCAGTTTTTCTGCCCTGCGTCTCTGAGTGTGTAGCTCCTATCCTGAGTTATCGCAGGATGGCTGCTAGCGCCTCTGGCATCATGGTGGAGTGCCTGGCAGAGACATGGAGTAAGGAGGGGAAAGATGTGTCCTTTTCCCCTTTAAGAGTTCTCCTATGTCATTGGCTATCACTTAGACATCTGGCCGCTCAGTTGCCAGGAGTTTGATAAATGCAGTCTTTTAGCCAGGCAGCAGCAGAATAGAGAGGAAGGCCACTAGCAGTCGCTTACCCCAGCATTCTTGCCTGGCCTCAGTTTTGAAACTTGCTCCTTCATTCTGAACCCTCTTCTTTCACCAAACAAAAATAAAACAGAATAACTACTCACACCTTACTGTTCTGTAATAAACTAGTTCCAGTTTTCTGAAGATACCATGTCTTTTTTGCTTTGCTGTTTCTTTTTATTTGTTCTGTCTTGCATTATAATGGCATAATCCAGTTTGTCTACCTGGAAAATGTTTACTCTTTAGAAAATCTCTCAAGCATCACTTCTTTCAAGGCCCTCAGTGAATTCCTATATTAGGTTGTTGAAGGACAAACCTAGTTATAGAGGTGATATTAGAAGTCAATTTTCCCCCTTAAAAACATGTTGGACTCCCAGATGATAAAAAAACAAAAGCACCCATTTACTGCCTCCCATGTTGTCTTGAGTACCAAGAGGGAAAGAAACAGGAAGATCCCTAGCCAAGTGAGGCGTTCCTCACTGGTCTAGCTGGAGTTCACACGAAAGAAGTCTGAGTACTGGTTTAAGACAGCGCCCAGAGACCGAAGGAGACTCGGTCTGTTCTTGTCCGGTTGGTAAAGGTACCGTAATTAAAACAGTATAGCAGCAAGTTTTCTTGTCACATTAAAGTGCCCTGAGGCCAACTAAGGGTGTAATCCTGACCCTAAGGAAGGAGGATCAGGTGACGTGAATCTGGCTGCCCAAATTGATGTGAATCAAAGTTGACCAAAGTAGTTACAGGGGTAGCCAGGCACCTGCGAGCAGGGGCTGGCCAAACAAAATAATCTGAGTTTAAAAAATATATTTGAGGGGCGCCTGGGTGGCTCAGTCGGTAAAACACCGACATCGGCTTAGGTCATGATCTCGAGGTTTGTGAGTTCGAGCCCTGCGTTGGGCTCTGTGCTGACAGCGTGGAGCCTGGAGCCTGTTTGGATTCTGTGTCTCCCTCTATCTCTCTGCTCCTCCACCACTCATGCCCCCCCCCCCACCGTCTCTCTCTCACAGAAATACAATTAACATTTAAAAAATAAATAAAAATAAGTCATTTCATATTTCAAACATTGTGAGCACATAAATTCAAATTGTGGCCTTGCAGTTTAAGTTGCACCAGCCATTTTAAATCTGCGCTTCAGCTTTTAACTGCTTGAGGAGAAAAAGTTTGGGGTCCAAAGTAAGTCTAGTCAGTGGGCGTTAGCTTAGAGGTCCTAAGCCCCACAGGGGATGGAACTTCCTAGACTCTGCCTTAGACTTCTTTCAAGCAAATCTACATTTTCTTTTTTCTGGCCCTCCATTGTATTTACCCCATGGTCCTATTATATTGAACCCTGTCTTATAATGCTCTTTTCATCCCAATAAACTCCTGAAGAGTAGATTCGTCATAAATATTTTTGAATGAATTGGCATTTTACCATAAAGTTACTATGTTTTCATTTCAAAAGCTACAGTGTCCTAAGCATTATTACTTTCTTTGAAAATCGGTAGGTGCTTAAAAATAAGATACTGTCTAAAATAATGCCTCTTAATCTTAATGTGCATAATATATCTCTTGGAATTCTAGTTAAGTGCAGCCTCTGATTCAGACTGGAATCTGAGATTTTGTCTTTCTAACAGGCTCCAGGTGATGCCAGTGCTGGTTCTTGGACCTGACTTTGGGGTGTCAGGAGTACTGTTCAATAGAAACAGGAGTACTGTTCAATAGAAATATAACATCGCCTATAATCTAAAATGTTCTTAGAGCCACATAAAAAATATTAAACTGGCAAAATTAATTTTAGTAATATATATTACTTAACCCGGTATATCAAAAATAGGATCATTTCAATATATAATTGGTATAAAAAATTAATGAGATATTTTATTTTTTCATATTAAGTCTTTGAAACCTGGTATGTATTTTATACTTAGAGTACATGTCAGTTTAGACTCCTAGTATACTAATTAGATGGCTAGTGGCTACTGCTTGGACAGTGCCTGTCTAGAAGTGTATGTCCCTGCTTTATATCCCTAAGACCACTTTAAATGTGTGGTAAGGTTGGTTCATAAATCCGTTGCTCAGCTCTTTTCTTCAGCCTCACTTCATGTCTCAGAAACTTCGAACGTCTTTTGTAGAGGGGGCGAACACACTTGATTGTATTAAAGTATCTACTTGACTTTAGAGACCATATTTTTCACAAATAATGTATTTTTGTTTCCTCTTTGGGTGTGATAATTCATCATAGAGTGATCACATTAGCATCTCTTTATTCATGGTGTAATTTAGTTTCCTTTTGCCAGTTGCTCATTGCTTCTGTTTCTGAAGGCATTTTGCTTTTTTGTCAGCTCCTAGATCTTTGTGGAACACATTCAGATGATGTTACTGTCCCACTGAAGCCACCCATCAGTGGTTTCCCAGTGCAGACCCAAATTCTGCACCCTGGCCTACAAGACCTTACATGATATGATTACCTGCTAATAACCAGTTACCATGGCCATCTTGTTACTTGTCTAATAGCAAACCATTTCTGCACAGCCATTTTCTCTGGTATTCTTTTTCTTCAGGATTTTGCATATATGGCCATTCTTTATTTGTGTCGATCTAACTTATCTTGGAGAGGCCCTTCCAGATCATTCAATCTCAGATAACTTCCCATCACTATCTTATCACCTTCTTTTATTCTCTACAAAGCATTGATGTTGTTTGAAATGTTCTTTTTCAAAATTTGTTTGCTTGCTCATCCCCCACTAGAACATATGTTACATTATCTAAAAGATGAAATGTAAAGATAACCATTACTGTTTATCCCCTAGATTTGGATTATGCATTGAAATGCCTTCAACGTGAAGATCCCAGTTTGAAAGTGAAGCTAGATCCTGACTCTGGACAGGTTCACATTTTATTACAATTTTACTTCCAGAAATGTTTCAATCATAGCATTTGTGTGTGTATGTGTTTCTGTATTTAAATGCATATATCTGAAACAGATTGGTCTATGTCCCCGAAAGATAAAACCTTCTCTTTTGGTTCTCTAATAATACAAATTTCTGATTATCATGTTGACTGTCAAACTAGATAAATTTTCCTTAGTTCCTCAATATAATTAATTATGCCTCACTTCTATAAACCACCGTTTTTGTTTTTGTTTTTTTTAAAGTACAGAACACTTCGCAGATTTCATGTCATCTCGCGCAGGGGCCATGCTAAAATCTGTATTGTCCCAGTTTTGGTATATGGACTGCCGAAGTGAGCACATATAAACCACTCTGTCATTTCAGCTTTCCAAAAGACAGCCATTTGTGACACTGACATAAAGCTCAACCCCAAGACAAAGCCTTGAGCTTCTTATGCTACTAAGGCTTATAGATGCAGCATACTAAAGGGAGGATGCAAAGGTGCTTTTATTGTCACTAATGGGGAAGAAGTGATGGCTAACAACCTAATACTGGGAGGAAGTAGAGCTCTCAAGTAGGTGGTAAGAAGTTTGTGTATAGTACATTATAGTAGAAGAACACATGTTCATTGTGTCTTTTTAGGAAGGCAGGGTAACCTGCCTCCTTACCGCAGTAGGCAGCACATCAGTATCATAATCTGAAGGAAGGCAGGGTAAAGTTTATGTAAGATTTTAGAACAAGTTCCTTTAAAAGATTATAAGGATAAACTGATTTAGTTAATCAGAAAACTGCAGAGTATTTTATTTTCCAAATGCCAGCTAAATGAGATAGTTAATAGTTTAATTAATACAACAACAAGCACCTAAACTTTTATTTTATTTTAAAAAGCTTTCATTTAAAAATGCCAATACATATATATATATATTTTTTTTAATAGCAAATAACACAAGCGTTCAGAGTACAGAATTAAGGTATCTCTTTTCTCCGTCCTATTTTACACTGTGAAAATGTGAATAGCCTCTCACACTTTACCAAATGTCTTGTGCTGTGCTGTGTTATAAAACCACAGTATATTTTTTCCATAGATATATACAGATATATAACAAATTATTCTTTTTGTATTATTTTACAACTTGTTTTTTACAAATAATTCACTTCTTTAACTTTATATTAAAGTAGAGCAATTAAAACAAAAGAATCCTTCTGTATGTTTGTTCCTTATTGTTCTGTTACAGCAGAAGGATAAAATTAGAACCACCCAAAAGAAGAAACAAATAGGACAAAAATCTGGGAGAGTTCTAAATGCATATCTTCCTTCCTTCACCTTCAGGGATGTATTAACCTTTTTGGTAAAGGGTATTGCCAGTCAGGGAGGCTCACCTGAGCCCTGTCCAGAGTTTTTATTAAGGCTTGAACACATACTGCTCATTGGTTGACCTTTAGTTTCCAGTACCTCCTATAAGTTAAGGCTGCTATCTTGACTTTCCAGGTTGGAACAGATAGGACTATTCAAAAGCCCACATCATAAATCACATTGTTACACAGTCTGGTGGACAAAAGCCCCCAGACAAGTAAAGACACTTCCATCAGGCAGCGGCATCCTAGCCTAGAGATAACCTACCAGTAGGTGAGGGTAAGGGCCATATCTCTTTTTGGGTACAGTTAATTCTTTACTACATAGATGGCATATGAATAAGACTGACCAAATATAGATTCCTTGCACTATACTCTTTTTCATACACAAAGACTTTTTAAGGAATAGTGTAGAAAAATATTTTTTTAAAGCATGTCTTGATTGGTTTTGATAAAACTTTGGCTTGTTCTAACAAGGGCCCTAAAAGATCAATGAAAGATCACAGAAGATAAAAGTTAATTTCTTTGTCAAATAAAGGTCCAAGCTAGTCTGAAAGATTTAACTAGTCACAATAGTGTAAGGCGCCCAGGATGACCAATGTGGTTGGGAATGTTTGGGGAAAAGGTTATCCATTTCACCTGCCAGTTAATAAGATGTTGCCCTCATCCATATGTTTTAAGACAAGTTGCCTAAATCTTCATTAAGAGAAGGGCTTTATCCTTTCTTTAAAGGTATAACCCAGAAGTTGCCAACATCTGTTACCCTCATGTTCCCTTGGCCAGAACTAAGCTATATGGTTGGTAATAAAGTCCTGGCTAGATTCTACTTGCCTAATTAAACTATCATGTAATAAAGACAGAATAGCCTAGAAATTTACTTTTAATCGATTCATTATTCCATTCCGAAAAAACAAAAATGTTTTGAGGAAGAACCAAAAAAAATTGCAGAGAAACTCAGTTTGTAATTAATGAAAAACAACATATATTGATAGAATGCCTTTATATAGTATTTTGTGATAAACATAATTTTCTCTTTGATCTTGGTTTTATTTTCTTCCTCTTTTAACCAGACTGTCCTCTGTGGTATGGGGGAGTTACATATTGAGATTATTCATGACCGAATTAAGAGAGAATATGGATTGGAAACCTATCTAGGGCCTCTCCAGGTGGCATACCGAGAGACCATCCTAAATGCAGTTTGTGCCACAGGTAAAATAAAACATGTAGAACTTGCTGTTTTTGTTTTTCTGTCTTTCTCCAGGATCTCTTTCCCAAATCTCTCTGGGTAGTTGTATAATGCAAGGTTCATAGTCACTAGCGTCTTCCATCAGTGGGCATAGGTTTTATGTGTGTATGTTTGTGTCATTTTGGATTTTGTTCTGTTTTGTTTTAAACCCAGCCCTATTCCTGTACCACTCAATACATCAAACAAATGATGAGCCCTCATCCAACAAATGTGCTTTTCACTGGTGGTCATGGGTAGAATAATCCCTTCGTGTAGAGATAGTTCACAAAAAGGATAGCCAGAGGGCTCATGAACATATTAAAAGATTCTTCATACCCGTAATGATTAGGGTCATGCAAGTTAAAAGTATGAGAAAGTATTTTACACCAACAAAATTGGCAGGAATTAAATCAGTGCCAAGTGCTGGTGAGCTGTGGAGCAATGGGAACTCCTAAAAACTTCGGGTGGGAGTGTAAATTATGTAAGCACTCTGAAAACAATTTGGCAACTTCCTTGTGAAGTCGACTGAGTGCAGATCTTACTAATCAGCACTTCTTCTAGGTGTAACATGCCCTAGAGAAACTCTTATAAATGTGCACTGAGAGATAGATATAAGAATGTTCATAATAGCATAATAATAATAATAACCTGTAAATAGAAAAAACCAGCCCAAATATTTATGGACACAGAGTGTATATTTATGGACACAGAGTGTATTGTACTGTGTTCCTACAAAAGAATATTATACAGCTGTGAAAAAGAATGAACTACATCAATATGCATCAGCCTAGAGGACCCACAGATATGAAGCAAAAGAAGCAAGTTGCAGAATACATAATATCAGTAAGGAAAATCATAGGAATGAATGATTATATCATGATAGTAATTGCTTCGGAAAGCTTGTAGGTTTCTACTGGTAATGGTCTATTTCTGAGTCATTTTAGGTTTCAAAAATGCTTACTTTATTTTTAGCTTATGCATAGGATTATAAAGAAGAATTGTAGACTATAATTCTTAGTTTTAATTTAGGCGATGCATCGCTCTGTTACCTGGTGCCTAACCTAAATACAGCATAGTTTTGTTTCAGTATGATGGAGGTTGGTGACAGCTGTCAGTTGTTAGCACATGAGAGATACTGTTTTCAATCTGTAAAGTCACTAGTTTTTTTGAGAAAAAAAAAGATAAATGCATAAAACATTACTGGGAGAATATGAAATTTAGCAGTTTGTCGGTTGGTAGGGTTAAAATAGCTTTTTAATTTTCATTAGATAAGCCTTTGTACGCTGTTTTACTGTTAAATAAAAATTTTATAATTAAACGAATTTGATTTGTGTAAGATATTTCAAAAAATTTAAATGTGTAATCTGCATGTCGAAACTTGTGGGATCATCTGCCTCAGCACATCTTAACATCGCAACAATATTAAGTGATTCAGACCGGTTTTTAACATCGATACCCACAGAAGCAAATGCTTTCTTGATAGAACTTTTTACTCCCACGTCTTTATACTGTATTTAGTACCACTGTAATGTTTTCTCCCACTTTATCTACTTTGAGACTTTGAACTTGTTGACTGTCATTTTGCCATTTGTGGCACCTTGATACCTTTCCGGAACTAATCTCTAAGGTACTATATTCAATTTGTTTACAGATACCTTAGATCGAACGTTAGGAGACAAGCGGCATCTTGTGACTGTAGAACTGGAAGTAAAGCCAACTGAAACCGCCTCTGTTACGCCAGTTATCAAGTATGCTGGAAGTGTGAGTGAAGACCTTCCAAAGGCCTCCCAAGAGGCCATTGAAAATGGAATTCACAGTGCGTGCCTCCAAGGTAAGGTACTTAAATAAGGGGAAGCTTAGTATCACAGTCAACCACTTAGTCACTCCTAATATTGTACATTATTTCTAACTGGGGGAATGTTTTCTCACCATTCTTCCCATTATGTGTATGTTACACCTTTTTCCATTGTCCCCCGGTCCTTGGATATTCTTGTGGGTGGTTTTATTTTGGGGGGGGGTGTTCCTCCTAGTCTTCACTTTGCTCTTCAGTTTTGGAGGTTTCTATGAATACAATTTCTAACTCAGACACACTTTTCTTCAGCGGTGTCCAGTCTCCTTGTAAGCCCATTATTTTTTATTTCAAGCATTTCTTTTTGGTTCTTTCTTAGGACTTCTATCTGTTCTTGCATGTGGTTTACTTTATCAGTCTTTAGCATATCAGTCATGTGATACGATCATTCCAACATCCTTACCGTGTCTGGTTCTGATGCTTGTTCTCTATTCATATTGTGCTTTTTAATATGCCTTGTAATTTTTTCCTGATGGCCAAACGTGATGTACTGGGTAAAAGGAACTGCTGTAAACATGATCTTTAGTAATGTGGAGGTCAAGTGAGGGAGGCAGGAAAGCATTCTCTAATCCTGGGATTAGGACTCAGTCTTACAGTGAGCCCATACCTCTGGACTGGGAACCACACAGTGTGTTTTTAGTTTTTTGTTTTTTGTTTTTTTGTTTTTTGGTTTTTTTTACTAGCCCCAGGTTGGACAGGATGGCTAGGGTGGCCTAGAGTTTGGTATTTCACCTAAGTCAGTCAGGTCTTGCTAATGCCCCTGCTTGTTAGGCTCTAGTTAATTTGTTTCCCCTGAGAGCAGGCCTTTGTAAGAACAGAGTGCTCTGGAGTATTTCAGAATGGTTTCTTTTCCCCTCTGTCAGAAACACAAGGAGATTTTTCTCTGATACTTACAGTAAGAAGCTGCTCGAGCTCCGGGAGGTGAATCTCACAAAATTGTGGGGGCCCCCTTATAATTTATGACTGGGTCCCCCTGAAGTTTTTAACTCCCAGACTTGTCTATAGTTGAGGTTTTCCTTCCTTGGCACTGGTTCCTGGGCTAGTGAGTCTCTGCTCCAGGAAGCTGTGACTTCCTGAGTTCACCTTTCTCTCCAGTTTTGGGGGCAGTGGTTTGTCCTTTGTCTTCTCTCTTATGGCTTTAGGAGGGGTTGCTTATTTTTCAGCCTGTTCTGCTTTTTACTTGCTGGGACAGAGTGATGGCTTCTAAGCTGCCTACATGAACTGGAAACCAGAAGCCCTCTCCCTGTCTTTATCCCTCACTGCATAGTGAGTTCTAACCTACCAGTTTTTCCCCTTGCCTAGGACCACTGCTTGGATACCCAATTCAAGATGTGGCAGTTACTGTACATTCACTGATAATTCATCCTGGAACCTCCACAACTATGATTTCTGCCTGTGTCTCAAGATGCGTACAAAAGGTAGAGAACTATCCTTTGTTCTCCTTTTTGCTTTATGGGTGACTCTCCTGCCAGCAGTGTACTGTGCTCCACAGACAGCTGTGCTTTGCATTGCCTCAACCTATATTGTTGCCTTCTGCGCCTTAGAGTCAACAGTTTTTACCTTGGAGAATATTTGCTTTCTCAATCACTCGGGTTTTATCTGAAAGAGGACCTAGGAAATTACTGCTTAATACAGATTGCCAGGAAATAGTCTCTGATTTTGACAGAGAGGTAGGTTTCCTTAACTGGCATTTCTGGTTTTCCCATCCCAGACCTACAGCTGTTAGAGGTGTGCTTCGTAGTTTAAGTAGGGGACATTTTGGGGGTCAGCCTGGCCCAAGATGGACTATAAAGGACACTGAGGATGTCATAGTAGTTCCAGTTTTGAGTTTATGTTTATTTGAATAAGATTACATTAATCAAGGATCATTAAAATCAGATAAGTCACAGGGAACCTGGTCTGCTCAGTCAGATGATGGTCCTACTCTTGATTTCAGCTCAGGTCATGATCTCAGGGTCATGAGATTAAGCCCCGCATTGGGCTACTGGCTGAGCATGGAACTTGCTTCTTAAGATTCTCTCTCTCTAAAAACCACTTTCTGAAATTTTGTACTGTGTCTAAAACTTGATTTTCTATGGTCTTAATCAAATCTAGAATTATAAAGTTAATGTGAATACCCTAAGTCCCTGACTTAAGAAGGTAGAACTTAATAGCCCTTGCATATGATTTAATTTTCATTAAAAAAAAAAAGTCTGTACATGCAAAGATTATTATTTAAATATTGTATCCTGGGGCTCCTGGGTGGCTCAGTTGGTTAAGCGTTTGACTTCGGTCACAATCAGCTCATAATCTCATGCTTTATGAGTTCAAGCCCCATATCAGGCTCTGTGCTGACAGCTCTGACGCTAGAGCCTGCTTCAGATTCTGTATCTCCCTGTCTGCCCCTCCCCTGCTGGGGCTCTGTCTCTGTCAAAAAATATTTAAAAAAATTCTTTAGTTTGCCTAAGCATATGGTTAGAAGTATTACCTATAAAGAATTCATGATTAAAATGTTGAGAGTATTTCCAGTAATTTTTAAGTTTCTCCTGAAATTGGTTTTAGTAACAGTAACCTGAAAGGTGATGTAATGGTTCTACCCTTGATCTTAGCCAAAGGCAGACAAGTGATGTAATGTTTCCAAATTAACCCCAAGCCCCATTATATTGGCCAGTCCTTCAAAATCTTAATATGCCTTGTAAAAACAAAATCTGTAAGTATTTGTGAATTGGTTAGTCTATTTATTAAGATCATATTAGAGAACAAAAGCTAACTTAATGGGGCTTACATTTAATCTTTAATACATTAGATGAAATATTCCTAACAGAAGTATTCCAGCCCTTGTTAAGCTTCATCTAGTGGGGAATCTCCTCTCTGCTGATGAGAAGTTAATGATGCCTCCTGTATTTATTGAGCCTTTGCTGAGCTTACAGATGAATATAAATGGGATATAGATGTTTGTCTTCACCTAAAGGAGCTTATGATTTGATAAAGTAAATACGGCCAAATAGCCAAAATACTAGAGCAGACTGGGAGCTATAAAAATGGAGAAGTGGGGAATTAGTATTATTGGAAGGAATTTCTGAGCTGTGAATTTTGGTTGTTGGACATGGTTGTTAGGGGCATTCCAGACAGGGGAAGACAGAAGCGTCCCTTTAGCTGTACTCTCAGATGAAGGCAGAGTAGTAGTGAAAAACAGTGTTGAAAAACTGCAGACTGTAGAGAAACCTTTAAAAAACTACCCTGAGGAGTATGAGGTTTGTTTTGAGAACATTGGTGAAAAATTTAAAGTTTTTGAGGAGTGCTTTAGAATCAGCGGAATATAGGAGGAACTATGAGTAGGCAACAGCTATTCCGGGACAGGGAATGGACTCGGTCTGAATTAGGATACTGGCAATAGGAATGGAAATCTTAAAAAGCTCCGTGGGGAAACGGAAGCCAGAGATGCATGTCCAGATGAACTGAAGATTATGATGTCCTTAGCTGAAATAAGAAAGAGCACACAAGAATGTTTGCAAAAGGAAATGATGAGCTTATCTAGGATTGCTGTGGGATATATTTAGACCCTGTCCCAGAGCAGGCCAGTGCGGGGGTACAAGGCTTGAGCACGTAGAGATTATAGTCTGTCTGGAGCATGAAGATTTCCAGGAAGCTGCGTAGATGTGCGTGAAAAGGACTAAGGACAGACACAGGAGTACTGTGCATCCTCATTCCACAGCATTCAGCTGTTTCCTTGCTTGTAGTGTTTTCATTTTTACCTTCTCCCACTGTTCTTTTGTTCCAAAAGACATTATGTGAAGTGGTACAACGCTCTTGATAAGAATTGCAAAAAAAAGAGAAGTATGCTGTATGTTTTGAAATTTCAATAATGGGCATATACTCTTGGTTTTACTAATCTGACCATTTTTCATGATTGTGTAAGTGGCTGGAGAGGAGGGGGAAGAACCCTTACTTGACAGTAGAGGCAGTGTTAATGCCCCCTCTCAGGCCTTAAATAATAATGAGAATCACTGAGTGGTGGTGGAGCAGGGAACAGACCGATCAGCTGCACCTAGGTAATCGTGAGGGCACATTCCAGAGCCCTCTCCTACATAGTTTCCATTGCTAGATCTCAGCTTATTACTGCCCACCTAATAATCAGAGGCTTCGACTATAGAAGAAACTTTCATTACTTTTGAATTCTGGCAGGCTGCAGCAGTAGGGTAGCTTTTTATTTCTTTTTTTTTTTTTTTTAAGTTTGTTTATTTTTGAGAGAGAATCCCAAGCAGGCTCCACATTGTCAGTGCGGAGCCCAACTCCACCAACCATGAGATCATGACCTGAGTCAAAACCAAGAGCCAGATGCTTAGCTGGCTGAGCCACCCAGGCAGGCCAGTAGGATAGCTTTTTAAATCAAACCCACCAGTACTTACGGTGCGTGCATATGCCATCCAAAACCCATATACCAGTTTGTCTGATGTAGTAATACTCGGAAAGATTGACTGGGACCCCAGTACATTTTCTTTATATTGCTACTTCCCTAGTTTTCTTCCAGCACTTGCCCCATGTGCTGTATTGGCTTTTCTTCAGTTTCCATTGTTATTTACATGCTTGTTCTTCTTGCCTTTTGTTGAGAATGTGTTTGTTACCTTGCTGTAGTACATTTCTGGATTACTCCTGCTATGGACTATAACTATAATAGGCATCAGGAACTAAACACATGGTTTCAACAAATAGGAAGCATTAAGTCTTTAATTGAAAGAGGAAAAATCATTTTTTTCCCACTTTCTGGCTACATATTCATAGGTGCTCTGTATAAGCTTTACTAACCAACCCCTTGCCATGTACCTGATTGCTTATAAAAAGAGCTCTAGGCTTACAAGGATGGGCAGAATTTATGTATTTAAGTTTTTATCAGTCTTTTTTTTTTTTTTTACAGAAATTTGATTTCTAATTAAAGAAGGGAGGTTTAACATTCTTGAATTTCTTTAGGCCCTGAAGAAGGCTGATAAGCAAGTTTTAGAGCCCCTGATGAATCTCGAGGTGACAGTCACTAGAGATTACCTCAGCCCTGTCCTGGCAGACCTGGCACAAAGAAGAGGGACCATTCAGGAAATCCAGACTCGTCAGGAAAATAAAATTATTACTGGATTTGTTCCTCTAGCAGAAATTATGGTAGGTACTTACTGACTGAAAACAATACTGGGGATATTTATGCTGAACAAAAGTAGATGATCAGGACTTTGATTTAGAGGATGCACTTTAAGTTTGTACTTTAATTAAAGTGTTTGTTTGGATTTAAACTCCTGGAAATCTAGGGGATTACCATAGGTTGGCGGGGTCATTACCATTCTCCACACTTCTCTTCCCATCTTATGTATACCTATACTACTCACTTAACCTGCCCTGCACATTATTTCTGTCCAGTATTTCCTGACAGAATGGTTAAATGGTAAGTCACGTGAGTCTCATTATCACTATCACCTTTCCTGATAGTGATGGAAAGATAAGCAGCAGGAAGAGATACTTGAGGCTTAAATTTGATAACTAACTAACTTAAATTATTTTGATTAGGGTTATTCAACTGTGCTTCGAACGCTAACGTCGGGCTCCGCTACTTTTGCCTTAGAACTATCTAATTATCAAGCCATGAATCCTCAAGACCAAACTACACTGCTCAGCCGGCGAAGTGGCTTGACCCAAGTGCTTTGAAACTCCGGAGCCCCAACCTGGTGCATTTTCAGTGAGAATTTTTCAGTGAGAATAATTTTTATTGCTTTTAAACTGACAGTGGTACATTTCTGCTTTATACAATGAGAAAACAATCTTCCACATGTAATATATAATCAGAGATCCTATTTTTAGAAAGATACATATTTTATTTAAAACAGTATACCAAATCTTAATTTCCATGATTTCAAAATCAAGTTGATTGTAGCACAGATGGCTCTGTCCCCTCTTATTTTCTTCTTTGTTTAGGCTCATTTTTATGTTTTGTACTCCTGGTTACAATATCCAGTAAAAAGCGGTTCTGCAGCTATTCCCCGTCTATAGAACAAAGTATGAATTAGGTGACAGATTGATACAGTGCATCTCACATCTTAAACTAAGTTCTTTAATGTTTAGTATGTGGGGGAGAGGGAGGGAGCCCAGCATTGGGCTTGAACTCATGAACCGTGAGACTATGACCTATGCTTAACCAACTGAGCCACCCAAGCGCCCCTTAAAGAATAATCTTTTCTCCTTATGGGCACAATTCTGTTTCGTACAAAAATCAATGTCCTAACTTTGAAAATGCCATACCTAACCATTCTGCATCGGTGAACTGTCAGTCTGTTGTAGGCATTCTCTATACCTCTGATGTCTTCCGGACTCCAGAGTCTTTCACCAATGGCACTTGCCCGAGGCCTAGAAGTTAAATCACATGTCCACCAAAGCAGTTTAAATTTATGTTTTCTGAGATTTCTAGTGCTTCCCTACTTGGATGGAGAAGGAAAAATAAGGTACTTGAAATGTATCACTTAAATTGCATACCATAATCTTGGAGTGAGGTTAGTTGCATCCACAAATTCTCCCCACAGACAAGCTTCTCCACCAATGACAAGTTTTTCCTGTTCCTGAGAACCTACATTAAAATCATTGAATGAGTTGCAGCTCCAAGCTTTGACAGAGGCAATAACTGGTTTCTCATACCACCTTTACATAGGGCAACATTTCGGTCCCCTGGTTGGTTTAAAGAGGTAGGTTTGTTAGCGTATTTCTATAAATTGGTATCTTTGATACTAGCACACCATTTATTTTGGTTTTGTGCAAACTTATTTGGGTTCAAGAACCATTTTCCCCTTGGTTGCCTATGAACTATGAATAGTGTGCCAGGGAGTGCAAGGTGGAATACATTTAATGACTACCGCAACTCCTGCCTTCAATATCTACCCCTCAGTAGTTTAAAAAAAAAAAGGCTAAGTGCCCAATTGAAGTTAGTTACTTTATGTCAACTCCTAAGAGACCTCCATACAGATTCGAAACATTTTTTAATACTACCATCCTTTTTCTTGAAGGAAATTTTATAAACTGGATAAGAAAGGGGGTCTGAGAGCCTAAATCTCCACCCCTCTATTCCTCCTACCACCCACCCTGTTTCCCTGAGAATACCTAACACCTCAGGACCCGAAGACTACACAGCCTGTAATACCAGGGAACTAGAGTATTAACAATTGGAAAGGTGAGTAAATGCTCAGCAGTGGAAACAGATAAAACTTAAAAATATGGTTTTTTTCACAAATATGAAAATGTATTGGGGGGCCTTTTCCCCCCTTTTCAAGTAAACAATATCCAGGATCAAAGTGAGGATAGTGTAGGTAATATCTGGATGAACTAACCAAAGTAACAATAGGTGCTTTACTCACCATCAAAATTAAGAGGGTCCACGTTATAGTAATTTCTCCAGTCTTGTCCATAACTAATCAAATCTAAGTACCAAGGAGCAGAAAGGATCACAGGGAAGCCAGCTGCTGTGACTTCACGTAGTTCCTCACGATATGCTTCATTTTTCCATACCTGAACAATTGTGCCTGGCAGAAGCTATCAAAGTTAAAAGCAGTATGTATTGATTAGGTCCAACAATTACAGATGAAATTTAAAGTCCAAGCCCATGTATCTAAGAAAGTAACTTTCTAAGTGTCTTATGGCCCTGGTTATAGGGCCTTAAAATTAGAAGTTTCATCAGCCTTGGGGCACTGGGTGGCTCAGTTGGTTAAGCATCCTACTCTTAGTTTTGGCTCAGGTCATTATCTCATGGCTTCGTGAGTTCGAGCCCCAAGTCAGCCTCTGTGCTAACCGTGCGTACCCAGCTTAGGATTCTCTTTCAAAAAAAAGTTTCATCAGCCTTAACCTCTGCCTATATATGACACTGTATAGGTATGACCATCTAAGGCTCTACTCCCCTTGGTCCCACACTACCATTATTCTTACTTGGGAACTGTGAGGATGTCACTAACCCTTCTGGAAAGGGAGTAGTAGTAGCTGGATTTGAAATTCTCACTCAAAGGAAAATAAAAAGTGTATTACTTAAAACTACCTTCATAGCAATAAAGATTCATCTATTCTTGTTTGTTCTACCCTTGTTTTTGTTTTTTCAGTTTTACCCAACACGGGGGCTCAATCTCAATGGAGCATGACCTGAGCCAAAATCAAAAGTTGGATGAATGATCAACCACCTGAGCCACCCAGGCACCCCATATTCTGCCCTTGTAAAACAAACAAGTTTGTGACAAATAATGAAATGGTGGGGGGACAAAGAGGGGAGAGATGAAAAGGAGGCAATAGTCTTGGTCTACAACTATTGCTTAATAAAAGTTTAAACTAAAAGGTAAGTTAATTTTCCCAAAATGTTGGGGACAACTTCATTAGGGTTCCTTCCTTCCAAGATGTTAGAATAGTTAAGTGTCTCATATTGCCAGAATCAAATGCAGTCTTCATACTTCTCACCTTCACATGATCATCAAAAACCTCTTGCCAGACTATGGATCCCTTCTTTGTAGTTGAAACAATGCCCAAAAGCCTACCATTGGGGGGAAAAAATTATTTCAGATCACAGGCTGAAAAATATATTTAAAGCATGCATGGTTTCTATGAAGGACTACCATGTTGAGAGGTGCCTTTCACTACAGCACAGCTTTATAGCAGAACCTGCTCAAGTTGGTTGGTGACCCAGTGTGGTTCCTTCTTTCCAACACATGGTTTGGGACATCACACAGAAGAGGGGCTTAAAAGTTACCTGCTGAATGAATGTGCTTAAGTACATCTCCAAGTGGGGAAGACATGGCAGCTCACAGGGTAGTGTACAAACTGCCATCTGTGGTCACTTGGTGAGCATCTTAGAAAAAACTATAAAATTGCTGACAGTCTACAGATATTTCCTGGTCTTAGACAATGTCAGGCATTCTGCAGGAATCTGGGCTTGTTTGATATAAGAGTTGGCAAACTATAGCCTACAGCCTGTTTTTGTATGGTTCCTGAGCTAGGTAAGAATGGTTTTTACACTTGTAAATACTGTTTTGAAACAATACTGTGCAACCCGTGGGGCCCATGAAGCCTAAAATATTTACTATCTGCCCCTTTAAATTTCTTCACTTTAAATTAAACAGCCACACGTGGCTGTGCTATCATACTGGACATCACAGATATAAAGTAAAAGAACGCTCCTGGAGTTGACTAAAGGGAATGGATTCCTCTGGCTGGATGGTGATAAGACTTCACAGGCAAACCAGGGCTTTGAACTGAATTCTTTGAACAGATGACTGCTCAACATTATTTCAACATTTAATGCAAAAGCCTTAGTTATAAGGTGATTGATTTAAATAAAGCAGTGGATGTTGCTTCCTTCTTGATTTTTCACTTTGTCCAACAAGGTATACAATATCTATACTTTGACAAGGGGTTAAGAGAAAATGAAAAAGATGAAATAAAAACAGAAGACTTATACATAACTTACTTTTGAAGATAGAAAGATTCTAGTTTTCTAAAATCTTTACCAAAGGCTTTCTGCTTCATGAAATCCTGGATTTCTGGATTCGACTCCCTTCAACAAAAACAGTGATTAAAACTACATTAAAAGTCTGATAAACCCAACCTACTTAAAGTATCACAGATCTCTAACTTCATTTGTGCAGATTTAAAACTATTAAAGTTTGTAGGCAGAAAATAACTCTAAAAACGTTATTAACAGAGTTATCCAAGTTTTCCATTACAAATAATTTTTTCCAGAAGCTAGTTACTTGTGAAAATAGCTTTCCCTAACTCCTCCAACTAAGGCTATTTGCAAAGAGGATTAAAAAAAAAAAAAGTTTTACTTATTTTGACAGTGTGTGTGAGCAGGGGAGGGGCAGAGAGAGAGAGGGAAAGAGAATCCCAAGCAGGCTCCATGCTGTGAACTCAGAGCCCGACGCGGGGTTCGATCCCACAAACCATGAGATCATGACCTGGGCCAAAACCAGGAGTCAGATATTCAACCGACTGAGCCACCCAGGCACCCCTGCAAAGAGGATTTTTATTTGGAAAAAATCTGCCACATATAATCACTGCTCTTTCACTAAAGCTGTTCTTGTTCACTGTAGTCTTTTTTCAGTCTCCACTATCTTTCACATCTTGATTCTCCTTCGTAAAAGCTTTTACTCTCAACTTACGTTGCTAACTTAAAACCTAGCAAGCAGAGATCTTCCCCAAATCTTCCCTTTTCACGTGGAAACCTCTTACCTACTTCAAATGCAATGGTTTAAAAAGGCTTTTAAAGAATTGTCTTACCAACATTTAAATTCCACTTCATCTCCTCCCAAGTGAATGAAGTTATCTGGAAACACCATACTAACTTCTTTGAAAAACTGAAACAGGAAGCTGTAAGTTGAATTCAGAATAGGGTTTATAGGTCCAAAGGTCCCAGACTGCTTACGTTCATTGTAACATGGGGTCAGGAGGTCTTTCTGACCTGGAAGAAGAAGTGTTTTAAGCACAAAGACGTGGCTTTGCATGTGATTACACTACTATCGTTTCCTGAAGCTGTAAGGGGATTTATACAGAAAAAGATAACCTTATGAGCAACTGTTTCTTGAATCCTATCCCCTGTACTTCTTTGTTTCCCTTTCCTCACCCTATTTTATCCATTTCAGGTATCTCATTTATTTGCAACTCCCAAATCTTCACTCACCCAAATCCTCTGTCCCGAGTTTCAATCCGTATTGCAGATTCCCTGCTCCACACAACTGGATATCCCAGCTGCGCTTCAAACACCATCTAACAAAAGCCAGATTCTCCGTTCTGTAAGCTCCTTCAGTAGCTGCTCCTGATTACTGTATTCTGGTAAGCATTTACTATCTTCCTCCTCTTTAACTTTTCCTTTTTTTCTCAGAGTTGACCAGTTGCTAAGCTCCAGGGGTCATACATCCAGAATGTCTCTCAGTTCTGTACGTTAATTTCCATCTCCATTATCACCATTCTGGTCTGGGACTTCATCTTCTTCCCCTTCCAGTCAACCACTTCCTCACAGGCAAAGTTTTGTTGAACTGTGGTTCCCATCATGTGATGACTTTTCTTTTACTCGTTTCCATGAGTCCTGATGGAGCCCACATTCCTCACCCAAGGCCGTCCACATTGTACTTCACCAGACTGATTTCTCAATATTCTCCATATACCCTAACAATACTGAACAATTATAAATGCTAGGTGCTGTTAAGTATTATTTAACCCTCCAAAAATTATATGATAGTTACTACATTTTAGAGATGGGGAAACTGAGGATGAGACATTCTACAACTTGCTCAAGGTCACTCAGTTTAGAAAAGGCAGAAGCAGGATTCAAATCCAGGTAGTGTGGCTCCAGACTCAGTTCTTAACCACCCTATAGTGCTTCCTACTCTTTGCTGCACTGCACTCCAACTAATGCCTTTCCTCATGTTATTCCCTCTACCAGAAACATGAACATATTCTTTGATCTCTCACAAGTATTTTAAGTGTTATCCAGGAAACTATTTCTTAAACTCACTTAACATGTTCTAATTTTTCCTTTAGCCTTTTTTTCCTATTTGTAGGCAGTGACTTGCTCACAACAGACACATAATACTTACTGAGTTCCATCTGTCAATAGTGCTACCCTTGTGCAAACCATAAGGTGTCAAGAACAAAATGAACAGGGCAGCTGGGTGGCTCAGTTAAGCATCCAACTCCTGATTTCAGCTCAGGTCATGATCTCATGGTTTGTGAGTTTGAGCTGCAAGTAAGGCTCTGTGCTGATTCTCTTCCTCTCTGTCTGCCCACCCCCCACCCCCACTCTCTCTCAAAAAAAATAAACATTAAAAAAAAAGAACAAAATGAACATGAACAAACATCAAGTCATAAGATGCAGGACCTCAGGGAGTCACTCTTCACAACTTAAAAATGACACTCCTTACCTTTTCCCCAAGACTGTGTATGTCCAGGGCTATCAAATTCTGGTATGACTCGAATCCCTCGTAATCGGGCATATTCAATCACGGTATGGACATCATTTGGTGTATAAACATGAGACAGAGAATAGCTGCCCTGTAAAGCCGTATTTATTAAAATGTATAAAATGGATTTGTCCAGGATACTGTTAAGGGTTCTGTTTGCACAGTGCTAGCAGACAGGTGATTTTTCTAGTATAACAATGTATTAAATAGTCCAGTGTGGTGGTGGTGGACTCATTTATTATTTTTAACTCCCACATTCATTCATTCATTCATTCATTCGCATGTAAGCTCTACACCCAACGTGGGGCTTGAACTCACTACCTCAAGATCAAGAGCTGCATGCTCTACCGACTGAGCCAGTTTACCGTATCTTGTCAGCTCTCAGCACACTGTGGGTTAATTCCAGATTTACTAATAGAACTATCTCTTCTAGTTCTTCTTGGTTCAGGGACATCTGCCCTTACACTATTTCAACCTCACGTAACCACACAACAAAATACAAATAAAATGTCTGACTCCAAAGTCAAACTTGTGAAAACTCTGAATACACTACCCTGCTCAGTTTTAGAATAAAAATTCACACACTATTACAAAGCTGAGCTGTTGGCTTTCAAAGTCATTTTAATTACTATCAGCTTTAAAAATTCTCCCAGACATATACTCTGATAAATGACTTAAGATTAACCCTCAATCCTTTTATAGGTCACTTGAAAAATTAGTATGGGTTATAACTAAAAGTCAATTAACAGTGTTAGTGTAAAGCACATTTCTCAAGGTATAAATATGTAAGTATTACAAAAAAATTATAAGCGAGTCTAAATTTATATATAAATATAAATGCTCAACTCCTAAAAAGCAGTCCTGTCTCACCCCCCCCCCATCAAATTAATAACTAATCAAGATCAGATCTAACTACTCATGTAAATCTAGGACAGAAGAACATTGATTGACAATATGAGAACGCAATCAGCAAAACTCAGACTTTGGGAATTAGACAAATGATTTTAACAAAAATAACAAATTACAAAAAAAAAAAAGACGGGTGGGGTAGATATCTGTAGACCAAAGACAATTAATGGACATACTAACTGACCACAATGTATGAAACTCATTTGCATGCCATTGCAAATAAGATTATGTTCATTAAAAAGTAAAATACTCAGGGAAATATAATGATTGGCTAGCTGGATTACTTACTGTTAACTTTTCAGCTGCAATAATATATTATGGGTTTGGTGGGTTTTTATTTAAAGACCTTTTTATAAATGTGACATGGTGTCTGGGATTTTCTTCAAAATATGGTAGGAAGGGAGGGTGAGTCTAAGTGATACGAGATTGGCCAAGTTCTGATTACTGAAGCTGGGTGACAAGGACATGGAAATCATCTACTTCTGTGTACATGTGAAACTTTCTGTAATAAAAAGTAAAGCAAAAGCAAACAAAAACAGGAGTGCCACTAACATTTCAACCTATACTACATCACAACATTGGAGAGAGCTTGGGAACTGTGGATAGAGGACATTTAGAGTCCGGGTTTTGTCCCTTCCTAATTGCAACTTTGTACGAGGATGTCGGTTATTCTCTCTGTATTACAGGGAGATTAAACGAGATGACACAGGCTTACTCCCACCTCCACTGGTTTATAACACAATTAATTTGAACACTTCTCAGGCAGCCATTATTTTCTAAGAAGCTCTCATCTCTAAAATTCTCTATGTACTTTTCAGAGGACAAAAATCATTTATAGTATCCAGTAACAGTTCCACATTATGTGATAAAAATACTTAACCTTCTATTATGAATGCTTCACGTCGCCTATATTCATTTAAAATTGTTAAATTTTATTTATATAGCTACTAGACATTATATTTATAATACCCATTATAAAAAGTTTTATGGATCTAAATTGCTATGCCACAGCCTATTAAAGAAGTTTTTAAACCACAAACATGTAACTTTTATACTTTAATTCCATCCGTAAGAAGAAACATTTAAGCTAAAAACCTCTAATGAAACCATACATTTTTGAAGACAGAGTACAATAACATGAATTACTCACTTTGTTGCTTAACTCAGGAAAAGTGATGCTCTGGTAAGGGAAAGACTGGTCATCAACTATGTGCCAGTGGAGAACATTAAATTTATTAAAAGCCATGGCATCCTGCAAGTGAACATGTTAAAAAGTTATATACCACGATATAATACATACACAATCCAACTTACTTATCTACATTCAGGCTTGTCTCCAATGTGTCTAATTCCTTTTAGGGGCACCTGGGTGGCTCAGTCCGTTAAGCATCCGACTTCGGCTCAGGTCATGGTCTCATGGTTTGTGAGTTCGAGCCCTGCATTGGGCTCTGTGCTGTCAGCGCAGAGCCTGCTTCAGATCCTCTGTGCCCCTTTCTCTCCGCCCTTCCCCTCGTTCGCTCTCTCAAAAATAAACCATCAAAAAAATTCTTTTTCAAGGGTGCCTGGGTGGCTCAGTCGGTAGGCATCCAATACTCTTAGTTTCAGCTCGGGTCATGATCTCACGGTTCATGAGTTCAAGTCTCATGTTGGGCTCTGTGCTGACAGTGTAGAGCCTCCTTGGGATTCTCTCTCCCTGCTCCTCCCACATGCTCTATCTCATAAATAAATAAATAAATTTTTAAAAATAAACTTCCTTTTCAGCAAAGCAAGAATGAGAAAGAAGTGTAAATTATCTTATATGGCATGTTACTTTTTAATAAGCCTATTCAGCATTTGTATTTATTATAAACAAGGAGCTCTAACTTTGTTCTAGGAAAAGGTAGTAATCCTGTGAATTCCAAGTATTTAGGCATTGGCCTAGAATGGAAAATGTTCATTTTTGGGACCAGAGCAGGGGGAAAAATGGAGTATTTAAGTATCAGGACTTAAAATTCCCACAGAAAAAGTCATTTACAGAATTTATCACAATGCTGACACTTGAGTGCCATCCCTTCCTTAGAAATGAAATTTGGTAAAAATGTAGAATTCTCAAATTTTTGGAGAAATTGCTATCAATTTTTTGGATATTCTGGAGGAGTAAACAATGTATTATATAAAAATATAAACAGACTATTTGAAAAAGATAAAAATAGTAAAAGGGTGACATTTGTTTGCCCTACCAGATAATTAAAACTTAAAGCCTCTCTTCTCCATCAGGACTGAAAGGATTGCTGATGCGTATGGAAAATAGTTTACCTACAAGGCAATTATGCAAAAACTAAAAGCTTTTTAGTGGATAATGGCAAGATTTTTACCATCAGAGGAAGGGGTGCTTCAATAAAGACCAGAGGCTTGCAAACTTTTTTCATGAAGACCCAGACAGTGAAGACCTTGATTTGTGAGCCACATGTTTCTGTCACAACTGATCCTGCGGTTGTAGAGCAAGATAAAGTGTTTAACCAACGGATGCAGCTGTATCCCAGTAAAACTTCATTAGCAGACACCGAATCAAACGGGATCTGGCCACGGGACTCTAGTTTGCCACCCCAGATAGAGATAAGATACAGAATCAGTTAAAAACCTGGAGGTCAGGTAGAAGATACAGTAGGAAGATCCCAAGTTCACGTTGTCTCACTGACACACCAAGATAACAGTTACATCTGAACAACTAACACTAAAGACTGGCAGAACAGACCTTTCACAGTTAATCATAGACCCAAGGCTGCACTGAAACAGGAATGGAGATGCGGTTGGGAACCCAACCCCTGGTGAGACTAACCACAAGCAAGCAGGCGGGACATCAGATGGCACAGAGATGTGAGACCCCACACCAGGCACCCCCGGTACTGAGGACTTGAACTGGGAAGATGAGTCTCAACTTCTGGCTTTGAAAACCAGTGGGACTTTAAAAATCATCATGCCTACCTCCAAGAGCCAGAGGGCAACAGGAAACGAAGTCTCTGCCCTTAAAGAGCAAACATAATAAATAACCACCCACACAGCCCAGAAGAAGCAATTCAAAACATGCCTGGGGTGTCCTAAAGGAGATTTATTTACTAATCTCAACACACACTGGAAGGGCAGGGATCTTGAAGAGACTTCTCTAAGAATGAAAGTGGTGGCAGGCATTAATTTCTCTTCTCCCCAAGCCTAGACATCTGAACACCTAACACTTCACCTGTCTCGCTATCACCACATGCCCTGCCTCAAAGTGACCCCTGCCCCATGGAGGGGAGGATAACCCCATATACCAAAAAGCCTGCAGGTCTAGCAACTGAGTCTTTTAGCTGGCTTCTCAGGAGAAAGTCCTGCTGGGAGGTGCTCCCACAATGGTAGCAGAGAGGTCAATTCCAGACAACTAGTCTGACTGCTGACTGCCGTCCCCCCACCACCACCCCGAGTCCACAGTGGACTCAGGCCCTTCCAACAGTACAGGGACCAAACCCTGCAGGCTGTACTCAGAGCAGGCACCACGGGTCATTACAGTCAGATGGGCTAAAGGCAAACACAGCTCAACCACAACATAAGACACATGCAACCTACATAGGAGACATCCCTGGAACACCTGATTCTAGTGACCAGGAATACGGTGCTACAGGGCACCAAAAGACCTCTTCTACACAAGGCACTACTTTCAAGAGACCAGGAGACACAGCAGACCTCCATAATCCATAGAAACAGACAAAATGAGAAGACAGAGGAACAGGTCCCAAATGAAAAGGATGAAAAATGATAGCAAGAGGTCAATGAAACAGAGAAAAACAATACACCTGATACAGAATTGGAAGTAATGGTGATACCTGAAACTAGTATTACACTATACGCTAACCTCCTGGAATTTAAATAAACAAAGTAATGGTCATAAAGATACTCAGACTTGAGAAAAGAGTGGATAAATTTAGAATGGTCAACAAAGAGAAAATATTAATGAAAGAACAGATAAATTAGTAACTGAAATTTAAAAGCACTAGAAAAAACAGGTTAGAGGATGCAAAAGAACAAATAAGTAATCTACAAGACAGTAATGGAAAGCAACCAATATAATCAGCAAAAAGAAAAAAAATTATAAAATGAGAATAGCTTAAGGGGGCCCAGAGACATCATCACATGTAATAACATTTGCATTAGAGGAATCCCAGGAGGAGAGAGAGACAAGGGAATAGAAAACATATCTGAAGAAATAACAGCTGAACACTTAGTTAATCTGGGGATAAACATTCAGAAAACGAGTTTCTCAGGCAAACAAAAGTTAATGGAGCTCACTACCATTAAACTGGCCTTAAAAGAAATGTTAAAGGGAATACTTTAAGTTGAAAGTTAAGGCCATAAATAGAAGATAATTATGAAAGGAAAAAATTTCCCAGGTAAAAGCAAATATATAATAAAGGTAGTAGATTAGTCACTTTAAATAGAACAGATGTAAAATCCTATCTATAAAAATCAGTGAAAGGATATACACACACAGAAGATGTAAAATATGACATCATATACATAAAATATGGAGAGGGGTTAAAATTTAGTGGTTTTAGAATGTCTGAACTTAAGCAACCATCAACTTAATACAGACTGTTTTACACATAAGGTATTATTTATGAACCTATTTATGAACCTAATGGTAACCACAAATCAAAAACCTTTAAGAGACACACAAAAAAGTAAAGAGAAAGGAATCCAAGTATAACACTAAAGAAAGGCATCAAACCACAAAGAGTACCAAAAAACAAAGGAACAGAGAAGAAAAAACAACCAGAAAAGAATGAACAAAGTGGCAATAAATACATACCTATCTATAAGTACTTTAAATGTAAAATGACTAAATGCTCCAATCGAAAGACATGGGATGACTAAATGGAAAGAAAAAACAAAAAATGAAAACAAAAAGACCCACCTTTATGCTGTCTACAAGAGACTCACTTTACACCTAAAAGAACACACAGACTGAAAATGAAGAGCTAGAAAAACATACCATACAAATGGAAGCAAAACAGATTAAAAATCTAAATGGGAGACCTGAAACCATAAAACTGTTAGAAAAAAATTTAGGCAGTAATCTCTTTGTGACTTGCCTTAAAAACATTTTACTGGATAAGTCTCCTTGGGCAAGGACAACAAAAACAAAACAAAAAAACTTCTGCACAGTGAAGGAAACTGTCAACAAAAAGGCAACCTAAATGGGAGAAGATACTTGCAAATAATATACCCAGGAGGGATTAATACCCAAATATATAAAAACTTATACACAAGACCAAAAAATCCCAATATGACCTAATTAAAAATGAGCAGAGGACCTGAAGAGGTGTTTTTCCAAAGATCCACAGACGGCCAACAGATACATGAAAATGGGCTCAACATCACTCATCATCAGACAAATGCAAATCAAAACCACAATGAGATACCTCCCTACACTTGTCAGAATGGCTAAAATAAAAGACAAGAAATAACAAGTGCTGGATATGGAGAATGTGAAGAAAAACCCTTGTGCATTGTCACTGGTAATGTAAATTGGTGCAGTCACTGTGGAGTATGGAGGTTCCTTGAAAAATTAAAAATAGAATTACTATAAGATCTAATAATTCCACGAGTGGTTATTTAACCAAAGAAAACAAAAACATTAATTTGAAAAGATATATGTGCTCCTATATTTACTACAGCATTATTTACAATAGCCAATCTGTGGAAGCACCCAAGTGTCCACTGAAAGATGAGTGGACAAAGTGTGGTAGGCATGTGTGTGAATGTATACCCACACATTCACACACACACACACACACACACACATATACATGCAACAGAATATCAGCCACAAGAAGAATGAGATTTTGAGTTTATTTTTTGTGTACGGTGTAAGACAGTGATCCAATTTCATTTTTTGCATGTAGCTGTCCAGTTGTCCCAGCACCAGCATTTGAAGACTGTCTCTTCCCCAGTGTACATTCCTGCCTTCTGCCTTCTTTGCTGTAGATTAACTCACCTATTTCTGGGCTCTCTCTTCTGTTCCTTGGATTTCTGTGTCTGTTTTTGTGCCATTACCATACTGTTGTGATCATGGCAGCTTTGTATTCTATCCTGAAATCTGGGATTTTTATATTCTCAGCTTTATTCTTTTTCAAGAATGTTTTGGCTTTTCCTGGTCTTGTGTGGTTCCACACAAATTACAGGATTATTTGTTGTAGTTCTGTGAAAAATGCTTTGGGTATTCTGGTAGGAATTGAAATGAATCTGTAAATTGCTTTGGATAGTATGGACATTTTAATTTTAATTTTGTTAATTCCTACAATCCATGAGAATGAAATATCTTTCCATTTGTCTGTGTTGTCTTCAGTTTCCTTCATCAACATTTTATAGTTTTCAGAATACAGGTCTTTTGGGGCGCCTGGGTAGCTCAGTCGGTTGAGCGTCCGACTTCGGCTCAGATCATGATCTTGTGGTTCGTGGGTTCGAGCCCCGCGTAGGGCTCTGTGCTGATAGCTCAGAGCCTGGAGCCTGCTTCAGATTCTGTGTCTCCCTCTCTCTCTGCCCCTCCCCTACTCATGCTCTGTTTCTCTGTCTCAATAATAAATAAACATAAAAAAAAAATTAAAAAAAAGAATACAGGTCTTTTACATCCTTGGTTACGTTTATTTCTAGGTATTTTATTCTTTTTGATGCTACTGTAAGAGGATTGTTTTCTTCTCTTTCTGCTATCATTATTAGTGTATAGGAATGCAATAGATTTCTGTACATTAACTCTCTATACTACAACTTTACCAAATTTATTGATTTCTGGTGGAGTCTTTAGGGTTTTCTATATATATAGTAGGATATCATCTGTAAATTGTGACAGTTTTACTTCTTCCTTACTGATGTGGATGCCTTTTATTTCTTCTTGTCCAAGTGCTGCAGCTGGACTTTCTGTACTATGTTAAATAAAAGTGGTGAGAGTGGACATCTTTGTCTTGTTCCTGATCTTAAGAAAAGTCCTGACAAGTCCTGAGCAAATTTAAGAATGCTTATTCTACAGTACTGTTTGTGATAAATTAACCTAGATGCTCATCAGCATGAGAATGGTTAAATTCACATCATGGTATATAAAACAAAATGTTCAACTGTTTAAAAAGATGGTACAGACCTTACATATTCTTTCATAAAAAGATGTCCATAACATGGTTTTTAAGGTAGCAAAAGTGCAATTCCATTTAAGTTTTTTCAAAAGTCATGTAATGTGTGTTATTCATTTTTAAAAAAAATTTTTACATTTATTTATTTTTGAGAGACAGAGACAGAGCACAAGTGGGGGAGGGGCAGAGAGAGAAGGAGACACAAAATCTGAAGTAGGCTTCAAGCTCTGAGCTGTCAGCACAGGGCCTGATGCGGGGCTCGAACTCATAAACCATGAGATCATGACCTGAGCCAAAGTTGGACGCTTAACCGACTGAGCCACCCCAGGTGCCTCAAATATTCATTTTTAAGGGCAAGATGAGATAAATGGGAAACAAACTTATGTCAGCCTTTGGTAATTGGAATGATGGGATTACTATCTATTTTATGCATATCTATGTTCGAACTGTTTACACTTAGCATTTACTTCTTTCAGAAGAGTGACAATAATATCTTTTGGAGAATAAAATGCAGTAATGTAAATGTAAAAATCCATTTTTAATAATATGGTGGGTTCCGAGTGATCAAGTGAAGGTATAGAAAATCATGGGAGGAAAACCTCCCTACCCCTACAAATTGATGATAGTGGAGATGAACCAATAAAAAGTAGACAGGAGAAAATAGTTACCATCAACCTCACCCCCAACTCCACCATCTGAAGTCCATTTCCCTGGCAGCTTCTAGCCAACTTTCTGTGACTTACTTTAAATAAAGTTAAGTGCAGGTCCCAACATTAAAGGACACTAACTTTCTCAGCTGAACAAATACACTTTCCCAGGCAGGGAAGGAAGAAAGCTCAGTGCTTCAGTATATGACAAACAATACCCCTGTTCCAACCTATACAACACTGTAAATAACCCATGTTAATTAAGTAACACCATAAAAGCACCCATCTTTGGAATATAAAATAGATAAAATAATAATAATAATAATAATAATCACCTACCAGAGTTTTAAGAATAGTCTTAACTGACAGAAAGTGTCTGGCTGTATCAATTAAAATTCCTCTATGTGGAAACCTTGGAGAATCAATAATTTCAGATTCATTAACGGTGAACTATAAAACAAAATAAAATTGTGATTTATTTTTAGAATATTCTCTTGACTTGAGCTCAGTGAAGACTGCATCTATGAAAGTACTGGATAAAAGATTAGAACAAAGAAAGTGTAAAATTCACGTTTACCAGAGAAGACAAAAATTTGGAGAGAAAAATGTTCAAGAAGCAATAAACAGCTAAAAACTTTACATTTTTCTTACGGTAAAAGGGATACCCAACAATTTAGTAACATATAATAATCATACTTACAGTCCCGTAAGAATCTTGATAAATTAACTGGCTAAAGGTCTCTAAACCTAGGGAGAGTAAAATTTATAATTTATTCCATTAATTTATATAACATATTGAGTCAATGAAAGTTGTATTATCCAAACATAGACCAGATAAGGCAAATAAAACTAAATATAATGTTATACCTATACCCTCTAACATACTTTCTAAGATTAAAGCTCAGTTTTTTAAAAAATCCCTGTTGCCATCTAATTAAAATGTTTTACTTCACTGTACCCATACCCTGGGTTTTATTGGAATGATAAAAATGAAGAGTGATTTGATACAACAAAATACTAGTTACTTAATATACAGTATTACAAAAAAGAATTTCTATGCTAAAATATAGTCACTTTAAAAGATACATAAACTTGGGGTGCCTGGGTGGCTCAGCTTGTTAAGCATCCAACTTCAGCTCAGGTCATGATCTTGTGGTTCATGGGTTCAAACCCCACACTGGGCTCTCTGCTGTTAGGGTGGAGCCCACTTCAGATCCTCTGTCTCCCTGTCTCTGCCCCTCTCTCACGTGTGCACACACTCTTTCTCAGAAATAATAAACATTAAAAAGAAGTATTAGAAGGTACATAAACAGGGGCGCCTGGGTGGCTCAGTCGGTTAAGCAGCAGACTTCAGCTCAGGTCATAATCTCATAGTTTGTGAGTTCAAGCCCCGTGTTGGGCTATGTGCTGACAGCTCAGAGCCTGGAGCCTGCTTCTGATTCTGTGTCTCCCTCTCTGTCTGACACTCCCCCACTCACACTCTGTGTCTCTCTCTCAAAAATAAATAAATGTTAAAAAAAAATTTTTAAAAAGAAGATACATAAACTTAACAGAGGGGGGGGAAAAGGATCAAAAAGCACCATGAAAGTATAAATAAGAGCCCAACTTCAAACCAACGTTTTACTCATATCTACAAAGAATATCTCTTGAACATTTTTCATTCAAGTGGATTGTTTCCTTAATACACTCTATTACAGGCCAATTCCTCTAACTGCCCTTGACTTTACTATTTTTTTTCTTTAAATATTTTTAAGCAATCTCTACACTCAATGCAGCACTTTAACCCACACCCTGAGATCAAGAGTTGCACACTCCACTGACTGAGCTACCCAGGTGCCCCAAGTTTATCATAGTTCATCATTCCAGCTGACAAGTATAAACCCAGGGAAATTTTTAACCTAAGAATAGTTCAAAGTCAAAAACGAATCAGGAGACATAACTGATACCACAGAAATAAAAAGGCTAAGAGACTACTATGAACAATTATAAGCAACAAATTAGACAAACTACGGATTTTACTTTCCATTTCTTCTAACAAATGGATAAATTCCTAGAAACATACATCCTACAAAAACTGAATCTTGAAGAAACAGAAAAATTGAAAAGACCGCTTACTAGTAAGGAGACTGAATCATTAATCCAAAACCTCTTGACAAACACAAGTCCAGGACCAGGCTTCAGAAGTGAATTCTACCAAACATTTAAAGAAGAATTAATGCCAATTCTTCTCAAACTTTCCCAAAAAACAAGAGGAGGCAACAATTAGCAGGGCCAGCATTACCCTGATACCAAAACCAGGTAAGAAAAAAGAAAATTATTGGCCAATATCCCTGATGAACATAAATACAAAAATCCTCAACAAAATGGTAGCAAACTGAATTCAATAATACATAAAAAGAATCATACACCATGATAAAATGGAATTAATTCCAGAAATGCAGTGATGGTTCAACACCTGCCAATGTGATGTACCATACTAACAAAATGAAGGACAAAATCATAAGATCATAACAGATGCAGAAAAAGCACTTGACAAAATTCAGTATCTACTTATGCTCTGAACAAAGTGGGCATAGAGGGAAGATACCTCAACATAATAAAGGCCATATATGGTAAGCCCAACACTAACCTCAGACTCAATGATGAAAAGATCAGGAACAAGACAAGGATGCTCACTCTCACCACTTTTATGCAACTTAGTATTAGAAGACCTAGTCAGAGCAATTAAGCAAATATAATAAGAATGATAATAATAATAATAAAAGGCATCCAAATCAGAAAGGAAGAAAAAATTGTCACTATTTGCAGGTGACATGATGTTATGTGTAGAAAACCTTAAGATTCCACAAAAAAAAAAACCCTATTAGAATTAATCCATGAATTCAGTAAAGTTGAAGGATAATCAATATATCAAAAAAACCTGTTGTGTTTCTATATTACCAGAAAGAGAAATTAAGAAAACAATCTTATTTACAATGGTATCCAAAAGAGTAAAATATGTAGGAATAGATTCAACCAAGACCTCTACTCTGAAAACTCTAAGACATTGATGAAA
Organism: Cryptoprocta ferox; assembly: GCA_028646485.1. Lineage (NCBI taxonomy): Eukaryota > Metazoa > Chordata > Mammalia > Carnivora > Eupleridae > Cryptoprocta > Cryptoprocta ferox. The sequence goes on along the minus strand of CM053572.1, from coordinate 50,251,197 downwards.
GAAACTGAAGACACAAATGAATGCAAAGATATTCCATGCTCATGGGTTGGAAGAATACCATTAAAATATCCACACCACCCAAAGCAATGTACGTATTCAAATACAATCTCTATCAAAATTCCAATGGCATTTTTCACAGAAATACAACAAAGAATCCTAAAATCTGTATGGCACCACAAATGACCTCAAATCGCCAAAGCAACTTTGAGAAAGAAGAATGAAGCTGGAGGTATCACACTCCCTGATGTTAAACTATATTACAAAACTACTGTCATCAAAATAGTATAGTACTGGCATACAATCAGACATACAGATCAACATAATGGAACAGAAAACCCAGAAATAAACTCATACATATATGGTCAACTAATTTACAACAAAAGAACCAAGAATATACAACAGGGAAAGGACAGTCTCTTCGATAAATAATGTTGGGAAAACTGCAGCCATGTGAAAAAGATTATTAACACTGGACCACTATCATATACTATACACAAAAATTAGCTCAAAATTGATTAAAGACTTGAACGAAAGACCTGAAACCATAAAACTCCTGGAACATAGGTGGTAAGGTCCTTGTCACAGGTCCCGGCAATGACTTTCTGTATTTGACACCAAAAGCAAAGGCAACAAAAGCAAAAATAAACAAATGGGACTACATTTACTACAAAACTTCCACAAAGGACCTGAAACAAAATGAAAAGGCAACCTACTCTATGGCAGAAAATATGTGCAAGATGTATATCTGATAAGAGGTTAATACTCAAAATATAAGAATTCACGTAACTCCACAGGAAAAAAGTACTCTGGTTTTAAAATGGGCAGAGGATCTGAAAAGACAATTTTTTCAAAGAAGATATACAGATGGTCAACAGGTACATGAAAAGGAGCTTGCTCAACATCAATAATCGTCAGGGAAATGCAAATTAAAACCACGAGATACCATCTCAAATCTGAACGGCTACTAACAAAAAGACAAAAAGACAAAAAGTGTTGGTGAGGAAGCAGAGAAAAGGAACCCCTGTGCACTGTTGGTGGCAGTATAAATTGGTGCAGTCACTGTGGAAAATGGTACGGAGGTTCTCAAAAAATTAAAAATACAGGGGCACCTGTGTGGCACTCGGTTGGTTGAGCAACCAACTCTTGATTTCAACTCAGATCACAGCTGCAGGGTCTTGGGATCAAACCCCGCATCAGGCTCTGTGGCTGAGCCTGGAGCCTGTTAACATTCTCATTCATTCATTCTCTCCCTCCCTCTCTCTCACCTCCGCACCCGCCCCTCTCCCCGATTTGCTCTCTCAAATTAAAAAAAAAATTTTTTTTTTTAAATAGAATTACATGTGATCCAGCAATTCCACTTCTGGGTATTTATCTGAAAAAATAAAAAAGTAACTTGAAAAGATGTATGTGCCCCCATGTTCACTGCAGCATTATTTACAATAGCCAGGATATGGAAACAGGCTCTCCATGTATGGATGAGGAGATAAAGAACGTGTGGTATTTATATACAATGGAATATTATTCATCCATAAGAAGGAAAAAAAATGCTGCCATTTTTGACATGGAAGGACTGTGATGACATTCTGCTGCTAACTGAAATAAGTCAGACAAAGACAAATACCATATGATCTCATTTATATGTGGAATCTCAAAAAAAAAAAAAAAAAAGCTCATAGATACAAAGGACAGATTAGTGGTTGCCAGAGATGTGGAGTGGGAGTGGGCAAAATGAGTGAGGGGGTCAAAAGGTACTGTGGTAATTGTTGTGCAGTATATACAAATATTGAATCACTGTTGTATACCTGAAACTAATATTATATTTCAATTATATCTCAAAAAATAGAAAAGAAAAAAAAATTCTAAGTCATTTTTGCTATATCTTCTCCCTCCCCCCAAATACAGGCCCCAGCTGGGAAGAGTAACTTTGGAATTTTCTGTTAAGTGGCAATACACTCAATACACTTACTATTTAGAGCATTACTTTGATTATCTGACATTAAAGAGAAAATCAGTTTAAAAAAAAAATTTTTTTTAACGTTTATTTTTGAGAGAGAGAGAGTGCAAGCAGAGGAGGCGCAGAGAGAGAGAGGGAGACCCAGAATCTGAAGCAGGCTCCGGGCTCCAAGTTGTCAGCACATAGCCTGACACAGGGCTCTAACCCATGAACCATGAGATCAGCACCTGAGCCACAGTCGGAAGCTCAACCAAGCCACCCAGGTGCCCCGAAGAACTAGAACCTAATCACTGAATGTTCTCAAAAGTATTTTGATGTGGATCACAGCAAGTAACAATAGGCTTTGTTTTCCCTAACAAACTTCGGACAACAAAGGCAGATCAGACTAAAAAAGCTTAAAGCCACTTAACATTATATATAAATGACCTAGATGATAATGATTACAGTTACATTTGTAGTAAACACCTATGAATATTTTCATGGTCTATTTTGAAATAAGATTAAAATGATATTAGTATTACATATAGCATCACAATAATTATTTTATTTCAGATAACATTCAACCTGAATCAAAGGCCACTTTTATCTTTAATTACTATTAACTTTGGTTAGCTCACATTGAAAAATGATTCTTTTTTAAAACCCTTCTATTTGCAAGTCAGTACAACACTATCTCCTCAAATTAAAGGAAGGAAAAGAAGCTTTTGCACAGTAAAAGTAAACGTCCCAATACCCAAACTTTGAAATTCCAACTCTGCCTGAAACTCAGAAAAAGCTTTTAAGAAAGGTTGTCTCTCAACCTTTCTCAGTATGTGTATCTTTCACACTGTCCCTATCGACTTGGTTCTGTTTCTAACTCCACAGGAATTTAAAATGCAAGGAGGGCTCTCTCCCTTTTCCCACCACTGTGGCGTGTGTGGCTGACTGCTCCTCACCATGTCTTCTCACAAGACTTTCAAGATCAAGGGATTCCTGGCCAAGAAACAAAAGCAGAATCACCCCATTCCCCAGTGAAAACTGGTAATAAAATCAGGAACAACTCCAAGAAGAGACACTGGAGAAGAACCAAGCAGACTGTGTAAGGAATTTCACAAGAGATGGCACACATTTATGCTGTATCGAAGTCACTAACATCTCACCTTACCAAGTTGAACACATCACCACTACTTGGACTGACAGGAGAGAATATGTTTTACTGGGGAAATTATTTTTCTCTTTGTTCCTAGGCGTCTGCATTAGTAGGTTCAGTAATAAATCTGAAATCTTTTGTTTGTAAATAAGTAAAATTTTTAAGTCAAGGGAGAGAGATACCTGCTACTGAAGGCAGCAAGAAATGATAGTGAACCAAAGTGAAACCAAATCCCCCGACTCAGAACAGGATGAGCCACTTAAAGGTCTGTCAACATTACAGTCCCGAGGGCATGAATGACTTACACTCATGAATAATTACAATAACCCTCAAACATTTTTAAAAAGGTCAAACGATCTTCCTTCTGTGCTCTAAGTGTATGTGTTTGATGGAAATATTTTGCAAACACTTAACGAACACTCTGTAAAGGGTTGAAGGAAGCAAAATTTTGCTGCCCGATTTCCCAAAGCACCAAAGGGAAATGTTTCTTTGCTAGAACTTACCTCGTAATACTCCCCAAACTCTGTTGGCCTTGAGGAAAGCCACTGGTTCTTTCACAAGTAAAGTATCTGCATGGGGGGAGGGGGGGAGTAGTTTCTGTTAATTCCTCAGTGACACACAGTGAATTTCCTAAACATATAATTGGTATTTCTGGACCATTCTTTACTCCTGAGCTCCAGGCCCGTTCCTCCAACTGCCTTCGGTACATTCTTCACAGAGATATCCTGAGGATTCCTTTTAACTCTGCAAGCCCAAAGCTGAGCTCCCCGCATTCCTGCTCCACGCTGCCCCTGCCTGTCCCTAGTGCCTTCATCTCTGCGAGGCGCCGCACTGCCCTCCTACCAGCTGAACTGCTCGAGTCAGAAATCTGGGTGACATCTCCACACTTCCTCATTGTCCCCTCCAGGAGAGTTACTCTCTCCACTGCCCCTCAACAGAGTAGGTTCCTAATTCAGCTATGACTGTAAATCAAAAGTGAAAAACGTTCCTCAGTTCTGTAGTTCTTTGTGACGCGTCAAGTATCACTCAAATCTCCCACTCCACCAGAGGCCAGAGACTTCTCTCCACTCTTTCTCTTCCACTTCCGTGCTTCTCTACTTGCCTTGCACCCACCTTCCCAACTATTAGCCTAAACCTGCCTTAAGATTCACCTCCTAACTCACCTGAGCTAAATTCAGCTTTGTCCCAATCAATAAAAAGTTCACACCAAGGTAGGACAGTTTCCAGTGGGCTGCTTCTGGGTAAAGGTGGGGGGGGGGGGAGGCAGTGCTCATCTTTCCATCTTTTAAGTCACACTCTGCCTAAGGCTGTCCCAGTAGTCATTTGAGGCTTCTGGAGAGGTTTGGAGTTGAGTCAACCACTGATAAAGCAAAGCACCAGACAGTACGGAGAGACTGAAAGCTGAAGGGGTGTGACAGATGTGGACCCTGCCAAAGTAAAGACATTCCTAGGCTGCAGGTTAATCACCTAGTATCACATCTGGACTGCATCATCACCCTCCACCACTGCCGCCCATGCTGTCTTATAGTAGCAGGCCGCAGGTAGGGAAAGGAGCTGTCAACAGCCAATAATCACATGACTCTCTCAGGTGACGGTCTTGTGACAAGGTAGCTGTTACTGCAGTGCTGAGTTAGCTAAAGGCCAGGCTAAGGCAGGGATTGCTATTTTGAGGTCAGTCTAATCGTGTTTCCTCTCCACCTCTATCAAGTTCTTAGCCACCAGACTCATGGGTTACTGTCAAATTAGATTACAAATAGAGATCATGGATATACGCAGATTTATCTTCAAAATAAAAGCTAAGAAATTACCTAATGTCCAAAAATAAGTTATTAGCCACATAAGTTACTGCACTACAAATGATGTCATAGAAAAATATTTAATTATGTTTGTTTTGTTAGACAAAAAAAAAAAGCCAAATACAAAAACCAGACAGAATTACCCCCACTTTAATGTAATTGTTTAACATATGTTTATACCTCTATCAATGCATAATATTTCAATGTATTACTCTACCAAAAAACCACATCTGAAATAACAGTGGTCAGCTGAGTGCTGGGGTTATGAATGATTCACTTCCTCCTCTTCACTTACTGTCCTTAAAGATGTTCTACAATGACTATGCATTACTTTTGTCATCAGACTTTCATGGTAATTTAAAAAATAAAATTTATAAACTCACTGGCCAAGAACTCACAAGAGTTCATGGCATGGAACCTGTTTTTGGCACTTAAGCCCCCAACGAGCAGCTCAGAACATGATATGCTCGCATCACGCAGGTACTCACAGGACTCATCCGAAGTGATGCTGGGGAAAAGATTACACTCCGAGTCCAGGACAACTGTGACGACAAGTTGATGTAACTCTACCACGCTATTAGATTTAGCAGGGCGACGCTGCCTCGTGTCGAAACCAAAAATGTATTCTTGATATCTGTGTGAGAAATAAATTCAAATAAAGTTGTAAAGCACCGCAGCCAAGTTTTAAATACATATGTGGGAGTGGACATCCAGTGGGGCTCCTCCTCGAATCCATGCCCCCCCCAGTATTGGTTCAATTAGAGGCTCTCACCCCAAGCTGCACATTAGAATTTCTGGGGGAGCATTTTGAAAATACTGATGTCCAGACCTTCAGAATCAGAATCTCTGAGAGTGGGATACAGACACGGGAATTTTAGAAGGTACCCCCACACTTCCAAGTGCCTCACCGGAAGTGACTATTAAGAACCAGTAATCCAACCAATAATGGGAATCCCATCACTCTTGGGTAGGCAAGCCAATTGTAACCAGTGACAGAGGTAGGGCATCAGGGGTGGTGGTGGCAGGAAGTTTCCTACACTAAGTGAGCCACAAAAGCCACATTTCTCTGTATGTGATACCTGGACCAGTTGTAGCCACACTAAAGATGGCAGAGATGGAAAGAAAACGGATTCGCTAAGGATACTACTGAGCCACTTAGTCAGCTAGCTGTCAAATCCTGTTTTGGACTTCCTAAAGTGTGAGATAATAGGTTTTCTTATTGCTTAAGCTTGACTAAAACAGAGTTCCTGTTATCTTCCAAAAAAAATATCCTAGCTAACACATACCCCCCACCACCACCACCAAAAGGAGGTCACCAGTCTACAGAATTCTCACCAGGGCCTTGCGAATTTACCTTCTGGTGGTACTAAAATTCCAGAGAAAGGGGATATGAAAACAGCATTTAAAGGTGCTAAATGACCAGATAGGCTTCAAAGCAATTATTTAAATAACATTTTACAGATTGTGATAAGTCAGAGGCTGTGTATGCTACTTAAGTGTAAGAACATCTTGTGTTTTTTCCAGAAAAGTAAGGAAAGGTAGGAAAGTTCCAATGAGTTTGTTAGCATATGGAAGTTAAGCGGTGACAGAAGGCACTGAGGACCCTTTCCAAGGGAAAACCTTCTGACAGACTCAGAAGGAAATTAAGATCACCTAACTGTAGAGTTAGAAATGGTGAGGATGCAGGGCACCTGGGTGGCTCAGCAGGCTAAGCGTCCAACTCTTGGTTTCAGCTCAGGTCATGATCTCATGGTTCTTGATTTCAAGCCCTGCGTGGGGCTCTGTGCTGACAGTGCAGAGCCTGCTTGGGATCCTCCCTCTCTCTCTGCCCCTCGCCTGCTCTCATGTGTGCTTGCTGGCTCTCTTAAATAAACTTAAAAAAAATGGTTACAATCGTAAATTTTATCTTATGTGCATTTTATCACAGTTAAATAAATTTTTTAAAAAATGGAAATTAAAGTTGCCAGCAGGAGCTCTGAGTTCTGAGCTAGGTGCTGGCTTGTCCCAAGTAAGAACCTTCATCCTGAATATTAAAACAGAAAACTCAAGGGCTCTAACGCAATGGTGTCCAAGCTATTTGGGTTCATTTTGCCTTTCAGGAACTGAGGGAGTGCAGCTATTCATTCATTTAAAAAAATGAGTGACTCAGGACGCCTGGGTGGCTCAATCGATTAGGCATCCGACTTCAGCTCAGGTCATAACCTCATGGTTCATGCCCAGCATCAGGCTCTGTGCTGACAGCTCAGGGCCTGGAGCCTGCTTCGGATTCTGTCTCCCTCTCTCTCTGCCCCTCGCCCTTGCGCGCGCGCGCTCTCTCTCTCTCCCTCAAAAATGAACATTTAAAAATATTTTTTTAACTAAATAATGAGTGACTAGCATGTGATGGACCTTGTTCTACAAGTCAAAGAAGCTGCCATGCACGACACCTGACTCTCTCCTTGCAAAAAACACACTGTTTCGCAGCAGGGTTTGTGATATAAGTTGGGCACCTCAAAGACAGGAGGAGCCTCTGGCTCTGAACAGCCTAGGACCTAGACCCAGCATGCTCCCGATCACCTAGAGGCTTTGGAACATCCCCATCATCTCTACATTCTTCCATCCACAATGCACTTTTACTCTGAAATAGATACTGACCTTCCTGAATTCCTAGAATGCTCCCCTGACTGCTTTCAGGTCTTAGCCATCAGGGCTAATGTTTTATAACCTGCTTCCTAACTGTGTAGGGTATAATTAACAGCTGCTTCACACAACAGGCATGACTATTTAGGCAAACTCCAAATTATCACCCGCACTGCCTCAAAATGCCAAGCCTTGTTTTTAAACCATCTCACAAGTGACTCAGGTCCTTGTTATCTGACCACACTGTCAACCTGACTTCGGTGCTCTCTTGCCATAATCTTGTCATTTGAAGCCTATCCACCCAGTCCTTGTTTCACTAACAGTAGGGCACAGAAGGGAAACACAATTTTACAAACTGAGTCCCAAAGCAAACATGGTAAGCATGTTTGGGTTTTAAAACATTTCCTGGCCACGACCTTCCTTTAAGATGACCTTCACGGGGGCGCCTGGGTGGCTCAGTCGGTTAAGCGTCAAACTTCGGCTCAGGTCATGATCTCACGGTTCAACGGTGCTGACAGCTCAGAGCCTGGAGCCCGCTTCAGATTCTGTGTTTCCCTCTCTCTCTGCCCCTCTCCCCCCCCCCCCTCTGTCTCTCCCCCGCTCCCTCTCTGTCTCTCAAAAAAATAAAGACATAAAAAAAAAAAATGACCTTCACCTACTTTTTCCTTCTCTAGATCCCTAGGCAAGCAGCCACCTTGGTTTTACCACTGCACCCAGCCTCTAGCCATTCTAACCTGTTAGCGGATTCAGTGCCGAAGGCTCGTTAGAGTGTGTGTCTTAGAAGAGGGTAACGGTATTTATTTAGTTGTAGAAAAGTGAAGGAGAGAAGCCATTCCGGGCCTCTTTAGCCTGAGCTTACCGCTGCAGGCCTACCTGGGGGCAGGCAGGTGTTAAGCCGATTTTGCATTTTTTCCACCAGCTCCCTTGCCTGTCCTGCAGGCGAAATGAAGCTATGATGCCCACGGGGGACAGAGACAAATATCTGGGCGAGGAAAGTGCACTACAGCCGGCACCAAATTACACTCCCTCCCTTCACGACAGGACTTCAGGACAGTCCGGACTACCCACGTCTCACAGTGTGGGGACACAAAAGAAAGGCTGCTCGAAACACCTCGCCAAGTGCAATCAGCCTTCTGTTTGGTGCGGTCACCAAAGACAGGCTGTGGGCTGCCTCCTCATCACCTGATTCACCCCTTCTGGGGCCAAAGGGGTTGCAGGCATGGAAATGTGGTGAGGTCCAGAAATAAACGGGAAGCGGGGAGAGCAAGCACATGACGTGCTGGGAAAAGAAGAACAGATACTGCGATGCCCCTATTATATCGAAGTAAAGAGAGGAAAGCATCGAACGTTTCCTAAGAAACAGATTTGGGAAGTCCTGGGCAATGCTCCAACCTGAGGACTGTCTGCCTTCTGAACTGTTCCCCGATTTGGCCACTAGGGTGGGGAGGTGGCAACCAATTCGGAAATTCCGGTCGCAAGTAGTAAGCACTCATTTTTCTCCTAGGATTCTCTTCAAGTAAGAAGCTGCCACTCCCCAGCCCTTCCATCCGCCCTACTCTCCCCTCCAAGGCGCAGCTGGGCACAGATTCTGAGCGACCTACTCCTTCCCCTCCGTATCTCGCACGCGAACCCAGGTTCCTGGATGCCCAGGATGTCCCTGAGCAGGCAGGAGGGGGAGAGGAAGAGCTTGGGTTTCAGCTCTGTGTGTCTGAGCCGGCTCTCCCCTCTTCTAGACCTGTCACTTTGGTCAGGTCACTGGCCGGCTCCGCACTGTTTCCTCACGTGCTCACGGGGAAAACTGCGCGCGCGCACGGCCGCGGGGGTGCACAGGAGCGCGCAGGGCTCCCCTCCCCTCGCCCCCCGCCTCCGCCCAGCAGCGCGCAGGGAGCGCTCACCGCCGAAACGCTTCTTGCAGGAGGGAGCAGGTGGGGCCGGCGGTGGACGAGGGGCTGTAAGCGATGGAGAAGTTATCGCGGGAGAGCTGCAGCAGGCGCGGAGACGTCTTCACCGAGAGCGGCATAGGCCACAGGGCCGGCTCCGGCGCGGCGGAGGTGCGCGGGGCCAGCGCCGCCAGCAGCGCCAGCAGCGCCGGCAGCCCCAGCCCGCGGTGTTGCATGGCCGGTCGGCTCTGGTCGCCGGGAGCTGCAGCCCGAGCACCTGACCACCGCCCGGACCGCCAGGAGGAAGCGCCGAGTGCGTGGGCGGCGGAGTCAGCTGACGGCGCGCCGCGCCCAGGCACGCCTCGCGGTCCGTGGGACCGCCCCCGCCACCCGACCCGAGGGGAAGCCCTGGGAAACGCGGGGCGGGGCTCGATGGGCGTGGCCTCCTGCCGCCGGGGCCCCGGCCCCCCAGCCCAGACTGCCCTGTGACCGCAGTTCACCTTGAACGGAAGCCCCGCGTCGGAACTCCCTGGGGTAGTTTTCAGCAGGTGGGAGGTTAAAAAGTAGGCAAAAGGTTTTCTCAGAGGATCTTGGCGGAGGACCGAGGAAGACTTCACGAGCATTCCGTGGACCCAGTTAGGCAGATGATACAAAGAAGCAGTGTATTTTAATGAGTGATAAATATTGCCACACTATCATTTTCGAAAAAGATAAAAACGTGACAGTTACAAAATAGAAAAATGTGTCAAATATCTTATTCAACTACTTATTAAATAAGTCAGTTTCAAAAGGTAATGTAATAAAGCAGTGTTAGAATAAGATTGCTAAATAGGAAATTGGGTAATGTGCTCCGATGACTCAACCCTAAGCGTCTGAGCCTGGACACTCCCATCCCCACTCAAGGAAAAAAAAAAGAAAAAATTCTATTTATAAGGAATTCCTGAGAGCAACTTAAAATATTTATGGTGGCAGGCCTCTCTACATAGTTGGAGATAAAAGAGCAGATCTAAAAGCAAGCAGAAACAATGTCATTAGATCCAGTGTGGCAGGGATTCAAATGTCGTCTCCCTCTTTCCCTCCTCCTTCCCCGCTCCACTGCTTATCTACCTCTCTTTTTCAACTCATTTTTTTCTCCATATTGGCTTCTTTCTCAGACGGGCTCTTCATGATAGCCCTCATCTTGGGTAGCAAGGACAACTCCTATGGCCCTCACTCATTCCTGTCAGTCCTGAAGAAGGATCCCAACTGACAAGCTTGATCGCACATCTAAGGCAAAGGAGTTATCGTTATATGACCAACATGGAATTGGAGGATGCTGATGTTCCCAAAAGAAGAGGTTATTCAAAAGAAAACTAGGGGGTGCATCTGGGTGGCTGAGTTGGTTGAGTGTCCAACCCTTGATTTCTGCTCAGGTCATGATCTCATGGTTCATGAGTATAAGCCCCCCACCTCGCTCTGTGCTGACTACTAAGCCTGCTTGGGATTCTCTCTCTCCCTCTCTCTCTCTCTGCCCCTCCCCTGTGTGCTCGCTCTCTCTCTCTCTCTCTCTCTCTCTCAAAACAAACAAAAACTACAGCCCCAAAATGGCATCACTTAGGTTAAAACCCCAAGTCAGTAAACCAAAACTTAATACCTAACCTAAATACAATTTCAACTTCCCAGGAGTGTAAACTTTAACCAATCAATATGGAATTTGATAGTCAATACTAGGAAATTTACTGATAGACCCCATACACTCTCTTAAAGAGGACTACCTTGCCTAACAAAGTATTCCTTGCTAATAAATTCTTTTCTTCTTTTTACTACCTACAGCCACATCCAAAGCTAGAGAAAGCATGCTACACTTTTTGAAGGGAGGAGTCTACTCTCTGACCACGAATTGTTTATATTCCTCCCACGTACAAAATGTATTCCCTTCCTCCCAAGAACCCCCCCAAAGTCTTATCCTTTTAGAACATTTCCTTGAAATACAGAATGTTGGTATCTAAATTAGTACTAAGCATCCATGAGGCTCCTAAATGTATCCTTAAATATCCTCAAGTACAGTTTCTCTTAATCTAGAGACAAGTTATCTGTACCCCCGCACATGTAAAATACGATGGTGGGATGGACCTTGAATAACCAGTAGAGACGGTTCAAAAGAGGGAAAATGAGAAGTACCGAGGGGTTTATAGCAATTCACAAATCCTGCCAGGCAAATTTTGGAACTTCCTTGATTAGGATTCAAAGCCCAGAAATAGTTCTCTATGACTCTTGACTGCAGTATTTTGGCTTTGGGTTCTGAGTCACCGTTCCTCATTCTTGGGAAATAGTATGTGGTTGCAGCTGAGTAGATTTCTTTACTTGTAGAAATTTGCAGGTCCAAAGACATCTTTTCATCTGCCACTGTCCCTGTTTCTCAGTTCAAACTGGTAGCATTTCTGCTGACACATTTCTGTTAATTGTTGATTCCCTGGGAATCTCACCAAGGTTCATGCCATTAGACAAAAGCTATGCGCACCAGTTCTTCAAGATATGCCTTTCTCTACCTTGGGCAGCTGCTGGGAACAGTGTCCTTAGAAACCCTATAGTTTGAGAGGATCTGTCAGACAAACTTAAAATATTTAGGTGACCTTTTGTCTCATTGACAGATACTCTGAAACACCACAATAGATCTTTCTGAGGTCTTAAGGGATTTTATATTCACAACCTAGGTTTCATGTTTATTTTTTTAAGTCTATTTATTTTGAGAGAGAGAGAGAGAGAGAGAGAGCATGCGCATGCACACACGAGCATAAGTGGGGTAGGGGCAGAGAGAGGTAGAGAGAGAATCCCAAGCAGGCTCCACACTGTCAGTGCAGAGCCCAACCCAGGGGGCTTGAACCCACGAGTTGTGATATCATGACCTGAGCTAAAATCAAGAGTTGGATGTTTAACTGACTAAGCCACCCAGGATCCCTAGTTTCCTATTTAGACCATGTTTTCCTTGGAGAACCTGGGCTCCATCTCTGCCTGAAAGCCAAGTCTTCATTTTCACTGGCTTGGAAAGCCAAACTGGAAAATTTAGAAGTTTTAAAAAAACAATGAAGTCTTGGCTGCTTTATGTTTCACAGTCCTTCCTTTCCTTTACCTGGCTCCTCTCCCACTTAGGATAGTGGAAAGATAAACCTAGGAGGCACCTTTGCCGGAGTCCTGCTCCACCAGGTCCAGGGCTCCCTGAAAGATGGACGCTGTCTGCAAAAGTGAGTGAGAGAGCCTCAGTTTCTTTCTGATCACCAGGCAGGCATCTCTGCTCTCCAGTCAGGCATCTCTGCACTGCAAGCAGGCATCTCTACACTGACCGGAGAGTCAGCTTTATTTACTGAAAAAATGTATGAGGTACAAAGCAGAAGTGGCAGTTGCCTTAGACAATGATTTCTGATGACAAATTCTTTGGTATGTAAAAATTTCCCAGAACATAGAGTGGTAGAAGACTCATGCATAATCTTTATCAATAGTGATTTGATGTAGGTGACTAGATGCTTATCACATGGGGAAGGAAGGTATCTTTAGCATTCAAATACAAGGCAATGTTTTTAGCATAGCAAAGGCAAGAGTTAGTTCTTTGTGAGCAGGGATCAATAGCCTGTTTTCCTGAAGGGAAGTAAAACAGGTTTCTCAGGAAATGTAATATTTGCTCCCATAATCACAAAAAAAGAAACTCCTATAATAAGTTTTTTTCACAAGGTACAATTGCATATTTTTAGAATGAGAAGACAAGTCACTCTTGATACGAGTGGGGGGTAGACATCTGTCACCATCTGACGGTGGGAGCCCCCGCCTTGCAAACCTGCCTTACTTCAGAAATGGCTTCCAGCACACCTTGAATATTCTAGCTGGAAATCTCCTTGGTTTTACCCCATATTCATTAGTAGGCACATCTTCCACTCTGCATCACAGAAGGCCACCGTGATGTTTCTGCCAGTGTCACAAGGATCACATTTCCTCCAGTTTCCAGTAAGGTTTCCTTTGCTCTCCTGTAGGCCCACCATGCTTTCACTAACCCTGTCTCCAAAATCACTCCAGCTTCTGTCCACTGCCTGAGTCCAAAGACGATCCCACATTTCAGGTGTCTGTCATGGCCACACCTCACTTCCAGGGATCTAAATGATTTTTTTAAGTCTATTGTCATGTGAGAAAATTACAGCACCTTAAAAGATGTATACAAATAAAATTTTGATAGATGGTGCCAAATTTCCCTCCGAAACAGGTGACAGTGTAGGAGAGTGTTCATATAGCAATACTATTCATCCTTTTCAACTTTATCAACTGTTTTAATCTGTACTTCCTTGATTACTGGTGAGGTTGAAAAAAATGGCCATTTTGATTATTCTTCTAGTAAGCGCTGCTTCATATCCCTCGGATTGTTTTCTTTCTTTAGTGATTTGTATGAGTGGTTGTTAAATTATGGATAATAATCGCTCCTGTATATTGTACATATCTTCTCCCAGTCTCTCCATTGTCTTTTATCTTCATGTGGTATTTGGTCTTCAAGTGGTTAAGTGGTCTTAAAGTGAAAGACCTACATTAGGACCGATTTTCACTAACAGAAAGAAATTCAAAGAGGATTTTCTCTTTTATGAAAAAAGGCAAAAAGCAAAAGTGGCATTCAGCATTTGTTTTGCAGTGAGCATTTTATAGAGGCAGCGCGCACCCTCAGCAGCAGCAGCAGCAGCAGCAGCAGCAGCAGCAGCAGCGAGAGTGGCGCCACCAAGCTCCTTCCCAGGGAACTACACTCAGCATCTCAGCATCAAGCCGACCGAGCGTTGAACTGTGTAGACCTGGGTCTGTGAGCATCTGTGTTTTTTCTCAAAGGGTACAGAAAAGCCAAGAGAGGTTATTTTTTGGGTCCGGAATGCCCCCCAATTTTTCCATGTAAGTTAATGCTAATTGCTTCTTCACTTCACGCCATTCGGACTTACAAAAGTTTTCATAGGGATGCTCTACTTTCGGAGAGCAGGAAAAACCTCTGTAGGGTGACATACGAGAAGGAAGTTGAAATGGATGGGCGCTGAGTGAGCGAATTTAGCACCCTGAGAAAGGTGATACAATTAATGGAGAAGGACAGACAGCCCAGGACCTGGGCAGACAGGCGGGCAAAGCTGCCTAACTGCCGGAGTCCAGCTCCAGCAGGTCCAGAGGTCCCTGAAGGATGGACGGTGTCGGCGAAAGGGAGTGAGAGAGCCTCGACTTTCTTTCTGATCACCAGGCAGGCATCTCTGCTCTGTCTGACTCTCTAGCTTTATTTATAGTGAAAGGTACAAGAAGTAGAAAGAGCAGCGTGTGTTTAGTAAATGATTTCTCATAGATAATTTTTACAATTTTCCAGAACATGGATTCTGCAGAGGTTATAATTCTAATCTTAGTAGTAATGACTGTCGTAAAAAACTTAACTACAGGCGCTCATGCTATCATATGGGAAGGGCAGGTATTTTTTAAGCGTACATCTTTTCCATAGGATGCATAAGACCAAGATATACAAAACCTCAGGTACAGCCCTAAGGAAGCGACCTTTACCCATGAGGCAAACAGCATTGTCAGTTTTTTATGAGTAAGGGTCATTAGGCTGTTTATAGCTCTAAGAGAAAGTTCCCAGAAAAATAGGATCCCCAGGAGACACAATGTCTACGCTCACAGTCCCAAAGACGAATGATACATTTTTGACATTTATTGCAGTAGTGACTTTCGCAACGACGTCCAGGCCTAGAAAGTAGTGAGTTCTCAGTTAATTGCTCAGCTCGGAGGAAAATTATATGTTGCTTGCCTTAGTCGCATTAGGGTGTATCTAGTTTACTCATCTCTTCCCTGACCAGGTGCAATCACGCCTCAGGGAGAGGGCAGGGGGACAGGCCGCTCCTGACACTAATCAGCAAAGCACTCCGAGGTTTGGTGCCCAAGCAGAAATGAAAGTTACAAGAGGGTAGATACTGGTCACTGCCTGGTGACAAGAGACCATGCAAACTTGCTGTACCCTCACCAGGAATGTTCACTCAACCAGTGAGTTCAGATAGCTTCTAACACCTAACTCCTGAGGAAGCATGAATAGCCTGTGGCAGGGAGGAAGCTCCTGATATTGGATGGGGATTCTCCCTTGAACCACATTTCTCTGCTCTCAAGGCATATCCATAAACAACCCTGAAATATTTGCCAATTCTGTCACTGCAGTCATGAAAACTGAGACTGAGCTCCATTTGGCATGCGAGTGCTAAACTGAGCTCTCCCAGAAGGGCAAGAGGTTTTGAGTTAAATCGGCTCCAGCAACTGGCAAGTATTTCTCCCTGTTTCACTAAGACAAGCTGTAGAAACAACTCTCTCACTCCCTTGTCTATTACACAAAGCCACCTGGTGGCAATCTGCTCGCTCTCGCCTCCATCACTCCACCTTCGCCTTCCTTCACTGATGAGCAACATTTATACAACTGGACTATCCATTTAACCTGTTAATCCAGACCAACTACCAAGATGCTAAACAAACAAAATCCCAAATCCATCTGGAAACCTTTGGTGACCAAACGCTGCTGTAATGCCACAAGAGACAAAGATCCTCAAGAAGGTAACAGAAGTCTTCTAAAACCACGCTCTCCAGATTGAGGGTAAAGGTCATGTTGCCAACTGCACGTCTCCTACTCTTCCTAAAATCATCCCTGCTTTACCCTCCTCTCACCCTCCACAATTTGTCTTGGAATGTGAGTTGTCATGATGCAGCAATCTGAACTGGGTGGGACTGGGAAATGTAATGGCAAATGGGCTTAATTTGATGTATGTCAATGAGCCATGCAGAGTCAGAGGACAGTCCTTTAGATAAGAAGACATGGCACTCACTAAACAGGTGCAGGCTGTCCTGGGCATTGCTGCCATGCCTGCATGTCTGCCTGCCCTGCCCTCCCACATGAAGAGGTCTAGACAGAGGTGGGACAGTTTATCTTCCTGAGGAGAGCCAAGTTCTTGGGAGTTAGGGATCAGCATTCTGTCTGGTTCATTGCTTCAGAGGTTGAGAGGCCCCAAAAGAATCACCGAGAAAATATTAAGCTGACACAGGGGTGGGGATTGAGGGTTCATGTCTCACTGGGACCTGCAGGCAGCTGGAGCTCGCAGAAGCGCTCTGGGCAGTGTTGGCATGAAGCACTGTGTGGTGTGCTGTGTGTAGGACCAAAAAGCTCAGTCAGAAGCCTCCAGGAGGGCACCGAACAGGATCTGCTTCCTTTTGTTGAAGATGTGCCCTGGAGAGCTGCCCATGGCTTGTAGGTATACCACAGGCAGGGAGATGAGGCAGGTATGGCCACCCCCTCTGCCAGGCTAGCACGTCATGAGGCCACAGCGGGTTAGGGATGGGGGTATGACTCAGAGCAAGCATTGCAGCCACTGGGACCTCAGAAACAGATCAGATAGGAAACTCACAAGAACAAACCACACAGACCTCATCAGGCCTGAGTCCCAGGTGAGAAGAGAGACAGGACAACCTACAGTAAAGGAGTGGCCACTACCCAGACATTCCAAGGCACCAGACTCCACAAGCAAATACTTCCCTAGTATCTGCCATGGAACCCTCCCATTATGAAGAGTCAGGGTCTGAGAACCAGGAAGCAGCTCCGATATTAGGGGTTCACAGCCTCATTGTGAACCAGGCTCATCTTGGGAGTTTAGGATTTTTTTTTACAACTTTATTGAGTATATAATTGACATATAATAAACTGCATATATATATATATATATATATATATATATATATATATACATGGTGTTGTGCAATTTGGTAGTTTTTATGTAACAGTGGAGCCCATCACCACAATCAAGATAATGGATGTATCTACCACCCCAAAATGTTTTCTCTGGCCCTTTTGGAATCCCTTGCTCCTACCCTGCCCTCCCCATGCTGGCCCCTCTCCACCTCATCTTCCACCCAAAAAACTGATCAGCTTTCTATCACCATAGATTAGTTGGAATGGTCTAGAATTTCATAGAAATAAAATCATGCCATATGTTCTCTTCTTTGATCTTACCTATCTTTTTTTTTTTTTTTTGACTCAGCATAAGTATTTTGAGATTCATGCATATGGTAGCAGGTATCAGTATGGCTTTTCCCTTAGTTGGGTGATAAACATTTGGATTGTTTCTGGTCCTCCAGAGATTTGGTAGAGGTGGGGTCACCTCTGGGTAGGATGAGTGAGAAGATGGTATTTCTACCCACCCTGGAGCTCTGTTGGGGATGCTCTTGTGGCACTGCCATCCCTTCTTTCAGCTGGCATTTGATACTCAGTGTTTCTGTGTACCACCTTAGCCCTTAAGGACAGTGATAAGATGTGTTCCCCAATTACATATCCCTATAGCACCGCACAGGTAGTTTCGTGTTGACCTGGGGCCTCAGCCCATCACACTTTGCATCCCTTACTACGTTCCCATTTTTTCTTGTCCCCATTCCCTATTTCCCTCATCTCCAGCCAACCTGAGATATCTACTTTTCACAACATTTTATGAGGCCTCTTTGCCCTATTTATGCTCCAATGGCACTGTCTGCCCCGGAAGTCCTTCCCTCTCTTCTCTGCCAGCCTCCTTGGCCCCCTCCATCCCCCCATGCCCCCAACTCTGCTTATTAACATTCTGCAGTTTGTGGGGATGCTGCTCTAGGAAGAGGCAACCAGGTTGAGAACACAGAATTGATGGCCTTGATATGGACCTTATTAGATGTAAGAATTTAATATATGTTGTTGAGAAGGTATTGCCGATCAGGGCAGAAAAGGATTGTCAATAAAGACCATAGGAACAAATGATGAGCATGGAGGAAAAATCAATTCAGGTAATTATTTCAGCCTTCCCCAAATCATTCCAGATGTATTGATGAAGCAAGTTTTAAAAACCTAGAAGAAATTGAGAGGTGCCTGGGTGGCTCAGTCGGTTCAGCGTCCAACTTCAGCTCAAGTCATGATCTCACAGTTCATGGGTTTGAGCCCTGCTAGTGCTCTGTGCTGATGCTCAGAACCTGGAGACTGCTTTGGATTCTGTGTCTTCCTCTCTCTGCCCCTCCCCATTTCGTACTCTCTCTCTCTCTCTCTCTCTCTCTCTCAAAAATAAACATTAAAAAACATTTTAAAAAATAAAAACCTAGAAGAAATTGAAAGTGAATATTTATCAAATCTTTGGAGAGGGAGGACTCTCTCCTTCTTAGGTTAGATTTGGGTGATGCTCATGAAGGAAGCAAATCGGTAGTTTAAAAAATGTATTCAGCTTTTCCATGTCAGAAAAGTAATCCAAAACAAAAGGTACTCTTTGAACTTTAAAAAATATTGTGGCAAATACAGCCACTAATGGCATAATGCAAAGCAATAAACATTCTAAAGAAAAACTGCCAGAGGACATGTGTCCAAATAAGGAAACGCAGTTAGTTACTAAACATAGGACAAATGTTCAACTTCATTTGGTGTACTCAAATATGTGTACAATTGAAAAAAGAGTGAGATGAGATTCAATCCTTTATAGATTAAATTACTCAAGATTGAAGATAATTAGACTATGTAATGAATTACGGTTTAGTTATCTCTGCCTGATCATGGCTTGTGTGTAGTTGTGTCTCTGTGGGCGCTGCACTCACAGCAAGAGGCTCCTGGGGGGTAAGAAGCTATTGTTTTAAAAGCCCTGCTTTTACCAGAATCTTTACACACAGTCTCTGAAATCCTTATGACAACCTTTCAAAGTACAGAGATTTAGGCTCATTTTACAGATGGGGAAGTTTGAGAGGCAGGATTTGAATTCCACTTGGCGGGGCGCCTGGGTGGGTCAGTCGGTTAAGCATCTGGCTTCAGCTCAGGTCATGATCTCACGGTTCGTGGGTTCGAGCCCCACGTCGGACTCTGTGCTGACAGCTAGCTCAGAGCCTGGAGCCTGCTTCGGATTCTGTGTCTCCCTCTCTCTCTGACCCTCCCCTGCTCACGCTGTCTCTCTCTTGCTCTCAAAAATAAATGAAAAATTTAAAAAAATGAATTCCATTTGGCATAACCACACATTCTCGGTCTCTTCCTACTGGGATAGGCTGCCTCTCTGAAATGCTCTTGGCTGCTAGGGACACCTGGCAGGCTCAAATTTAAGAAAGAAAGGAAGGAAGGAAGAAAGAAAGAAAGAGAAAGAGAAGGGAAGAAAGAAAGAAAGAAAGAAAGAAAGAAAGAAAGAAAGAAAGAAAGAAAGAAAGAAAGAAAGAAGGAAAAAGAGAGAGAGAGAGAGAGAGGAAGGAAGGAAAAAGGAAGGAATGCTCTTAGCTGGTGACGAAGGTGGGAGCCTTCGCTGCTGCAGCCGGAACCTGGAAGAGCTGCCTCCCTCCTCTCTCCCCAACCCACAATCTAGAAGGAACTTGAATAAGAAGTTATGAAGGAGTTATAAAGAAGAAAACAGAATGAGGACTGAGCAGTGAAAAGCAGAATTCAAAATCAAAGAACAAAGTGTGCAAAAAAGAAGAAACCAAAGTAGCTGCTGGAAGAGACCCATTGCTGCCGCTCTTGAGACCCCTTGCCCCCCACTCCCCACCCCCGGCAACCGATCCCTGTCTCCATAAGGTCACCCTGCCTACGCTGGGTCCAGCCTCCAAGGGGATCATGTTCAAGACATTTTATGGCTGGATATCAAAGAGACAGACCCTCCCCCTTGTGGGGCAAGAGGACAGGAATTTGTCCTCTGAGAACCTTTGTCCCTTCTCATTCTGCCCTTTGTGGATAGTGGACGTCATATAACTGGGGATAATTTAGCTTAATATGATCCAGTAAAAACAATGTGATGCATGTGGAAACAGTTAGCAGGTGAGGACCCCTAATCAGAAAGCCACACTTTAGGGATGATAAGTGAGTCCCTGAAGTACTCTAATTAAGAAGACATACCCCAGAACTACTATAGATTTGAATATTGTTTTTGAAACATAATGAGAGAATGCTAGTTGACCAGCATAAGGAACAACGATTGGAACGATTTCCCATTGGGGAAGTACAGAATGAATCTGCAGCTGACTAGGAAGACTGTACCCCCCCATGTGCCCTCACCTGAGAGTCCGGCGAGCCCAGCCCCAAACCTCTGAACCAGCGCTTGAGTCCCAGATGTTCACATGCCCCTGTGTTCTGCCTGGTCCCCAAGGCCTGTTTCCTGACCCAGCTGGACATCTGGCTAATCCTGATGTAAAAATATTTACTGTTCCTCCTTGGAGAGAACCTCTCAAGCAAAGAGCTAGTTGGAACACGTGAAGAGAGATGGGACCTTTCCCAGACTCAGCAGAATGGACTGTCTGATCATTTTTATGCCTGTGTGTCAATAAACACTGGCACATGTAGCAGAATCTGGTCTCAGACTCCCTTTCATTGTAATAAAACACATGGTAGCGAAGTTGTCCCGGAGAGGATACACAGAACTCACTGTATCTAATACCAGAGGCCTCACTGTATCTAATACCAGAGGCTACCAGCATTGGCAGAATAACAAAAACAACAAATAAATGACCTAACATTTGATTGTAGACGCATGGACACAGATGAGTTTGCAGTTGTGGCCCTTGTAGCCTGAGAACACATCTCCGAGATGCTCTGAGAGCCTTTTCCTACCTCTGAGTGTGAAACAAAGGCAGGGATGCTAACTTCAGAGATGCGAAGCTAAAAAAGACTCCACTCCCCTATCAAATCCCTACTTTGATTGACAGGTAGGGCCAGCTCCACTGATGCCCCAGGGCTAGTGCTCTGCAAGCTTTAAGTGTGTGTGTGTGTGTGTGTGTGTGTGTGTGTGTAAGGATGCGGACTTGTTGCTAAAAAGACAGGGGAAGTGCCACCTGCTCCTGTTGAACCAGATCCCGTTGTCTTTAGGACAAGACTTCCAACGGGTCTGAGAGACTTTTGCTGCACGTAGACGATGAGAACCAGGTCTCTGATCACAGCCAACCTGGGCCATTTTCACTGTCACTGCCAACCTGACCTACTATTATGGAAATTGCTGCAATTACTTACATACCATTTGCATGTGAAATGACAACTAAGTGCTCGCCTAAGAGGCAATTTTTGCAAATGAAGCTGGGTGTTCCTAAAATAGGGTATTTTGCCCTTTGTTGGGATTTTTTTGTGACCACATGAGATGACAGCCCTGCTCAAGCATTGCCTTGTAGCATGTCATAAATTACTTGTCCCTGAAATGCTTCCTATGGCTTGCAGACGAGCCCCCGAAATAAATGGGCTTCAATCACTAGCTCCAACAATTCTCCTGTCTCCAAGTAATAAAACATCTGGAAAATTGGGCTAAATGGATAAAACAGTTCTCTGTAATAAGTATCTGGCATCCTTACAACTCTATATAATGCGTTTTTTTTTTATGACCAGATGTTGTATTTCTGTGTTATAAAGAACAGAGGCATGTTTAGTCATGCTTTTTATTACATTTCAAATGCAAGGTATATGTTCATAGTTCCCTGGAGAAATGCTATCCCATTGATTGGGAATTGTTGATGTGTTGGTTTACAAACTTGAAAAGTAAGCGAATGGCTCAGAAAATTGCGGATATAATTTAAGCAGTCATTAAACTGGACACTCACAGGGAGCTGGCTTAAGAGGAAGAATTCAGCCTATAAATTCTCCTTCACTCCTAGTGGATTTGTTCTACGGAGTCTTTGATCGTGCAGCCGTTTATGTTCTTATGTGTCTTCTGTAATATTTACAGCTTTATGAAGAAATGATTTCATCAAACTTGCTATGCACTCTTCCCAATTTCTCATTAAGAAAGCTTAGCTGGTAACCCACCTGCGTAGTCTCGATTTTATAGTCCTTTGTGGGGTTCCAACAAGATGTTTTAAACATATGTGTGCTGGGGGAGGGGCATGGAGATATCTAGAACACTGTCCCCTGAGCTACTATTCCACAAATCTCCTGGAACCAATACCACACCACCAAACACATGCACGTTATTTACTTATGTTAAGGAGTCTACAAAACACTGGAAAGTACAAGAAGAAAACTGAAAAATTATCTGTAACTGTATCTAGTTATTACCACTCACAGTGCATATATGTATTTTTTAAAAATTTGTTTTAATGTTTATTTTTTGAGGCGGGGTAGGGGCAGAGAAAGAGGGAGACACAGAATCTGAAGGAGGATCCAGGCTCTGAACTGTCAGCATAGAGTCCAATGTGGGGTTTGAACTCACAATCAGTGAGACCATAACTTGAGCCGAAGTTGGACACTCAACTGACTAAGCTGCCCAGGCGCCCCGATGTACTTTTCTTTTTATAAAATTATAGTCATGCTCTCTATACTGTTTTGTTACTTCAAACACCACGAACAATTTTCCTTTTATTAAGTATCCTTTTAAAATAGGAGTCTGGGGGCGCCTGGGTGGCTTAGTCGGTTAAGCGTCCGGCTTCAGATCAGGTCATGATCTCACGGTTCGGGGGTTTGAGCCCTGCGTCCGGCTCTGTGCTGACAGCTAGCTCAGAGCCTGGAGCCTGCTTCAGATTCTATACCTCCCTCTCTCTCTGACCCTCCCCTGCTCACACTGTCTCTCTCTGTCTCTCAAAAATAAATAAAAAAAAAAAACATTTAAAAAATTAAATTAAATTAAAAAAATAAAATAAAGTAGGAGTCTGGATGGCTAGTCCATTTTTATTGAATTAGTTCATTACGAGGCATTTAACATTTTCAGAAATCTTCACTACCATAAATAATCTATGACAACTATTTTCATGTAAAAATATTTTTATAGCTCTCTGATTCTATCCGGGAAGTAGAGTTACTGGAGCAAAGAGTATGAGCATTTTATCTTTAAGACTTTATTTTAATACATGCTGTCCCACAAGTGTTCCCCCGAAAGGGCTGAGCGATGTAGCTCGTATCTCCCTGTAATGGGATGCCAGTGTTCCATTTGTACACACACGGTGTCCTCACACTAGTGACAGTTTCTGCGGTGACGATGGTAATCTCCGTCTGCTCTTTGAGTTGCCACTGTTTTCCTGGTTTGATACTTGCGTTTTAACTTGAATGATGAGCTGGAACATTTTATTTGTTTTGTCAGGTTTTCTTCCCTCTCCCCCCTCCTGTTTAGATGCTTTAAACTTCTTTTCTGTCAATCTTTTCCTTTACGGAGTCTTCCTTCATTGGCTTTTAGGGTTTGTTACCTTGAAATCAGATTCTAGATTCAGGCTTTTCTTGAATGCGTGTTTTTCGAGTTCATTTTTGTATTGAACGCACATCTAACCAGAATGGATTTTGACATATTGCCTGAAGGAAGGAACCCAATTTATTCTTTGCCACATGGTCAACAGCTTGTATCAGCATCATTTATTCGGCACTCCATTGTAAAATGATCCATCTTTTAAAAAAGCAGAGATTGTGTTCTTTCTCTATCTGGGTCTTTTAGAAATGGGCTTGCTCTTACAGATAATTTACTGATATTTGGGTTTTCCCTTGTCAGTCTGTCCCACCTGAGAGTGGAATTTTTCTGTTGTCGCTGGTGGTAAACCACAACCGCTCATGACTTTGAAACCCTTGACTTCCAACAGGTTCCCCTTGAACGTGAGTCTTCTCAGTTTTGATCCTAGCTTGCCCCTTAAGTTTCAACACAGAATATCTCTGTGCTGTAAGCGTCTAAAGCCTTAAGCCTAAAAGAAGTCAGCACACAATTAGAAACAGGTCATCATTTTATTTTGTAAAATTTCTTATTTATTTATGTTACTTTTTGAGAGAGAGGGAGCGGGGGAAGGTCAGAGAGAAAGGAGAGAGAAAATGCCAAGCAGGCTCCATGCGTGGAGCTCCATATGGGGCTCAATCTCATGACCCTGGGATCATGACCTGAGCCAAAATCAAGAGTGGGACACCTGGGGCATCTGGGTGGCTCAGTCGGTTAAGTGTCCCAACTTCGGCTTGGGTCATGATCTCCCGGTTTGTGAGTTCGAGCCCCACGTCAGGCTCTGTGCTGACGCTCAGAGCCTGGAGCCTGCTTCGGATTCTTTGTCTCCCTCTCTCTCTATTCCTCTCCTGCTCACACTGTCTCTCTCTCTCTCTCAAAAAAAAAATTTTAAAAAATAAAAAAGAAAAAGAGTGGGACGCCTAACCAACTGGACCACTCAGGCACCTGGCAACAGGTCATCATTTTAGCTGAATGGTTGATTCTAAGTGTGCAACAGACACCCATGTAAGTCTGTGGGCCTCAGTTTACTCATTTGTAAACTGGCAGAGAAGCAATGAGCTTGGACTGAGTCCTTTAAAAAGTACTTGTTTTGTTAGATATTGCAGGTAAGGTTGAGGAGTTAAAAAACCAAAACCAAAAACACATCATGGCGGTGGTGGGGATGGGAAATTACTTAAGCAGGCCTCAAAAACCGGCACTGTGGATGCCCTAACAGTAACTCTTTTAATGTTTGTGTAGCCTTGGGGAAATGTTTAACTTCTGCCAGCATTTTTTCCCTCTTCGCAGTAAAATGAGGTTTGCTTCTGACCTAGGACCAAATCCTTCATAAAAGATGAAATATAGCTCGTTCATAAATTGCTGAAGAGAGGCACCAACCTCAGGGGTAATCAAAGATACATACATTAACCTCATAAGGAGATCTGATGTTTTACCAATAAACAAATATTTTTAAAACACCCACTCAGTGCTGGTGAGGGTATGGTTATACAAACACTTTGGGAGTGTAGGTAGGTCCAAGGCTCTGAGAGGCAGTTTTGCAGTCAAGCACCTTCAACATTCATTTCTTTTGGAGAATCAGTTCCATCTCTGATAATTCAGCCTGAAAAAGTTTGCTACAGTTTTAGAAAAAGATTTGTACATACCAATGCTCATGAAAGAATGAATGATATGAGGAAAGACTCAGTAGTAGGAAGAGTGATTAGCCTGGCAGATTTTATAATGGCAAAATTATTTTAGATTTTTGCTTGAATGACACTGGCAGGGTGATCCAAAACAAAATGGGCAAAGTATTTCATTATTAGCAATAATGAAGCAAATTATAGTGTGCAGTCCTGAAAAAAATGACAGTAAGAGTAACAGCATCCTGAAACAATATGCCTGTTATGTTAGGTGGAAAAAAAAAAAAAGCAGAAAATAAAATGATCTAACCACTATTATGCCCAAGCGGAATTAATATGCCTGGTGCAAAACTAAGAAAATCTTACGGGGATGTAAGGTGCACAATTGTACACTGTGGTAACTATAGTTAATAAGTTCATCACGAGAAAAAAAAACGTGTAACAATGTGTGGTGACTAGACTTTTATCACTGTGATCATTTTGCAGCACATACAAATGCCAAATCATGCTGTATACTGGAAACTAATATAATGTTATATGTCAACTATGTTTCAATTTAAAAAATTAATTTAAAAAATCCTTAAAATCATGGTGGTTTTCTTTGGGATGTGGAGGATTTTTTTCCTTTATTCCCTTTTTCTGTATTTTCCAATTTTCTGCAATGAACGCAATATAAAGTTTACAATCAGCTAAAGCCACCCAGCCTGAGCCACCCAGGCACCCCTGGAAGACATTTTCTTAGCATAAGACTTTTATATTGGGGCTGCCTTCAGCTGCTGCTTGGAAGGACAGACACACCAAGGGTGGCTTCAGCAAAAAAGTTCTCATTTTCCTCACCTCCCAACATGCCCGGCAGTGGGCAGCTGCTGGCTCAGTCCAGTGGTTTAATGATGTCAGGGCCAGTGTCACTGCGATTCTCCTGCCCTGTCCCTCAGAGCTGCAAGTCAGTTGCTGCGGATTCAGGGTATCATGATCTGGGATGGATGCAGGGTGAAGAAGGAGAAAGGAGGCATCAGCCTCATCGATCTCTTATAACAGAAAAGCAAAACATTTTCCAGAAACCTCCTAGCAGGCTTCTTTTTACATTTCATTGGCACCAACTGAGTCACACAGCTACCCCTGCTAAGAGGGAAGCCTCGAAATCCACTCCTTGATAAAAGGCATGGGGTTGCTATGATTGGCTTAGATCAATCACTATTTGATACCTGGGGCTGGACACAGTGTTTAGAGGAAGATCAAGGTTTGAGGTGGCTGTTGGGCTTGCGGCATAGGCCATACAGTACACATGCCCTTCCCTCTGGCCTCCTTCCCCTTTGTTTCCTTGTCTCCCCTCCCTTCGCTTCTTGCTCTGTTACAGTGGTGACTTCCTCCTGCCTTTGGGTTCCTCACCTCCTTCTTCACTCTATCAATTATGGACGGAGTATTGCCAGTCACTCCCCGATTCTTTACCGTCAGGGTAGAAAAGGCCATTATTTCGAAGTTAAGAGCCTCTTTGACTTCAGAGCTATGATACTAAACCCCAGGTATTTATCAAACTTTAAGGTTGAAATTCCATGTATTGTCATCAAAATGCATTTCCTGGGTTGAGGAAGGACACTCACTCTCAGCCGATAGTAAAGCAACAAAGCTACGCTAGTTTCTGCTAAAGGACCCAAGTGTGAAGTGTTGGCTAATTGAAAAGATAAGAGAGAAGGGATTTAGCACAGCTCTTGGTTCCCCGCCATCCCCCACCCCTAGAGGAGTGAGCTGGGCTTGTTCCTTAGCTCTCCATGCTCCCACCTCTTCTCTAGGACATCCCACCCCTCCCTCTGCCTGTTCACATCTGCTAATGCCTCTGCATCTTTCTTTACCCGTCCTTTGCTCTTTTTGCCTTCTTGTCTCCTGCTGGCTCGGACTCACATTTCACCTTGTGATCTGGTCATTGTCTGAATTGCCTGGGGCTCCCCTTTCATCATTTCTGCACTTCCCCTGAGGCAGACAACTCCCTTGTTTCCTCTGGGCTCAGCACCTGCTGCTTACTGGTTATCATGTGCTTTCCAGTGTGTTCTCAGGTTAATGTGTCTCAGGCCATGAGGAATCAGGCACTGTGTGTTCTTTTCTCAGTTTCGCTGTGAGCACTGTGAGGTCTTAGGCAGGTGACTCCATTACCCTACAAAATTGATCCTATGCTGGGACATTATTTTGAAATTCAGTATTTTTAGTTTCCTGGGACTTAATGACACAAATATTACATAAGTACCAATGACATGTTTCCCCCCCTGTTTTGAAAGCCTGTTTCCTTTCTGAAAGCTTTTAAATATAAAGAAATGTTAAAAGAAAAGATAAAGTTAAGTGGAGAAAGGAGCATGCATACTGTATTGGACTGAAACACCTCAGATCTGAGGCCCTGGTCTTCTCGTGCTTTGGGGACATCCACAGGGTAGCCAGATTGTGGGGTTTGATGGCACGGTCACCAAGACCATCTTCACTTCTGACACCAAGTGCAAGGTTGTGGGAAGGCAGTTTCTAAAACCGTTTTGATAATTCACTAGAAGGAAGACTTACAGAACCCACTGGAAGCTATTATGCTCACAGCTATGCTGTATCACAGGAGAAGGATACAGATTAAAGTCATCCAAAAGAAGAGAACATAGACCAGAGTGGAGGAAGATTCCAGGGCAAAGCTTCTGACCACCCTGGCGTCGGCATGTGACAGACACATGAGACATCCCCCACCAGGGAAGCTCACCTGAGCCTTGATGTTCAGAAGATTTTTTGGGTCTCATTACCTTGACATGATTGAATGACTGAATGTCCAGGGGTTGAACTCAGCCTGCAGCCAAAGGCCCCCACCTAAACCACATGGCTGGTCTTTCTGGAGTGGCTGGCTCTCACCCTAAAACTATCAGGTGTGGCTAACCCCACCCTAAGCTCTGATGTATCTAGACCCTGCCCTAAACAGACACTTCTGAAGTGTCTTTTTTTGAAAGTTTATTTATTTATTTTGAGAAAGAGAGAACATGTGCAGGAGGGACAGAGAGAGAGGGAGAGAAAATTCCAAGCATGCTCCGTATGGTCAGTGCAAGGAGCCTGATGTGGGGCTTGAACTCATGAACTGTGAGATCATGACCTGAGTCGAAATCAAGTGTCGGATGCTTAACTGATTCAGCCACCCAGGCACCCTTCAGTTCTATATGGAATGATACAGATTACATCCCAGAAGCCGAGCTCAAGGGCCAGGGCTCTTTATGGGCAAATGCTTTACTGTGCAGGATTCTTTGCTTCTTATTCATTATTGACCTCGGTTGTGCCTCCAGGTAAGTGTGAAGTGAGAGAGGCATCTGGCACAATCTGGAGGCAGCAACTTGTTAGTGCTAGCATCCAATCCCAGTTACTTTGGGGCCCATATTCTTTCTCACCAGAAAGACCCTCTTGATGCTGGGAGACACACGTACCAAAGCTCTCAGGCTGCCACTCCCCCCACAGTTCAGACATCAGAGATGCTGGCGAGGCAGGGGCCCCGGAGTGTTCCATGTTTCAAGATGCCGACGCCCTGAGAGCTCACAGACAGGTGAAGATTCTGAAAGTTACTGACCTGTCACAGCCTAGGTCAGAGTCTGTGAATACCTGACCTGGAGAGTTGGGGGATCCAAGGCTTAGTGGATTTAGCTAGAGTTGGAAACTGGGCAAGAAAACCTGGACCTTATATGCAAGAGATGAGAGAGGTAAGCTGAGGACGGCAGATGCCACACAACATGTGAGGTGCAGACCCAATAACAAATCGGCCAAGGAGCAGATAGAACATGGAGGGTCATTTGAAAACATGTGGCTGCAAATAATCTGTGTCAAGTTTCAAAAGGAAAATATGTTCTTCACTAAGTAAAGGATTTATTAGCCTTCTAATAAAATTTTGAAGAACAAGTGCTATCTATTTAACAATTATTTATTGAGCATTCACCAGGTGTCATGCAACATTCTAGGTGCTAAGGTTTCAGCAGAGAGCGAAAGTGACAACTCCCCCCCCCCCCCCGCCCAATATGAAGCAGTGATAAGTATGCTGAAGGGAAATTAAGCAGGAGGAAGGGATGGAGAGAGAAAGGAGCTTGTTGTCTCAGGCCAGGAGCTCAGGGACAGCCTCAC
Organism: Cryptoprocta ferox; assembly: GCA_028646485.1. Classification (NCBI taxonomy): domain Eukaryota; kingdom Metazoa; phylum Chordata; class Mammalia; order Carnivora; family Eupleridae; genus Cryptoprocta; species Cryptoprocta ferox. The sequence continues at coordinate 50,221,934 of CM053572.1, read as the reverse complement.
TTATCAGGAGCTATCTGAATAGGGATGTGAATGAAGGGAGGGACCTGGTCATGTGAATATCTATGGAAAAGTTTTCTAGGCAGGTCCATAAGTGCAAAGCTCCTGAGGGTGGGGAATGCTTGATGTGAATGGGGATGAGGGAGGCAGCCAGTGCGGCTGGAGTGAAGATGGAAAGTAGATAAACAGCACCTTGTGGTTGTAGAAAGGAGAGGATGTCTGCTGTATGTTTATTATGTGACAGAGACAACAAAAGATTGTGTTTGCACATACGCACCCACCTCACGGTCCTTAGCCTGGGAGGTTCTGGGTAGCTTCCTGCTTCCATCAGAATCTTGACCAGGAGGGTAACTGTGGAAGAGTCTTAGACGAAGCTGAGAGGCTAAACTGATTTCATACTGGAAAGGAGATGGAGTGACCGTGGAAAGGAATGAACTCTGGAAGTAACTAGGGTTGCGGTGGCCAGTGAAAGGGCAGCAAGGGGCAGGGAGGAGGTACTGAGAGCAGTCTTTTGGGGAAGAACAATTTTAAGGGGAGCAGCTACTGAGATGGAGGAAATGAAAACTTTTAGAATGTTCTAGTGTGTGTTATCCAGTGTGGTTCCCTGTTTGCTGTTTCTCCAAGAGATTTCGCACATTAAGCCGCAAGGCTTTTTTGGAGTTGGGTTTGTGTTTCTTTTGAATGCAACACTCTGCTGAGACCAGCTCCAAGGTGACCCAGGTTTCATTTCTATTTATACTGCCCATGAACTGATCGATGAACTAGCTGTTCTATAGCTTTTTCTAGCCGACTCTAAATATTTTTTTCTTTGAACAATCAAAAAAACCCTCTGTTTCACTTTAGAATATTTATGCAATTGTCAGCATGCAATAGGTAACCTCATTTGGAGTCTCGAATTTACTATTGCCAGCCATGTTATCTCAGGTCGATCACGTGACCTTTTTAGGCTCCAGGAGTCTTATCTGTAACTGGAGATAACTCTTAAAAAAATTTCTACACAGAATCTCAAGAATGAAATGATACTCTGCATGTAAGAAAGAATGCAAATGACAGTGTTTTAACTGATTACTGTTTCGAAATTACAATTTGGATACTAACGTGCTCATGAAATACATGTGTAATAATTAAACAATTAAAAAGAATGTATACAATGTCAACTTAGTTGTGCATAAATGTCACAAATGTAGATTCATTTGACCAGAAGAGACAAAATGTGTGCCTCAGAGTGCAATTATATCGAATTGTTGGAATTTCTTTCTTACCCTACATGAGTCAAGAAAGACATATAAAATGTTGCTTCTCTTTTATATTTCAGAGTATGCAATCCTGGGAATAAATTTCCCTTACTAATAATAAAAATAAATTCTCCCAAACTATAACTTATATATCAGAAGTCACATAATGATTACTAAAATTATAACCCAAAAATAAACACCAGTTATATATATATGTACATGTACATAGATATGTATACATATATATTTATGAGGACAACGTATTATGTAGAATTTCTGGCATATAACACAGAAAAAAGCAAGAATAATCATTGGTACAAAACTGGCTTTGCTGTGAAAAGGAGATTTGGCTCCCTTAAAAAAAAGTAAACTCTGGGGCGCCTGGGTGGCTCCGTGGGTTACATGTCCACCTTTGGCTCAGGTCATGACCTCACCACTGGTGAGTGTGAGCCCCGCAACGGCCTCTGTGCTGGCAGCTCAGAGCCTGGAGCCTACTTCGGATTCTGTGTCTCCCTCTCTCTCTGCCCCTCCCCTGCTCATGCTCTATCTCTCCAAAATAAACAAACATGAAAAATTTTTTAATTAATAAAATAATAAAAAAAATAGGAAACGGACTTTTTTCATTGCTTCAAGTCATTTGCATTTAATAATAGTGTAGTACCTCCTCGTGTGAATTAACATAAAGACTGACTGCTGACTACTTCTAGCTGGCTTTGCCATATGATAATGAATGCAGGTTTTTATGGACTCTGAGAGATCAACGGTCAATAGTCTAAGACTCCATTTAAAGTTAAAAAAAAAAGTTCAACACTTGAAGAGTTAGTATCTCCAAGCTTCTCTGAATGTTGGTTACAACATTCTTAAAAGCTTGATGTCCTTATCACAGCTCTTCTTAGGGCCTGACATAAACAACCATGTCCTTTTTACCCTTATCAGATGCCGTTACCTTATCAGATGCCGTTAGTGCTGTTGCTGATGGAAAAGGACACCCAGAGCCAAAGAATCACTTAGTGTGGCTTTGCCAGGGCCTCACATCATCTCTGCCCTCCCTGGGAAGATGCATCCCGCTACCCCATCCCCCACCCCTTCTTCATTATGCATGTGGGATTAGGGTCCATCCTCTAGGTCAGACACCAGCTTCAGATTGCTGGTGTCCATGTCCTGGACTTTGAACCCCACCCGGCTTCAGTGTCTGCACAGCCACACCTACTTTCTTCCCACTTCCCCAACTGCTGTGACAAAGGCACCAAGGAACCACATCTGCAGGTTGTAAGGATCCCACTTCCCTACTTTCTTCAGCTTGGTCTAGATCCTCACTGTCTGTTACATTGGAGCTATCTCCGGGGTCCTGGCCTGCCTCTTGCTGACTGCATACCCAGTAGTCAGGATACTCTAAAATACATGCTCAATTACAGTAATACATTAAAATACATATTCTCCAGAGGCACTTGGGTGGCTCAGGTGGTTAAGCATCTGACTTCTTCTCAGGTCATGATCTCACAGATCCTGAGTTTAAGTCCTGAGTCGGGCTCTGTGCTGACAGCTCAGAGCCTGGAACCTGCTTCGGAATCTCTTGTCTCCCTCGCTCTCTGCCCCTCCCTACTCACGCTCTGTCTCTCTCTAACTCTCTCTCTCTCTCTGAAATAAACATTAAAAAAATTTAAAGTTAAAAAAAGTGAAATACATGTCTCCGGTTTAACCTTTGAGTCCCTTATTGGGACTCACCCCTCTGTGTCTGCTCTCCGCCTCCGTGCCTGCTCTCCCCCTCCCTCCACTGAACTCCTATCTTTACACACCTAGCTCAGAAATCACCTCCTTCTGGAAGCCTTCCCAGACCTCCACAGGGAGTCTGTCATTCTCTTACGTTCTATGCAATATATTTACATGTCAGATCCCTTTCACTAAGGAGTGAAAGCTAACCTCACCTCCAAGGAGCCATCGTCTCACAAGACGGAAGAGCTGTTCATAGAACTCATGGGAATGTCTCCAGGAGATTCTGTGGTTACAGATGGCTTCCTTATTACTGTATCTTGCAAGACCTTGCCTCTCAGGTGTGGCCAGTAGCATGGGCAGCACCTGAGAGCTTGTTAGAATCACAGAATCTCTGTTCCTACTCCAGATCTTTTCAATAAGAATCTGTACTTGAACAATTATGAGAGCCCCTCATAATTTGTATGCATATTAAAATTTGAGAAGCACTGGCATAGGGGATATTAATGTCAACAGTTTAAATAGAGAGTATAAAATATTGCTGATTCCTGGGGAGCAATTTTTTAACTTTTTTCTTAAATGTTTATTTCTGAGAGAGACAGAGTGTGAGTGGGGGAGGTGTAGAGAGAGGCTGACACAGAATCCAAAGCAGGCTCCAGGCTCTGAGCTGTCAGCACAGAGCCCGACTCGGGGTTCAAACTCATGGACCGCCAGATCAAGACTGGAGGTGAAGTCGGATGCTCAACGGACTGAACCACCCAGGCACCCCAGTGGGGAGCAATTTTTGAGCTGGGCTCTATTTGAGATGGGTTGGCTCCCCAGTACTCAGCCCTGGGCATTAATGTGACAGCTGGGTGGGACAAAGGGAGCAAAGGGAGCTTCACCAGGGGGAGCTGGGAGGGCTCACCATCTATCCCTGCAGCCACCCAAGCTGGTGTCCATAGGATATCTTTATCTTTTGTTGCATAGGAAATCGACATGTTTGGCAGGAGGTGTGACCTAATTGCTGATTAAGAACTTAAGACTAGAGCACCCCCTACCGGACTCTGAGTTCCCTGACGGTGTCCTATTGGCCTCTGTAAACTGACATGTGGTGGGTGCTCAGTAATGTTTGTAGTTGGATTTGGGCTTATGTGATGTGCGTTGTGTCTTCTCACACCTCTCAGGTCAGCACTCTGTGTACAATCCCACCAATTCTAGCAGAAATCATTCAGTCACCACAGAAGTCCAGGAGCTTTGTCTGGGCTTAATATTATCATTTTTGGCCAAAATTATCTACAACAGCAGCAACTCAACATCACAAGAACTAAAACTCACTGTTAAATGCAAATATATCTGTGCCTTCAAGCAAAGAGAGAGGATGGCTTTAATGTTTTAAAGCAGAGGTCCTCTGGGAATAGGTCTGCCTGTAAGTTTGGATGGTGGCCTGTGAGGTTGGCTTTCATTGCCTGATAACCCAATGTTTTAAGGGTCCTTGTTTCATACACTCTGTCTAGTTGCAGTTGTTTCAGACAGAAGGTAAATCTGGTCTCCATTACTCCATTTTGGCCAGAAGTGGAAGTTGCCCACTTTACTTACATATTTTTTTTTGAAAGATAAAGAGAGAGTCAGAGAGAAGGTATACAAGTGGGGGAGAGGCACAGAAGGAGAGAGAAAGAGAGAACCCCATGCTGAGCATGGAGCCCAATGTGGGACTCGATCCCGTAACCCTGGGATCATGACCTGAGCTGAAATCAAGAGTCAGATACTCAACTGACTGAGCCACCCAGGTGCCCTTATTTTTGTGGTGTCTTAATACCAACTGAATTATCCAGGGGTAGGACGACTGTGAGAAGTGAGGGACAACTCTTCTCTATCTGGTTTGGAACTTTGGCAAGATAACTATTTTGCTAAGCCATGTTGCTGATGTAATGTGGGTTCTGGTCCTTGAGTGGCTGATGTCAGTCTATATTTGGAGATGTGTATTAACAATGATTCTGCATTCATGGGGGACTACCTGACTCCTTTCTAGTGTCTTTTAGTGTAGTCATGTTAGGGCATTTACATATTTAAGCCCATATGATTTTATTATAATTTCCCATTTGTTTCTCCTTTATATGACAGTTAGGGAATTTTATTGAGTTTTTTGAATTCATATTTGATAGATTATATTGTCTATAAATTCCAGTTGAGGAAGGCAAAGGGAACATTAGAAATGATTGCTATAAAATGGACATTGTGTCACTGGTGTAGATGTGGGTAGTTCCCTGAGAAGGAGGCTCTTTCTCCTTGCTCCTCATGGAATGGGCCTCGGATTGAGGCAAAACCCCAGAGGGAGAAGGCTGTGTGGTGTGTTCAGGCAGAAGGGGTCGTATACAACCTCACAGAGTTTCCAAAAAGGAACAGGGCCGCAAAATGATGTAGGGTAACTGAGAAGGGCTCATAAGTTCATTGGCAACCACCAGATGAAGATCAGAAGGGGCGATGGTCGTCCTGGGAGTGGGTGGGGAGGGCAGGTTCCCCTCCATCCTTGACCTTGTGGTTCCTCAAAAGCACTTTGGAACTTGGACAAAACCATGGGGAAAAGGGGAGGGGGCTGAGGGAGGGAATCCCTTAAATGACTCTAAATAATTTCCACCAAAGGAGCAGTAAGTAATAAAAATTAAGTTCTGTTTTAGAAAAATAAAATTACATTTCCTATACTTTTAAGTTTGTGTCCTAAGATTCATAATTACTACTCAAGCCTTTTTCAATGTAAAAAAAATTTTGCAGATTGTCCCAAGCCTGAGAGCTGCTGTGATTTTAGCATCTGCTGACTGAGAAAAGACAGGAAGGCAGAAAGCTGCCCTGTATTCAGTAGGTGCTTACTTCCCACACAATTAGATTTGCAGATCGGTAGACTCACAAACTAGAAAGAACACACTTTCCCCCTCCTTTAATGTTTACTTATTTATTTTTGAGAGAGAGAGAGAGAGAGAGGGAGAGAGAGAATGAACAGCAGAGAGGGAGAGGCAGACAGAGAATCCCAAGCTGGCTCCACGATATCAGTGCAGAGCCTGATGTGGGGCTCCAACTCACAAACCAGGAGATCATGACCTGAGCCAGAATCTAGAGCTGAAGGTGTATATTATTTATGTTAACATGTACTCTTTTCATTAATTCTACTTTGAGATACAGTAAAAAGTGATTGACATAATATAAATAAATGAAAGGTTTTGGAATTCTCGGTAATTTTTAAGTACAGTCCCAGTGTTTGGAAGGATGCCCTTAGTAAGAGAAGAAAACATGGACAGCTTTAACTATCAAGTTTGTTAAATCAATAGTGTTATAAAAATGTTTTCTGTGGCACTCCCCTTCTTTTTCTAAATAGGGCTCTGGCTGTTTTGAAGTAATTTTTTTTACTCATTATATGTGATTGCAACCTCCTTATGTGTTTTGGAACTCAGATTTCATGCTCCTACATTGATAATTGACTTTATTTAACTTGATGGAGATGGCTAAATATATGAATAATGATTGAAAATGCTGTATTAAAATGGTTTTGGACTAGTTTTTCATTAAAAAAAAGTTGGAGGCTTAACCGACTGAGCCACTCAGGTGCCCCAAGAACAAAGGTTCTGAATAAAAAAGTCAGAGTTTGCTATTTACTAACTGTGGGCTATGGGCAAGTTAAATTGCATTGTTACTCCTATTTCCTCATTAAAAAATGGGGATAATGATAGTATCCACCTCACAGGATTGAGAGAATTCAACCCACTCTGTAAGCCATGGCATGATTATAAATGGACATTAATCATTGTTTATAGATGCTCCATGTATATGTATTACCTACACACATAAAAGTGAGCATTAATTTAATTTCTGTGTAGACTTATTCCTCCAGAGTTAGGTATTAAATCAAGCGAAAATAATTCATGGTTAGACTTTTTAGGGAATTCCTAGTCTGTCTGGCATAAGGGTGGTTTTATGCAGAGCTGGTGAACAGGCTCCCTACCAAACCACAAGATTCGTGCTGGCATGTTAGAACTAACCCCACTACTTACTGTGAAGCTTTCCCACCAGGGAGATATGCTCTGGTTTTCCATTACCTAAGTCTTATCATTTCTCACACCAAAGAATACAGGCCAATTAATCACCAGGGAAGAGAAATAAATTACTTCACCTTTAGGTGACTTGCTGTTTGGGTGATTTAGCACTTCTTATCTTGAGCGGAAAAGCACAGAGATGCTGGTTAGTTCACGGTTTCATTACTCAGATTGAGTAACACAGCTACAAAACATAGAATGGTCCATGCTTCTAAGGAGGCCCAAGTTATTGCAAAGAGGCATTCATCATCTGCTGCTGATGGTGTTTGTTTGGAGATTTGGGGGAAGTTTCTTCTAATTCATGGCTCTGAATGTGGTCCTATTTCTTGAGGCATCCAATGAAACTCTGATTACGCAAAATATTGTGGAAAGGGGGTTTTCCAGATAAGGTAAGGCAAATCACCTGGGGTTAGCCCAAGTTGGAAATCTATTCTAAAGGCTTTGCTAGACCTTCTTGCCTGAGCAAGTACAGAGCAATGAGTGCATTTGGGATAGTTCTTTGTGAGGTAGTTGGAAGAGTTGTCCATTCATTTGTTAAACCATTCATGTATTCATTCTACAAATATCTATTGTATTACTCCTGAGTTCTGGGCTAGGGCCTGGCCGCAGAGTGATAAAAAGACAAAAGTAGTCTAATCCTCTAACGGAGGCCAACATAACCCAGGTTCAGACAGTATCACCACCACATAGCAACCATGTGATCCCAGGCAAGGTCTTGATTCTCTCTAACTCAGTTTCTTATCAGGAAAATGGGGCCCCATAACTCTAATATTTACCTTGCTAAGGGCATTTGAGGATTATAAAGCATAAAACACTCTAAAAACTGCAGTTGTCTATGAATGGGCATATTATTTGATGACTGTGGACCTTGCCTTGCATTGGGAAAGTCATTCTAAAAGGCCCAAACTGTTACAGCATTTTAAGAGATGTCTATGTGGGCTCTGTATCATATTAAAAATAACATTTTGGGGGGAAGAAACTATTTGGTTCAATTCCTTTTTTACAAATTAGGAAACCAAGGCCTCAAGAGGTGCACTGACCTGCTGAAGGATTCTGTTAACATAAACTGAAGCACATTCAAAATTTTAAGAGTTTATTTGAGCAAAAGTTGGTTCAAATTGGGCAGCATCAAATCTACATGATAGGAAAAAGCCAGCGGTAAGATGCTGTACAAAAAGTGAAAGACTTTTATAGACAGTAGGGAGCAGGAACAAGGAAATTATATTAAGAGCAGGCTGGTTATTGCAAGGTTACTTTCCTTTAGGGGAGGGCAGGGGTCTATCAGGCAGATTACCTAACTAGTGCTGACCAGGAGATTCCTGATTGACTGGTTTAACATTCCATTTCTGGGAGAGCTGAAACTCCAATTAAGTTCAGTCTTGGTTTGGTGACGTGGGGTTTAGCATAAACAACTTTATTCTGGACCTGTTGTCTTGTTTCTAACATCGCACAGAGCTGGGACTAGAGCTCAGTCCTATTCCTCTGACCAGTTTCATTATTCAGATTGAGTAACACACCTACAAAACACAGCATGATGCTAGCTGACAAATAACAGTAGCCTGTACCCTGATACTGGGCTGTAACTTCTCTCCACTTGAATCAGTCTTTGAGGAAGAATATAATTACTGTCCCTTCAGTCCATTTCCAAGAATCGTTGATTTTATCTTTGTTTGTTTGTTTGTTTGTTTCTTTCTTTCTTTCTCTCTTCTTTTTATTCTCAAGTTAGTTAACATACAGTGTAGTCTTGGCTTCAGGAGTAGAAACCCATGATTCATCACTTACATACAACACCCAGTGCTCATCCCAACAAGTGCCCCCTCAATGCTCATCACCCATTTACCCCACCCCCTATTTTATCTTTCTATTTAAACTGGTGTGGCAGGCATAAGTCTGGCCCCCATTGTCTCTGCCCTCCGATGTCATGCACATGGTTACATTATGAGGAAAAGGGACACTGCAGATTTAATCAAGGTCACTAAACAGCTGGCCTTAAGATAGGGAGATTATCCTATATTATCCAGGTAGGCCTAGAGTAATCCCATGAGCCCTTCAAAACAGAAAAGGAAGCCTGAAGAGGAAATCAGATAGATGTAGCAAAAGGCAAAGTTGGAGATGCCAAGCCTGGGAGGGGTTCGATGTATCACTGTCAGCTTGAAGATGAAGGGGGTTAGGCGTTGGGAAAATGGAGATCACAGTGCTACAACCTCAAGCCACTGAATTCTGTCAATAACTGAAACTAAGTTTGGAAGTGGAATCTTCTTCTGAACCGCTAGAGAAGACACCAGGCTGGTGGAAACCAGACTTCACCCTTGGGAGGCCCTGAGCAGAGGACCCAGTTGAGGGCTCTTTTCTGGGACTTCTGACCCACTGAGTATGACATGGGTATTGCTTTAAAATTTTCTCTTTTATTTTTGTCATTGACTTTTAAAAGTTTCTTTTAAATACAGGTGGATCCATGAATAGTAGAGAAGGATGAAAGGAGGAGCGGCTGTCCCTTGTTCAGTATCCCCTCCCAACCTGCCCCCCTGCAGAGGGCGGCCAGGTGGGACAGTTGCTGTTTTCTGTTCTTCAGCTCTACCCTTCATGTGTCAAATCACTCCCCTAATATTACTTTTCAAAAAAATTTGAGATATTACTTATTGATTTGTTGCTTAGGTAGATATTATTTACTTTTATAAGAAATCTCCAACAGGGACATCTTCTCTTGTGTTTAGTATCTTTCCTCTACAAGTTCAGTATAGGGGGGTGCCTGGGTGGCTCAGTCAGTTGAGTATCCGACTTCGACTCAGGTCATGATCTCACGGCTCATGAGTTCTGGCCCCACACTGGGCTCTGTGCTGATGGCTAAGAGCCTGGAGTCTGCTTCAGATTCTGTCCCCCTCTCTCTGCCCCTCTCTGGCTCATGCTCTGTCTCTCTCTGCATCTCTCTCAAATATATAGAGACATTAAAAAAAACCCACATAATTTTAATCAGTTGATTTCAGCCTCTCATTTGTCACATCTTTATCAGACCTGTAAACACAAAGCAAAGCAAACCAAGCAATTCATTTCTTCTTCTCTTACAAATTTGCTGCCTATATGCTGGATGTCTAAAGCTGATATTCCATGGGACAGAAAAGCAGAAGCCCTAGTTAATCAGGAAAATGGAGGAGGTAGTGTAGGTCAGTGGTTAGGAACTCAACTCTAATGGGGTAAAAACCACTTTGGGTCTGGCTTCAATCGGTGAGGTCTTTAATCTTTGAGAGTTGTTGTGGGGATTAAATGAGATGGGTACATAGTGCTTTAGTATCTGATAAGACTACATAAATGTTAGGGTTTCTGGTCATTCTTATTACTTCCAAGACCATTTCAGTGGACATATGGGTCTCTGTCCAGCAGCCTTGAGGACAACTATATTAGTATTGTACTCAGAAGGGGCAGTGGTGCTAGACTGACCAGTTGGGAACTGCCCAGCCTGTGCTGAGACGGATGGCTCAGTGGCGCCCTCTGCTCGTCAGTTTATAGAGCACAGGAGTAGCAGGGCATCCGTGCAGACTGGCCAGACCTTGGATAACACTTGGCATTTCTCATTTGAGACATAACCTTTATTGCTATGTAGCTGCTCAAAAGTTTCCACAAGAAGTTTCCACACTATGTTCACCTTTTTTCTTTTTCAATATGGGTCTTTAAAAAAAACACCCACTGTGGGAGCTGGGTGGCGCAGGCCGTTAATCGTCTGACTCTTGACTTCGGCCCAGGTCATCATCTCACCGTTCCCGAGTTTGAGCCCTGCATCTGTTAGCACAGAGCCTGTTTGGGATGCTCTCTCTCCCTCTAGCTCTCTCTGCCCCTCCCCCATTGTTCTCAAAATAAATAAAAAAAAAATAAAAAAAAAACACAAAAAACCACCCACTGTATTGAAGTATAAGTGACCTACAAAAAGCTGTATGTATTCAATGCATACAACTTGATGAGTTTGGGGGTAATTATACACCAGTGAAACCATCACCACATCTAGGCCATAAACTTATCCGTCACCTCCAAAAGTTTTTTCCCACCTTCTTTCCTTATTATTATTGTGATAATAACATTTAACATAAGACCCACCCTCTTGGCACAACACAACACAATATAGTGTTGTTAACTATGGCCACCATGCGTACAGTAGATCTCTAGGATTTGTTCATCTTGAATTTTGTCATTCTTCTGTAACTAGTTCTTCATTGTGACCAGAAGAGGGCACTGTTGCTTTACCCAAATTCTGCACTGTGGCCTATTGGTTGTGCATGTGTGTCCTGAGCTACATTGTCTCATTTTCTGGCTTTGTTGGGTGTGGCAGTTACATTTCTTAGGTACCCAACAGGGAAACAAAACAAAACAAAACAAAACAAAACAAAACAAAACGACCTTTTGTCTGTAGCAGGACGTACAAAACTTGAGACTTGACAAACTTAAAAATTTTTTTAAATCATAAAATTGTGTGTAGAATTTTAAATAATACACAAGTGCAACAGGGACAATTGTTTGAAACTGATCAAGGGTCTTTTCTGAAACCAGTGTCTGAAAAATTAGAGTCTAACCTGGCGTTCCTTCTCATTTTTGGCATCAAAGTCACGGGGAAAAGACATAGAAGACATTGACGAGCAGTTTTGGGGAACTCTGGGATGTTTCCTCCTACTGTGGCAACACTCCTAACCTCCAGAAAACAGAAGCCTTTGTTAAGAGCAAGGAGGGTGCAATGTTGCCACTTACCCCTTACTTCTGCCTATGAGGCTTGCCTTTTCCTTTCTTGGCCAATGCCATTATGAGCCATTACAAGCCACTTTGCCATTTTTAATAGGCCAGTTTTTAATGAGGCAATATGGCTTTATTTATAATCCTTGGGTGAAAAATGGCAATTGAAGAAGACCAATCCAGGCGGTCTACATTCTCGTGGTTCTCTTCCAAACTAGCAGTCTAATAAGGGTGACAGAAACTGAGCTCCTTTTTGGCCTGTGTTTATGTTCTTTTCCCCTCATTCCTCTCAAGTTTCCCTGTATGTGATTTCTTTCCATGGCTTCAGAGTTGGACCGAGAGACATTCTAAATGCAAAATACAAATTTGCTGAAGCCTACACAGTGTCACATCACAGCGTAGGGCTGAAACAATCTAGTGGAACTGGAGAATATCCCCAGCACCAAGGATTAATAGATGATGCCTGTAAATAAATATTTGCTGGATGAACGACTGATTGATTGGGTGAGTGAATGAAACCACTCACTTCTCAAGATACGGTAGGTGTGAGAACTGATTTAGAACTATTTGAATATACATGATTTTTAAAATATATTACCGTATGTTTATTTGGGATTTTATACCGAATGCTTTCCAAAATTCCCCACGAGGCTAAAGGAAATTTGTGAATGCGTGTATATGTGCATTTATACCCTCTCTCGTGCTATTATTTTCAAAATCATGGAGAGAAACAGTTGTGGGAACTTTAAGGCATTACGCTTGTCAGCATTTCACATTTCTCCTTTTTTATTTTCTGCATTCTGCTAATGTTAACTTGCAGCTTGTTTGTTTAATTGGTTGGTTTTTTTCCGGACTTCTGTCCTAGCTGAAGTCTATGCAGTCAGTGAAGTCTGTGCTCACAGAGGGCCATAAAATCCTTTAAATATTCATTTGAAGGTACAAGCTCTTGGACCACAAAGGTCCCTTCTCCCGGTCCCTTCTTCATGCCCAGACAAGCTCAGGGACTTGGCATCTTGCCCTGGACGCAAGGCATATAGGCCAAACAAAATCCTCATTTTCACTGCTTGGAACAATGGTCAATTCTTTAATGTAATTACTTAGAACAAATTAAGAGTTTAGATCTAGGAGCCTTGGGGCACTCAAAGATTATGGAAAATAGTGGGGTGGGGAATGGTTTCAGATGCCCCCGGGTTGTAAAAAGCCACACCCCACAGAGGCCCTGTGTGATTGTGATAGAAGTAAGCTTTTTTACCAAATATACCCTGTAAGATCTGCAGGGCAGGAAAAAGTAGGAGCTTACAGTCCACGCACGCTCTGTTTTTGCCAGGCCACCTTCTTCTAAATAGAGCTAGAGCTAGCTGCTGCTTTTTTAAGTGTGTGGTTTCTTAAATACATTTCCCTTTCCAGCAGCTTAGTTTGCTAAAGGAAGGGGAGAGTTCAATAATTGGTTCTCTATCATCAACTGACGACTGATAGCCCCCGTATAAAACATGAGGACAGTATCAATAGGTGATAGAAGGAGGCAAAGGGAAATCCCATGAATTTGAGCTTTTACTGCACGAGCTGTCAGGTTCCTGGGTATGCAAGAAAAGCAGAGCCTCAAATACAGACTCCAAGAGAGTCTGCAATTTCATTCACGACAAGAAGTGTCCTTTAACACAATGCTACTGGGCAAATGCAGAAATAGGAACTTTGATAAGGAGTCAAGTTACTTTTACTTAGGAAAGTTCAGGGGAAATAGCTGTAGGAATAGCATTCTTCGTCAACAGCTTACTAAGGAATCAGAAAAGCAGGCATTATCCAGCACTCACCAAAAGCCGGGCACTCCTCTCTGTGCTTTCCATATGCTAGTTTATTTAATCAGAGAAACAATGCTCGGAGCCACGAGCTCATATGATCTCCCATTGCAAAGAACTGGGAAACTAAGGCACCAAGATACTAGGAAGCTTGCTGCTCAAACACCCAGCTAGTGAAGGTAGAAGCAGGAATCCCGGCTTGATTCTAGGCTCTGTCCTTGACCATTTAACTGCTAAAAATAACATACTATATGGATATAGAAAAATGGAACTAAAGTGCTAAATATCTCTATCTCTAAATGGTGGGTTTATGGTTAATTTTTTTTACTTTTTTGTTTTTTCCCCCCAAATGTCTACCTTGTGTTGCTTTTATAATCAGAGAAAAAATTATAAATGCTGCTTTAAAATCCTGACTCTAAAATCCATAACCTACAGCAGGCTGTGAAGATCATTGTGTTGAAGGGCCCTGGAGGAGAAAGAACATAGGCTGCCTAGATTGCTTCATTTACTAATGACCGGACTTTATAGACTGACATGAAGGACAAGTGACTCAAATGTATCCCCCTCTGCAGTCCTGTAAGCAGCCAGTGAAGAGTCTACCTCTTGCAATATCACCTGGGGCTGTAAGAGGTGATGGACAGTCTCAAAGGAAGAGTGGATTTCCCAGCTACAACAACTCTGAATGGTGGGCTCAACACCAAAAGGACACAAATACACTTTCACACACAACTTTCTATTAAAAGTTATAAGACGGTGGCACCTGGGTGGCGCAGTTGAGCGACTGACTCTTGGTTTTGGTTTGGGCCATGATCTCATGGTTCATGAGTTTGAGCCCCGCATTGAGCACTGTGCTGAGAGTTTTGGAGCCTGCTTGGGATTCTCTCTCCCTGCTCTCTGCCCCTCCCCTGCTCTCCCTGTCTCTATCTCTCTCAAAATAAATAAATAAACTTTAAAAAAGTCCTAATATAGAAGTCTATTGTACTCGTATAGATCAGCCACGAACAACTGGAATTTGAAATTAAAAAGTAATACTATAACCCAATTTAATTCACAAAATACACAGAAGGCGGTGGCATGTACAATGGATGTAGGGAGATACTGAAATTTTAGAATATGACCGTGTCAATTTGTATACAATTTTAAGAATATTCTCAAGGTTTATCCTAACAAGTATCTGACACAAATACAGTTGAAAACACGAAATGCAGAAGGTGGCAAAGCAAAATTTAGAAAGCTATCAGTTCAGATTTCTCGTTTGTTCCCAGAGAAAAATAACTGACTTCTACAGTGCTGATAACTTCTCATATTGACCAACTTACTTTATAATTTTCCTTCTAATTTTTAATAAATAGCCAGATTTTTTATTTTTTATTTTTTTAAGTAATTTTTAAAATTTTTTAAATGTTTTTTTTTTAAATTTATTTTTGAGAGAGACAGAGAGACAGAGACAGAGTACGAATGGGGGAGGGTCAGAGAGAGAGGCACAGAATTCGGAGCAGCTCCAGGCTCTGAGCTGTCAGCACAGAGCCCGATGTGGGTCTTGAACTTGTGAACCAGGAGAACGTGACCTGAGGCAAAGTCAGAGGCCTAACCGACTAAGCCATCCAGGTACCCCGATAAATAGCCAGATTTAAAAAAAAATTCCCCTTCTTTTTGAAAATAAGAGGAGGGCTGGGAGGAACCGAGGTCTCCTTCTTCTAGGTTTGTGTATCTATGTTAAGGGGAAGCGTTGAACTGGGCACAGCGCTGGGTCCCTCAAATCCTCATATGAGAGAGGACTCCTCCCCCCAGCTCGGGGGGTGGGGGTGGGTGCTGGCAGCAGAAGGCCCTCAGCCACCAGCCCTCTTCAGAACTGAGAACTCCGTGGAAGAGTGCCACCTCAGCCAAGGCTGTGGGCCCTTTCCTGGGTAGCCTGCACTCAGCAACTGGTTGATGCGGCCTTTTAACAGCTGGCCTTCTCACTTGTACTGGGGACAGCTCTGCAGGGTCATGTCCACTCCAAAGCTCCCCATGGGGCCATTCAAGGCCTCCACTGAGACCACATGCATCCCAGCTAAACTCTGTCTGCCCCTCCTGCTTCCTCCCTCCCTTTCCTTCCACAGGTGTTGATCCCAAGGCAAGTGCAGATGGGGAATGCTGGCCCTGGCTCTGTGTCCATTTCCCAGCACAAACCGGGCGCTGGCCGAGGAAGAGCACAAGTCTTTGGTGAGCAGCTGGCCTCTCTGCCACACTGATTCTACGGGCCACAGCCCTGAAGCCCCTCTTAGAAATTACAGGAGGAAGGAAATCAGTGCCATTTTCCTCACAGACTCAGGAAGTGGATGAAAGAACAAAGACGACACTTTGGGAAGAGTGGCAGAGGACATGTCTGAAATCTGGGCGGGGCTTTGGGGGACCACAGGAGGCAGGATGCCAGCTGCTTAGCCCACTGTTTTGTCTAATCCCCTGAGCCGTCCTGTCCCTGGTACCATGGTCGCACGATGTTAATTAAATCATTCTCATTAATTCAGCCCGAGTGTAAATTAGGAAGGAATGAAGATAAATTAGGTTTGAAGGCAGCTAATACATTTAACCCCATGCTGCTTATTTTGCAGCCTAACAAAATAACGTTGTTAAGGGAGATAACAAGGCCAAAGCCTTGGGCACAGCTTCTTAATAGCATTAAAAATGAGACCTTGGTTTGGTGTCACAAGGCAGAGGCAAAGACCAGCTCCCGGGGGCCTGTGGGACTGGCCTAACATCTTGAGTCAGGTGGTGGCCATTTTATGACACGGATCCATCGCATTTCCTGAGTTGTTTATGACTCAGATATCTACTATGTTTGTGGTTGTCAAGTTTGATCACAGGCCTGCCTAGAGAGTTCTTCCTGTACAGATACAAGACATGCTCGCCTTCTCATCCTGTGGGGGAAGTGATAAGAATTACCGCTAGGATTGGCTGGAGTAATAATGATTTGAGTTGCTGTGATCAGAAATATGCTAACTGGCAAGTCACTTTCAGTTGTGAAATAAACATTAGAAGCTGCACACAGGCCTGAAAACTTTTCATACAGTGGTTCAAGCAAACCAGTGAACAGTTTGTAGGAGGCCATTGAAGGCACACGCATTTCCGCCCCCAGATGCACGTTTCGTTCCTGTATCTCTCAGCAGGAAAATGTCTTTCACTTTTCTGCCCTCCATAAGCTCATTTCTTTCCCCTGCTTCGTGTTGCTTATCTCCCTGACACAGATGAAGCAGACGTCTATGGTCACGGAACACATTTCAGGATTTCCCAAAGCTACAACTTTTTTCCCTTCTCTTTTCTTGCAGCCTAGAAGGATGGCACTGTTGGGTTGAAGAGACCAGAAAATTGGCATTGTGGATGATGACATAATGTCCACAGCATCGCCACCTGCTTAGCAGAGTTTTGTGCAAAGAGAAATGGAATGTTGCTGTCCCGTTGGTTAAGGACGCTGCAGTTTCCAGGTGGTGACGATGCAACAGAAACAGATTGCCTGTTCCTAACTCAGTGGCTTCCTGGGACAAAATTCCCAGCCAACCAACTGAGCTGTGCACATGTTTGATTTCTAGGCAAGCTCAGCTAGGCATAGATTTGGGAAGTGACCGAAGTAAGAAACAAATACTTCTCCTTAGTGGAAAAAAAGTGTTAATCTCTTAGTTTAAACAGAAGAGTTCCCCCAAAGGAAGACATTAGCATCCGGTCTTCCAAACCTGCGCGCGCTTACTTTGAGCCGACGACCTAGACAGACAAAGCGCTTCTAGAAGGTGCCTTTGAGGCTGCCCGGATGGGCTTCCTCCGCACCTCTCCAGAGGCTACAGAAACGTGTTTTTAAAAGCCACATGTGCCAGAGCTGCACAGATCCACCTCGCCTCTTTTCAGCACCTACGACTCGTGTCTACACTGTTTCTCTCCATTTGGTCTGGGCTGGTTTTATCCACGTCTCCTTCAGGAACAGGGTGGGCTTCCAGGGTTCTTCTCTTCACCTGGTGAACCCCAGAATCGCTGCGCATGGCTCTTACAGTGAGCGGATCCAGCTGTCCCTGGCTTTGTGAAGCAGTCAGGAGCTGAGGATCCCTGCATAAGAATTAAACTATGAAACAGACTTGTAAAGCCTCTTGGTGAGGCTGGCGAGTTAATGCTAACAAAGGACTTCAGAGGGCACTGTCTTGCTTTGCTTTGCAAGGAGCGAAATTTCTCAGCGCAGTCCGGCAAGGACCGGGGTAAAGAAAAGTGGGATTAGAATAAAGAACCGACAGAGTCTTGGCTTAGGCAGTGTCTGGACACCGGGAGCGCTAGGTGGGGTCTCCTCAGCCTGTGTAAAACATTTCTGCGTCTAGTGTTTAGAGGAAAGCTAGGAGATGGGGGTAGTGGGGAAGGGAGAAGACCCTTGTTCAGTGGATCCTTCCTCGAGCTGCAGAGCAAGGCCACTGCAGAGTGGCCGTGTGACCTCGAGCTGGACAATTCCCATCTCCCTGGGCCTCACTTTCCCAACGTGCAAAACGAGGTGGCTGGGCAGGTCATCTTTACCGTTCATTCATAGATTTTATTCCAAATACCTAATAAAAAGCAAACATGCGCCTTAGCTCCAAGTGGAAAATCAGCCCTTGGTGCAAAGATCAGAAACGGGTTTCGTAAAGAGCGATCGCCACGCGAGATTATTTTTCGAATCGCCTTCCTTCCTCCTGGCACGCGGCGCTTCAAACAGGCATGCCGGGCCATTTCTTTGCTGAACTCCAAGCTAACACAACGGAGCGATAAAAGACAGGAAGGGCCCAGCCTGAAAGGGCGATTTAGGCTCTATCGCTAGGGAGAGGGGGCGGCGTGGCAGCTCCTTTGAGCAGCTCGCTTTGAATCAAGCGGCGGCGGCGATTGGCTGCGAAGCACGTGGTGCGCGCCCCGCGAGACAGCGCCCGGCCGCTGCTGCTGCTCCCCGCAGCGTGGGGCAGAGTCCGGCCGCGGGTGCCGCACCCGCCAGGGTGGGGCGGCGGGACACAGGGGGAAACGCCAGGGGCCCGAGTCTGTCTGTCCCTTGCCAGCGCGAAACCGTATGGGCCGCCTTTGGCCAATCTGCAGTGCCCCCGGAGTGGCCGCTGTCCTCGCTCCAGATGCTCCACGCAGCGCGCGTGCGGCGGGCACCCGCTTGCCCCTCGCCACCCTTCTTGAGCATCTCGCGGGCTCCGGCTTCGCGGAGTGCACAGCCGCGCGCCTCCCCTGCCCAGGGTCCCTCAGCTCCGGGGCTATCCACCCACCGTTCTGGGCCAGAGAGGCGCAGGCACTGCGACCCGGCCAAACTTCTGCTACTCTCGGTCCCTGGGGGTTGCAGCTGCTAGTGGCTGAGGCACCGTGTCCGCTTTGTCTCTCTCCACTCTCCGCAGCCCCCCTCCCCCGCTTCCTCTCTCGATTAACTCCCCCGACTAGCTCTTCTCCAGCTCTTCCCCGTCGCCTCCTCCTCCCCTTCCTCCTCCTCCTCCTCGGCGGGCTGCCTTCACGCGCTTCCGCCCTCCTTCCCCTGGTGTCACTCCGCATCCGCGCCCTCTCCTCCCTCCCCTCCCCTCCCCTCCCCTCTCCTCCCCCCCCTCCCCTCCCCTCCCCTCTCCTCCCCTCCCCGCCTCGCTGCGCCGCTTATAGCCCGGCGCGCGGCTGCTGGGCGCCGACTGCTTGGGCAGCCAGAGAGGAGGCGGCGCGGCGGTGGCGCTGCGGAGACCGGGTCCAGACGCCAGGCGGCCGCCGGCGCGCACCGCGCTTCTAGCTCCCTCTCCGGAGTGCACTGCTCGCCTCCTCGCGCGGCGCCGGCAGCCGCAGGCTCGCTCTCCCTTCCCGAGACGCGCTCCCGGAGTCGCTCCGCGGGTCGCGGGCAGAGGCCGCGGCGTGGGGGTCCGAGGCGCTGTCCTCTCCCCGCCTGGCGCCCCATGCGCCCTCCTTTCGCCCGGGCTGTCGCCGCCGCTCCCCGGGGCTGAGCCGTCCGCCTCGTCGCCTCCTGCCTGGTGACCTAGGCGAAACCCAGCTGGTTGTGTGCTGACGCCGGTCGCCTCTGCTGTAAGTTTCCTCCTCGGCCCCGGACCTGTTGCCGGCGCCGCGGCTTTCCCGGGCTGTCTGGCCTGCGGGGGTGCGTTCGCCGCGGAGCCCGGAACTCCGACTTGGGCGGAGGTGGGGGAACTGTTCCTGGGGAGGAGACCTCGGGGGCCGCCGCTGCCCTCCCACAGCGTGCAGACGCTGGCCATCGCTGGAGGGGCCTCCTCTCGTCCGCGCGGCCCCCGGGGCGAGCTGCCGGGGACCCGAGAGCCGAGACGGTGTAGGATCAGTCTCCTTCCTCCGCCCGAAGCGGCGCTTCCTTGGGAGTGGATGTCGCTCTGCTTAGCACTGCGCAGCCCCCGAGGCCCAGCACGTTGCACCCTACCCGGCACCCGGGAGCTCTGGGGCCAGGCGCGCACACCTTTGGGGACGGCATGTTTTGCAGCGGAATGTCTGTAGGGAATGAATGAAAACTTCCTGAAAAATTAATTTCTTCTCGTGGAAGTATTTGGCCTTTAGTGTATTATTCTGAGTTTCGAAGGATAGGAATTGGTGGGCGTGGTGGGGACGAACCGTGAAACTTGTTCAGGATGCAGTTTCGTGTTGCCCTCTCAGGTGTGGCCAGCGCGTTAAAGAGCGTTGCAAGTGTTATAGGCGGCTGTATGGTCAATTGTTTTTCTTGTTGACAATGTCTTTGTAAAGTCGTTCCATTGTACCAGTAAGATAAATGCCCGAGAAAATCTGCTTAGTTTATCTTTTGAGTGCACTGAGACCGGGTTCAAAATCTAAGCAGATATGATGGGATGCAACGTATTGGAAGCCGAGAGCTTGGGTAAGGAGCATTAAGTGAACTGAACTTACTGTAACTAGAAGTCCTTTTGATGTTCACGGTAATAGCAGCCCTTTTCTCTGTCTTCTTTGTAGACGCAGGTTAAGTATATGTGTGCATTTTTCTGGCTACTTGGCATGCAGATATTATTTCTCTGGGGGCTTAAAAAATGCCAGAAGGATGATTCATTTTCTGTTGAAGGTGTGTTTAGTGACTGCATAAATGACTTCTGCTAATATTTTGAGGTTTGCATAATTTTAAACCAGAAAGCAAGTCATTTCCCTTGGGTCTTTAAGTTTACCTTTTATTTTAAACAAATATTGCTGTAAGCATGTTGGATTTTGACTGTGACATGCTTCTCCATCTGGATGGCATCCAAGATGACAGGCTAGCCTCTTCCTTATGGTTTTGTGGACCAACTTGGAAAATACAGGAGCATAAACACAGAATGCATAGGGATGCAGATCCTATATCCCAAAGTCTTCTAAACAAACTGTTTTCTTAACTGTAAGCCTCATTGTGAATGTTGTTTTACACTGTCTGAAATCTAATGCTCAGGGAAACGGGTTCTGGGTCCTGGCGTGATTCTCAGTCAATGTGCAGGCACCTTGGTGCTTATGTACTGTGTGCAGGCAGCCTCGTTCTTCCGTTAGAGTGTATTCACTCTTAGCTCAAGAGAAGGCAGCTTTTGAGGGTGCTTTCAAAGCATTAGCTTAAAAAAAAAAAAGAAAAAGAACTACTGATTGGGAATATTTGTAAGTTTCTCTGTAGGGCATAGGTATAGTCACATCATCTTTTGAGGTGTAAGCTTAAAATCTTCCTCAGAGTACTTTGGACTGTATGTACTAATTCACAACTTCAGTGGTAGAGCATCAGAGATGTTAAAACATGTTCTAAGGCTTTGGAAACTTGGTGCATTCACATAGTGCTGTATTGGTAGCTCTCTGGAGCACTGGGCTTTGGTTAAAATGGACCAGATTGTAGAGGCTTTGCTTGAGTTAGGAGTGATGTGTGGCTCCTCACCATTAATCCTATCCTAAGTTGCTATGGACACTGATGTTGTCTTCCTAACACCACCAGAGCCCCAGGACTTTGTTACTTACTTTCTTCCGCTAAGCATGTTTACTCCTAATGAAAAGTTACAATCCAAAAATAAAAGAAAACAAGTTGCCTCACCTATTTCTGTGTTGCCAGTGTGTCAAGGACAAATCTGGTGCTGCCTTTGTTGTTCCGCTGTGCTGCATCACAGCTGCCCAGAAAGTCCAGCTTGGTATCTCGCCCATGAATCTGTGGCAAATCATTCATTTGCATGTATTAATAATTACTGCAATATAAACAACAACAAAATAAATATCTGAACGGTTGAAGGAAACAAGGAGGCGGTAGGTTTCAGCTCTATGCGGCGAGAACTAGCTGTTCTGGGTTTGGAATAGATGCTGTAACTCACACAGTTTACCCTCTTGGGGTAAACAGCTTCCTTAAGAATCCTATGCCAGGCAGGTTCTTGAAGGCTTTATTCCTATGAAATAACAGAGAGATATGGTTTGGGGGGAAAAAAAAGCACGTGGTTCACTTTTTGAAGGTAGGTGATAGGTATTTCCTATGTTACCTCCTGAAGAAAGCCCAAGATAGCATTAGATTTTGCTGTAATTTCAATAATACAGAGGAAAGCATGTCAGACAGCAAATAAATTCTAGGGTGGCCCTAAATTAACAATGGCTGGCAACAGACACACGCACGCGTGCACGCACATATGTGCGAGGTCTTTTGATTTAGATAAGGCAGTGTTTGCATTCTAAACTCCTTCTGTGCACGTGCCCGTGTTTGCACGTGGTTCTGGTGCTGCACTGTTTAATCAAAAAGAGAGGGATGGATAGATCCTTTGTTCTTGCAACTGGTTTTCCAAGAATTGATATACAGCAGGAAGAATAGAAAAACAGCAGTCATGAGTTCTTCAAATATTCTTCCTTTTATGTGTGCAAATCCTCATTTTGGAAGCTGTCCAGAGCAAGAAAGATGGGTGGTGATCGTGGCCAGAATCTGTTCTGTGTTTTCACAAAAGCCCGCTCATCAGTACTTGGTCATGTTTATATATTGGTGCTCTTTTAGGACCCTGTAGTGGTACAACTCTTTGGTTAGAAATTATTTGTAACATTCAAAGAAGGATCCGGTCATAGGAGAAGTTGGCCTAGGCCTATGATTTGAGCGTTAACATTTCCCATTGACTGTGATGCACAGGGAGGCTGGATATTCCTAAAGAAGTTCTTAATGGAATTAATTAATAGGTATTTTGTTTTACACATGGCTTTATGTTGCATAGGGCATAAAAGCCGGTGCCCATCTTGGCGTTACGAGAGCTGGAGGCCTGGCATTTTACGTGGCCTGCGTGAATCAGCTGGACGGACAGGAAGATGTGAGAGTGAGACCTGGCTCCTCTAGGGTTTTGCTGACTTACATTCTCGAGGACTTCAATATCCTGAAAGTTGGCAGTCAGGTTTTCCAAGACGAACCTGCTTTCAACCAGTGATTTTTTTTTTTTAACAGTGTTCCAGTAGATCAACAGTATTCCAGCAAATGCCTTTCCTCCTAGGTGGCCATCTCCGACTCTGCCCAGGAATGGCTGTCCACTATTCAGAACAGTGGGCAGCAAGGCCAATGGCAAAGTGTCCTGTTTTCTCTGTTCACACCTCTTTGGTTTGCTTTGTTCTGCTGTTCTGAACCTCAGGAGCATCACTGTTGAATGGTCTGTTTGTTTTGTTTTGCTTTGTTTTTAGGAGTGGAAACAAAATGTCAGTCAGCGTGCACGAGAACCGCAAGTCCAGGGCCAGCAGCGGCTCCATTAACATCTATCTGTTTCACAAGTCTTCCTATGCCGACAGTGTCCTCACACACTTGAACCTTTTACGCCAGCAGCGCCTCTTCACGGATGTCCTTCTCCACGCTGGAAATAGGACCTTCCCTTGTCACCGGGCAGTGCTGGCCGCATGCAGCCGCTACTTTGAAGCCATGTTCAGCGGTGGCCTGAAAGAGAGCCAGGACAGTGAAGTCAACTTCGACAACTCCATCCACCCCGAAGTTTTGGAGCTGCTTCTGGACTACGCGTACTCCTCCCGGGTCATCATTAATGAAGAAAATGCGGAATCGCTCCTGGAAGCTGGTGACATGCTGGAGTTCCAGGACATCCGGGATGCATGCGCAGAGTTCCTAGAAAAGAATCTGCACCCCACCAACTGTCTGGGCATGCTGCTGCTCTCTGATGCGCACCAGTGCACGAAGCTGTACGAACTCTCCTGGAGAATGTGTCTCAGCAATTTCCAAACCATCAGGAAGAACGAAGATTTCCTCCAGCTGCCCCAGGACATGGTGGTGCAGCTCTTGTCCAGCGAAGAGCTGGAGACTGAAGATGAAAGACTTGTGTACGAGT
Source organism: Cryptoprocta ferox (assembly GCA_028646485.1). Taxonomy (NCBI): domain Eukaryota; kingdom Metazoa; phylum Chordata; class Mammalia; order Carnivora; family Eupleridae; genus Cryptoprocta; species Cryptoprocta ferox. The sequence continues at coordinate 50,198,154 of CM053572.1, read as the reverse complement.
CTGCAATTAACTGGATCAGCTATGACCTGAAGAAGCGCTATTGCTACCTCCCAGAGCTGTTGCAGACAGTGAGGCTGGCCCTCCTGCCAGCCATTTATCTCATGGAGAATGTGGCCATGGAGGAGCTCATCACCAAACAGAGAAAGAGCAAGGAGATTGTGGAAGAGGCCATCAGGTGCAAACTGAAAATCCTGCAGAACGACGGCGTGGTAACCAGCCTCTGCGCCCGGCCTCGGAAAACTGGCCATGCCCTCTTCCTCTTGGGAGGCCAGACCTTCATGTGTGACAAGCTGTACCTGGTAGACCAGAAGGCCAAAGAAATAATCCCCAAGGCTGACATCCCCAGCCCAAGAAAAGAGTTCAGTGCATGTGCAATCGGCTGCAAAGTGTACATTACTGGGGGGCGGGGGTCTGAAAATGGAGTCTCGAAAGATGTCTGGGTTTATGATACCCTACATGAGGAGTGGTCCAAAGCTGCCCCCATGTTGGTGGCCAGATTTGGCCACGGCTCTGCTGAACTGAAGCACTGCCTGTATGTGGTTGGGGGGCACACAGCTGCAACTGGCTGTCTCCCAGCCTCCCCCTCAGTCTCTCTAAAGCAGGTAGAACACTATGACCCCACAACCAACAAATGGACGATGGTGGCCCCACTCCGAGAAGGCGTTAGCAATGCCGCAGTAGTGAGTGCCAAACTCAAGCTGTTTGCTTTCGGAGGTACCAGCGTCAGTCATGACAAGCTCCCTAAGGTTCAGTGTTATGATCAGTGTGAAAACAGGTGGACGGTACCCGCCACCTGTCCCCAGCCCTGGCGTTACACAGCAGCCGCTGTGCTGGGTAACCAGATTTTTATTATGGGGGGAGATACAGAGTTCTCTGCCTGCTCTGCTTACAAATTCAACAGTGAGACTTACCAGTGGACCAAGGTGGGAGACGTGACGGCCAAGCGCATGAGCTGCCACGCTGTGGCCTCTGGAAACAAGCTCTATGTGGTTGGAGGCTACTTTGGCATTCAGCGATGCAAGACTTTGGACTGCTATGATCCAACCTTAGATGTGTGGAACAGCATAACCACAGTCCCGTACTCGCTGATTCCTACTGCGTTTGTCAGCACCTGGAAACATCTGCCTTCTTAGACGCAGGACAGCGTAAAGAATGTGAGTGTGAGGTAAGAAGCCAGTTTGGCTCTAAGTGTGAATAGAATTAAGCTAGCTGTGTAAGTTCCTGTGGAGAGTGAGACATGATCCATGTACCTTATCCTAGAGGAGTACTACGAAAACTATTAAAATAAAAGAATTTGCACCCCAGGGCTGACCACAGCTGCAACTCCCCATAACGTAAGTCAGTGGTTCTCAGCCTTTACTGAGGCCCGGTATCCCCCAAAGAGCTTTTCAAAAAATGCCCATCCCAGAGACTGGATTTCATTTGGTCTGGGTGGGTCCCAGGCATCGGCATTTTTAGAACATTTTCTAGTGATTCTAATATACAGCCAGGTTGAGAACCCCTGACCTGTGTTAATAATGCCAACCCATGTTTAGTGAGACCTCCCCGTATGCCTGGAGCTGGGCCATGTGTTTCACATGGATCGTTTCATTTGATCCCGACAACAGCCTCATGAGATACTATTACCAAAGCATTTTATAGATAGAAACAACTGATGCGCGCAGAGGTTAAGTAAGTTGCCCAAGGTCATAGAGACTAGGAGGTGGAGGAGTTGGTCCAGGAATCAACCCAGGCACTCTGGTTCCAGGGTGGAAGTATTTGAGCATCAGGCTGAACTGCTACTTAATAAACTTGAGCTTCATTTTGGTATCACTCCTGGAGATATTTGTCAACATTCAAATTTAGATTCCTCAAACCCTTTTCTGGAATTAAGTAGGGTGTAAAGAACTGAATGCTTACGTGTATTCCTAGTTCATTCTCTCCAAAATTATTTATTTGCTTCTTTAAAATTTCTTTCCCTCAAAAAAAGAAAAAAATAGCCCCCATTAGGCATTTATTAACTTTAGAGAGAAATCAAGGTCTGTCATTGTAAAAAGTTGCACCTGCATTGTATAAATTTGTCTGAGGCCTGGACACACTGAGCCATCTAGACTGCCTTAAAACTGCAGTCTTTCAGAGTTAATCAGACAGGCTGACCCTATTGTCAGGGCTAACTGCTAACAAAAGTTGTCTTTCCGTGTCATATATCTAAGTCCATAATGGTCGTCTCGTGTACTTAAGAGTATATAATACTCTTGGCTCAGATAATTAATAGGTCTACACAGTTAAGCGTTCGTGAAGCTAATGGCCGCTTTGCTGCCATTAAGCACCCATAGTATTGGCGCTAGGAACCACTTAAGCATGTCGAAGTGTAGCACAGAACACATGGAATTTGTTGATTTGTTTTGCTAATTCATGGGGTTATTACTAATAATAAGAGAATACAATTAAAACTTTGCAGGAAGTGCAGTGAAAACCGACTCATTCCTTGAAAACTTTTGGCTCTGTTATCCCTAGTATGTTTCACATTTTTGAAGGGAACTTTGAAAGGGGAAAAAGGAAATGAAGGGGTATTTGCGAGCAAAGCAGAGAGGGATTTTGACTCATTTGTCTTTTCTTCCCACTTCTTTCACACAGCTCATTAAAAAACCCACCTAAAATTGGCCTCACTTTTACAATTACTCTTTCTTGTTTTTTTCATCTCTTCAGTTATCTCTCCAGCCTGTTACAGTTAGTAGAATTCTTAGAATATAATGTAACCTTGGAATGAAATTCGTTCAAAGGAGCTGGAATGGTCAGAAACCTCCTGTGGGGAGGGGGGCTGACAGCATCCCACACCAAACTGGTTTTTGCAGCCTTGCTGGCCTCTCAGTAATCCTAAGTCAACAAATGAGCTGAGCGTGGTTATTTCATCTGCGATAGGAGTGCATGACTCAAGTCTAAAGCAGGTTTAAAGAACCTCCTAGGCAAGAGCATCAATTAACAGCACACTCGGTTCGGTGTTAGTCCAGAACTAAGTTTGCATGGGAGCACCATAAACATGGCCAGTGATGGTGGCAGTACATCAAAATAGGGACAGGTAGAATGGCTGGCACCCTTGGAGCAAGGTAAGGAAGCTGAGGCAGGAAGAGGCCGCGTGTGCATTCTGGTTCTGGCTCTAAGCTGTGGTGTCTGGACCTTTATGGACTTCAGATCCCTCCTTTGTCAAATGAGTGATTTGAATTATGCTTCTTCTAGCTCTTTCCCCATTCGAACTTGGGTGAATTGATAAGTGCAGGGTGGAGGGAGAGGGAGAAACTACCTTGCCCAGTGCCTGGCATATATTAGGTGTTCAATACTTTTAGCTTTCTTTCCTCCTTCAGTTTAGACTGTAACTTGTCATGGAATTAGCCTTGTGTCTGGCAGGAAAGTGAGGTTTCTTTGACTATTATCTGATTGTAATGTTTACACTTCCTTTTTGGTGACTCCTTTCCCAGCCCAGAGTATGTTGGCAAACACTTGAATTCACCCTATCCTGGGTGTTTGAACCTAAGCACGTACTTCTAGTCCCTGGGAAACTGGCAAAGAAAGTGTTAGGTCATATGTGAAACACCTATCCACCCTTGGTGCTACCAGCCAGAGTCCAGCACAAACAAGGAAATCTGACAGGGCCCCATTTGCCTTTTTAAAGGGTGGCGTGGGCCTGATCAAAGCCACCCTTGCGGTTTCCGATAGGGAGAATGTTGGCTTAAATTTCTCAAGTTTTCTACACACAAGATAGTGTTAAAACGCTTAAGCTCCATGGAGTGACTTAAAAGAGGTGCTGTGCAGGTATCAGCCCTAAACTGCCAAAACTTCCGGGACATCTCTTTGATCTCCAAGGGTAGGTGCTAACCAAATTAATACAGTGTTAACAAGAAGTTTCCCTAGGTTTAAAAGCTTATTCACCAAGGGGATTTTAACTGTCTCCTGCTGCTCTGTCGGTGGGTGGGAAGGACAAAAAGGAAATTACTTTTGATTACTCTCCCATTTTCATGGTGCTGTGTGGCTCTACCCTGACAGCATCTGGATTTTGATTTGCTTTATTTCTTCCCTTTTTAGAGTTTTCCTTTCCTTCCCCTTCTTTCCCCTTCCCTTCCTTTTCCCATTTCCATCCTTTCCCTTCCCTTCCCTTCCTTTCCCTTCCCTTCCCTTCCCTGTTTGAGTATGCAACATCATGAAATGTCATACTATCACAATTACAAAATACATTCTTCTGGCCTCATGTTGATCTATAGGTTACTGGGAGGTGGGGTGGAAGGATGACACTGTAGTCTAAGGAATGCCTTGAGAGCCTGAATCACGGTTATGAAACTTGCCAAAAGAAACAACTAATGAAATGAATCAGACTTCTGGGCACACAAAAGGAGAAGAATTCGGTGCAAGTAATGAGCGGCCCCTCCTGAATTCCCTTTGTTTGCACTTAGAGTTCTAGCAGCAGGAATGAGATTTCCTCTACTAGCGCTGGAAATGTGCTCTCTGAACAGATAGGGTGAGTGTTTGAGAGACAAAAGCCCTCTGCAGAATTTCCCCGTATAGAATTAGATCTAGCGGATGGGAATGGTGGGTCGGGTGAGGAGATGCCGGCTCCGGTGAAATGTGCAGCCTCTGTGGTTATGGTACCTGAATCTATATTCACGCTTGACGTCGGTAAGTTCTGTAGATCATAACTGCATACCATAGCCGGCGTCTCCCAAGTGTGGACTGATGAACTTGGAGAATAAACTCCAGCCTTGGGCTGTAGAGGCCTGGTATGTTGTCGGGTGAAAGGAAGCGAGACTGATTTCTGCCCTAATGAATTGCAGAGATGCATTTAAATAAGAGGATTAATATGTCTGCCTTCTATATGGTGAATAAATTGATTTGGGGATCCTTTATGGGAAGTGGGCCAAGGAGGGTTTGGCCAGGAATCTTTTGTGACCCTCTGGCGATCACTTCACAGGGGCTCTGCTTAACCATGGAGATGAATTATGAATGTTGGAAGCGGAAGGTGGCAACTCATAACAGCACCTAGATGTAGAAGTTTGTATTTGAATATATATATGTTTAACGTTTAGTAGAGAAATGAAGGTTTTTCTTTGGACACCATCGTGTCTGTTCAGTCAGTCTTCCGTACCCATGCACACCCTATGTGTGTGCATTGAAGGCAAGCACTTTTTTACCTTTGCACACTTGCTACGGAACATGCCCTTAAGACCTTTAGAAGCAATATTGACGAGCTGTGTCCTGACTTTACCTTTTTTGTAGATTTTGAGGCTACTAACAAGAATCCTTTTGTTCCCTCTCTTTTAGCTCACTCCATCACTTGACAAGACACAACGAGATTTCGACTTTGGAGAGGCCAGATTTAATGAAGAGGAAGAAAAGAAAAAGGAGGCGAAGTTGCTACAAGACTCCATTACAATCCACTGCACCTTGTAAATGCTCTAACTGGACATGAAGGAGGGGTTGGGGGAGGGGGTGGGATTTTCAGTGCAAGTAGCACATGGTTTAAATATGAATGAATGAACCTGTGATCTAGTCCTTGTCTTGTAATTGTGGATTAATGTCAGCGTTAATCAGCCCCTCAAAGGGAGAGAAAAGCCAGCCCTTTTCCCTTGCTGTACCATATTCAGCATTTGATTTCCATGGGCTCCACCATTTATATGTAACATTTGAAATGGTTGTCACCTCTCTCCGAGGAACAGGCTTGAAGCCTCCGCACCAGCTGCTGTTGGAGATTGAAAGCCCAACTGTGGGACCAGGAGGGGAGCTGGCTTGGCTGGCTGCAGAGAGAGGACCCCTGGACTCTCCCGCTAATCTCTGAGGGGCTGTGCTCCCCAGGAAGGTTCTGAACAATGGGGACATTGTTGGTAGGCGCTCGGTAGATGTTCTTTTCTATTTATAAATGACTTTAAACTTTCCCTTGGCTGTTAAGAAATTGGTTATAGATTTAGCTATTTATTGTTTGATGCCTGCATGCTGAAACAATGCTTAAGATTGTCTTCACGTGTATGGATGTGTGTGAATGGTTGTATGTTTTGCACAATCTTGTGGCTGTTGTGAAGTGCGTTGCTGCACAAAAATGAAACCTTGGGAGTTACAATTTGGAGTATAACTAGAGGGTGGGTTGGGAAGGGGGGCGGATTTTGTAAATGTCAAGACAGGGAAGGAGTACAAGACAAAAACAAATTACATCGTAGAGGTAGAGAAAGCATGGAGGTCACTTTTCTTAGACTCACTAACTTTTAATGGGGTTTCATGGGCTCTGGTCATGCTGATTGCTCATGGGGTGAGAGGGAAGGCTTCGTTCTACCCTGCTCCTTGCCATCCGATTCACCTACTTCAATCTCAGCTACTGAAATTTGGAAAGGACCAAGTCGCCTTGCAGTTTTTTTCTTCGTGTAATATCCTGAAATCCTGGAAGATTCTATGGAATAGTTTTGTATATAGGGCACAGGGAAAGGCATTGCCCCCAAGTTTATTTATTTATCTATTTATTACCCTGTGAGAATGCTTTGCCACAACCACGGTTAACAGGAAAAGGCTGACCTGTCACGGATGTAAATTAATTCACTCACCAGATTTGCTTGACCTGGATTCATTGTTCTCTCTTCTTGCCATACGATGTAGTAAGTGTTAGAAGTTCTTCAAGACGACATTCACATTGGTACAAAGTAGACTTTAGTGCTCACCCTTAGGTAAGTTTCTAAAAGAACTCTTTGGTGTGTAAAAGTGACACATTTGGCAGGGAAACACCAAAGAATTATAAGCAGTGGCCCCCAGTGAGAGGTTTTCCGGGATACGTGGGAATCTGTTGTGAATACATTCTTTGATAGTTTGAGTGTTTGTTTACTAACTGTGTGCCGTGATAGGTATTAGTGCGGGACTCCATTAGGCGCTTCCTCAGGGGGATCTGGGGAAGGCCAGGGTTTGCAAGTCAGCACTGCTTTCATCCATGTTGCTCACATTACCGTAGTTTAGAAAATAGGACTTAGGACTGAAAACACCCTTTTGCATTGTGAGTGCATTTGTATTGTCTAGTGACAGATAAATCCTTAACATTTCTCTTTACCTGAATGCTTTAGACTATTTGTACATGTCCATTCGTGCCATGAATAAGTGGGCTATCTTCGGACCAAAATAAATGAGCCGTCAGAATAAAAGCATCCTAGTACTTTTCTAGCAGTCAGCCCCTGGCTCCTAGACGTGTTCTAAGCAATGCAAATGTCTAATTGCACCCTGACAGCATAGTGGTGGCCTTCTACCGTGGCTCTTACAGCTCTCTGGTTTATGATGCAAATCTGCCGAGATCTGTGTGTCACTGCGTGACTTCTGAAAGCGGGATGAATTTTCTGCAGCTGTTTTCAAAGTTGTGGTCTGTCCTTGAATCCTCTATTAATTACTGTGTGTGAGCCAGAGGGAGCCGTGGTCAGGGTGGGCCCCCAGCCTGCAGGGAACTTTCTGGACTCCCGCTCTTTGAATTGATGGAGGCATTTGGGCTCACTACTTGACCATTCTCACCCTGTGAAACGTCCCCCACTTTGAAGCAAATACAATTCACAGCACAGTGCACACAAAAACCTTGGCATAAGACAGAGAAGGTTCTTCTTATTCTGTGGACTGGTTGCTGTGGAAACAGATGACAAAGGGCAGCCTTCCACTTCTGGTATAATTGTGTAGCCCCCTTTTCTCTGGGCTTGACACCTGTCTGAATAAGAGTGATTAGAGCTGAATAATATCCCTCTCTTGGCTATTGAATATGTGGTTCACGTACAAAACTTGCGTGTAAGTTGAAGTAAAGTGTTCATGTTCATCTGTGCTTGGTTGCTACTACTACATTTTTGAGGTTTTGTAAAACTGTTATTTTTTTTTCACAATGTGAAACTGAAGGTCAAATAAATTATTAGAGTTTTTCTCTTCATTGTGTGTGTGAGTCTTCATTTTAATACAGCAGAATGTAATCTGCCGAAAACTCGTGCCTTTCCTAGCTTAATCAAGATGAGATTATTGCAAGTATATTCTGAAAGGCTTTATATCACCATCTAGTCACATACATTCAGGGAAGCAGGTTTGCACATTGAATCATTAAAATTGGTGGCCTTTTAGGATGTTTCTTTAAGTGAAGCAAAACACCTCACTTCTGGGTTATTCATAGCTTAGAACATAAAAAGTCACGTACCATGCAATGCTAAGACAGCGTGTGTAATACATAGAAGGAATTTATTTTTTTATCTAACTCTGTGGGAGTTAGGTAGGAAACTGTTAGGTTAGGTAGGGAGTTTGGTAGGAAAACTGAGAGAAGGGGCTGGCATTCAATCCCCTTTTCATCTGATGTGCCTTAGAAATCATTTAAGGTGAGTGGGCATATATGCCTATTATTTCCCTGTAATGGCACAGAAAACCCCAAGTTTAGCCCCTCTGATACACTTTGCTTCCTCCAAGTTCGACAGCCAGTGTCCCAGCTGGCCCAGTATAAAGACTGAGGAAGACTTTCACCCCCACCTCATGATCACTTCCTGTCACAGTAAGATGCTTCTTTATCACTTGGGCTGGGCTCCTTGCTGTTTTAATGTGCAGAGCAATGTTGGGCATAATCTTGTTTCAGATAGGCAATAAATACTACCTACTTAGAACTCTAGGAGAGCTCTCGAGTAGGCAGAATGCAAGTACAGCCTTTGGCCTTTGACCAAAATGCCAGAGCAGATGCCTCGGGCTTTACAGAACCATGATCCAGTTCTGTGCTGGGTGAGGCTGGTCTAGTGCCAAGCTTTGGAGACCTCAGATCCCATGGGCATGGTGCCGATGACTGATGGAGACCCTGTTGACGACACAATATACACCACCATAGGACAGGGAATAGGGGAAAGTTAGCAGCTGGGGGTCGACACGTGGGACTTGGATGGTCAGCAAAAGCCTTGATGTTAATCCTCAGAAAGGTTGAGAATGATTCCTACAGAGATGATTGGAAATCAACCTTTCCTACCCAGCAGTTCTTTTTCTTCATCGTCTCAGTGAGAACATGTAGGGAGATTGGAGTAAAGAAGATACTTCCAATACTTAATTTTCGTTAATTTGGACATTTCATTTCATTCAGACATTCAGATCGCCCTACACAGTGGCCATATTGATTTGGATCACCTTCGGTTGAGTGTAATAGGAATACAGGGATCTGGCGACCATGGTGGTTTAACCACAGTGGTGAAACTGTACAGCCCAGGGCTGTAATGGTGCCCCCACAAGGCCACAGAGGTCTGGGGCTGCTCCTTCTGCTTTGCCATCATGGGCGTGGACCTGTTGGCCTCAGGAATGCAGGATAGCAGCTGTAGCTCATGGTGTCACATGTGCTCTCCAAGTCAGCAAAAATGGGACAGGCTAAAGGGGAGAAGCATGGGCCAGATGAAGCTCTTCTCTTTTCTGAGGACAGTGATAGTTTACCAAAGGACCCACCTAGGAGACTTACACTTACCCTCTTGTTGGCCAGAACTAGGTCATGTGAACTTCCAAAGAAATAAGGGAGACGGAAGAAAGGAGTGCTTCACTGGACACATTGTCAGCCCGCACAAAAATGTGATGTTGTTAGTGAGGATGAGAGGACGAGTGGATGGATTGGCAACTGCACAATCAAAGGGTCACGTTAAACCGTAATGTCGTTGACTGAGTGATTACAATGTGCTCAGACGACGCTAAGGATGTGCTTTACAGTCCTCTCTTAAGCCTCACCACAAATGTAGGTAAATACAGAGCTTTCTTAACATCTCTGAGCCTCAGCTCCTTCATTTATAAATTAAGGATTAATATTTTCTAACAGAAGGAGTTAATAATTCACAAATTTAAAATTAAAAAAATTTTAAGTTATTTTTTTTGGGGGGGGGCGGGCAGAGAGAGACAAAGACACAGAATCTGAAACAGGCTCCAGGCTCTGAGCTGTCAGCACAGAGCCCGATGTGGGGCTCAAACTCACAAACCACGGGATCATGACCAGAGCTGAAGTCAGATGCTTAACCAACAGAGCCACCCAGGCACCCCAATAATTCACAAATTTAAGAGAAAGCACTGTACTCAGTGCCTGGCATATAGTAGGTTCTTGATGATTTTCAGCCATAATTTTTATTTTTAAAGATTTTTTTTTTTTTTGGAGAAAAAGAGCACATGAGCAAGGAAGGGGCAGAGAGGGAGAGAGAATCCCAAGCAGGCTCCACACTGCCAGCACAGGGAGCAATGTGGGGCTCAAACTCACAAACTGTGAGATCATGAGTCAAAGTCAAGAGTTGGATGCTTAACCGACTGAGCCACCTAGGTGCCCCAAAGATTTTATTTTTTTAAAGTAATCTCTACTCCCAACGTGGGGCTCAAATTCACAACCCCAAGGATCAAGAGTCACACGCTCCTGTGACTGAGCCAGCCAGGTGCCCCTCAGCCATCATTTTAAAACACCGCTAGGAGAAACACATCTGCTAAATCTAAATGTGATTTACTTATTTCACGCAAGGGATTGCGTTAAAGGCGTGCATGCCCATCGCCTAACTCTGTCCTCATAGCGACCCTGATAGCAGGCACTATTATTACCCTCATTTTGTAGATGAAGAAACAGGTTTTGAGAGATTATCTAACTTGCCCAAGGGAGTGATGGAGCCTGGGTTTCAAGGCATTATCTCTGACCAGCTCCTCTCCGTCCAGGAATGTGGAGGAGACGTGATTCACAGAGCTGAGCCTAACTGTAGGAAATCCAGGGCTTTTTGTGTCCAGCACATCCAGCAAGACCTGACTTCCTACGAAGATCCAAGAAAGCTGCAGCTGGTGAGTCCTGCCTTAAGACATGAAAACTAAAGAAGCACATGGGAGGACTCTACATTGTAACTCAAAATGTTCCTTGACAACACGTTCTGAAGACAAGATTGTGGAGACTTTAAAAATAAATGGGGGCCCCCCCTGGGTGGCTGTTTCATTTGATTATTTTTTGAACTGCACGTTTATGCTGTGTGTACTTTTCTATTTGTACAACTTTTATTTACTGACAGATTGAACATACAATGGACAATAGCCAGACCATAATAGGAAGAGAACTCTGACCCACAATCTGCAGCAAGCAGCCCAGGAAACCATAATCTGTAGGAGCCAGCCCACAACTGAAGCCAGACTTGTGGGAAGTCAGACCACTATCTCTAGCAACTGGTTCAGGAAGCCAAACAATAATCCATGTAACAATTGGCTCAAAAAGGCTAGGATTTGGGTGCATAATGGATACGTTCCCCAATTTGTGTCTTTGCTTCCAACTTGGAACCAGCCAGAGAAAGTCGAATATGCACCCCTGACCATCACGTAGGCTGCCCTTTTAATCAGCTCACCTACAGCTTCCCCACGCCACCTGCCTCCAATCAGGGCATATCTGAAACCTTCCCTTTCCTCCACGGTAGAGCTTTCCCACTTCTCAGCCAGCCTTTGAGTCTCTGCCACAACGCGACTGACAGTGGCTGACTCTTGCTGTAGCAAGCTCTGAATAAATAGCCTTTGCCTGCTCTCATTTGGCGGGTCTTTGTTTACTCCCACAAACATTTTTTCAATAAAATAATTCAATATTTCAATAAAAAGTTTCACAAAAATGAAGTGGGGATCAACACTGTGCCTTCTGCGTAAACTGGGTTTTCAGGAGGATGTTGTTTCAGCCTGATGGACTAAAATAAACGTGCACGATACATATAGTATGAGAAAAAAATGGATTCTGAATTAATGGGGTTGAGATTAGGGCATCTGGTTTGCCAAAAGGAGAGCAGTTGCTTTGTTTGGGAATATTTTGAAAAAAGCAAGAACACTTAAGTTAGTTTTACAGTCATATACATGGTGCACATGAATGTATGAATAAATGCAAAAACTTAGCAGTTAATTCCTGGTCGTGCCTGTCACAAATCTTAAGTGCCTCGCCTGTCTGACACATACTCAGACAAGCCATCTGTCCTGCATTTGAGTTTAATCATAGACAATGAATTTTAAAGCTCTGTTATTTGTCACATATTGGACCACTAAGTTTAAGACCTAAGTTTCAGAGGGAAAATAAATGTACACTGAGGCATGACTATGAATTAAAAGTAATTTGACTAAGTAAATTATAAATCTACCATAATCTTGTCCAGCTCTGTTTACAGCCCAGCTTGCTTTGTGAGTCCCCGGGAACCAAAGGAAACAAAGTTTCTGTCTTTCTGTCTCTCTGGTTCTGTCTCCTTGGCAACCTAATCTTTATCTGAAGAAAGATGGAGGTCTGTGTAGAGGAAAGGCAGTTGGAATTTCAGCAAAGTCACTCACTAATCCTGCTGGTGTGTTATCAAATGATTTGTTTTGTTACAAAAAGTTATTTTACACCCACTTTGTAGATGGTACTGGGAGGTGTTTATTGGATATCCTGGAAAGGCGGCGAGAATGTGTCCACACAAAGCTGTAACGACAAAGAAGATGAAATCAGTCTCTTGGTGGACACAAACTAGGCACCTGCAAAGTGAGAACTGAATATTTCTTGGGGCGCCTGGCTGGCCATCCGTGGAACTCGCAACTTGTGATCTTGGGGTCGTGAGTTCAAGCCCCACGTCAGGCATAGAGATTACTTTAGAAAAATGTCTCTCTCTCTCTGAGGTTCTAACTAATATATACATAAGCTCTAAATTGCAAACACCTCTGGTCTCACTCAGCCACCCACATACCTTCTGGCCAAGCATTGCTGCCAGGAGAACCGTTCTGAGAGAATGAATCTTGGAATTTTGAAATCGTTTGTATTCTCTGGAGGAAAGGAAGGGAGAAAGAGGGAAAATGTGAAGGACACTCTGAGGGAGATGTGTCTATTGGGTGGTGGCCCATGTCACATCCCTTTCTGGTACTTCTTGAGAGTGCACTTGCTGAGGAGATGTACGGGGGTCAACCAACATATCCAGGCTCCTTTTGGGGGCCTGTTAGTCATTCACACGTTTATATGAATCAGGCTAGTTGGAAGGGTGGGTGCAGCTTGGGAGTGCTGACAGGCTGCTTCCGGCAACCCTGGTGGAGTACTTGCCTGAGCTGGATTCAGACACTACAGCACCCCCAGGGGGAACACCAGGAGTTAGGAAGCATGTAGGTGTAGTAGTAGCAGCAGGTAGGAGAAGAATGAGAAAGGCAAAATTTTACTTTCAAATATTATGGTTAGGGAGGAAGGGAGGATGACTGTGTGGCACCCAGTGATTTTTAGGGCCATGGAACTATTCTGTATGACACTACAAAGGTGAGTGCTGGTCATTCCACATGTGTCAAAACGCATAGAATGTGCATCACCAGGAGTGAATCCTAAGGCAAATGATGGACATTAGGTGATAACGATGTGTCAGTGGAGGTTCTTACCAGAAGCAGGTTGTAACAAAAGCACTACTGTAGTGCCAGATGTTGGTAGAGGGGAGGTTGTGTGCGTGTGCATGTGTGCGAGGGGGGTGCTCTACCCTTTGCTCTCAATTTTGCTGTGAACCTAAACCTGTTCTAAGGGGCGCCTGGATGGCTCAGTTGGTTAAGCGTCTGACTTAGGCTCAGTTCATCATCTCACAGTTCGTGAGTTTGAGCCCTGCATCGAGCCTTGTGCTGACAGCTCAGAGCCTGCAGCCTGTCTTCAGATTCTGTATCTCCTCTCTCTCTGACCCTCCCCTGCTCATGCTGTCTCTGTCTCTCAAAAACAAGTAAAAAACATAAAAAAATAAAAAACTGTTTATTAAATGCCAAAAAATTACATTAGAAGCAGAAGGAGTCTTTTGGGGGTGTCCAATAAGTTGTTCAGTCTAATCAAGCGTACAGTATAAATTTTTAAAAATGTCATTGTGAGTGTATTCCAAGTAACGGAACAAGAAAAAACTCTTCTTTCCCATTCTTGTGTCCATTGTCCCAGGACCCAGAATCAAGCCGGCGCTAGTAGAGGCTCAGGAAATGGACTCACGATGGCTAATCATGACCCAGCCACCAATGATTACATCGCCGATAGGATATGTGTCCCACATTCCGAACTACCAACTTACAACTCACACAGTCAGAACCAACTCACCCATAACTTAATGATAGCCTGTATTTTGGCAAATACCCATCCACGAATACCTGCACTCACAGTGGAAATGCTAATTCAGGGATTTTATTTCTGCAAGTGTTTCTCTCTGCAATACTTGGCATTCAAAATTTAATTCATGTAATATATTTTCATTTTCCTTTTCAGGTATTTCTCTGGAGCAGAAAACTAATTTTATAAAATGGCTGAGTGGGTGTGCAAATGCCCACGTGTGACTAGAAACTCATTTCTTCATCCGTTGCTTTATTTGCTGGGGAAAAAAATTAATTCCATTTGCTGGAAGTGTAGAAATGTTCAAAGAGATAAACTAAACTATTTGGGAAGAACAGTGGGTGTTACAAAAAGTTTTACTGGAGCTGATTAAAGATGGAACGGAGGGAAGCAGAGTGTTTCTCTTGGATGACAGTAGCTTGGCCTTGATGGCCAGTGCTAGGGCAGAACTCCTTGAGCTTTCCATGAAGAGGAACCTTTCAGCCTTGGTATCCCTAAGGGTAGAGGAAGAAATTAATGTAGGGCAGTGACTGCCTATACAGTTTCCAAATGGCACTCACCGCTTCTCCCACCCCGCAAGAATTGCACGAAAGTCAGAGAACCATGGAATCCTGAGGTCTCTTGGTTGATTCTGTTTGTGTTCTGACCTGCAACATTGAGTGTGCTACTCAGGGTGATAGCTGTCATTAGTAGATCTCGTCTAGCTTCTGACGACAAGGGGTGGGCATGACTCCTTCCTACACATCACTGATGTAGGAGCTCTCAGAACCAGGGAGGAAAGAACCTTGGGGTGGGAAGGTGCTCTTATAATTGATTGCACTTGGAGGCCGGGGGCCAGGCATTAGCCCTTAGTGGGGAGTAGAGAGGGGAGAATCTGAGACAGAGAGAGATCTGGGCATCTCTCCTCGCCCTGGGTTGGCTTGGCTTACGCACCCACAACCCTTGTTTGTAGGTGGGCATGGAAAGGCATGAGAGAGTCTGTGATGGGTCTAGTTGAAGACTAAGATTGAACCCCCCCACCACCATCTATCATCTTGTCCTTCGGCCCTATGATTTTGTGTGGGCAGGACATGTGTAGGAAGGTGACAAAAGCTTCTTTGTCACAAGAGATGCCATCACCCCAGTGGCCCAGCTTTTAGATCTTACTTAAAAAAGGGCCAGTTTCTTCACTTTCTTTTTTATATTTGGGGAGATGACTAAATGTTCTTGAAAATTTCTTAGCATTTGGCAATCATCTGCCTGAGCATAGTGATATGATTGCTCTGTTCACAACTAAGCTGCAATTTTCGGCAGAATTTTCAGAGCATCTCAGCATCTAACAACTCATGAAAGCTTGGCAGTAATTTCAGGACACATAACACCTGCTTATTTCATTTTGTTACAAGTCACCTGGGCAAAAACTTCCTCACTCTGGTCTATAAACGAGCTAATATCCAATTAGAACTTTCTGGTTAATAGCAGTAGCAATCATCCCTGAGCCATCTATAATGAAGCCTTAAAGGTAATGGCACTTCTCCATGTTAACAAAACAAAGCCATTATTTTTCTTTGTAGCTCAGATGGGCTAGTTGCTAATGTCTTACTAGCTCTAAAAGCTTACTCTCTGAGGAGGAAGATGTCCTGGCTTCTTTGAGTACAAACTACTCCTTTTATCTGGAAATTTTGAACAAAAGGATTTGGGATCCATTTAATGTGCATTTTGTTTTATTTTATTTCATTTATTTTATTTTTTAGAGGGAGAGTGAGAACATGAGCAGAGAAGAAGGGCAAAGGGGGAGGGGAGAGAGAGAGAGGCGGGGGGTGGGGCGGGGGAAGGGGAATCCCAAGCAGACTCCACGCTTAGCACAGAGCCCGATCCCACAACCCTGGGATCATGACCTGAGCTGAAATCAAGAGTTGGATGCTCAACTAACTGAGCCCCTCCAGGTGCCCCTAATGCGCATTTTAAAATAATGCGGTTCTGTATTAGCACTATGGCCTAGCACTTTCTGATCATTTTTTAAAGTATGACTATTGCATCTATTCAAGATTTTCCAATGGGGCCCTTTGAGTATTGTTATTAAATAGATACCAAGCACACGGAGCACCATAGTTATTTCTTCTCCCATT
>CM053572.1:50165405-50181914 GCA_028646485.1 Cryptoprocta ferox | reverse complement strand
ATCTGAGTGGCTCAGACTGAGCGTCAATTGAGCGTCAGACTTTGCCTCAGGTCATGATCTCACGGTTTGGTTCGTGGGGTTGAGTCCCACTCTGGGCTCTGTGCTGACAGCTCAGAGCCTGGAGCCCGCTTCGGATTCTGTGTGTGTGTGTCTCTCTCTGCCCCTCCCCAGCTCACACTCTGTGTCTCTCTTTCTCTCTCTCAAAAATAAACATTAAAAGAATTTTAATTAAGAAAAGAAAGGAAATGACTGAAAGTCATCTGAGCTGGGGCCCAGCCAAAGAGTTGAAAATTCCTTTTTAGCGCTCCATGAACGTTTTCTCTGCACCTGTTCTCTCCCCCCAGAGACATAGCTCTCGCGATATCATGGGCTCAGAGCTGATCATCAGTCTGGGGCTTGGGGCTGACCTTGAATCTGGACTCTGGGCCCATGCTTAATTCTCTGCGGTGGTAATGAAAGCTCATTAAAAAGCTGACACATTGTTTTCAGCCTTTAGCTCATCTCTGTGATTCACTGAAGTGTCTTAAGGAAAGAGAAGAAATCAAATTAGTCACAGGAAAAAAAAAAAAGAAACATTTGGGGCCTCTCTTTTGATGTCATAAAGTTATTTGTAATTTGAGAGTTATTAACCGATCCCACTAAGAGCCCCTTCTGTTGAAATGTTAACAGCAGGAGACAAGTTAAACCTACCGGAGGGAGCGCTGTCCTTCACCCACTTCAAGTGTTACTGAGGAACTAAAATAGAATCACTGTCAGCCACACGCCTTGCTGCAAATTCATCCTTAGAATTTAAGTGAAGGAGGAATGACAGATGATGAAGTTTTTTTAATGCAGAAAAAATTGACTGGAGAGCTTTCATGTTTCAGCTGGATAAAAATAATTTCAAACTTCTCTTTTTTACCAAAATTAAAATATCTGAATAACTCTGACTATTCCCTTTATGTCACGGTGCATAAAACTAGATTTATTTAAATAGCAGTAAACACCCCCTTGTTATTGAACTTGATAATCATAATTCCAGATGGGAATATTTTCCAGGAAATTCGAAGAAATATTTTTTGAGGTGAGGTTTGGGGCTTTATGCGGCACCTGTGATGGGAGGGTCCCCAGAAATGTGCCAAAGGCCCAAAGGAAAAACTAGGTGCTACTAGGAAGGAACCACCCACCTTTTGAAAAATAAGAATCAGGATAGATCCCCAGTTAAGCCATTTATTATGTAACAAACGTTTGAAAGCCTGTAAGAATGACTTATGTTTAAATGCTGATAAGCAAGAATTGTTTGAAATTTGAGACCCATCTTTCCACAGAGAGGGGTTTAACCTGGATGAGTACAGCTTTTAAGCTGGCCCCTAAAATGGTGTCGCTCAGATACATTTGATCCCTAATACCATACATGTGGTTTCTGATGAATCTGGTGTAGGGATAAGAGCAGGAAGAATCAATCACACTATACCTATTAATCTGCAACTTACATTTTTCTCTTCATATGCCCTCCAGTTCTTTCCATGTGACTATTCTCCAAATGTTGGTCTCTTTTCCTCTGGAAGGGGGTTGGATATCTGGACATTAGGAATAAGTAGGCACTCTGGCCTACCCTATGTCTTACACGGTCCGCAGACATACCCAACCAGACATGGTCTTGTTCTTTCCTGTTTCACATTCTATTGGTATCCTCGATCCAAGCTGTCCAGTAAACTCTTGTACTTCACTTCTAACTGCCTTTTTTGGGTCCTTTGCCCGTTTGATTCTGGGTTCCAAACATTTGAATGGATGCAATCAGCAAACATATATATTCTCAGTGGCTCAGCTATGGGCAGAACTTCCTAACACTAACTCTCATAAGCTTTATTTTCCAGAAGCGCAGTTGGTCGGCAAAGTGCTCAGACCTCCAAACCACTCTACTTGATGCCTTTGCAATGCATTTGATACTGCCATTGAGGTTTGTAACCTTGGCTCTGCCCAACCTCTCACAGTGATGTGCTAAGATCTCTGTCCGTCACCACTGCCACGGATGTAAGATGTGCAGTCAAGAACTGATGCATCGAGGAGCAGAGCAGATGTGTAGCAGAATAGTATGCCAATGATACATGGGAGAGAAGAAAATGGACATGCAAAGCATTTACCCAGGTTAACCGGTAGACCTTACATATCTTCCTGCCTTTAATAGCAACATGAAATTTTTTTATTTCAAAAATGGCATTATGAACAAATAAAGGTGCCATTTATTTTTTAACTCTATTTTTAGCTTTGAATTAAGTGACTGCAGTAAAAATGTACACATTTGTTTACTGAGGAAATGGAAGTTGAGTGAATAAAAACTTTTCTTTCTTGGGGTGCCTAGATGGCTTAGTCAGTTAAGCGTCTGACTTTGGCTCAGGTCATGATCTATGGTTCATGGGTTCGAGCCCCATATCGG
Organism: Cryptoprocta ferox; assembly: GCA_028646485.1. NCBI lineage: Eukaryota > Metazoa > Chordata > Mammalia > Carnivora > Eupleridae > Cryptoprocta > Cryptoprocta ferox. Next base: position 50,179,498 of record CM053572.1, on the reverse strand, counting down.
GCTCTGTGCAGACAGCACAGAGCCTGGAGCCTGCTTCAGATTCTGTGTCTCCCTCTTTCTGCCCCTCCCCACTCACACTCTGTTTCTCTCTCTCTCTCTCAAAAAAAAAAAAAAGAAACCTTTCTTTCTTAAACTGATGTCTTCTTTCTTGGGGCGTAGGGCTTTTAAAAAAAAAATTAATTGCAGCAGGGAGCCCCTAAATCATGAGTAAGGCAAGTATCCTCACTGCCCTAGCAGAGACACCTGGTTTATCTTATTCTCCTAGCTTGCAATTACATCAACCCATGTCACTAGCTGCAGAATGTATTCAACTATGTAGTGTCTTTAATTTGGAATGTCTCCATACTTGAAAAACATTATTGCTTTAATTATCACCACACCCGTAGGAGGAACCAGAGGTGGAAACTCTGACCAGCATCTCGGTATTACAGGTGAAGAGTGAAAGAAGGGCTGCTGAGTGACTAGACAGACAGCCTCGAAGGCCTGGAGGCAGCAAGCATGCCGGCCCCATGGCGCTGGGTTCAAACTTACAGGTCATTACATTGGTCTGTAATGACCAATGTCCACTGACCGAGATAGTTGATGACCCTGAGGCACGCCGAAGTAGTCTATCAGCAATGGATTTGAATGGAGTCAAGAACCAGGGAGATGATTCTTGTTCTGGCTCTCCTGAGTGTAAAAGAACACTTTGCAGGCATCCGGCAAGACTAGTACCTTCAGGGGATTTTGAATCACTGATTTTGGGCAGCCTGGCCAGAAAGTTAGATCTGAGGAACAAATTAGCGCTCACTGGTCTTGCCTTTGGATTGTCCTCTTCTGTAGTCCTTTAGGCCAACAAAAGCACGTGCGCGTGCGCTCTCTCTCTCTCCCTCTGTCTCTCTCACTCTCTCTCACACTACCACCCTCTTCCCCACTCACCACGCGCACTCCAGCTCTACTCTGGCTGTGTGAATCTTTTTCAACTGACAGTTAAGGAGAACTACAATACAATGATATTAAGAATTAAAACCATATTTCCTCTAAAAAAAAATCTCAAAGGACCAAGTGCCTGGTGCTGTTGATCCAGCTTGTTATCTTCCTGGGCAGCTGGTGTCTCTCAGAGCTGAGGATGCACAGAGCCATTTGGATGTGAGGCACCAGGACTGCAGGAAGGGCGGGCACTGCCAAGTTTTGTCTGTGTCTCACATTTAGCGAGGACTTACTGAGGGACACGAGGTATGGCCTGGTGTGGCGGGAGGACCATGTGGCAGAAGGTACTGATGAGCAGGGGTGGTGTGTACAGGACTGGTATTTTATTCACTCATATGAGAAACAGTCATTCTGTTTCTTGGTACTTGAAGCCCTCTGGAGCAACTGGTGTCTCTGCCCTATAGCCAAGTTCTTGAGGTAGAGGGACTGTGGGGAAATCACCTAGTCCAGAGGTCCTCATGCCAATCACAGGCAGTGTCTTTTTTTTCCTTTTATTACAAATATTGTATAATTTTCCTCTTTACTGTCCTCAATTAAAATTGCCAGATAATGTACCGCCCAATGTCCAATAACCATTATTGTGCTCGGTGTCCGGTTCCCCAGGAAACAGAACCTGAGATGGCATTAGGAGGCAGGAAGTATGTCAGACGTCCTCTCGGGATCAACACATGAAGGAGAGAGAGGGAAGCAGGACTGGGCTGAGGTAAAAGTTGGGCTGTGCTTTGAGGCAATCTCACAAGTGACTCAGCAGATCTCACAGGGAGCTCTGGAGCTGGGGTGATCCTGAAGAATTGTGCCCAGCCAGAGCCTTGTCACCACCCACCTCCCTTCAGTGACAGTCAATGGATGCGGGAGGGTCTTAGAGAGCAGTCAGCAATCTGGAGACCAGAGCGGTGGCTGGGAAGGGTGGTGGCAGTCAGCTATGGGCTGTCAGAGGTCACAGTAGTCAACACTCGAGCAGCTGTGGGAGCCCTGAAGTGGAGACCTGGGAAGGGGCCCCCAGCGTCCAGCACAAACTGTAATAGAAAGGAAAAATAATAGGAAAGTAACTCATAATAAAAGCATACATATTTCGGCAGGACTAAACTAAAAGATATTATGAAGTGGTCCGATACTTCCAACTATTTGTAATGAATTAGTTTGGGCTTAAGAGAAGGTAATACGCGACTGAATATTGTCAACACTTTCGCTTTATATTGGGCATTTGAAATAAGGGCTAGGTAAGTATATATGTATCTATACTGGAATGTGACAGTTACGTAAGCAGACTGATACATTGTCACTGGAAGTAAATGTCATACATTTGCTGAAAAGGTGCTCAGTTCTTGGGAAAATTCCACACAGAACAAGTATTTGCACACAGTGCTTGCATTCTTGGAAAACTCAATGTGTATTAAATTTGTGAAGAAAATATTTTGTGTTTATATGTGAAATGGAGTTAGATATGAGGCTCAGCTAATTTTATCAAGATTTTCACTTACATAAGCAGACATTTATTTGAAATTAGGGATGGATATGGGAAAATTCCTTGCCATGGGGACCAGATCCTACACTTTGTCGAGTGTTTAGCACCTCTAACCCCACACACTAAATGCTAGTGGTGCCTCCCAACCCGTGTGACAATCAAAAATACTTTCACAAATTTTCGTTTTTCTCCAAGGAGTAATATCCCTTCCTCTGAGAACTCAATTAGTTAATCCTCTGCTTCTGGCCTAAACAAAATAGTCTTCCCTTCTCTTTAAGTGTTTTCAAGGTGTCTAAAAGCAAGAGATCTGGCAAGCTCTGTTAGGTCCCTATTTCAACAAAGCAGTCCAAATTAAAGGGACCGGACAGCTATGTGCACGCGTGGTCAAGAGCAAAGTCACATGTGGGATCTCACAGCCTTGAGGGCTGAGCCCCCCCGCTCTCCCATTAACCCTGGGAGGCCACCCTCTAGGGTTGGATCATCAAAGCCACAATCTAGCTTATCTATAACTTACTGACTAATTTCTGGGAAGGGTTGTGGGCATCCTGGGTTCCCTTTATTTAGTCAGAATTTTACTGCCTGCTGCATTTCCTCAGTTGCTTCTTGCTCTGACAAAGCTGAATTTCAGGAGAAGACCACGGATTCGGGGGTCGGGGGGAGTAATCTATCTTACCTGCTTACATACAAGCAAAAGAAATGGTGTTTCCTCACAAGCTTCATTTGACCCTTAGTAGGGCAGACCCTGTGTATTCCTTTCCTCCTACATCAAACAGTTGACCCCAGCAAACACAGCGAGAGTAGCCTGCCTAAGGGAAATGATGACGAATGGAGGGCAAGGACCAAGGAAATGGAATTAGAGAGGAGAAAGATTCCCAAACTGATGTGAAATATAAGATGACAGCCACGCCAACTGGGAAATCGAAAAGGAAAGCCTTTGCTATGAATTATCTTACAAGCGATGCTTTATGCTAATTTAGATGTTAGGATTTAGTTGTAAAGTGCTTATGCAGCAAAACTGCTGACACCAGTGATGGTTGGGTCTGTATAAAGAATTACAAGAGTCTGGAAATGACTGCCTGAGACTTAGAATCATTTGCATCCAGAAGAGACCATACTAAGGAGATGGATGTGTTTTATCCGTGCACCTGAATAACATACAGACAAGTGTTAGTCATTTGTTTATGAATAGTTTCCATTACCACTCATCTCTCAACATGTGGCAAACATTTATTATTTTGTTCTGTCCCCTCTTCTGTGGGCTGCTGGAAACAACTGGCACGTATCTTTTTATAATTTTGCTGATGACTTTTCTGATGCACTGGGTTTCTTCCTGCGAGAGAAGAAATTATTGACTTTCCCAAGACATTAGTTCATTGTTGCCAAGAGGCCCCGGAGTGTTTTTTAAATGAAGAATCCAGCACACTGCTGATTCTACCTCAAAATATGAGTATCTTAGGAATTTCTGAACAAATGTGTATGGACATAAGTGCCATTCTACACTCAAAGGACTACAGAGGGATAATTTTCTAAATCGTGGTATTACACCTTCGTAGTCTTGACTAGTTCACATTGCATTAGAAAAAGTAATGCTCAAAATGCTGTGCACACCATTAACTGTAGCAAATCCTTGTTAAATCTGATATGATGCAGCCTAGTTTTGGTTTTATCCTGATGTATGCAACTTATCTTTGTTTGTTTTTTTAAAGTAATACAAGCAATTCTGAGTATTTGGACTTCAAGTTAGGACTCAAAATGGACTTTTCAAATGCACATTTGAGAAGCAGGGCCATCGCATTTGGTGGTACTGCTTGTGCACAGTGTATCTGCTCGTGTGCATCTCTACCATCACTGAAGGAGGCAGATGAACCTGGACTTGGTCAAAGTAGGAACCTTTAGAAGCCTTATGCTCATTACAAGGATGTCCAGTTACCCAAAACCTCCTCCCTCCTTTGGTTCTTAGATTTGCACTTAGAGTCTCGGGAATGTGGACTGAAATGGACAGATGCATCATGGCAATCCTGTAGTCCTTGAGAGGAACGCAACTTTACCATTGGAACCCTCTCAAAGTAGATTACATCAAAATAGGTGACAAAGGATTATAAACAACCTGGGTGATATCATTGGTGGTAAAATGAAGGGGACTCAGAAGCTAATTCCGAAGGCAATTACAAATGAAGATTCTAAAAAGATACTCTCCGTGAAATCAATACGCAACCTTCCAAATAGTTATTTTTAAAAAATTACATGCTTGCTTTTTTTAAAAATTAAAGTCTCTCATTACTTAGTACTTTTATTTTACATTCAGTTCTCAACTTTCTCTATTTCTAAGGACAAGGGTATCATATATAATTGGTACCTATAACTTAAATATTTTATTGAACTGGTGACTAAAACAAAAGAGAGCAAATTTTATCCCCTCTTTTTGTTTCTGCCTGCACATTGTACATGAGTATAAAAATATATATACACTTATACACATACATGTATTTTTTTTAGGTAAGAAGGCAAGCTATAAGAATATAAGTAAGAGAAGATGTGAGCCTAGTAAAAAGATACATTGTAGAGTCTGTCTCAGAGTAGTTGAATTAATCTGAAATCAAAAGGAGCTGTGTTTAAATAGTATCTCAAATGAAATCATATTATGTATTCTGGTTCAGAATTAACAGCAAAAAGAAAAGAAAGAAAAGATTATATACGTTTGAATTTTTAAGGCAAAAACTGAGTGATTTTTTCCCCCAAAAGCATGAAAGGGGGCTAATTGAAAATGGACGAAGAACATGAATAGACGGTCTATCAAAGAGAAAATAAAACTAATAAAAAACATGGGAGGGCGCCTAGGTGGCTCAGTCCGTTAAGCAGCTGACTCTTGATTTCAACTCAGGTCATGATCTCATAGTCTGTTGGTTTGATCCCTATGTGGGGCTCTGTGCTGACAGCACAAAGCCTGATTGGGATTCTCTCCCTCTCTCTGCCCCTCCCCTGCTTTATCTCTCTCTCTTGCAATCAAAATAAATAAATAAACCTAATATCTTTTTTTTTTTTTTGCCTAACAAATTAGTAAAAGTTCAGACAGAGAGAAAGAGAGAGAACTGACAGAAGTGTGATAGAACAAGTACTTTCAGACATTGTCAATGGAGCATCAACTGACACAATATTTTAGGGCATAATCTAGATTATACATTTGAAGAATCCTTAGAAGGCTGATACTTTTGGGGCACCTGGGTGGCTGAGTCGGTTAAGTGTCTGACTCTCCACCCCAGCTCAGGTCTTGATCTCAGCGCTGTGAGTTCAAGTGCTGTACCGGGGTCTGTGCTGGGTGTGAAACCTACTGAAAAAAAATGGCTGACACCTTTGACACAGTTATGCCACATCCAAGAGTCCTTACTATGGAAGGACTTAGTGAGAAAGACTCAGGTTAAAATGAATGCTCTCCAAGCCCTGATTGCCCAGGGACAGACGGCATATCAGCTTAATTGGATGCTGTGCAGCCATTAAATGTAATGTCGACAAGATATGTCATAAAGAGGAAGATGTTTATGTTAGAATGTTAAGTAAAAATAAAACTGTTCTCGTGGGGATGAAGGATATATCGTATGGAATAGTCACTGGCACTGTGATAATGACGACAGGTGGGAGCTACACTGGGGGGAGCAGAGCACAATGTAGAGAGACGTGGAATCACTATGTTGTACACCTGAAACTAACCTAACACTATGTGTCAACTATACTTCAATAAAAAAATAAAAATAAAACAGCTCTCAGAGTCCTATGTGGAGTAATTAAATTAGTTATATTAAGAATAAAGGACAAAACCCAAAAATGACATATAAGACAGATGGCTGAAAATAAATAAGCCCAAATATAAACTCTGGTTTTATTTGGATGATGATGTAGCCCATGTATCATATGTTTCCTTTTTGCTTACTTTTCTATGTTTTTTTTTAAAAACAAAACTTAAAAACAAACAGAAATAAAACTGGGGAGTCTGGGTGGCTCAGTTGGTTAAGCGTCTGACTTTGGCTCAGGTCATGATCTCGTGGTTTGTGGGTTCGAGCCCCGTGTCAGGCTCTCTGCTGACAACTCAGAGCCTGGAGCCTGCTTCAGATTCTGTCTCCCTTTCTCTCTATCTCTTACCTGCTTGCACTCTATCGCTGTCTCTCAAAAACAAATAAACATTAAAAAAAAACACAAAAAAACTGTACTTCAAAAATTATAAACTTAAAAACTCTTAATAACACGTTACAATATATGCTAAGAGAAGTAAATAGGGAGGCTCCTATCCTGGTGTCAGATGGAAAATCTTACCAGGTAAGTTTTCAAAAAAACTCTGGATGTTTATGTGGTTTAAGCTGTGTCATTACTATAAAACATGAGACATAAAAGTGACAATTATCTAGTTATCATTTGCATATATGAACTTCCAAGGACAGGACTGACTGAAATCGTTCTGTGAACCATCATTCCATGAACCTGTGCTGTGTGAGCTCAGTCTGATGCTGTCCTGTCCACACACCCCACCCTCCTTCTCTGGCCTGCCCACATGTCCCCTTCTCTTTACTGGGCCAGCCAGACTCCTGGATACTTCCACAGAATGGTTGCTAGAACAAGCCACTCCTAGGCCATTCTGGGTTTTAATTTCTAGTGACTCACTATTGCCTGTCTACAGAAAGGCCCAGGGTTGCCAGTTCTGATATTTTTTGTTCTCTTAGAATTATGCCTGTAGCTCTCAGTAACCTCAGGAGTTATAAGTAGAAAACTAAAAATAGCTACAACAAGCAAACTGCACCCGGGATCTTCATGGTTTTTGGAAGGAGAGGGGCACTTCAAAGAAAGGCCTTAATAGCTTTGGAAACTCCTTTTTCATTGTTTGCCTGGAGAAAAGACTGGCTTTGCACTTCCCCCCCCTTTTCTGAGAGAATCATACCTCCTCATCTTTAAGGTCTCAAATTAAGCATCACTTCTTCATAGATGCCTTCCTCAGCGCCAAAACCTGGGAGAGACACATACGCTTCATAGCGCACGACCCTCTCTTTCTTAGGACTTATACGGAGTACTTGTAAGTATTAGTAAATTCTTATTTCCTGCTGGACTCGGAGTCCATGAGAGCAGAAACCTTATCTATGCTATTTATCATCATGTCCCCAATGCCAAGAACAGGAGCCTGGTATGCACTGGGTGCTGAATAAATATTAGTTTAATGAATGCATTTTCCGGTGTGGTCTACTAAGGTAGAGAAAGAATGGTTGGCACAAAATCAAACAGTGGTAGAGTTGGAAGCATAAAAACTAAAAGCCTTACTGTTTTTTCCTTAAACAAGTGTAAACATATACATAAGTAACATCCTATCATTGCACTAGTATTGAATTCAGGAAGATTGGACTTGGCTTTTGTCTCTGAAAGTGTTGAACACAGTTTGCCTGGTTCCTCTACTGTGAGAGGAGCAGACATTTGGTACTCCTCCAAAATTTAGGCTCTCTACTCCCTAGATAACTTTACTGACTTGAGCAGGGCTTTTATGTAAATAAAGTGCAGCACAACTAAAGAAATGCGCATGCGCATGCGCAGGAAGTCCTGTTGTGAATCCAGGGACTCATAAGTCCCTCTTTCCTGGAGTTCATGATAAATCACTCCACTTAGCATATCTGTTGTTTGCCACCTCCACTTCCTTGCCTTTTTGTAAAAGCAAAATTCTTGGAATTTATCTTACAAGCGCAAATCACCTGTAATTCTTTGCACTTAGTAGCTATTGAGCATGTAACTACAGAGCTTAACAATTACCATATACTGTAATCATGCAAAGATTTTAATCTTTCAAATTAGATCTCACCTCCACACTGGGAAAGAAAAGGAAATTTACAGGATCATTAGCTCATGGGCTAGCTGGCAGCTCTAGCAATGTCAGGAAGTCATATGCATGAATGGCATGAATGGTCTTAAGGTATTATTTATTTTTTATTAAGTGCCTTTCATTAAAACTGCCATGCGTGCTTTGTATTGAAGGAACTGGAGAAAAATGCTATTTGCAAGTGAAGGTAGCCCTTGTCCGGTAACAAAACTTGAGCAGAGGATGAAATATTTTGTAGTGGTATATTCTGCTGCCTTTCGGGGTGAATATTAGGGGAATAGAGTCAGATTTTAAAACTGGAAAGCCCGGAAAAAAAAAGCCAAAATTTGTGTTCAGTCTTTATGAGCTGGTTTCACACAAAATTTGGGAAAGAGAGTTTTGAGCTACAGAGCTACCTCTTCTTACCCTAAACCAGAGCCTGTTCCATCCTGCTCTCTGGAGCAGATTGCGTATGTCTGGTCCCACCTCCGAGTTCAGTGATGCCACATTCATCACTTGCAATCAGCCATAGGGGTACTCATTACGTCATGACAATTACCAGTATGCAAACCAGGGCTCCGTCCACCAAACTGGCTGGTTCACATTTACCAGTACATCACTTTCCCAAGCCTACCTCAAGGAGAGAGGAGAGAGGGACAAGGAAGAGAGGGAGGAAGCTTTGGGAAGAAACACACACACACACACACACACACACACACACACACACACAGAGACATTGTAAGGCAACCAGTAGAAAAGTCCCTGACCTAGTGCAGATGCCCAGTAAATTCGAATCCTCCCTCCCTCCAGCAGCAGACAAGAGGAGTGAGACCACAAACCAGTACGGCAATATGTGGAGATGTGTGTGGAAGACGTCGTGCCAACTGGGTCTACTGTCTCTGATACATATGGCATTTTCAGAGGTTGACCTATGAGAGTGAGGAGGCTGGGGCAGATCGTGCTCAGCATCAACCCCTGAGAGCAGGGGAGTAGGGAGCAGAGAGATCTTGGGGAATTTATTAAGTACACAGGGAGCATTGGGACTGAATTCAGGGTGTTGGGAGGGTTTGGAGCAATTTCTTTTCCAGAGACATAAAAACAAAAGGTATTGAACTTGGTAGTTTTTCAACTTTTCAATCTCATTAAGTCATAAGCCATCTTTATTTACATATTCACTTATATGAAAAAGGGAATCATTAGGATGAAATCATAATGCTAATCAAAAAGTGTTAATGAGAACTTACATGACCTGTCCTGGAGCTCGTACTGCAGAATTTCAGGACAAGGATCAATCATAAGACTTATTTCCAAAGGTTTTGTAATCTCTTCAGGACAAAGCTAACCCATAGAATATGGTAAGATAAAAATTAACTGCTGGGTACTTTTATGCAAGACAAAAATTAACTGCTGGGCACTTTTATGTTTGCTAAAAAGATTCCAGCAGGGTTTAGAGAAGGAAGGGTGCACAGTGGGTAGATAATTCTTCAAGACAATGATAATAGAGCTTTTCTGAGCTTCTGTCCCTGCTAATATATTTCTTTATATCATTATGAGCTCCATCACAATCATCAGTCAAATGATAGTACTGCTAATAGAGATCCATAATAATAAATTCTTTACGATCGTTATAGACTCATTCAGCTTTTGAGCTACACTGCAAAGTAGGATGATTGCCAAGTATTTTTAAATCCCTGCTTTATACTCACTGAGAGAGTCAAGTTCAATACCTTGTCTCCAGCTTTTTATCATGTCCGTAGCAGAACCAGCACAAGCAAAACAAAGCACAAGTCTCCACTTGTGATCACTGGCTCTAACAAAATAACATGAAAAGTGGTATCAGGTCTGAAGGTGGAAGCCAGCCTAGAAAGGTCCCAAAATGTCAGAGGTGATGAGAACAACCAAGGAAGTGATATATGCACTTCGTGGATGGAGAACAGACACAGGATTTTCACCTGTAGACCTTCAGACAATAGGGAGGTATGTGGGCCATATAAGGAAAAATTGGAACTGTCAAGAGAAATTGAGATTAAGGTGTGCACATGGGCTTCTATCTCAGCAAGGAGCAATTCTAGGAATGTTTTACAGATAGCGCCAGACAGACCAGCTGAGGAAGTGGCGTGGGAACTCAGTACAAGTTCAGGGCTCAGCTTTTAGACCCCATGACCTGGGAACGAATTACAGAGAAGAAACAAAAAAGGAAACAAAAAAGATATATTTTTTTCTAAAGAAGAATGTATAGCACATATAGGCAGTAAAGACAGAAAATATTGGTGTGTGTTCAAAGTGACAGAGAAGATAAGTTGGGGAGAAATATAGATTTAAGGAAGAACATCATCACCAGAAATAGAATAGTATTTGGAAAAAAAGTGACATTAAATAGCAAAGTACAAAAAGTGCAACTAAGCTTAGGAGAGCTCAGTATTGAATGGGCTACAAATTTGAGTCCAGCTATTCAGAGAATATAGGGCAGAACAAATTTCTAAGACCTAGAAATGTCAGTTGTTACCTGTCACACTGTGGTGCAGACAGGTCATGATAATACATGGTTCTTAGATTTATCAGACTGCTTCATCCAGAAGAAGAAAGAGACTCAGAGGCGCCTGGGTGGCTCAGTCAGTTAAGCATCTGAATCTTGATTTCAGCTCAGGTCATGATCTCACCGTTTGTGATTTGGAGCCCTGTGTCGGGCTGCGCGCTGGCAGTGCAGAACCTGCCTGGGATTCTGTCTCTGTCTCTCTCTTTCTGCCTCTCTCTCTCTCTCTCTATCTTAAAATAAATAAATAAACTTAAAAAATACACTCAAATCTTGAATTCCTTCCTTCCTTCATAATTCGTTCATTCCCTTTTCCATTCATTCATTTAACAACTATTTATGGAGTGTCCACTTTGGGTCAGTCTCCGTGCTGGCTGTTCAGGGTATGAAGTTAAATAAGGACCACACAGCCCATGTCCTTGGGGAGCTCTCGGTGAAGCAGACAAAACAGATGGCTTGGAAAATATCTATTTACAAAATAATGTAATGATGTGTTATAATAAAAGAAAGTTCATAGACAATCACACTGTCTTTTGAAAGGGGGCTTCCATTTCATTTCTGAAATTATATGTTGCTTACCCTGCATCAGTGAATTATCCAAATCCTTCCCACTGCTCTTTGGGACTGTGAGGCAAGGGAAGGCTATGTCAGAATCACTTGTCATTGTCCAGAGACAGGACAGATGTGCAAAGGGAGATACGAAGCTTGCATCTGAAGGACATTTTGCATTGGGGAACCATTCATTTTTACAGCATTCATCACAGTTCAGTATTGAGTATCACTGCTATAAGAATAGTGACATTCCTCCTTATCTAGCAGAGCAGCTCCTGCCAGATGGCCTTTCTGTTTTGCACAATGACATATGTCATTATCAGACACAAAGGCGAATACTCAGTTGAAAAGTCAAAGATTCGGTCAATCAACAGGTTACCTTGTTACATTGATATCAAACGAGAAAGTTTATTAATTTAGGAATTGAAAAGACATCTTTATATTCAGAGAATTAACTAAATTGGAGGTGTTAGGGGACATTATATGGGTAACAAAGTACACTTTTAGAATCTTGTTCAAAAGGGGCAAAGAATACTTGCAAGAATTCTGGATTGTCTTGGAAATCCATACCATGTGAAATAGATTTAAGTGATAGGATCTGATCTATTGTATAAACTGATGATACGTGAAGGAATTTGTTATCATGGGGTAGTCTCTACTTTTCGTCCATGCCTCTAGCTAACTGGCTTTTTTCTATGCACTTCATGGTATGAAGAATATGTCACTAATAAGGACCAAACCAGGAATGATCTAAAATATTCTATGAACAGAGGTAGCACGAATTCATACAAAATGATGTTAAGAACTGAAGTAAATTTCCAGATAATTCAATAGGAAAAATATTCAATTTACACATCTGGATATTATTAGGGAAATACAGGGTAGGGGGCGCCTGGGTGGCTCAGTCAGGTAAACACCCAATTCTTGATTTTGGCTCAGGTCATGATCTCATGGTTCATGGCATCAAGCCCTGTATCATCGAGCCTGCTTGGGATTCTCTGTCTCCTTCTCTCTCTGCCACTCATTCTCTCTCTCTCAAAATAAATAAATAAACCTTAAAAAAAATACACAAGTGATTTAGGGGTCTGTCATTTTCTTCACATTTGCTTCAACGGTCTCCTTCTCTGGCATGACATTGTGATGACCAGGGTTGATTTGAACAACTGCTCTAGAACCTTATTCTCAGAGGACATATTTTCTGCCAGTTGTGCCCAAATTGCTAGTAGGGGCCCATCTGTACAGGCTCCAGCACATTACCTCAAGCTCATGTTTATAGCACCGATAACTTTATTTACTCAGTTTATGTTTTGGGGGTGGTGGCTGGGGGAGGTTGTAGTGATGGAGATTATTGAGGGGAAGGTTTAAAATGCTCTCAAGTTACCCCATGGCGCTGCCCCCCTCCTCCAGCCAACACTTGGGAGAAACTGAATCCTACAGCTCTCAGAGAATCCTCACTCCATTAGCATATTAAAAGTATCTGAGGCCTGCTCCACCTCAACTCAGAATTTCTCAAACTTTACTTTACCACAGAAACCAACCTCCCCCACTTCCCAGGACTTTGTTTGCATTCCCAACTCATAATGACATCCCAAAGAAACAAGGTTTTTGAAAACTCATTTATTTGCTTGGGCACTCCCAAAAGATTTTTCAAAAACTATGTATTCTCTGGTAGAGTTAACATCTAAAATTTTCATCCTGGATTTAAAGAAGTACACTCTTGGGGCACCTGGATGTCTCAGTTGGTTAAGCATCCAACTCTGGGTTTCGGTTTAGGTTGTGATCTCATGGTTCATGGGATCAAGCTGGTTTGTGGGATGGAGGGCCACAACAATGTCTGAGCTGACATTGCGGAGCCTTGCTTGGGATTCTCTCCCCTTCTCTCTCTGCCCCTCCCCTGATTTCTCTCTCTCTCTCTCTTAAAATAAATAAATAAACTTAAAGTAAAAAAAAAAAATAAAGAAGTACGCTCTTTGTAAACAGGAGGTAGAAAACATTAAACATGTTATAATTTGAAATAAGAGGAGAACTGACTGTAATTAAAATAAATATTTTATGATAGATTTGAGAAAATAGATTTTAGGTGACTTCCTGAAATGCTGTTTGAATCAGAAAGAATTTGAATATAATCCCTATCTGTGGGTTTCTTCTTTAAAAGCTTGATAATTCTATGAAATGTTGTAGGAACATTTGAATGATCAATGTCACTAATCTATACTGCATTGATTATTCTGAATTCAGAACCTCCCTCAAAGGTCAAATTTCATTCTTAACAGATGGAACTGAGATGACAAGACAGGAAGCCCCTACGTTTAAGGTGACTTGATGAATAATTAGCCCACCATAGAAAGATCTGGCTTAAGAGAAGGGTATGTCTTTCTCTTTCAAGTGTGATTTGGGCAATCAGGCAGTTTTAGAAAAGGACGTGTAGAACCTATAGGACACCAAAAAAAAAAAAAAAGAACATAGAGGACATAGAGGAGTTGAAGATCTAGAAATTGATTCCCTTCAAATATTTTATTAACATCTGTACCCCCTGGAAAGTCTGTGGGTCCCCAAGGGTGTAAGTATCACTATTTAAAGACCTCTTGCCTTAGAGAACACTTTTGGATGCTGCTGCCCCAGCGTTAAGCAGTAACACCTGAACTGGTCTCTTACATGTCTCTTTTTGACCCCTATCCAGTTACTTTAATCCCCTCAAAAATTTTTTTCCATGGAATGAAACACACTTCTTGACCGGGGGGGGGGGGGGG
>CM053572.1:50121108-50165305 GCA_028646485.1 Cryptoprocta ferox | reverse complement strand
AGAGCTTGACTCACACCTTCAGAAGGGCTGCTCATTTGGTTGCTCACCCTTCCCCCATTCCCATGTTGTCCTTTGTACCTCCAGCATATCTTCTGTGTCTCCTATTTACATTATCTGGACAAGTGTTTGTCTTCCAAATTAGGGTCAAGTCCCTGAGCAGCCATGACTAGACTGTATTCAACTGTATTCCTCCCAGAACCTAGAACAAGGCTGGCTAAATGTTGGTCAGTTGATCAATTTAAATAGTTTAAACCCATTTCGAATATGAGAAGCACACGGAATCTCCAAGAAGGAATGTTGCTCTTCCTTGTACCTGGAGACCTGGACTAAGGAGTTTGATATTTTGACATACCAGCTGTAGCCTGAGAAACCAAAGGAACAAGACATCTGTGCTCCCAACCTACCCTAACTGTAATGGCAGTGGTAGACTGGTGATTGCAAGCTGGCTTATATTTGTGGAACAGCTGTAAAATTTGCAGGGCTATCTTCAAATTATACTTATTTGTGAAAGCAAATAAGTATCTCCTTTTGTTAAAAGAAAAAAAAAGTTTGCATACTCAAAGTTTTTTAGGTAAATGAAGACCTTAGTTTTCCCTAAAGGGCCTAACAAAGAATTTCAGTCCCTATTGTCAGAAATCTCTTTGTGGCAGGTCCCTAATCTTTCTTTTTCAAATTTCCTTCAAAGGATGGTTAAGGAGTCTTTAATTAACTATTAAAATGGGTGTTCTAACACGGAGGACAAGATTTAGAAAATCCCTCTAATTACTGGAACCAGATTTTCTCCTGATTTGTAAATACCAGTTTACTCCTCAACCAAATTAGGCTTTAATTAAACTGGGGGTAGGGGTTTGGGGGCCTGAGTACTGGAAAGTGCCTTAATCTGCAACAACCCTAGTTTCAATGAAGTTGGTTTAAGGGTGGGGATGAGAGACTCTTACCGATTATTGTTTAAACTGGAAAATCAAGCAAAATGGGATTTGCTTTCCATACAGGAACTCATGGAAATTAGACACACCGTTGTCCCCTCCAATTTATTCAAATGCCATTGCTAGAGGATTACCATGGGCCCCTCAGTGGTGTGAGTTTATGAAGCAGCCATGTGTTTCTTTCTTTTCTTTTCTTTTTTTTTCTCTGTATACATTAATTAGGCAAAACTAGGCTTATGGTTCTAGTGACAAGGAAAGAGAAACCAGAGCTTGCTCTACACCTCCCTCAATATAATGTTTAACATTCAATATGGTGCACAGTTTGTTGAGAAAATAAGGTACATGTTTTGTCATTCCCCTTATGGATTTCAGTCAACACATGGAGGTGTTTGAAATGATCTGCTAATCCAGTTTCCTTTCCTTGAACCATCTGGTTTGAATTCTGTCTACCTGCTTGGAGTGCACCAGTCTCGTCTGCATGTACATATAAGGAAGTCACAACTCATTAACAGTTTAGGGAAAATCCCTGTGGAAATATACAACTTTACTGTTGTGGTAGGTTTCCTCTTGGGAGAAAATTAGATAGGACTTTGATGTAAACCAAAGACACTTGACGGTTTTTGGGGAGACATGAGTGGTCCTGAAAAAAATTAAACCACTTTAAAAGTTTTTATTTTAAATGGGAACAAAGTTATTAGCTCACTCATACCACAGCTCAACTACCAGTGGTCAAGTGAAGAGATGTGCAGAATGTGGCCTTACCAGTTTCATGATGGGCCCCTTGATCTAATTTTAGGAATGACCATCCAGCAATAATAAAATTAATGGATAATTGGCTAAGTCAATAGACCTACTCAATCTTCATGTTGCCCATTTTGGAGGGTGAGAAATCTCAATACCCTCTTTTCCAGCCCCCTCAAAGCTAGGAATGTCTATGTCACATGGTTTTGGCCAATGAATTATAAGTCAAAACTTGTCGGGTGCTTCCGGGAAATACTTCTTTCCTGGTAAAAGGGAAAGATATCTTTGGGCCTACTGCCTTCTCTTTCTTAGACCCAAAAAGAAAGACTAAATGCAGATGCGATGTCTACAGTAGAGATCATTTTATGACCATAAGAGAAAGTCTATAAAAATTGTAGACATCAGACTGATTTTATCAAGATACAAAACCAAAACCAGCAGCCACTTCTTTCTAGATTTCATTGTATTTAATCTGCCATATTGATTACTTGAAGCAGAGTGCGATCTATATAAATCCTACATACTTGTAAGGGCCTTGAGAAAGGTCTTCCTGAGCGGAGTGACTCAGTCTATCTTCCCTCCTCCCCTGTGGCACCTGGGGGCTCCAATGGGTTGGGATACCTAGGTGAGTCTGGAAAGTAGCATTTGGGCTTGAGCACAGAGCGGATGATGTAGTGTGGGTTGAAGGAACACGTCAAAGACCCAAGAAGAAAGGTGAGAGATTATTCCCCAGCCTCCACTACACACATGAGGAAGTGATGCAAACAGAAGATTGCCATCATGATTTTGCACGACGTGAGTGAGAGTGAAAAGTCAGAACTCCATACAAGTATTTGCAGGTGCCCCCCTCCGTCCCCACGCTCATTCACAGGCCCATTCTCTGATTCACTCTATTTTTCTTTTCCCACATCCTTCTTCAGCACCTGGAATCTCCTCATGAAGTCAGAGCCATGGCACATTTGCTTATTTATCTCCGTCTTTATTTGTCATGGCTAAACTTTGATACCAGTTTACATCCCCTTCTCAATTCCTTCCACCTTCCCATTTTTTAAAATCACTTTCCCTCAGCTCCCCTGGTCTCATCTTACACAAAGTTAGTTCAGAGCTACGTACAAGTTTATAGTGTCTGACATTTTAGCCAAAAATGAAAATCTGTGGCGATGAGGAAATAAAAAGAGAACCCTTAAGAGCACATGCAGATGTTGCATTTCCTGATGTGGAAGAGGATATAATGTCTAAAAAAAAAAAAAAAAAAAAAGAGCTGTCATAAACATTTTTACTTTTCCTGAACTGCATTTTGCTTTTTTTTTTTTTTTTTTTAAGAGCGGTCTCATTGACTCAATATATGGGATAAAATAGAAAATAAGACTACAAAAATCTGACTGTGTTCATTTTTTATTTTCCCCTAGAGGTGCGCTGCTTAAGGACAAAGACTCTTTTCTAAGAGGAGTTTTCCCTCTGTCCTGGAAAAATCCCAGAGACAGACCCCCAATTCAGCAGGTCAAAGGCCCACTTCAGCAGAGGCACTGCTGGGGCAGGAAATGGTGGATTTCCTCTTCAATAGGAATCCCTCCCTGAGCAGGGCAGGTTTGGGGGAGGGGAGGCAGCTGTTGTGACCACTCAAATTCAGATTTTAAATTGGGAGAGACCTCCCGGAGTTTAGATCCTGTCCCCAGGTCTGCGGAGACAGGAAAATGTGCCACCATGTTTCACAAACCCAAGTTAGCCCTGACAGAAAATGCCAAGAGGGAAGCCCGGGTGACTGGTCCTGTAGAGCCAGTGGCTGAATGCCCTGGGCACAGAGTTTCCCAAAAGGCATTTTTGGTGTTTGGTAAGACTCTAAGATCGTAATTAGAACTCTGTGAAATGAAGTTTCCTTGGCCAAAAAGATTTGGGGAAGCACTGACTTAACAAATTTATTCACTCTCCTGATTTTCTAAGAGAGGATTTAGTGTCTAGTATTCCCCAAATGTCCTTGATGGCAAACTTACTGCTTTTGATTTTTTGGTTTTTTTTTTTTTTTTTTTTTTTTTTTTTGGTGGAGTGGCAAAATATTCATCAAACACTAGCAAACAGTTAAGACAAAGTAGGGAAATGCTTGGGGGTGGGGGTGGGGTGTAGTGGGGGAGAATCTGCTGCTGGGATGCATCTTCCTCCCCATTCTCACTCTGAAACGGTTACACAAGTAATGACAGCTAACTGTATCTGGCCACTTGTACTTAATGTGTTCCTAATCCAGCTCTCCAGGGAAGAAGTAACCAAAGGACGACAGCATTTAATATCTGCAGACTCTTCTGAAAAAACTTGGAGTCTGAGTACATTATTCTGCCTCTCCTTACTGGCAAAGCAAAGTTTACCTTTTTGAAGAGGGAAAAAGCTTCAGAGAACATGGCCCTGTTTACACACGCACAGGAAATTATTGGCAAAACTGCAGCTGTATTTTTCAGAGCCTCATGAATTACCCATTGCATTCATGTAGAAAGATGATTGCTTCCCCCTTTTTGTTTGGTCTTGAAACAGACCCTTGGCTAATTCCTTTGTTGGGAGAGAAAAGAATTTGAAAATGATTGTTCGTTTTTTAAAAAAGAAATTACTTTCTTCTTCTTCTCCTTTTTTTTTTTTTTGGCCAGCTGGGATGATCCGTGATTAAGATCTCCATTCTTTTTAATAGCCCTAAAGCACTACATATGCTGACAGCTTGCAAATCAAATTCTCAGCCCAGAACTTTCTTTTGGAACTTCCAGCTAATCTATACAACCAGCTTTTGAACAGCCATTCTAGGACATCCCAGAGATACCACAAATTCATCATGGTTACTCCTGTTCGCCTCTTGCTGTATTTCTCTCCTAACAAACAGCACTACTGTCTACTGACACAGAACAAAACCTGGGATTTGTACCCCCGTGTCCCGCCCACTGACTTACTGCATCCCAATGTCAAGTCTACTTCAAAATAGTTCTTAAAAATGTCGCCTCTTCTCCACCATCTTTCCCTTAGTTCAGCAAAGATAACCCTGGCTTTGCCTACAATCCCTCAAGATGGGACTTTTCCAGCTTCTCCTGTGTCTTCTATCAGCCTGCATCCTCACATTTTCCTGGACAGTTACTCAAACTCACCCTGTGGTTTCCATTGCTCTGCACTTTGCCTGCTATTGCTGTTTCTTCAAATGTGCCACCCCCTTTCCTTCTTTGCCTGATGAGCTCGTACCCCATATCTGAGGTCGGAGAACTCCATCAAATGGTTCTTTTACAGAGCCTTCCCTGAGTTCCCCAGGCAGAAATGGCCACTCTTACTTTCGTAGCAGTACTGTTCTTTCATCAGAATCCCTGATTTTTACCTGGGCCTGCAGATCATGAGGAATAATGCATGCTTCTTGTTTTGGGGTGAGTTGTGCAGCAAAAGCAAAGTGGTGCACCCTGGCACAAAACAGGTGCCTCACAAATGTTCAATAAATAAGCCAGTTATGAATACCTGAGGGTATTTTATTTTCCTCTACAGGATGAAAGAAGATAATATTTTGTGATTGAGTTGCCTAACTTAGAAGTTCACTAATGGAGAAGGAAGTCACTAGGGGGATGCCAGGGGCTTAGTCATTCTCTTCTTTGCCATCCTGGAATGGTCAGTGTGCAGACGGTAGTGGCCTGCCAGCTCTGTCAGGCGTTTTCCACACAAGCCTATTTGATGCCCTGAACTCCAGTCTCAGAATCGTGACCAGATGCCACCCAGCTGCCACCTCACCTCCATAGCCAACTGAGCATCTGAGACTTTTTATAATAATCAAGTAAGTGTCAAATCATCTAGTACCAAGCCTAATACAGAGTAGGCCCTCACTGTGAGTTTGTTGTCTTGCCATTTTTTAAAAGGCAAAAGTATGAAACTAATTTTTTTTTTTTGAATATCTGTGCATAGGATATGGGAAAAGGATGGTTGCCAATGTGCAGGGTGTTTTGTGTATGTGTTCTTTCCTCTTTCTAAGGCAAACCCCTCTCCATTCACACTGTTCCTCTTTCTCTTGCATCCCCAACTTCTCCCACTTCACTCGTTCCTGCCACCTTCCCTCTGAAGCAGTTCAACGTTCTTTTATTGCACAGAACCCTCCTGAATTCTGCTCTGCAGGCGCTCAGGCTACTTTCAACAAGGGACCAAAAGCAGGTCTTCTATTGGGGCCTCTGCCCATATCATTCTTGTTCTGGCCCCTGCGATCTGGGTGCTTTCCGTAGCTATTCGTGTGGCTCCTGCTAAAATCAACTCTGGTCTCCCGGTTGCTAAATTCAAAGAAAGTTCAGCCCTTATCAATTTTACTGTATCTGTTGCCACCAAAACGCCTCCAATTCCCTCTCCGAAGCACTATCTCCTCTTGGCTGCTGTGACATCTTTCTGTCCTTGTTCTCTTCCTACCTTTTGGACAGTATCTTCTCACATTTCTTCCCTTTTTTCCCCTCCCTAAATACTGATACGAAATCTTACACATTCTTTGAAACCCAGCTCAATTTCTACTTCTTCCAAAAAGGTCAAATCCCATTTCTGTACTCAGCGATCATAACTTAATTGTTCTAATATTACTATTATTCTATGTTAATATTGTTATTATGTTATTTCCAGATGGAATCAGTATCTTTATCTCATTGTATTTATGAATGGCAATTTCTCTTGGGATTGAGGGATTCCCAAGGTGGTTGGGGAGTTGAGATGATCAGGTGGTTTACTCATCATTTCTCTGTTCCAGCTATGGTCACATTTTCTATACTTGATATTGCTCTCACTCATGATAACTCATTTTGTATTATTCAATACAATTGCGTTTGGGCATTTCAGTGTGGTTCAGCAAAACCACATTGAACTGTCCACTGAGCGTGAGGCATTGTACCAGGCCTAGAGATGGACAAATGAATGACGCTCAATCCTTACCTTCAAGGATTTTTTAGTTGGGCTAGAGCTAGTTTGAGTATGAACGACCTAAACTCCACACTGACTTTGAAATTTAGGCTTGATGACTGCAATATGGCTGGTCTGGTGACCTTTGGTTGGTTGAAGGGATAATTCAAAGTGTGGCCCTGTGTTACACAATTTGGAGCTGTGGCGACCTGAATCTTTGAGGTGATTATCTTCCGCTTATGCCAGTGAGATTGTTCAGGTGTGCTTTGTGTCCTAACATCTCCTGCTTGTTCATGGGCACAAGGCTGATTTTAATGGCCAGACTTTCACAGCTACCAGGTTTACCATCCTAGGAAGTTTGGAGAACGTGTCTCCAGATGTCTCTTTCCTAAGCAACGGAAGAGAGTTTGGACTAGGTGACATCTACAGTCCCTTTTGACCTTGAAACTCTGTGGTGGTATAAAAACAGCCCAGAGCCAGAGGTCTGAGTCTCAGCGTCAGTATTCATGCTGACCTGTTTGGCTTGTTAGTGTTACTCAGTAAGCAGGTTGCTAAGACAATATTTGAGAGATAGATTCTAGTGGATTAAGGTGGAGGTAGGTAGAAAAAAGTATCTTTTGAGAGAACGGTAGTTACAGGGACACAAAAATAAATCTGGTTTAAGCCCCACTTTTTTCTAAAAGAGTGTTTATACTCTATGAACCTTCAGGTCAAATAGCACACTGGCCTGTATAAAATGCTCTGCACTTAGACTATGAAGAACCTCTGACCACATGGTTTCTCTCTTTCTCTCTCTCTTCCTTTCTCTGTCTCTCCTCCTTCCTCCTCCTTCTCCTTCTCTTTCTCTCTCCCCCCACCTCATAAAATGGTATGTATTTAATTTGTAACTCCCAAGGAGATGTTAATGTATTTGAGGTTAGGGTCCATGTCTTACACATTTTTGGGATATGCCCCATTTCTCATAGCACCTAGCCCATGTTAGAGACAGAGTATGGGTTTTATAAGAACTTGATTGATTTTGTGAAAGTTTCCAAGGATTTTAGCTTAAGCCTTCTGTGCTGGGTGGGCAAGGGATGCTCAAGGCTCTCTCTCCTCAGTACAGGACCTTGAGAAAATTCTTACAGATAACTGGTGCTAGGGTTAGGTGATCACAGTGTAGCTTTTCCCAAAACTTGTGGGCCATCAAATCCATTGCTACAGTGAGCTAAGGTCTTTCATGGTTGGTCTCCATGAAGAACCAATCAAGTACAGAAGAAGATGACAGACTTTCTTTGGAGTACTGGTGGAGGCTAGCTTCCCATTCTCCCAGGGTAGCAAATATTTCATGTCCCCAACACTGATTCCCACCTCTTGTTCAGGTCCTACAGACCTCTTGAGTCCAAGGATGGCCACACAAGTAATGGAAGCCTAGCCTTCCAAAATGTCATGCAAATGAGGGATGTGTAACTTTCCTGGAGAATGAGTCCATTGCTTCATGATCTTGAAAATACTGAGAAACAGTACTTTACCCACATTTATGCTACACAGGCCTTCTTGGGGATGATTTGTGTGGGAACATGCACAGATCTTACAAGAGAGGGTGGGGATGAGCAGGCCATTTGGCCTAGGGCCTCAGGCTCAGGCTTGGAAGTCAAATTTTGATTAAAAAAAAAAAGTGAGAGGATGTCCATTTGCACCCCAAATACCACATACTAGTATGCAGAGGTGGGGATGGCCAGCCGGCCTCACGTTGATGTGCTTTATGGTCTCGACCTTCCCCACGCTCCTGTCACAAGCAGCACTAGCCACTTCCCCGCCCCGTATTCTGTGTCACTGTTGTACACTCACCACTCAGTGAATAAAGTGTGTGCTTTATTCTGTTCATAAAGAGAGAGAGAGAGAGAGAGAGAGAGAGAGCGTGGGGGGAGGGCAGAGAGAGAGGGAGACGCAGAATCGGAAGCAGGCTCCAGGCTCTGATCTGTCAGCATAGAGCCTGATGATGGGCTCAAACCCATGAGTGGTGAGATCATGACCTGAGCCAAAGTCAGATGCTTAACCTACTGTGCCCCCAAGTGCCGCCAAAAAGACTTAATTTTTTTTAAGAGCAGTTTTAGGTTCACAGCAAAAGTGAGAGGAAGGTACAGAGATTCTCCTGCTCCTGCACACATGCATAGCCTCTCCCATTATCAATGTCCCCCACCAGAGTGGTACATTTGTTAGAGATAATGGACCTACAGTGACACACCATTATCACCCAAAGTGTTGTACATTCTATGGGTTTGGACAAATGTATGTGTCCCCCATTATAGTACCATACAGAGTATTTTCACTGCCCTAAATGTCATTTGTGCTCTGCCTATTCACCCCCCATCCTTCCTCCCCTCCCTTCCCTTCACATTAACTCCTGGCAACCATTCATCTCTTTACTGTCTCCATAGGTTTTTGTTTGTTTGTTTGTTTTTTGCCTTTTCCAGAATGACATACAGTGGGATCCTATTGCATGCAGAATTTTCAGATTGATCTCTTTCACTTGGTAATATGCATTTAAGTTTCCTTTATATATCTTTTCGCGGCCGGAGAACTCACTTCTTTTTAGCACTGAATAGTATTCCACTATCTGTTTATAATACAGTTTATTTATCTGCTCACCTACCGGAGGACAGCTTACTTGCTTCCAAGTTTTGACAATTATGAAGAAAGCTGCTACAAATGTCTATGTCAGGTTTTTGTGTAGTCATAAGTTTTTGATTCCTTTGTATAAAAACCAAAGATCATGACTGTGGCATCATACAATAAGAGAATGTTTAGTTTTGTAAGAAACTGCCAAATTGTCTGCCAAGATGGCTGTACCATTTTGCATTCCCCCCAGTGATGAATGGGAGTTCCTGTGGCTCCACACCCTCACCAGCATTTGGTGGTGTCAGTGTCCTGCATTTTGGTCATTCTAATACATTTGTGGTGGTAGCTCATTGTCACTTTAATTTGCATTTCTCTGATGACATATGAGGTAGACCATCATTTTACGTCCTTACTTGCCATCTATATATGTTCTTTGGTGAGGTGTCTGTTGTCTTTGGCCCATTTTTAAATCAGGTCGTTTCTTTTCTTATTGTTGAATTATTAGAGTTCCTTGTATATTTTGTGTAACAGTTCTTTATCAGATAGACCTTTTGGAAATACTTTCTTCAGTCTGTGGCTTGTCTTTTCATTCTCTTGAGAGTGAAAAGTTTTTCATTTTAACGAAGTTCAGATTAACAGCTCTCTCACAGACCATGCTTTTGGTGACATACCTAAAATGTCATCACCAAACACAAGGTTGTCTAGATTTTCTCCTATGTTATCTTCTAGGAGTTTTATAGTTTTGCACTTAACATCTATATCTATGATACATTTTGAGTTGATTTTTGTGAAGGATGTAAGGTCTGTATCTGATTCATATTTTTTGCATGTAGGTGTCTAGTTGTTCCTATTTTTTCTCCATTTTATTGTTTTTACTTTGGATCTTTTTAGTGGCATACTTGTTCTTGCATGTAGTTGAGGTCGCAACACTGCAAGATGAAGAGTGATGTTGAATCTACTGCATCAGCCTGTCTCCCACCCCCATATTAGCTAACCTGAGGGTAGGAAGCCTGACTTAAGGTCAAGGGCCCTCCAAACTGGAAGCCCTGGGGTTTATAGAAGCTCTTTTGAGAACTTGAGCACTGTCTGGTTCCAGCAGTGAATCTGCAACAAAGACCTAGGAAAGCTTTTCTTCTCGCAGTAAGCCTGGAAAAGAAAAAGCTGGGAGGAACCTTACCTGAAAGGCCAGCAACTCATACACTGTTAGGCCCAGAAAAAGTAAATGGTAACATCCCAGTCCTGTGGCCAGAGGGCTCTTAAACAGAGTTCTCTAGATTTCACAGCACCCTATCTTTGTACAATGAGTGATCTGCTTTTAGCTTCCACTTTGAGCCAGAAATTCTTTCTTGCTGAAGAGGGATTAAATTGCCAGCCCCTTCCCTTTGCTGCATAACACATTAAGACAGAGAGTGAGTGCTTAGTTGGGGAGCAGGAACTATAACATTATACAGCCACTCCTGGGGTTAAGGAGCAACAAAAACTAAGAACTGCATGTGAATAGAAACCAGAGCCCCTAAGCAGGTGGTGTGCACCAGTCGGCACTGTCATGGTCAACTTGGGAAATACAGAAGAGGCTCCACATTGGACCATTCCTGTCTAACGCTGCTTAACACTAGGGAAACCTCCCTGGTAACACTAGGAAATGGTTGGCTACTGGTTTCGCACTAAAGAAAAATTAAACCTGAAATCATAAAACTGAGCTGTTGCAAATGCCTTATGTTTATATTAAATACACACAAAGCTACGATTCCCAACTATACATAATTCTCATAGTGGGTTCTTTTGCTCCCAACAAAATATTTGGTGGTCCTCATAAAGTCATGAGTTAATAAAGAACTCTTAGGTAATATTACATTGTGTCTGCTTTGTTAGATCTTCCAGGAGGGGAAAGCCAACATCAGAATTCACATTGGACAAATGCAAAACTCTGCCTTAACAAGGTTAATCTCTGTGTGGGTTTACTTCTATTACACAGAGTTTTAAGATCATGGTTATTGTGGTGAATGTTTTTGTGGGCTCAAATCTCATTTTTCTCTGTAACTAACCCTTTGAGTTTTAGTCCCTTTGGTTAGAGAGATAGGAGGTAGGAATTTTTTTTTTCTGGTGTAACTATTGAGTAGTATATTTTTCTAATAATAACAAGAATAAGTAATGGTTATTGAACATTTACTATAACTTTGGTACAGTTTTAATTACTTTACACTTATTAAATCAGTGATTCCTTACTACCACATAGAAAAAAATATTGTGATCATCCCCAATTTACAGATGGAGAAACTGAGGTTTCTAAGGACAAGAAATTAAGAACTTGTCCGAGGGTAATAGCTAGTAAGGAGCAAAACTAGGATTCAAACACAGGCAATTAGGTGCCTTACTCATGCTGTGTTTCTCTTCAAAGTATTCAGCCTTCCAATCAGAAATCTCTAGAACGCTGTAATGACAACTTTGGTTTTAGCTCTGTCACTGCTCTCTTTTGTATCCTGATGAGCAAATGAGGAGAATGGAGAGAAACCAGGGTCTTCTTCCAACACATGCATGCCTCTATTTAAATCCTAGGGCATCTGTGTTGGGCACCTAGTGTTGGGTGAATAATGAGAATCAATGTGTAGTGATCTGATTTATTTTCTCTTGTTCTATAATGTATCTTTCCAGGCAAGATGATGTTTATGGCAAAATGGAAATCAGAAAATGTGAATGTGGTCAGAGTCTTGTAAGCAAAATTTGGTAGAATTGGAGTTTCATTTTATATTAAAAATAGATTATTTGAAATGAACCATTATTTGAAAAGATTTATGGAGAGAACCCTCCCATACCCATGCTTACAACCCACACTTTTCCTCCTGCCACACAAACAAATAAGCACAACAAACATGAAGGCACATGAACAGCAAAACAAGGAGCTAGCCCCAAATGGCTAACCCAAATCACCCATTAATCTATCTAATATGCTTTGAGGCTTAAGCAAATGCCTACTCTGTGGGAAGCCAGCCTTGCCACAACCTAAGTAAGCCTGCTCTCCAGGCCGTGGGTGGCAGTAGAATACACCTAGTCATATGGCCCAAAGGGTGGGCTTTCCAACTGGACTCCTGTCAAAGAACAGTAGAGCTGAGGACTGAATTTGTGGTGGGCTCAGGCTGACACTGACTTGATGTTTTTCTGGAATCGAGGGAAGTTCTGAGACTTTTTGTCCTGGCCAGGGATATTTCCACAGAGCTGGAAACCAACTCCCTCCCCCTGCCTCCTCCTGCCCCACCCCGCCATTCTTCCTCATTTCCCTTCACTCCCACCCCCCTCACAGAGACCTCTATGGGACCGAAACAATGCAAGAGTCTGGTGAAGCCTCCCACAGCTTGGCTGGGTTCTAGTTTCTGAGTTTGGCCCAGTGGAATACCATAGCAAGATTAAAAGCAGATTGTGTGACAGCAAAATGACGAAACCATTTCTCATAAATGACAATTTCCAAAAAAAAAAAAAAAAAAGAAGAAGACTGCAATGCCTGAAATAATTGTTACACTAAAGTATATTTTGAATTTAATATTGTCTGTTGCTCAGAAAAACTAGTTATGAGTATGCACTTGGGATGGAAGGTGAAATACATTTATGGATGATGATCTCTTCCTTTTGTAGACCCTATGACCTAACTAGTGCGTTCACATGCATCATCTCATGTAATGCTCACAAGTGACCTGAGGGGTAAGTAGGACTCATCACTATTTCACAGGCTATTGTTCACTACAATCACTATTTCACAGACAGGAATCTCAGAGGCTGTGACCTTGCTAGGGTCCAAAACCTATAAATGGAGCCTCAAATTCAGATCCATTGCTGTAGCCTGATCTTCCTTACATACAGCCTTGATTAAGTGCATTGTCACACAAATGGTTGCTTTTCTAGCTGCTTGCTAGAATTCTTTTCACCCCAGAGAAGTCAAACGCCTGTCCTATTGTAGTTTACAATGTCAGAGCTTTCTTTTGTCAGAGTTTTCAAGGGGAGGTGTATGAGCAGGAGAGCTTTAATTGCCACACTGAATGCCAACCACTGCCCCCTTGCCCCCCACCTCCTGCTCCCCCATAGTCTTTGGCTAGCAAAAATTGGAGTATAAGTAATTCCTGATTCAAGGTAACATCCCACTCTTAAGCCAGGAACTTAAATAATGGAAATGAATTATGGGATTCAATTATACTATTCAGTTAAATGTAAGTAATTATAGTCATCTTCGTCCTTTGTAATCTTCTTAACCTTGTGGTATTTCCTAACTCTGACATACTTGGTGTGATTATATCTATCAGCTGGGATGATGACTAATTCCTTTGAGCTATTTTCTGTCTACTTGTTCTTATTTGTAATGAGGAACTATCTCTTTGTAAATCTGTACCAAAAAGACCAATTATTATTATCATCACTTTTATAAATGTAGCTTAACACAGTACCTGAGACATAGTGCCCAGTATATGGTGGTTATAATAATGAAAAAATCAAGTTTTGTTCAGGAACCTGCTGAGTGGGTGATTTTTGAAGCCCTACAGCCACAGAACTTGGGAAATCTGTAAAGTTTTTCAAAAGTGGTTACATGAGAAATCCAAGGAAAAGCAGTCAAACAAATGGTTTGCCATACCATCTTTTCATTTGGCCCTTTCATTTCTTCACCTCTTCGGTGAAAAAGACAGATGAGGACTTCCCAAAATTAACATGCACTTTATACATAACCACACTTTGGAATAATAATGTGAACATACTTGCTTGGTTGGAAGAGCTTTGACAGTCTTCCACTCCTTGTCTCAGATTGATAAAATACTTCCTGAAGGACCATTCTGAGCTGGCTCTGCTCGCTTTAACTCCACTCCACTTCAAATCAGAGAACATTCCCCAGAGACCTGCTCCACCCACTTGGTCCTGAGCCATCAGGAAACTTGGCAGAAAGTCAAACATCTAATTCCTATGCGCAGGTAAGGAGTGGAGTCAGTCTTGAGTGCCTGACGAGCTGTCACCTTCCCTAGTCCCACTGTGTGTGTCCAGTTTCTGAGTTAGACTCCATTTCCCATGCCTTGTCACTACCTGGAGATTCCAACTGTGCGTCTTTCATCCCAGTGGACAGTGTTAGGCACAGTTGCATTTTAAGTGCAGGTTAGTGGAATCAACCCCCCAAGGGTACAAAAAGTAAGGGGTGCATTTTCCAAGTTCTAAACAATTGATTTTTTTATATTTGTGTCAAACGAACCTATGCTTATTATTGTCCTTTAATACACGTTATGGTTTGATACAGTGTGTAATACACATTTTAGTATTATTGTCTTTTAATTACACATTTCACAAAAACATGGAATTTAGTTCTGAGGACACTCCTTGTTATAGAGTTGGACCTCAACACAGGTGGAAACAGATGTTTGTTTCGTACCAATTCGAAATCATTTGAGCTGGGCTTAGGGCATAAGTTAGAGTGTCCAACCCCTGTGATACCAGATATTGCTGTCTTTATTTATTTATTTATTTTTCAAATGTTGCTGTATTTAAACAGTAGATTCAAAATAAAAAATGATGGCATAATGATCGCAAACATGAAGAAACAAGACTATGTGGAGCTTTTGTGTTTAAAATTTTCAACAGTGAAGCAGAGTGTGAACTGTGAGATTCATTACTGTAATAGACCGATATGTACTTATGAGTTTCTCTTTTTCCAAAAAATATGCTAATGTAAATTAGAAAGTAGTAATACATTCATTTTCCCCTTTTATATACTTCAATGTATTTTGTTATGGTGGCTTTTTACAGGCACAATTATATGCAGGTAGTTCAATAAAAGAACACTTTCACTATCTTTGTTTCTTTTCTGGCCATTGTTATTTTTAGATTTATTTTGTGATTACTACTAAAAATAGCTTTTGAGGGGTGTCTGGGTTGGTTAAGCATTCGACTCTTGATTTCTGCTCAGGTCATGAACTTGCCTTTCATGAGTTTGAGCTGCACATCGAACTCTGCTACGACAACGTGGATCCTGCTTTGGATTCGGTGTCTCCTTCTCTCTCTGCCCCTCCCCTGCTCATGCTCTCTCTCTCTCTCTCTCTCTCTCTCTCTCTCAAAAATAAAGACACATTAAAAAATAAAAGTTAATAAAAATAATTTTCTGGTATTTGAAGGGAGCAAGGGTGTTAAAAATGATCTCGCTGTGTCAGATACTCTACCTACAACACTGAGTCTGAGTTCACTGTGCTTCTTGGACACTGTGATTTGGATCATAGGCCATCGTTTCCCCCAGAGAATGCATCCTGTCATGTATCTTACTTGGTCTTTTTATTCCTAGTTTGTTTCTCTGCTGAGATACCAGCATACCTTGAATCAGACCCACCAGGGTTTTGACACCTGAAATGTCAAACGACCACATCTCCCTTGTAGCAAACGTCCAGATGAAAAGAAAATTCCAGTTAATCATCTAGATCTTCTGTTTACTTGAAAGCAGACATCTGGTTCACTGAACACTTTTATCAGTGTAATGATATGGTCACCGTCAGCATGGCACACTTTCATCTATCAAATACACCAAGGGGCAGCAGTCATGCAGGTGTCGTGGTCATTGGTGGATAAGATTGGGCACTTTTGGCAAAAATGAGTCTCTGCACTGAATGGGGCTCTCATCCGCCATGACCACAGTATCCTATTTCAATTTTGTTTTGCCGATATTGGTTTCAAGGATGACCTGATTCTAACTGGCGCCCCATGTGGCCCAGTCTTAGGGTGGTTTACAGAAATAGTTGTTAAACAGAAAGATAAAACTAACAAGTTCCTTTTTAACTTATGCCTGGAGAAACTACAAAAGGACAGAAGTAAACACACGCTCCGTGTACGCCAAAGTATCTTCAAAGTCTAGTGTTCTCATTTCAGTCACCTGGGTGCTTTGCAGAAAGGGGCAGTTGCTTCATCGTCTCTCTGTCTCCTCACTCTTAACTTCTAACCAAAAATCAAAACAAACAAACAAACAAAAGACCAAAATGAACAAAAAAAACCCAATCACCAGCAAGCAAAAACTGTCACCCAGCCAGCTGGTCCAGCCCTTTTCTTCTCCCTTTGTTTCCTGGCTTTTCCATGACTTCTCTCCAGTTCTCTATCCATTTCCCTCATTCTGCATCACAAACAAATTCTGTAGCACAGAGCTGGAGCAAAGACCACTTCTTTTTAAGCCTAGAGGGAAGAAGGGAATGTTGTAAACATATACATGAATGGCTTTGTCTCATAAGGCTTCCTAGAAGTGTTACTATTGGAATGACACCTAAGTGCCTATTATATTTGATGCAGTGCTATGCAAACCACGTAGTTACATTCTGTCCCTTGGCATTTGTCACATACCCAAGGGAAAACCTTCAGTTTGGACCTCTTGTACTACTGATCAGAAACCATCAAAAGACACAGGGACCTAGAAGGTTTGAGACCGATGGTAGACTGAGATGACTTAGCAAGTCATTTGATTCAAGCCTAGCTCAGCCTCAAGTCATTCCCACTTCGTGATCGTTCACAGGCCTGTGCGCGGTTGTTTGCTCGTCTCAGTCCAGTGATTGGTGGCCAGCTGTCCATGACCAATGGCCCCATTGTTTGACCGGGAAGTGCTGTCTGCTGAGCTGTGTCAGATCTCTTTTTGTATTCCTCTTCTGAATATGAGCTCAGGTATTACATGGTGTTGGGGGGAGAAGTTTGGGAGAGGAAAAGGACATTTTGAAAGGTGAAATTACTGTTGGCGATTGCTTGTTTTTTGCCCCAGGAGACCAGAAAAACAAGCTCAACCAGTGTCAAACTCCAACAAGTGTGTGAAGCTGCATGTTAATGGCTCAGGCTGAGTGTAATAAATTGCCAAGACTGGGGCCTTTCTAGGTTGTTGTTGATTCTGAGAGAAAGTGGCATTTTCATAGGCTCCTGATTATTCTGAGCTGGAGACCTTTTCAAACATGCTAAGGAAATATACAACTGCACTTTCCGCTAGGCTAACCTTTCCAAAAGGGTGTCCAGTGTCATGTCTGGAGACGTTTAATCTTAGTTGCCGTGATGGCTTTTTGATCAGTGAACTTTTTCTGTTTCCTTTTCTCCAATTTCATGACCCAGTTTACTAGTTCACTTCTTATTGTACATCCACGCTGTCAAATGCAGTTTCAGATGACTGGCATTTTGTCTTGATCAAAGCTACGGAGAATTTATGTTTGCTGTTTCCTGGTTGTAAGTCAATGGGGTAATTTTTTAGGAGATAATAGAGAACTGGCCAGATATACAATTCTTTCCCTACTTGAAGACCAGGAACTGAACTTTGTGGACCTAAGATGTCCCAATGTGGAAATTATTAAGGGAATATGAATTTGAACATAAACCCCAAAACAAACCAACACAACTTATTCCAGACTTAGCATATCCTTTCCGGAAGCAGAGCATCACCTACTAACTCACTTCAGCACAAATCAAATAAAATGCAGAGTAAATTTCCCATCATTTCCCTACTTTAATTTTTTCCAGAGTCAGCAACCTGCAAGTGCCTTTCTGATCCCTGAGTCAGAGGGACTGGGGGCTGCAGTCACGCTGCCCTCCTTCTCTCAAGAAAATCTCCCAGGTCAATAACCTTTTATTTCTGACCTTTTAACCAGCTCTAGTGGGCCATGAAAACCTAAATGCCATTTCTTTCAGGTTCCTGGGAATCTTCAAGTCTCTTGAATCCAATTCTCTAGGGGAGTTTACCCCCTCTGCTCAGGTCATTGATCCTGCAATAACAGCCTCAAGTCATTTGTGCCAATCGTTCCTTCAGGGGAGGGCAGCGTCTGCTCTACAGGGGGAGGATGATGTCATTAGACAGCTGTAGTCCTCCCCCAAAGCCAGGAAGCTGTCGTTCTTAAGGTCAGGGAGACTTGGATAAGCATTATTATTAGGGATGTGGACTGTCATGGCAGAAAAATTTGAAAGACTAATCAATATGGCGTGATGCTGCTTACTGTGACGCTTACTGAGGAACCTGTGGGCAGCACCTGGGTCTTAAAATAAAGCACCCATGTTCACGTGTGCTTCTGATGCCCACGTGTTCTGACCTTGAAAGTATTTGGGTGGAAACATTAGGGGCTATGACAATTGTTTGAAATTGTATGAAATATTTGAAACATCTTGAAGCTGCGCACAGGTCTGACCTGTAAAGCAACAATATGGCCCAGACTGCAGGGACTGGTCCACTGCAGGCCTATCCTAAGTGCGAGGTCATTTCTAGGAGACTTGACTAAATGACCAGTCATGTCATTTCTAGAGAATTCGTATCCTTTTGCAATTAGGAAATTGATATTTTACTTAAGCAATTTTCAAGCCCTTGATTGGGGGTCAACATACCTGAATTCTAGCCCAGGCCCTGTCAGTAGATCAGATTAGCTGTCTGATCTTGAGCTCTGAAGTTTCTGTATCCGTGCAATGGGAACACTATTATCTGCTTGTACCTACTTGTCTTTTCAATAGGGATGTTGGGTCAACAACAAGAGATGTGAAGTGCTTTGGAAATAATAAAAGCAATTATGCCTGCCGTGCCCTTAGAATTTATTCCAATTTTTCTTGATGACATCCTGGGGAAATGAGTTTCAAAGGGAAGCTATTAACATAAAACCTGTGTCTCTTCACCCCTGCTTATTTTTTTTCGAAGACAGGTAGCAAGGCTTAAGCTTGTATCTTTCAAACTTAAGTGTAAGCTCGATACAGAACGTCTCTTTAACATTTTGTTTATCAAGAACAGTTACCTTTGAAAATATATGAGATTGTGCAGCTGAATGGCTGAAAGATAAGCTAATCAATATAAACATTATAATCTAACAGCAGTTAGTTCTGTGTTTACAGCTTCAATTATCCTTTATTGTATTCCACGACAGGAATTGAATGAACAGTTTAGATTTTATGAAAATCTTATGCAGATTGTTCATCCTCCCTATTGCACCCCGGCTGCCCTGCTGTGTGAGATGTGACTTATGCTCCTCACTTCCATTTTATAAACCTAAGAGAACTGGAAAATTATTCAGCAGAGGCGCTGTTAGTGGGAGAGCGGTGATTTCGCTTGAATCACTGCTGGGCTTGGCAAATTAATCCTTGCTTGCATGGTAGGTAGATTCAAATTTAGTAAATGATTTGTGGCTCTCAACAGGTGATGGGTTATCTTTAATTTGACCAGATGATTCAACCTGATTTCATTACCGTAGGGGATCCTCGGATTCCCTTATATCTTTGCCTCAGGCTTTTTTCCTCTGCCAAACAAAACGGTCCCTTTGTTGTTGAAAGCCCTGGTAAATGATGTAAAGGACATTGTGGCTATACACACACACACACACACACACACACACATATATACATACATACATATACATATATATATAAAATCCAATTGAGGTTATATATTTCATTAAATTTCCTAATAACCCCTTAAAATAAATTCATATTTAAATATACCAGTGATGCATGAATACGCTCTAGGTGTAAAACACTCAAGTAACACAGGAAAATCAAATCCCTCTGGCCAAATTGTGCCATTCCCCTCTTTCCAATGAGCCAGACTGCTTTTCCTCTTTTTCTCTACACAGTTACATTTATATGTGCATATAGAAAAATCATTTTTTCTTGTTTTTTGTTTTTTGTTTGTAATTTTTTAAATATTTATTTTTGAAAGAGAGAGACAGAGTGCCAGAAGGGTCAGAGAGAGAGGGAAACAAAGAATCTAAAGCAGGATCCAGGCTCTGAGGTGTCAGCACAGAGCCTGACATGGGGCTCGAACCCATGAACTGTGAAATCATGACCTGAGCTGAAGTTGGACACTTAACTGATTGAGCCATCCAGGTGCCTCAAAATCATTTTGTTTTTGTTTGGTATATGTGTGTACATTCACAAATTTTGTTACATTTACTCAGTACCTTGCTTCCCCCACTTTAATATGTTTTAGACATCTTTCCAAGTCACTACATGAAAATCTATATCATTGTTTTAAACTACTGGACAGTATTCTAAAATATGAGTGTATAATAGACTACTATACAATTAATTAGACTACTTGCAATTTTTTAAACATTAGAAACAATCTTGCCATTTGCAATGACATGGATGGAGCTAGAAGGTATTATGCTAAGCAAAATAAGTTAGAGAAGACAAATACCATATGATTTCACTCATATATGGAATTTAAGAAACAAAACAAATAAACATAGGGGAAAAAATAAAAAAAAGAGAGGCAAACCAAGAAACAGACTCTTAACTATAGAAAATAAACCGATGGTTACTAGAGGGAAGGTGGGTGGGAGAATTGGGTTACATAGATGATGGGGATTAAGGAGGACACTTGTGAGGAGCACCTGGTGTTGTATGGAAGTGTTGAATCACTAAATTCTACACCTGAAACTAATATTACATTGTATGTTAACTAACAGGAATTTAAAAACTTGGGGAAAAAAACAATACTACAGTGAATATTCTTATACATGCCAAAGTTATAAGTGGAATTTTTGGACAAAAGGATATGAAGGATGTAAAGAGACTCAGGGAAAGGTAGTAATAAGTTACATGTTTGCTGTGCTGGTGACTGTATGTTCTGTTTGTGATGAAAGAGATTCTGGTTTCCATTTCTGTTTCCATAATCATTTCCTTCTGAGCCCCCTTTGGGGCTATACTTGCATTCATCTGCACCTGAAGGATACGTCACTACTCCAAGTCAATTCCAGGAGCATATGGGTTACAGGGGCTTGGACACCCTTAATAGTGAAGACACCAAAAAACGTAGAGATATCCAAATGAACAGTTTCTCTGGAAACAGCTCCTTTGAATAAAATTACCTTGGACTTGGAGAAAGTCAGCGAATGCTTTGCTCTCTCCATTCTGAGTTGGCCGAGCTGGCTGAGGACAAGGCGGTGGTGGGACCAGGTCAGGGGTTATTCCTCCCAGGAGCCAATCAGGCCTAAGTGATGGCAGGCAGGGCTGAACTTCCTTGTTCATGGGAGGCATGGAGACTCTGCTCAGAGGACAGGTGCTTTTGTTTTTGTTTTTGTTTTTTTAATTAAGTTGTAATTGACATTTAACATTATATTAGTTTCAGGTGTGCACCATAAGGATTCGTTTTTGTACGTATTGTGAAATGATCACAGTAAGTGCAGTTTAGTTCACATCCATCACCACACATACTTACAAACTTCCTATATTCTCATGATGGGAACTTTTAAGATCTACTGTCCTAGCAACTTTCAAATATGCAATAGAGCATTATTAACTGGGACCACCATGCTGTGTGTTACATCCCCAAGACTTGTTTATTTTAATAACTGGGAGCTTGTACCTTTTGACCCTCTTCATCCCTTTTGTCCTCTCTCCATCCCCTGCCTCTTGTGACTCCTGATCTGTTCTCTACATCCATGAGGCAGTTTGTGTTTTGTTGTTGTTGTTGTTGTTGTTGTTTTTTAAGATTCCACATGTGAGAGAGGACATTTTCTACAGCCTATGTGCCAGGGGGAGAGACACCCAAGTCTCCTGAGCAACAGCCAAGTGGTGGGCGACAAGGTCACAGGAATCCTCTCTAGGAAGAAAGGAACCCTATGCTAAGGAATGCCCCTCCTCCTCTCCTTTCCAATTGACTTCTGAAATTATTTTTGCTTCTGATAAGAAAATTTTGAGTAATATAGTAAGTCAGGGCTTTTTTTTTTTTTTTTTTTTTTTTTTTAGAGAGAGAGAGTGTAGGTTAGTGGCAGAGAGGGACAGAGGAATAAGGAGAGAGAGAGACAGAGACAGAGAAAGAGGGAGAATTCTAAGCAGGCTCCACACTTAGTGCAGAGCCCCATGCAGGGCTCGATCCCATAACCCTGGGATCATGATGAGAGCCAGTATCAAGAGTTGGGTTCTCAACTGACTGAGCCACCCAGGCACCCCCATTCATCTTTTTAAATAGACAGATCATTACATAATGGAAATCCAAAGCAAGCTGGGAGTGTAAAAGGTAAAAGTGGCAAAATTAAGACAGTAAATGATGGTAATGATTATATTAGCTCACATGTATTGAACACTTACAGTGGGAAAGGCATTGTGTATTTTGTAATGGTTCATTTATACTTCCAACCCATCTTATTATCCCATTTTTTTTTATAGGTAAAGAAACTTATGTTCAGAGAGGATTTATCACCAGATTGAAGTTACACAGCTGGTATAAGTGATAGAGCTTGGATTTACACTCAGAGGGTGAACTTTTTTAAAATTCAAGTTAGTTAACATGTAGTGTGGCATTCGTTTCAGGAGTAGAATTCAGTGATTCATCACTTACATACAACACCCAGTGCTCATCCCAACAAGTGCCTTCCTTAATGCCCATGAACTCTTAACAATGATCATAGTTATACTCCTATACACTCCTGCCTCACTTGGTCTTCTGAGAGAGAATTTTTTTTTTGTCCACATAGAATATCTGCCCCAAATCCCTGACTCTTTCTTTAGCATGATGATCTGGGGTGAATTAACCCCAGGAAAATCTGAAGGTCTCCATGTATAAACCAAGGGAAGGAGATACTAATTCTGGTCCAAGTAGCAGATGAATTCCTTTAGAGAAAAAGGTGACTTCTTGAGCTATAATATCTTTTTTTTAAGTTAATTTATTTTGAGAGAGAGAGAGAGACAGAGAGAGAGCGTAAGTGGGGTAAGGGCAGAAACAGAGGATCTCAAGCACACTCCGCACTGTCAGCACAGGGCCCGACATGGGGCTTGAACTCACCAACCATGAGACCATGACCTGAGTTGAAATCAAGAGTCAGATGCTTAACCAAGTGACCACTCCCCTGTCTCACTGAGCTATATAATATCTGGGTAAAATACTCCTCTAGTCCAACTCTCTTGGCAATGATTATGCTTACCAAGTAAGCTTCTGCTATTAGTTTGTTTTCCCTGATGAGGACAAAAGGTTCTAAGATGTTGACATGCGAAGTCTGGTCATCTTGACCATTGTATTTATCCCTAAATGAAGAGACCAGAGTTTTGGATTTCTGACTAGTCTCTTGTGATCTTGGGAAATATGACATGGAGAACATCCATAGCAAAGGAGAGAAGGAAGAATGAATTTTAGAGGACTGTGCTTTTCTCCTTGACCTGAAGCATAGAAGCCTCAATGATTGGCATCTTCCTGGTCTTGAAGAGAAGACTAGGTGGTCAGTGGGGCTGCTGGCCACTGTGATTCTATGCCCTGGCCTTGGAGGGTGACTCTGCATTTATCCACCAGCTTGTGCTTCAGTTTCATCTGGTTTTTAAATTTATTTCCATTTCTTTCCGCCCACTATTTTGACTCCCTTTGACCTCTTGCCATTCTCAGAGAACCTGAATAATCACATGTAAAAATAAAATCTCTGCAAAGTTCCTGCCCTTGGGGACGCCACATTTAGAGGCAGAGGCTGTGAATGACGGATGGCTATAGGCCATTTTAAGGGCCACAGCATCCACTGTTCATTTGTAAAAACTTAACTTTCCTGCCAGTTTCCTGCCAGAACTGATGTAAATCAATGTGTCAGTTTCTTGACTAAAATAACTTTTTTTCCCCTCTGCAAAAAGAGGTTTTCAGATAGAGTTAGCCTGACCCTCACTGTGCCCCTGGGGAGGTGTAATAGCGCTGTGCCCTCTGACACTGCAGAAAGAGATAATTGCTTCTCTACCCAGCCACAGCCCCTCCTGGATGCCAGGCTTGACTGGGTCCAGGACTGAGTGCAGCAGAGACCCAGGTAGCCAGAGCTGGCAGCCTCTGGAAGCACACTTTCCAGAACTGTGTGGAAGCTTTGCATCCAGGCAGAAGGGCTCCAGCTGCACGTAGTGGAAAAGGCCAGGGTGATCCCACTTCCTTTTTTATTTTATTTTATTTTATTTTATTTTATTTTATTTTATTTTATTTTATCTATTTATTTTTGAAAGAGAGAGAGAGAGAGAATGAGCAGGAGAGGAGTAGAGAGAGAGGGAAAGAGAATCCCAAGCAGGTTCCATGCTCTGTGCAGAGCCTGAGCCCGAGATGTCACAACCTGAGTCGATATCAACAGTCGATATCAAGAGTTGGATGCTTAACTGACTGAGCCACCCAGGTGCCCCAAGGTGATCCAGCTTCTTATTTCACACTCCATACATTCCCCTAACACACACACATACACACACACACACACACACACACACACACACATTCTCTAAATAGGACTCAAGCCCACATGTATGCTGGTGTTATATAAAACAAAGCAACTTCATAATTTCCCTTCTATAACCTAGTTAAGCCTTTATAATCCTGACTTTTTCTAGGTGCAGGGAATAGATACAGGCTGGAGTTTATCTTAATATTATCTTAATAGTTGAGCTGTTGGGTTATGAAAGATCTCCCAAACAGATGCCAATGTCAAGTCACAATCACAGAAATTATGTATTTTTTTCTGTATGAGACCCAAAATGTGCTGGTCTGATTTAATTCCTTTCCTTCTCTCTCATGTATGGTTTACTTTTATCAAAAAACCAAAAAGGGGGGCAGGGCCACATTTGATCTTTCAGTTGACCATTTCTTAGTAATTCTTTTAAGCCTTAACAATTTCCCATTACCTCATCCTTACCGAGATAAATGAAGGTGAGTAATAAGCCTATGGGGTGAGTAGTCTGGGAGGTGAGGGCTGGGAGGAGAGAGCGCTGGAAATGAACAATGCTGAACATGTGAGTGACCTTTGCGCCTTGTCTCAGATTTAACAGCCATTCACCATGATTTACAATCCAAGTTCTCATTCCTTGCCTCTTATATCCCCAAGACATGAAGAGTGGAAAGAACAAAAATGTCATTTATTTCTTACATTGATGACTTGTAGGGTTTTTAAGGAGGTTCTCTTGGACATCAGAGCAAGTTGCCCTTGACAGATGACTTTGCTACTGTGTTTGATTTCAAGTTCTCACCAAGGAGTGCCAAACAAAATCTGTTATGTTTTCAATTGTCCTATAATTTTTGCCCCCTTCTCTCTAGTGCTCCACCACACACCCAACCAGCAAATAAATCATGCCAAAGTCTTTTAACCACATGCTTTAAAATGAAACAAGTGCAAGGGACATTTTTCAAGCTGACATCTGGACCCATTGTTGAGGAAGAACTTTACCAGGTAATGTTCAATTTCTCTTGACAAATCACAGCATACAGTCCATTTGGGAG
Organism: Cryptoprocta ferox; assembly: GCA_028646485.1. Taxonomy (NCBI): domain Eukaryota; kingdom Metazoa; phylum Chordata; class Mammalia; order Carnivora; family Eupleridae; genus Cryptoprocta; species Cryptoprocta ferox. Next base: position 50,140,006 of record CM053572.1, on the reverse strand, counting down.
AGCATTCTAGGGCGATTTGAGGAGGCTGGAGAGCTTCCTTTTGCATCTGATATAGACAAATGACCTGTGCTGACACAGAGGGCTTTTAAGACTATCTAGTCACCTGCTGAGCAAATTGAATCATCAAGCATGGATGCTGCCTCCACCAGATGGTCTGGGTCCAGATGATGCAGCTTCGAGAAGTAGCCTTCTGAACCCAACGTGATTGAAGATGAAAAGAGAAAAAGAAAAGACAAACTTTGAAACATAGCCTCAATTCTTTCTCTCTTGAAGTCAATCCAAGGAGAGTATTTTCTGGAGAAACATATTCTCATGTCTGAAAGTCATGGAAGATGGTTAATTAGGAAGTCATTGCTTTTCTTTCTTTTGCTCTTTCTTTCCTTTTCTCCCTCCTCCGCTTCCCTTTGTTCTCTGTCTTCTCATTTCCCTCCCTCCCTTTCTTCTCCCTCCCTTCCCTCCTCCCTCCCTTCTCTCCTTCCTCCCTCCCTTTCTTCCTTCCTCCTTCCCTCCCTCCTTCCCTTCCTTCCTTCCTTCCTTCCTTCTTTCCTTCTTTCCTTCCTTCCTTTCTTCCTTCCTTCCTCTCTCCCTCACCCCTCTCTTTCTCTCTGTCTCTCTCATTCTCCTCTCTATTTCAGGACTTAGGAGAGTTTTAGGCTCACAGAAGGCGTGACATGGATACTTTTTGATCTTGCTTGGTTGATTGTTGAGAACACCAGAGTCAACAGGGGACAAGTGCCCTACTTGAATAGTGGCTATAGCAGCAGACTCTAAAGGATGTTATCCTGTGTTCTCTGCACAAGAAGAAGAAACCAGAAGGGTGGGAGAAAAATTTCAAAAGAATAATGTTAGCTTCTTGCTGTGAAAGGAGACAAAAGAAGCTGAGAAATGAGCCACCAAAGGGGAACTTCAAAAGCCAGATTCCTGGGCAGAAAAGTCCTTAAACCCCAAATGGGAAGTTTTGAAGGGAGATTGTGGACATGGCCTCTGAGGAGAAGCTATTTTGAACACAGAATTTATTAGAATTTTTTAAATGTTTATTTTTGAGAGAGAGACAGAGCACAAGCAGGGGAGGGAAAGAGAGAGAGGGAGACACAGAATCCAAAGCAAGCTCTGTGCTGTGCTGTCACCACAGAGCCTGATGAGAGGCTTGAACTCTTGAACCGTGAGGTCATGACCTGAACCAAAGTTGGCCGCTTAATGGACTGAGCCACCAAGGCACCCCTGAACACAGAATTTATACCCAGATCTCAGTTTTGTTCCTGTTTAGAGTGTACTACCCGTAGGGCCTTGTGTCTTATGATGACAATAGTAGAATTCAAAAGTTCTTCTGAAACTAATCAGTTGGCTAACATCTGGCAGGCCATGGGGGCACACGTGATTACAAGTGAGGAAAAAATGTTGATGTGACTCATGGTTTTATGGAGTGAAGAGAGGGTCTCTGCCTCATTCCTAGCTTTCCCTTCCTCTGTAGACAAAGAGTTCAACATTTCATGTTTTAGAAGCACAAAGAACATGTGATAACACTCACATGTTTATGTTGGCTTCCTGGCTTCAGGAAAAGGGTTTCTTGCTATCGAGACCCTGGCTTTCTTAGGGGTCTCTGAAAAAAAACAAGAAAATGTTTGTGGTATTTTGAAACTTTTATCATAGAAAATTCCAAAAACATACACGCATAAAGAGAGCATTGTCTACTGACTCCATCCTCCCATCACGTGGCATCAGCAATGATCAATTCAAGCCTGAGGGTGCTTCATTTATTCTCCACCCTTTCACCTGCCCCCAACAGGATTTTCTTGACCGAGATCCCAGGCATCATATTTTTCCACTGGTAGATATTTCAAAGCATATTTCTGAGAGCTATGGACTCTCCTTCTCTTTCTTAAATATGACCACAATGTCACTATCACACCTAAAAACCCCTAACAATAATTCCTTAATGTCATCTAATTTCACGACCTTTTTCATTTGACTAGTTTGAGAACTTTCTGGCTGGTGGGAAGGGGCTCTCTGGCATGTCACTGGGCACCATGTTAATGCTTCTATTATGTGGTGTACACAGGTATAATTAGGCCTGTGAGCTTCTCAGCTGCAAGCAGCAGCTAATGAAAATGCAGGGCAACAGCAAAAGGAAAAAAAAAACATGCTCTGATTTAGCAATTCCCCTCAGGCACCCTCTTTTCCTCCTGTTATCCCACAACCAGTTACTGTTTTGCAATTTCCCCAAACCACCCCCACTCATGTATTATCTAATCACTTACAGAGCATCATAGATGTTGGTAGCATTGCTGTGTTTCCAAGAAAATACTTTTCTATTTCTAAGTCTGTCACTGAGGTGAGAGCCATTGAACTCTGAAAAATTGTCAGGTTAGTTGTAATTATGGTGTAGGACCAGGGACAAAGATTTGGGGAAAACACCAGGGTTCCTTAGAGTGAAGGAGGGGACAACTGAGGACAAGGGGCCCTCTGTTTCTGGCATATGATTGCTTCAGCATTGAAAAAAATGGCAATCATTGACCCCTGAGTCTGGAATTTTCTTCAGCATGTCTGACAGAATTTCACTCTGTTTATGACTGCAGTCAAACAAAGGATTCTTCACTCCCAGTCTTCACGAGAGATGTGGATCATGACAAATATTGTTTGGTGGTCTCACATTGAGTATTTTGAACTGAAGTTAATCAAAAAGCTCTTTAGATCATTGTATTTTGGGTTTGGTAATTTTTTCCAATTTATTGGCACAGCCACTCACCTATATGAGCACCAATTAATTGAATTAATTGAAGTGGCCCGGCAACTGCTTTTCATTGCAAAATGTTAATTTGGAACAGGTCTTCAAACCTTTCTCTTTTTGGTAGGGCTATATGGTTCGACAGAGGCCCGTCTGCCTCTCCAGTGAATGAGGAAAGTGGTGATCGTACAGTTATGTTTATGCCACAGAGTGAGTGGTTCTATGCCTGTGCCCTCAGGTAGAGGCAGGGGAGAGTTAGAGTTGCCTTTTGTGTTCCACAGCTGGGCCCAGGCATGCTCCTCACTGCAACCCTATTAACTCAAGTCGGTCTTCCTCAGGAACCATAAAGGAGGGTGGGATTTGTCCCTTCCCTTTTGCATCACAATGCACTTATTAGATTGGATTTCCTCAAACCTTAGCTCTTTTATGCAAATATTCAATGCAAATCAGTTAAGCAAACTTATTGGCTATCTCTTACTAAATGCAAGGTCTGGAATTAGGTGCAGGGAAGCAATAAACACAGGAGACACAGATTTTTGTCTTCAGGGAAAAAGGATCTACTCACAGGTAACCTCATTCAACCCACTCCAATGTCCTGTTGATCCACCCTCTGAAATACTATCAGATCTGTCAACATTTCCCCATGGCCATCTGGCCCAAGCCGCCACCACCACCACCATCATTTGTGTGGATGTTTGCAATGATTTCTATCTGGTCTCTGTGCATCCACCTTTGCCTCTCGAACAGCCCCATGTCCTCCACATAGCAGATGAAACCAACTTTTCAGAACAGACACAATAATAAATCACCCCTAGGCTTAAAGGTACAAAATCTTAACAAGGCTTTCAAGGCCCCCGTCTCTTTTGCCCCCTTTGGCTCATCTCCCTCACTACTGTTCGCTACGTCTTGCAGGTCCTGTGCTGTGGTTCAGCCTTCCCCACCAGGCTTCCTCCTGCCCCTGCTCTCCCTGATAAACTCTTCCTTCTATTTGCCTAATGAGTTCCCAGGCAGTCAGGAGCTCTCTGTTCAAACATCCCTCCTCAGGGACCTTCCCAAAGAGCCACATAGCATCATGTTCTTCTCTGAAGTGCCCCTCACAGTTGTCATCTTACTCTTGCTGTGTGATTACTTGATGTAGGTCTGTCTCTCCATGCCAGTTGGACCGTAAGCAACATGAGACATGAAGAAGAGAGGGACCATGGCTTCTTCATTCACTGTTGCATCCCTAGTGCCCAGCACAACCACTGGTGCAGTTTGTAGGGGGAACGAACAAAGCAAATGCCCTAGGTCAGGGAGACAAGTTACATTGAGAAAGGTGGTCTGGTAGCCTTAGAAATGAAAGGCAGTGCTAAAAAATAAACTGAGGTACATTAAAATGTTTAAGAGCTTATTTAAACAAAAATTGATGTGAAGAGGGCAGCAGAGAAAACAGAAGGGGTTAAGGGCGCTCCTCTGACCAGAGCACAGGGAGACTCTCATATACGATATGCGAAAGGAAAGCCAGGAAGTTATTGATTAGCTATAGCTCAAACCTTTGCCTTATTTGGAAAAGTCTAGATGGCCATTTGTCACTGGTTGTACTTAGGTTCCCATTTGGTAATCTTGAGGCATTTACAGAACTCGGTTTTGGTTTGTTGATGTTGTTGGCTGCTAAATGTTAGGGCTGCATCAGTCTGATGACCACCTTGATTAATTAATTTAGCAGGAGAGGAAGGAAGGAAAGGAGAGATGAGAGACTTCTGGAGACAGAATTGAGGTGACTCAGAAAGCACCAAAGGTAAGAGAGACTTGATGTTTATGAATTCTCACACTTGAGCGCTGTTTCCCAGAATATGTTTCTCAGCACACGTACCCCAAGAAGTGTCCCATAAAAGAAGAAAAGGGGTCCATGGGCAAATACTTTTGAAAAGTATTCTCATCTATACCTCTTTTTTGGAACTTCACAATACAAACAATCATACTTGTACATGATACTTGCAGGTTACTTAAAGAAAGCCTATTTGACTTGAAATAAGGAAGTCATCTGGAAATGAGGAAGAGCTACCTGGTGGGTGGGGAGGACTTGGAAGGTAATTACCTTTTCTGATCTGTTGAGTTAAAATACCAGCGAATTTCCTAGCAGGGATGTTAAACAGGTCATTGCAAATGTAGGTCTGGAGATGAGAGGGTAGATATGTGAAAATGCTTGGAAAAATAGAAGTTCAGGCCTGAACATGCCAGTCTTATACAAGAATGGGCTTTCTGGGGATTCAGTCCTTTAGTCCCCAGATAAACTGTCTTGGAGGAAAGTTCAGACACAGGAGCAGACGGGATTATCTTACAGTAAGAGGGCATGTTGATGAGACTCAGACCCTTCAGCAGAGCTCCATGGTCTGCTAATTTCTTACCCAATATTCTCTCTCTTTCTCCTTTTACTTGGGAAATGTATTATTTGGGGTGGCAAATGTATCCACCAATCTCCTTTGAAGTTAAGGGTGGCCAGTAAAAAATAAGTGGGAGCTGGTTGGGACTGCCTGCACACCTCTTCAGAAGGGATCTACCTGATATGCCTGTGCTCCTAAAGAGCACTATTCACAATAGCCAAAAAGGGGAAACAACCCAAACATCTATTGACATGAATGGATAAACAAAATGTGATACTGCTTTCTAAAGGGAAGAGCCAATAGCCAAAGAACCATGGGTAGGCCAGTGAGGTCGGGGTGCTTTGTGAGTGATAAGCAGGAGAATTACATTTTTTTGGTATATTTCTTCAAAGATAAAGATATTTATTTAAACCTCTTTTTAAAGAATTCAACACTATAATAATTACAGGGGTGAGACTGCCAAGTTCTTGGCTACAACTCATGGTTGAGTATTAGTTGCACTATCTATGACTGAGCTAATTGTATGTTACTGATGCCATATGTATATTTATTCAATATCAACCCACATTCATTTGAGTCCCACTTGGTACTTTAGTGAGCAGCAAGGAACAATAGGCCTGACTGAAGCCACAGTGATGGATCTTATTGCAAACCACAAGCTTTTAAAATTCCCCATTAAATGCAGAGAGTCGTCACGGAGGGAAGGAACTAAGATCCCTATTGATAAATACAGACACCGGATGACCTCATTGCCTCTGCCTCCTTCTACCCACCAGAGTGTCTCTCAAGGTCCCTGGGTAATTGTGACACTAACAGGTTCCTTTGTAGATCAGCCATTAATTTTAATTAAAAAAAAAGTCTTAGGATTGCATTTGAGCTCAAAGAAGAATGAAGCCCCTGCAACCAAGAGTGATCGAGGGGCAGGTGGAGAGTAATGAAGAAATGACCTTGGGCAAGTCTTCTCTACAAAACCCAGTTCCTCATCTATAAAATACAAGTGTTGGAAGAGCTTATTTCGGGAACCTTCCAGAGCTGATATTCTGTGATGCTACTTATTGAGCTACTTAAATGAAATGGCTTGAGAAGAATTTTGAAATTATGCCTATCCTGGAATGCTAGAGCCCTAAGTTATGGGATGTTCAATCACTCATTTACTCATTCAGACTTTCATCCACTGAGCATTTATCAAGTTTATACTGTGTGTCTGTTCTTAGCTGCTAGAATTGTCTTGATGGATATGACATGGTTCCTACCTACAGAAACCCTGTGTTCACATGCTGAGGCATGAATACCTTAAGAGCTTTACCAAAGGTGAGATGCAAAGGAGGAAATACCTGCAATACATGTGGAAAGTTTCTCAAAGCAATTAAATGAGAAGATAGGATCTTGACAAGAGTGGTATGCTCCAGTTTGGGAGCTAGAGAGGGAGTGAAAGGGGTGAGGTCATAGGAGCCAGTCATGCTAAGAATTTTCATCAGTTTCTGGTTGAGAATAATTAAGGGTAATAATTAATCAAATAAACACAGATAACAATACATAATGAATACATAAGGGAATATTCAAAAGTAGGTTCTAAAAGCATCCCTACCCCTTTTTAAGAAAAGATTTTATTTTTAAGTAATCTCTACACCCAGTGTGGGGCTCAAACCCACAACCCTGAGATCAAGAGTTGCATGCTCTGCTGACTGAGCCAGCCGGGCGCTAAAAGCAACTTTGAGAGCTCAAGATAAGAAAAGTCCAAGGAGTTGTTCATATCCATAATCTGGTGGAATGTGACAGCAGAAACTAAGAAAGTCTCCAGGAAGTTTCCACGAGGCTCAAGAAGAGATAATCATCCCTCCTGTCTCATATTATCAGTTTAACAGAGTAACCTGACTTTGCAAATGGCAAGATTTCATTCTTTTTCATGGCTGAGTAATATTTTCTGTATATACATACCACATTTTCTTTATGGAGCTAGAGAGTATAATGCTCATATGTGGAACTTAAGAAACAAAACAAGCGTGGCTATCTGGGTCAGTCATTGGAGCATGCAACTTTTGATCTTGGGGTTATGAGTCTGAGATCCATGTTGGGTGTAGACATTACTTAAAAGAGGAGAGAGGGAGAGGGAGAGAGGGAGGGAGAGAGAGAGAGAGAGAGAGAGAGAGAGAGAGAGAGAGACAGAGAGAGAAACCAAAAAATAGACTCTTAATTATAGAAAGCTGATGGTTACCCGGGAGGGGGAGGGGTTTGGGTTAAACAGGGATGGGGATTAAGGAGGGCACTTGTTGTAATGAGCACTGGGTGATGTATGGAAGTGCTGAATCACTATATTGTACTCTTGAAGCGAATATAACACTGTCTGTTAACTAACTGAAATTAAAATAAAAACTTAAAAAAAACGCAGAGTAACATGACTTAGTGTGTCATGATTCAATATCAAAATACTCAAGTCAGGTCCTTCTTTTTTTAGTATTTCAAGAATGCAGAGGGATAGCTTTGAACTTAGACTGATGTAGATCAAATACCCATTCCATGTAACCTTAGGCTGATTACTTAACCTCTACGAATCCAAATTTACTCTTTTATAAAATGAATATAATACTTCCTACCTTTTAGGGTTATGAGAATCAAACAAATTAATGAAAGTATTTAGAATTTGTTAGTGCAATGATACATTTATTTCTGTGATTTTTAAAAATAAAATCTTTCCCAATAGACTAGAAGTTCTGTGAGGGTAACAGCCCTGTTTTTACTTGTCCTTAGACCTATAGTGCCTAGCACAGGGCATGGCCTCTGTTAAACAGTGGTGATGATGATGATCTCTTGTAAAGCATATGGTGTGATGATAAGGGGCATCCCCTTAGGATTTTCTTCTACAATTTTTGTTAAACCGAGAAGTCAGATGCAGTAGCTCACTCTATTTGTATAGACCTCATTTCTGGGCTCTATTCTGCCATGCAAGATGTTACAAAGATATCAGTTAGGTCAGGCAGATTCTCATAAATGATTAGGTTCACGGCATCAGTAGGAAGAGAGTCCTGAGGCAAGGTGCTTCATTTCCCACGTTGAATCCAGCCATCCATCTACCCTTACGGTCAGCCCCAGGATCTTTTAAATGATGCTTTCTCAGTCATGACTTCATTTTCCTTGGGGTTAGTCTCCACAGTAATTTTCTTTTCTTTTTTCTATAATTGAAATATATTTGACATATAACATTGTATAAACTTAAAGTGTACAGCATGTTGATTGGATACATTTGTATATGGTAGCATGGTTGCCATTGTAGCAATTATAAGCAACTCTCAGGCCACATAATTATCATTTCTTTTTAGTGGTTTGAAAAATTAAGATAGTTTCTTAGCAAGTTTGATGATTATAATACATGGTTGTTGTCTATATTCACTATTATTGTACATTAGATCTCTAGTACAGTGCAAATTTGTATCTGTCCTGTCCCGCCACCTTCCACCCCCTGGTAACCATAATTTTACTCTGCTATTATGAGTTTGTTTTTTTAAGATTCCACATAAAGTGATATATAATATTTGTTGTTCTCCATCTGACATCTCACTTAGCATAATGTCCTCAAGGTCCATCCATGTTGTCACACTGCAATTTTCTAAAGTGGATAATGTTAAGGTCTAAGTACTTCTGGTGTTTGGGATAACCATCACATCAAGATAAATTCCTCTGTCAGATTTTAAAGTTACAGACAGATCTGTATTGGACTAAAATAATAATTTGGGTGTTCTAGGCATTATTCTCACCAGAACATGCACAGGGAAAGTCTCTGCAGGCATGATTTTCTGCTTGACAATTACTTCCTGAATATGGAAGAAAATGGCCTTTCCCCATTTTCCTTGCTTCAAGATTGGTCCTTCATCTAGACCTTTCTGAGATAACCTCCAGGTCACAGCGTCTTGCAAAACACATGGACTTCAAAGTCAGACAGATCTTATTTGCAATCAACTACAAAAATGTGGGCGGGGGATTTGGCTTTATTGTACATTAGGTTCTTCTTCTACAAAGTAAGAATAATGATAATGTGTGTTTCAGAGGATTATTATGAATGTCACAAGATGTAGGACATTTTATTTGCCTTAATTTCTGTTGTAGAGAATACCATATTTGTTTGGAAGAAATGCTGGGGAGAGGGTAAGACCCCTAAGGGCAAGCTCATGACACCCAATGTGATTAATACACTCAATTGCAGGAAATAGGAGAAGGATTTGACTTAGCTTAAAAGGGGAAAGGGGAAGGAGGAGAGAGTGGATAGTGAGATAGTCCTGGAGGGCTCTATATTGTTCAATTTGACATTTCCTCAAGCCCTTTTCTTGCCCCCTAGCCTATCTATAAATTTGATTAAACTCACCAGATTGGTTCTAGAAACAAATGAATGGGGCTGGATTTCAGTTTGGGATCAAAGAGAAGATAGCACAAGTGAATGTAAACCAGATACAAGGAGGTTAGACTAACACTCAGGGAATTCATAGAAATTGAGGGAAGGGCTTGAAACTTTCATGGTTTTTAGAATTGGGAGGTTCAAGCCAAGTTCACTAGAGCTCAAGGAACAAGGAAATCCTAGGGGATAGCTGGATTCTTGAGGATTTGAGTTAATGTACCTAAAAGTTGCCTACTACACATTGTTCATCTAAAAACCGATGGCTACTGGAGTGCCTGGGTGGCTCAGTCTGTTGAGCATCTGACTGCTGATTTTGGATCAGGCCATGTTCTCCTAGTCCATGAGTTCAAGCCCTGCCTTGGGCTCTGCACTGACAGTGTGGAGCCCGCTCGGATTCTCTCTCTCCCTCTCTTTCTGCCCCTCCCCCAATTTCTCTCTCTCTCTCTCTCTCAAAATAAATCAACAAAATTTAATAACAAAATAAATAAAAACTGATGGCTACTATCTTTGGCTACATGCAAATCCAATGTTGAGTATTAGATGTGAATTGCATTTCAATGCTGGAGCTAAGCCAGATGGAGAAATTAGATATAAGAAGACTTCATCTAACTTAAAGAGGGGAGGGAGGAGAGAGTGCAGAAAAGAGATGACCAAAATAGGTATTTCTGTCCATCCAGTCCTTTGTTTGTTGTAAGAAGCATCTGCCTCTCAAGAGCTTTCATTCTTATATTCACAGCAACTAGCTGTAGAGCATTTAACGTGCCTTCTAATTTCTCAGCCTTAGTTTTACATTGTTTGCAAAGTGAATTTCCCTACATTGATCTCAAAGGAACATTGTCTGGTTTGAATGAAATAAGGGAACGTGTAAGTGCTTTTCCAAATATAAAGTCTTATAGAAGAGCAATGGCAAGCGTGATCATGGCTGCCCCTGACCACCCACCTCTGCAAGCTAGATGAGGACATGGGCTATTGTTTTGTTCATGGCCTTATCTCTTTGTCTAATACAGTGCCCAGAAAGTATTTACTGAGTGAACAAATGACTACATTCAGCATTTTTCACTTTTCAAATAACCACCACATCTGAAAGTTTATCCTCTATGCTGTCTCCATAGCACCTATGCCAACGCTTCTCGGTTCCTCTGACCCCCCAATTCCATTTCTTCTCTTTCAGCCAAGGACTTCATCCACTACCTTAAAAAACAGTAAAAAAAAATATTACTGCAATTCTTCCTCTTGAATCAATTCTGTGCACCTGGGATTTCTATTTCCTACCCATAAACCCAAGTGATCTGGTTTCTGTCCCAACACTCAACTGAAATTGTTCCCAATAGTCAATGTAAATTCACTGATTCAAAAGCCTGATTACCTTTTCTTAGACTTTATTCTTCTTGACCTCCTTGAAACACAAGACACTCCAGTCACATTTGGCTGCTTTATCCCTTGGCTACTGGACTCTACCCCCCGGGGTCTTTTACCATAAATAGTGTATATCCCTGTTGGCTTCCCTCCCTTCTATCTGTCCCCATCTCTGGCCCGAATTCTCATTCCCTCCTCACCGAGTCTCCAATGGCTTCTACCTTTTCAACTTCTCCAACACACGTGCCCTGCCTGCTTTGGGCACCAGCACCTGGATCGTATTTTCCCACATTGTAGACTCTCCACTTCCCTAGTGGTCCAACATGCTCCTCTGTGCTTCTGGGAGGATGCTTGGGATCCACCTCCACCTCTACCTTGGGGCAGGTCTCCCCTTCCTGAAACTGGCAGGCAGAAGCTGAGGGGAGGGACATAGGGATGGTCTCTTCAGTCTTCCCCTCTCTTGGAATATATCACAACATCCTCTGTGATTCTTGTTTAGATGACTCATGGACACATTTCTCTGGCTGTCATCTCAGCAGACATCAGTCCACATTTCCCATGGCTTCCTAGATACTTCTATTAGAAGCCCCTGCCACCTTCTCAGACTCAACTCTATTAAAATCTGACCCACTTTCCCACATAATCTGGATCTTTACAATCAATAGCAGTACCATTTTCTCCAGTTTTTTAAAGTTTATTTTTCATTTTCAAATTCATCTTTGATTCTTCCTGCTACTTCTAACTTATTTCTGCTCTGTTTAATTATAGTAAATGATTTGTTGCCTTTTCTTCTCTTCTCTATAACGTCCCTCTCATTTCCCCTTCTTTTCATTCCCACTCAATTTCCATTCCTACCTCACTTTGGTTTAGGTCATCATCTCAAGTCTGAATGAATACAGTATTCCTCAGCTTACCAGGAGTTGGAGTTTGGAGTATTTGGAGATGGGCTGCCTAGGTTTGTGTCAAGGCCTTACTGCTTCTTACTGTGTATTGAGGACATTGTCCTTGTGCTGTATCCCTGGTCAGATATGCATAACCTGCATATCTGCTCAGCTCCTACTCCCCCTACTCAGCTTGTTTCACCTCCATGCGGCCTCCCTGACACGGCCATCTCACACTGCTTTCTTTCTCCTCTGAAACACACTAGCTTTTATGTTTTATCAGCACCATTTCCTAGTTAGGAAAACTTATATCGTACTACATTAATGTATTCAGTAAATATTTACAGAGCACTTTCCTAGGCACTGGGGAAATAGCGTGGAATAGGGTATATAATGAAGCTTACATTCTAATTATGCATGTATCAAAGATGTAGTTAGCAATTATGTAAATAAGTCAGCAATCCAGAACAATGTAGTAATAAGTACTATGACAAAAATTAAATGGTGATGGATCTGAAAGTGCTTGATCAGCTATTTTGAGGTGGTGGTGTAGACAAGGAGAAATTGTTGATTTTCTGAGGAGGGAACATTTTTTAAAAAAAATATAGTTTATTGTCAAGTTGGTTTCCATGTAACACCCAGTGCTCATCCCAACAAGTACCCTCCTCCATGCCCATCACCCCCCTTCCCCTTTCCCCCTCCCCCCACCAACCCTCAGTTTGTTCTCAGTATTTAAGAGTCTCTTATGGTTTGCCTCCCTCCCTCCCCTTACCTATTTTTTCCCCTTCCCCTCCCCCATGGTCCTCTTGAGAGAAGATTTAAACTGAGATCTGAATCACAGAAGAGTTAACCCTGGGATGATCTGGGGCAAGAAGTTTCTAGGTGAAGAGACCAGCAAGTTCAGTGCCCCAAGAATGGAACAAGCTTAGCGACTTGAGAAACACAAAGAAGGCCCATTTACCTGCTAGGTATAGGAGGAGGCAGATACATCAGAGAGGTTGCCACTGGCATATTGAAGCCCCAGATCAGATACAGCCTTGTAGCCTTGGGTAGGAAGTTTTAGACTTAAGTTTAGATGTGATTAAGCAGAAGAATGATATGCTCCAATTTATTTTGAAAATCTCACTATGGCTGCTGTGTGAAGAAATAGCAGAGGAACACCAGAGTGGAGGCAGGGAGGCTGGCTATGAGGCCACTGCAGGAGTCCCAGAGAGTGTTGGTGGTGGAAGTGGTGCAGGATGAGGGAAAGGTGCACAATGGAATATGTTTTGAAGGTGTGGCTGGCGCACTTGCTGACAGATTGAGGGGAAATGACAAACGAAGGATGATGTTGGGGTCTCAGCTTGAGAAGTTGGCAATAAGAGTTGCTTTTTACTGAGGTGAGGATGATAGGGCTTACCTCTGTGAGGCAGGCAGAGGGTAAGTGTTTTAGAGGCGAGGGGGTCCCTATGGGCTAGAGGGCAGGTTGGTCCTCAGAAGGGGACAAGCTGAACCTTGAATGATCATCAAGAGGACACTGAAGGGTCTAGGTGAAGACCCTGGGAAAACCAAGTGTCTGTCTGGAACATGTTATTGCTCAAGACATTCATTAGACCTCCACATGGGGATGGTGTCAGTCAGGAGGACATGAGTCTGAATTCTGTTCATGGACTTTTTAAGAAGTTCTAACATTCTTTTCATTTGCCTTTTTTTTTCAATGTTTATTTATTTTTGAGAGAGAGACACACACATACACACACACAGAGCATGAGTTGGAGAGGGGCAGAGAGAGAGAGACAGAATCCAAAGCAGGCTCCAGGCTCTGAGCTGTCAGCACAGAGCCTGATGCAGGGCTTGAACCCAGGAACTGTGAGATCATGACCTGAGCCGAAGTTTGACACTTAACCTACTGAGCCACCCAGGTGCTCCTCATTTGCCTTTTGATATGTGGATTTCTTGTTTTACAAGCTAGGGAGCAAGGCATTCAGCATCAGGGATCATGCCTATTACTTCTTGCATCTCTTCGGTGCTATGACAAAACTTATGTACAGCAGGCTTTCAATATGTTAGGGTGAATTCATATATTTGATGAGAAAACTAAGGACAGAGAAACTAAATATGTTAAAACCAAGTCTGTCCTACTTTACACCAATGATTTTCTAAACTCAAACCTCATTAGGCTTCAGCACTCTATTGGCCCATATTGCTGAAGGGTTGGTATTGAGGTGGAAATGGAGAGATTTGAAGAGCAGGATTCAATAGCAGAGGGACTTCAGGTACATTCTCCGACCTTCTCCCATGGCTCCAACTATTAAAGCCTCGCCTTTTCTATTCATAATTGTGCTGGTTTCATGTTTGTCTGACTTGTCTCTTTGTCTTTGATGGCACCCCTGTTTTTGCTCTCTGGGGGCCTTCATTTAATACTCTTCCACTGATCTCCTGTCTCTGTTGCCTGAGGAATTCTCTTTCATCATCAAAAGCATTTCATCAGGCACCTATTTAGCACCTTGCTCTGTGTTAGGAACTAGACATGTTTCTGGCCTCCATATTTCTGACAGCTCTTAAATTCCTTTTATATTGTGCCTTTTTGCAGAAATTATTGTGGCTGCCCTGGTCTACACCACTGACTTCAGAGAGTTGGTGATAGTGGATCTTGCTCAACCTCTATGGCAGGTGCTCGGATATGGATGTAAATTAAAGAAACTGTATATATCCTGGGCTCTCTGTGTTTTAGTGTGGTGGCTATGGCCAGAGGGCTCCTAAGCCAGACAGAGCAAGGTTCGAATGCTGACTGTCACTTTTTAGCTGTGTGATTTGACTGACAGTCCTAATTTTCCTGAACCTGTTTCCTCCTTTGTAAATAGGCTATTCCATACCTACGTATCAGTGTTGTCAAGACATAAATGAGCTAATGTATGTAAGCCCACAGCACAGTGTAGCTTCTGTTATTGTTGACAAAATGACATGCCAAGAAGAGCATTAACAAGGGATAGAAAAACAGACACGAATACAATGAGAAAGTGATGAAATTTTAGACATAAAAGAGGCCAAAGTAGAAAAGATAAAAGTTATTCAGAAAATAAATGGTGAGTGCACACATGAAAATGTAAAGGCTTGTCTTACCAGCCCGATTGAATTCACGGGGGTCTTGAAGGACAGGGTAATAATATTTCCCTGGACCCACTCCATCAGGAATAGTAAGCTATAGGACTTCTCTTCCCAGATACACATAAAGGCAGCAGCACAATGGATTACTCCGCCAAGCCTTCTTTCTGAAGTGTTGCAGACAGTGACTGAATCTCTGTAAAACTCCACCCCAGAGGGTCACTGATGCTCCAAGAGTCAGGAAATGGTTCTCTGAAGGGCCTTCTCAGCTTTGCCTCAGACAGGATTGCACTAAATTCTTCAAGTTAGCCTATAGTTTGGCAAAAAGCCTTTCCCCCTGGGTAGCTGAATAATTTTTAGACGATCCAGCTGGCATATTGTAGGAACGTGTTAATGAGTCAGGAATGATCTTCTAAGGCTCTTCCACATCAAACTTGCTCAAGGGTAGAGAATTTCCAGGGAAGCCAGTGAAAGATTTATGAGACTAATCCCGGAAATATTTTCTCCTCCGTCTATTGTTTTCCGGAGGGATGTCAGAAAGAGTGGGTTTGGGGTGTGAGGGGAGGAGAGGGCGAATTAGAATGGGACAAAGACATGACTCCTGCCTTCAAGAGAGAGCTGGAGAAAAGAGTGACTACAGAAGCCAGCTAATGAGGACTCCCTGACAATGAAATATTCAAGATTGGAATGTGCCTGCCTGCAGGCCCCACAGAGCCTCAGAGATGAATTTGAGGAGGAAAGGAGGTGCAAAACTCAGAGGCACTGAGGGGAGAAAGCTTACTCCAACTTTGTGCCGGAAGGGGTCTGATAAATTAGTCCTCTGTCTTCACACAGACGGGAAGGAGGAAGAGAAGGGAGAGAAGGAGGGGGAGTGGGAGGGAGGAAGAGGAGAAGGAGAAGGAAGAGGAGGGGGAGGGAGTAGTAGGGAGGAGGAGGTGGTGGTAGCTGCAGTGCTGAGTCCAGTGGTGTTTCTTGTCACCTGCTGAAATTCCTTATTCACTATCTGCATGTTGCTGCCTTTTCTTGGAGTGAGATGATCTCTCCGTTCCATCATTACATGGTGGGCTGGAGAGCTACTGAGGCTTTCTTAGACTCAAGAGTCCTTTACAGAAAACTAAGCGAATATGAACTGGATCACTATTGGATCATTGGGAGAATATCTACAAGAGGGTGCTGCTCTTTGGCAAAAAGAGCTCCTACATGCATTCAAAATATGGACTTCTGGGGCACCTGCCTGGCTCATTTGGTGGAGCATGCGAGTCTTGATCTCAGGGTTGTGAGTACAAGTCCCAACTTAGGTGTAGACATTACTTAAAAATAAAATCTTAACCCCCCCACACACAAAATGGGAATTTAAAAAAAATATAAAATGGAAAAATGGAAGAACAGATGTGATTAGCTTGGTTCCATTTCAGTCATGCATGGCAAAGGGAACAGATATTTCAGGCATGATTTACATGGATAGATTATCCAAAGAACCTTGAATATGCCACAGCTTTAAGGTTTTTTCTTCAAAAAATCTTGTAGTCATCAAGAGTGGGAAAATTGAATTCTTAGAATTTCACCTCTTGTATGTTCCCCAGCCAGAAATAGACAAAAAGCATGTCAACATTGGAGGAGGCATCGGGCACGTGTGGAGCCCACCAGTTGAGTAACCAAGAGATGGATAAGCAGTAGGCAAGGCCCTTCTCTTGGTTAACAAGGATATTCCTTCAGCATCACCTTTCCTCCTTATTTCAGGTAACCATCATCCCAAGAAGAAGAGGCCTTCTAGAAACCAGGGACAGTGCTTGGCACTTTCAGTTCAGATTCCACATTGGCCCTCAATCTGCTGTCACATAGGCACAGCGGTTGCCTTCCCACCTATTTCTAGCTCTACCCAAAGTTTTCCAAACATGGATGAACTGTTTAATAAGTAAAACAGAGCTTTTTATAATATAATATGTTTGAACTACTGACAGTCTTGGTAGCAGAAAGGGTGTTCACACCATTTGCCTTCCAGAAATTTCTAAGTGGTCTCCAAGTTCTCAGAAATAAGACTCTTCTCTCTCTCTTTTTTTAAATTATTTTTTAAAATGTTTATTCAGTTTTGAGAGACAGAGAGAGACAGAGTGTGAGCGGGGGAAGAGCAGAGACAGAGGGAGACACAGAATCTGAAGCAGACTCCAGGCTCTGAGCTGTCAGCACAGAGCCCAACACAGGGCTTGAACCCACAAACCATGAGATCATGACCTGAGCTGAAGTTGGCTGCTTAACCGACAGAGCCATCCAGGTGTCCCAAGACTCTTATTTTCGAATAAAAGGAGTTTTCCTGGATGAATCCACCCCTGTATTAGCATTTCAATTTTGAGTATGTCCTTTTCTAAGTTATAAATGAACTAGACTTGAAAACATTCAAATACCAAGGGCCTTTAAATTTTTACAGTTGATTTTTTCAATACTTAAGTTCTCTAAAATATGTTTGTCCTTCCCATTAATATGAAATTTTGGGATGGCATGCATACGTGTGTGCATGTGGGTGTTGGGGCAGGGAAAAGTGAAGAAAGGGTTCAAGTATGGCTAAGAAAACGTCAGTTTGACTACAGGCCTTGGGTCCTAACCACAGGTCCCAGATTTTCAGGACCATCCCAATTCAAAACATTTAGCCCTGTGGTCAGACCAAGTATTTTAGTTTAGAAAATATGAAGTCTGCTCGGGGAAATAAGCAGGTGGTTCATCACAGAATGCCTATATAAGCATTCTATAACTTTCTTATAGGGAGAGCAGATCTTGGGCAGCTGTTTGAAATACCAGGGTCTGAATTTTCTGTTTAAAATGAAGAAAAAATATCAAACCATCCTATGTTAGGTCTATTTCCAGTTTTTCACTGAATTCAACCTGAGCCTAAGCCTAATCTATGTAATAAACCACCTCTCCCTTCCTGGTCAGCCCTGGAGATGAGCAACTGTGATTAATCCAGGATAAATTCAGCTCAACATGTGTTCACAGACTGTAAGGTGTGCCCAAGGTCTCATGGTAGGGGCTGGGGGCACAGATACTCAAACACAGTCTCCAGAGTATGCTGTTACAGCAGAATACTGTTTACTTCACAACCAGAAATAATAATAATTAATAATCTTCTGATAATGGTTCATCCCGTCTACTGTTGATTTATCTTTTAGAGGAAGATTGAAATGAGTTACCATGTCAGAACTGGAAGCCACAGGGCACAAGTTCAAGATTTGGTTGTGAGAACAAAACTTTTAATTAAGACTTTTGACTTCTTCTCGTGACATGTGCAGGATTCCAAGCCTTATCATCACTTGGGAATACCCAGTGGATTTTTTTTTTAATAACTCCAAGTCTTTGCTAACAGGAAACAGAAAAGACTGATTAAAAAATTTTTTTGGAGCTGGGTCTGGTGGGAATGAGAATGACACCATTGATGCATTTCACATGGGTTGTTAAACAGCTTCAGATATAAATTATTTTCAGTGCTTTTTTCCCTTCTTGTCCTGAACAGGAGCTTGTGTTTCTTGCTGATTACAGAAAAAAAGCCACTGTATTTACCAACATTGCTGATCCAGCCAATCTCTCTGGCCTCTGTGTTTTGAACTAATGCAGGGTTTGTTTGAGTCTGAGTGAGGTAGGCTTAGAAGCAGAGGTTTAGACCACCCACTTTTAGGATCACTAAGGCAGTGCTAGAGCTCGGTTGAAATTGAGGCACTTCACGCAAGCTCGTGGATTTGAGCAGAGGCAATTTTAACAGTCAGAAAGTACTTTGCAGCCATTTTCATACTAATGTCCCCCAGGGAATGGGGCTAAGCCCATGGCCCCTGGCTACCCATGCTGTGTGAATCAATACACCTGCACATGAAGTACAATTTTGGTTTCCTGACTTGTCAGCAAACACGAAATTTATTTAACCATTTTTAATAAGAAAAAAATGGGATCAGGGGACTTGGGTGGCTCAGTCAGTTAAGAATCTGACTCTCCCCTTTCACGAAGATGGCGCCGAAGGCAAAGAAGGAAGCCCCTGCCCCTCCCAAAGCCGAAGCCAAAGCAAAGGCGTTGAAGGCCAAGAAAGCAGTACTGAAAGGCATCCATAGTCATAAAAAAAAGA
>CM053572.1:50021167-50121008 GCA_028646485.1 Cryptoprocta ferox | reverse complement strand
ATCTCTCTACTAGGAAAACTCTATTTATTTTTATTAAAGTTTGTTTATTTATTTTGAGAGAGAGAGAGAGAGAGAGAGAGAGAGAGAGAGATAAAGTGTGAGCAGGGGAGAGGCAGGGGTGGGGGAGAGAGAATCCCAAGCAGGTTCTGTGCTGACAGTGCAGATGCAGGGTTCAATCTCAAGAACAGTGAGCCGAAATCGAGTTGGACGTTTAACAGATAGAGCCACCCAGATGCCCCTTTGAAAATTGTGTTTAAATCAGTTATACTCAACCCTTTCTGGTAAGCAGCTAGCTTTGAGTTTGCCAAGTTTGCCAATAATCATAGATTATTCAACCCAAATCCTTGGCTCAAATTCTTTCATTTTATTGGTGTGGCAACCATGGTCTAGAGAGGTAGGAGGACCTGGCTAAAGTAATAGTGCTACTGCTTATTTATGTAGTAATTTATTCATGCATCTAAGAAATTTTACACGTCTACTATGTGTTGGACCCTGTGTTAAGCATGGGTAATACCATCATGAGCAAGACAGAAAGGATCCCTTAAGAAGTTTGCAGTCTGGTCAGAGAGATAGATGCTAAGAAAATAAATGTTAATGTATTTCATGAATTGAACAGGCAGGTGGGGGGAAGGGAGACCCTATCTTGGGTAGAGCCTTCAGGAACTCCCTGGAGGTGATGTTTTCGACCCTGGGAAAGGAAGGGGTGTGTTGCAAGTGCATTGCTGATAGAGGGAAGAATGGAGGTTGTAGGAAAGAAGGAAGACAACAGCAGACCATTCTTGATTCTCCAGCAGGAATCCTCATTAATTTTCCTGTGGGCCCCAGGGGACTATCAGTGTTGGACTGGTGGATCTTGAATGTGCAGTGGGGTTTATTATTAGAGGTCATTCTAAACTATTGAGAGGTCCCCCACCCTCTCTTTTTTCATCTATTGTAGAAGAAGTGATATAAAGATTAGATCAGAAGAAATTTTTGTGTAAAATACATATTCTACCACATCCTGGGATGTGAGAAGGGAGAAGTTCGCCTTCTTCTCCCTTCTCACATCCCAGGATGTGGTAGAATATGTATTTTAGATATACATGAAGAAGTGATATAAAGATTAGATCAGAAGAAATTTTTGTGTAAAATACATATTCTACCACATCCTGGGATGGAGAAGGGAGAAGTTCGCCATGCCCACACGCTCGCTGAGTTACAATGGTAGAGATAAATTACTCACCCCGGAGTATAACATACATACAGGGACAACTCAACACAGCCCAGTCCCTGATTGCTCTTCCTCAGCTAGAAATAGCCTTTCCTTCCCCCTGGCTCCAGGTCTCTGGAATGGTACTTTGGATTATCTAGTTTTTATGTGCACATCCATCCTCTGTAATGTCTTATAAGTTCCTTCATGGTAGGAGGGTACTGAATTCATGCCCACAACAACTGCTCAGTGAGTATTTGTTGAATGAATCATGCAGAAGGACTTAAAGTAATCTTCAGGAAGAGGAGTTAGAAAGGCAGCGCCCCCTTTTTTCTTTTCGGCTTTTGCACAGTGATAGGAATTGGGAGCCTATCATGATTACGCTCATTACCAATAACAAAAAAATGGCTATCACAGGATCCCTGCTTAATTCCTGTGATGAAGCTATTGGCCTGGTGACAAGAATATCACTGAGGACAGAGAAGCAAACATTGAGCTGTTTAGCAGAACCCTCATCAGGGCCATTGTTGCATCATTCTGCTGAGATGTGAAGTAATGTCTGAGCGCTCAGTTCCCAGCGCTGGGCTGCCTCAGTCCCCGCTCCCACTTCAGACAGTGACTAGACCCTGCATCCTGTCTCCTGACCTTGGCTCTGTCGGCTCCAGACCAGTCCTACCAGAGGCAACTTGGCAGCCAACCCCATCAGGAAGTGCATGCAGCCCCACGAGGCTCTCATAAGTACAGGTCAACCCCGTGTCTGCCATGGAAACTTTGGGGGAAGGATCATCACCCTCAGTGCAGTCCTTTCCCCCAGTGCTGCTCCGGCCCCACTCCCAAGAGAAGGACAAGAATTGCAGAAGGAAATTCGAAACGCTGTTGTTCTAGGTCTATCGACTCAGAAAACCACTAAAAATCCCAAGTCAGGTTACTGTTCATGCCAAAGCAAAGAACTCACTCGGAAATAACGGTGGGGGGTGGTGTTTCAAAAGATAAGGGAGTTTGGGGGTAGGACCCAGAGGCAGTCTGTCCGTGCCTGGTGGGTGCCAGGGTAGGTCCCTCCTGCTATATTGCCACTCCAACAGTTGTACCACTTCACTCCTATGAGAAAGGTTCATGTTTACTGGCAAGGGAAGGGCTCAGTCTGAGCTGACAATGTGGAGTTGTTGGAGGTCAGAGGTGGGCGATGAAATTAAATAATAAAAAGGATTAATGTCAGCAATGTGCTGATTGGCACTCTGCCTTTGGTGATCACTCAGCCAACAGCCGGGAAACTGGGCCACAGTTAACTGGGCATCTGCACCAGAGGCAGTAAGAGGTGTTTCTTATTTAGAGGATCCCTGTGCTCTTCGTGAAGACTTCAGGAATGACAAACTGCCCTCCTAGTTTGGTTCTTCTTGAAGCCCCTGTATGGACTGGTTTACTTTGGTTTTAACAGCCTATAATTAACGTTGGATGAGGAGTGAAAGATCCATTTGTTATATTTCTTACTACTGTCTTTTGCCTTTACTCTTACCTGAAACGTAAGCTGAAAAGAAGAAGAAAAAGGGAAAACAAGCCCAGGTAAGAAGGCCCAGCACCCTAGACTAGCACTGAGGGCAGAAAAGAACACACTACGGGTTATTGTGTAGGGGGCTGGAATCACCAAGAGACCAATTAACACCTTATTTTGGGGATTACCCCTTGCAGTATTTACAGAGAATTTCTTACACAGCAGTGTTTAGAGTCCATGCTGTAGGAACAACTCAAGTGTTGATAAAAGGGCTTCCAGAGCAAATAAAGCATCTTACAGTAAGTAAACTCTGGCTGAGGCGTGGAGGGCTGCAGTCTTTGGGTTAACAGCTTGGTACTACATTCATTGCTGGAGGAATCCAAGCCTCACAAAAGACAGCCTTTCAAGGAAAAACTCTTTCTTAGAACTGGTTAACAGTGTATTTGTTCTCCGAAGGCTGTTTGGTTAGGGCCCCTGTTGCCACCATCCATACTGTTCTTCCAGGGGCCTGCACCTCCCAGGATTTGTAGCTTGTGCGTGCCAGTTGGCTTTGGGCTGACTCTATGAGATTTTAGCTTGGGAATCGAGTCATTGTTGTTTTTAGTTGCCACCTGTTTTTATTTTAAACTGCTTTGCACAACTGCCAAGGTACTTTCCAATGAGAGGAGCTTGACTGCATTTTCTTCACTCACCGTTTGCTGTATCCGTTTGGGAAACTGCTTAATGGGGGTCACTGCGGCTGGGAAGGTGGAGATCGGAGTCTGAGGGAAAGTTTGGTCATCCAGAGCCTGGTTCTTTGCAGCCCTAATGCTGGTGAAACAGTCCCCACACAGAGGCTGTCCTGGGCATTTCCCGACATTACACATTCCCACTGCTATCTCCCAGGGAAATAGGCTAACTCTTCTTTGAAAGAATGCATAATGATGAAATTAATTACAGATTCACACTCCAGGTACATAAAGCTCATAGAGCCCTCCTTCTGCAGAGGTAGAATCTCAGTGTGTGTCCATTTTCTTTGCATTCACAGCCAGTTTGTTGCCTAATTGGACATCGAATCAGTAAACACAAATAGAGCTTTTGATCTGTAAAGCTTTTACACAAAGTTTTTTATTTTAGTAAAACATTTTATTCCAAAACAATTTTTTTTTTAAAACTCAGTGCTAAAGATCATTAGAGCTGGCAGGGATTAATACAATCTTATTTTATAGATGAGGAAACAGTCCCAGAAAGGAAAAATAATTCTCACTCACCCCTTGCCCAAAGTCTTAAAGCAAGTTACTAGCAGAACTGGGATAGGACCAGGTCTTTTGATTTCTAGACTAGGATTTAACTCATTAATTAGAATTGTCAGAGTTCCAACCTAGATCTCTGCCAGAACGCGTGACACATTTTTTATGTTTGGTGTTGATTTCCTCAGGGCTGCCTGACTAGTTTAAACTTTAATCAAGCCAACATTTCAGAAATTACAGACTTTCTAACACCTATGCAAGAATTATCTGTTAAAAATGCAGAGCCCTAGACTTTCCCAACTTTCAGAATCAGAATCTGAGAACTGTATCTGCAATCTGGATTTTAATGAGCTTCCCTAAAGAGTCTTATGCATTGGAGAACCATTTTACCTAGCCCCAAATCAAGTTAATATACCTTATTGGTTTAAAATGCTAATTTAAAATAAAAAGTCAACAAGTGGGACTATATCAAACTTAACAGCTTCTGCACAGTAAAGGAAACAAAATGAAAAGGGAATCGACAGGATGGGAGACCATTTTTGCAAACCATGTATTGCATAAGAGGTTAATATCCCAAGTTTACAAAGAATTCATATGACTCAAAAACAATGATGAAATAGCTCAAACAACCTGATTAAAAAATGGTTAGAGGGACTAAACAGACATTTTTTCCAAAGAAGACCTTCAAATGGCCAACAGGTCCATGCAAAGGTGCTCAACATCATTGATTATCAGGGAAGTGAAATCAAAACCACGAAGAGAAATCCCATCACATCTATAAAAATGCTCTCCATCAAGAAGAGGAGATATAAGTGTTGGTGGGGATGTGGAGAAAAGACAGCCCTTGTGCATGTTGGTGGGATTGTGAAATTGTTCAGCTATCATGGAGAACGATATGAAGATTCTTCAAAAAATCAAAAATAAAACTTCCACAGAGTCTGGCAATCTCACTTGTGGGTATATATCCAAAGGAGATGAAAACAGTTTATTGAAGGGCTAGATATATACACTCCCATGTTTATTGCAGGATTACCCATAATAGCCAAGATAAGGAAACAACCTAAGTGTCAGTGGATGAACAGATAAAGGAAATGGATGGATAAAGATGAATGAGAAAAAAGGAAATTCTGCTACTCGCAACATGACGAACACTGTGCTAAGTGAGGTCAGTCAGAGAAAGCCAAATACTATAGGTTATCTCTTGTCATATGTGGAATCTAAAAAATAATTTCACAGTACAGTGATTATAGGCCATAAAACTGTAGTTTAAACATTAAACTTACTAGACACTAAATAGATCTTAATTGTTTTCACCACTAGAAGATACTTGTGTGACACAATAGAGGTGTTGGCTAATGCTATGATGGTGATCCTACTTCAATATGAATGTATCAAATCAACATGTACACTGTGAGCTTACACAATGCTATCCGTCAAAGATAATTCAGTTGAAAAAAAATGAAATGCTAAAAGTTTCTGAAATCAGGTGGCACCTTACAATCAATCATTAATGTAGACAAAAAACTTTAAATGAAGGGGGTCATAATAGCAAGTTTGAACTGAGGACAAAGTTTTTCTCTTAAATCCTTTAGTCGCTGAAGAAGAAAAATGTTAAATTTTTATCTAAATTCAATTTCACAGCATGTGCTTCTTTTCAGTGCTCGATTTCCTCTTTAGTAGCAAACAAGAAATGTTGCAAAATTTTGTTGTCTCAGGCCCTGGGCAGTCGTTGGTGAACTATTTCTCCACAACTCAAGTTCTGACCTGCTGAGTGTTCAAGTCCATTCAATAGAAGACTCTGGCTCCTATTTTTTAGATTTTACTTTCTGTGATTACATTCAAATTTATTATATGTATTATATGTTATATATTTATTATATATATTTTATGTGTGTCCTGCAAATTTCTAACAAAATCTTGAGTTACTCAAAATCTGTATCTTCTTCCTGAAAGATTCGAGGAATTTAGCATTTCCTACCCACTGAATACCACCCCATCTTTCACAGTATCTCTGCCTAGATTTTTAGATTTTTATTTATTTATTTTTTTAGAGTGAGCAAGAGCACAAGCACAAGTGGGGGAGGGGCAGAGGGGTAAGGGGGAGGGAGAGAGAGAGACAGAGAGAGAGACAGAGAGACAGACAGAGAGAGAGAGAGACAGAGAGAGAGAGAGAGAGAGAGAGAGAGAGAGACGGAGAGAATGAGAATCTTAAGAGGAGCCCGATTTGGTGTTTTGATCTCATGACCGTGGGATCATGACCTGAGCCAAAATCTAGAGCTGGACACTCAACCCACTGAGCCACCCAGGCACCCCTAGATTTATTTATTTATTTAAGGAACACAAATTAGTTATTTAAAGTCAGGGGCAAATTTTATTTGTCAAAAATTTTTATCCATTTTTTGGGGCTTAGCATATGAGTGGTAACACACTTAATCTTTTTGCCTGAAAAAGATTTATTTGACTCTTTCAAATACATTCAATATAGAATTCTTGGGTTATAGTTGTTTTTTGTCAAGGCTGTGAAAAGATTGCTGTCTTCTGGCATCCGTTGTGCATGAGACTTAGTTTACCTGTCATTTCTTTGCAGGTCATCTGTCTTTTCTTGCCGGTAGGATTTTTTTTTTTAAGATTTTATTTTTTTTTAAGTAATCTCTACACCCAGCTTGGGGCTCAAACTCACAACCCCGAGCTGCACGCTTCTCTGACTGAACCAGCCAGATGTTCCCTCTCTTGTAGCTTTTAAGATTTTCTCTTATCTTCAGGGTGCCTGGGTGGCTCAGTCAGTTAAGCAGCCGACTTTGGCTCGGGTCATGATCTCATGGTTCATGAGTTTGAGCCCCATATTGCAGAGCCTGGAGCTTGCTTCAGCTTCTGTCTCTCCCTCCCTTTCTACCCCTCCCCAGCTTGCCTTCTGTTTTTCTCTCTCAAAAATAAATAAATATTAAAATAAAGATTTTCTCTTATCTTCAATGTTTGGCAATGTTGCTATAAAATGTTTCTTGGTTAAATTCCCTATTCTGTATCCTGTTTGGCATCTGATGTTCCCTTTCACACAAGTAAAAGGTTTTATATATTATTTTCTTCTGAGAACACATGTCATTTCCTTTGTTATGAAAAGTTCTCAGCCAGTGTCTCTTTGGCTCCTGATTCACAGATATTTTCCTCTGTTCTATTCTTGAAATCCTATTAGACATATATTAGAACCTCTCAGTATGTATTTTCTGTTTATTAGCTGCTATATCAGCCCCCTGCTTAATTCTTTATGTTGCATTCTCGGTAAATTCCTCAATATCATCTTCCAGTTCACCAGTTGTCTCTATTGTTATTTCCAAGATGGAATTAATTCTGTCTATGGCACTTTTAATTAAAGTACTGTGCTTTTCATTACCAGGATTTCCAATCTGATCTTTTTCATGTACACCTGTTTTGTTACACAGTTCACTGACCATTTCAATAGATATTCTTTCTTTTTCTCTTGGAGGATTCTAAAAATCCTTGTTTTAAATGAACTTTCAGGGGTGCCTCCGTGGCTCTTTCAGTTAAGCATCCGACGCTGGATTTCAGCTAAGGTCATGATCTCACAGTTTGCGAGTTCGAGCCCCACATCAGGCTCTGTGCTGACACTGTGGGAGCCTGCTTGGGATTCTCTCTCTCTCTCTCTCTCTCTCTCTCTCTCTCTCTCTGCCACTCCCCCACTCACTTGGCACAAGCTCTAAGTAAACAAAACATAAATAAATGAAGTTTCAGATTCTGCTATTATTCTCATATAATGTGGAATGAAAGGCTCCCAATGTGGATTTTGTTGGTTCCCTTTCTTAGTGTTAGTTTTCTTAAGTGTGCTAGGATGTTAATGTTCGTTACATACATCTGGAGGGGTATCATGCAAACTTTCTCTTATCTTCTTTTGTCATCACTTTCTCTTCTCCCTGTTTACTCTTTCCTGTCCCACAGCTTTGCAGTTGCTTCCAGTTAGGACTTGGGGCCTCCACGCACAACCTGGTGTTGTGTTGGTGGCTTATGGGCTCCATCTTATGATGATACTGGGACATTTCAGATTCAGTCACTAGTGGTTTGGCCCATGTCCTGGCCACAAAGTCTTGCTTGCTTATCCCTGCTTTTCTAGATTCACATTCATCTAAGCCCTCACCTCAGGTGCATCTTTTTTTCTGGCAGGAACTCCCTACCCCATTCAAATTCATGCAGTAAGCTTGGAACCCAGGTTCCATCCATCCAAGGCAATACTTTACCCCCAGTATATATATATATATTTTTTTTTTTTTTGAGAGAGAGAGAGAGAGAAAGAAAAGCAAGGCTCACCCAACGCAGGGTATGTGTTACCCAAAGTGGGGCTCACTGAATGTGGGAGTCAAACTCGAAAACTGTGAGATCATGACCTGAGCCAGAGTCAGATGGTTAAGGACTGAGCCACCCAGGCATTCACTTTATCCATAGTATTATGGAGGAGAGCTAGCGTATTTCAGCTTACCTTGAGATACTACCACGCTCACAGCTTTAGGAACTTATTGTGTTAGATTTCTGTTCAATTGCTGTGCACAAATATTTATTTCTTCTTTATGTATGCATAATCCCAAGCAGGCTCCATGCTGTCACCACAGAGCCTGATGTGGGGCTTGATTTCACAAACTATGGGATCATGACTTGAGCCCAAATCAAGAGTTGGATGCTTAAACGACTGAGCCACGTAGGCACACACCCCCAACTATCTTTTAAATTTACTCTTTTTTGTTTTTAAATTTTTTAATGTTTATTTTTGAGAGACAGAGCATGAGCGGGGCAGGGGCAGAGAGAGAGAGAGAGAGGGAGACACGGAATCCAAAGCAGGCTCCAGGTTCTGTGCTGTTAGCACAGAGCTGATGGGGGGCTTGAACCCACAAACTGTGAGATCATGACCTGAGCCGAAGTTGGATGCTTAACTGATTAAGCCACCCAGGCTCCCCTAAATTTACTCTTTTAAAATAGGTTATCTGTAATTGCTAACTGTTTAGAGTGGAGAGAGTGCCTTCAAAGCATGAGCTTATGATGCCATCTTGATCCCCAGACTCTGGTTCTGGGGATGAGAATAGCAACAGTTCTCATGATACCATCTTTGAGACATCTACCCTTATGGCTACTACCAGATTGATGTTGTCCTTTGTTTCCCATATAACATGCATTACTCTCCTAACATGGCTCAGTGCCTGACAACGCCTAGTTGATATAGTTGAGTTTTCTCTTAAATGACTTTATTAAGCCCGTCAATGATTCACTTAGCAAGCCCTTTTGTAATACATTTGTAATAGCCTCTAACGAAATGGATCTGGAGGACAGCCAGACTAATTTAGTAGGGAATATGGTGTACAAATGAATGAATCACTCTCAAAAGCACACAAGATGGTTATAGAAATATATTAATATGTTTCTCTCTTTCCACACATTAAACTAAGATTCTTTGCAGATATTAAAACAAATAGAAAGTTCCCACAGATTAGGAATCCCAACAAAGCTTTCAATGAGCTTATTTGCTTTAGCCTGGGGAGAAAAGTCATGATCTGCTGCTGAATTACATCAGTGAGGAAACAAAGGTGAGACTGGATTTGGTTCTAGAATCCCCTTAGCTGTGCAGTATGCAAATCACTGCAGCATGTAGAGATACATGAATTATTCAAGGACTTCTTAGGGGTCCCAGAGAAACTTCCATTTCTTTCATTAAAAATGGTTTCGTAAGGCAGTCCAAAAAATAATTTTTGGCAGGTCACTATATTTAAATCAGCTGTTTGAAACTCATCTCCATTTTTTTCAGTGTTACACTTGGTGGTTAAGGATTCCTTGGCAGTTCACACGGGGCCACTTAACTCATAATTGTGGAAGAGGACAAATAAATAATTTCAGTTTGGTATAGTAAGAGCTATAATAAAGGTATGCAGAAAGGGGGCCCCTAACATAGACTGTGGGCTTAAAAGAAGACTTCTTAGATGAGGTAATGCAGAACTAAGCTTACAAAAGGAAACGAGTGCATTAGGCAGGATGAGGGTGGTAGTGGTGGGTGGGTAGGGTGGGATGAAGTGTTTCAAGAAAACAGTGTCAGGACATACACGATTGTTACTTTTCAGATGACCAGCATCTGCACCCCACACTGATTTATTTTGGGGACTTAATCTCTCCCCTTACCTCTTTGCCCACTCTTGTGCTGTTGACAGGAGGGAATACACAGGTCCCCTTCTCCTAGAGACTTGAATGAAACACCCTTCCTTGCCTGATCTCGGTGGCACAATGACAGCAAGTGCTAAGCTATGCCATTCAGATGCTTTCTACTAGAACTTCACTTCTGATCCAAGGCTGGAATGAAGACTTGGGGGTAATTCATTGCGACAGTGGCATGTTCACTGGATTGTTCCCATTAGAACATTCTTGCTGTCCTTTCTATTTCCTCCTTAGTAGGCATGGTTCCTACCTCTTCCCATGCCTTGGGCCCCATATCCTTTCAGTAAATTTCCTTTTGTTTTAACTGATTAAACTGTTCCATTTTGGGGGACAGTAAGGTGTTCAGCTCGGGTGGGGTACGACACATGCCAGATGGTAGAGTGTGGTAGTTGGCCAGCTAGAGAGAGAAATGAGTAGATTAGCGAGGATCTTATATGACATACAGCGGCATCAGGAAGCCTTGATCATAAGCATGTATAGCTTTACATTATATTTGTGGCAGCTCCATGGCACATCATTTGGAAAAGAATGGGTGAGGGAACAGAATGGAAACAGGGAGAGGGTAGTAACAGATTTCAGTAATCGAGGCAAGAAGTGATGTGATGATGGTTTGTGTCTCTAAGGACTTGGCTGATTCACATGTGGGAGGTAAGAGAGAGGTGTGTGTCTACTGTCAGATGTGGGGGCTAGAGGAGGGTACTAGTCAGGGTTTTCCAGAGAAATAGAAATCAGTGGAAGATTTATTATGAAGAATTGGCTCACAGATTTTGGAGGCTGAGAAGTCCCATGATCTCCATCTGCAAGCTGGAGACCCAGGAACGCTGGTGGTGTGATTTAGTTTGAGTCCGAAGCCCTGAGAACCAGGGGAGCCAGTAATATAAATCCCAGTTCTAGGGCTGGAGAAAATGAAATGAGATGTCCCATCTCAATCATCAAAGCAGGAAGAAAAGGATACAGATTCTTCCTTCTTCTGCCTTTTGTTCTATTTAGGCCCTCAACAGATTGGATGGTGCACACTGTTTGGTCTGTTTGGACCGTAATGACAACATACCATGGACCTGGTGGCCTATAACAGAGGAAATTTATTTCTCACAGTTCTGGAGGCCAGAAGTCTGAAATCAGGGTGCCAACATGGTCCACTTCTGGTGAGGACACTCTCCTTGGTTTCACTGACTTCTTGCTTTGTCCTCAAATGGTAGAAAGAGGCAAGGGAGTTCTGTGGGGCCTCTTCTATAAGGGTACTAATCACCTCCCCCAATTCTCATTCTTCTAATGCCATCAGCTTGAGGATTAGAATCTCGACATAGGAATTTTGGTGGGGGGACACAAACATTCAGACCATAATACCCACCCACACTGGGAGGTAGTTGGCTTTACTGAGTCCATAGATTCAAATACTAATCTTATCTGGAAACATCCTTACAGATACTCCCAGAAATAACATTTAACCTGGGTGGGCATCCTGTGATTATTCAAGCTGACACATAAAATTAACCATTACAGTGGAGCTACCCCAGAGATAAGGAATATAGGAGGAAGTGGGAGGGGGTATATGTGTGGTAGTTAGAGAGCTTAGTTATGGTTTTAAGTGCTCATTTTGGACCAGAAAATTCTCTCCTGCTGCAGCAGCAGGGAGAAAACATCCATTTGCCAACCATGGTGTTGACTAACTTGGTCCAGGTTGGAAATTTTGGCTGGGCAGGTCTGTTGGAGGTCTGAAAGCAGGGCATGAGGCCCATTGGAGAGAGAAGTGGGTGTAGTGGGGTGTGAGTTGGTGAGAGTTCCTGAAAGTTCAGGTGTAAGAAGCTTGACTTTCTGCCAATGTAATGCACTTTTCTAGGATTCCTCTTCTTTAGCCCTCTGGTGGACTCCAGGGTTGGTCTATCTTTTTCTCTTTCCTTTGCTCACACCTGCTGGCACCCAAGATTTCTATCTCCCAATGACTTGCTGAGAGGTTCCTGTGACAGTGAAGAGAATGGTTTTGGTTTAAGATTGGACTGGGGTCTACACAAAAAGGGTTTGGCTTCCTGGGGAACAAATGTAGGGCTAGGAAGTAGAACTTAGAAGTCATCCACTTACTAATGCATCAGTTGGTGCCAAGTTGGTCTAAGGAACCAGACTGCATGCCCATATTTTGTCTACTTCTATGGAGATCACACCCTGAGATTTCTTTACACTCTGGCAAAATAGTTTCTGTGTTGCAAATTTCTGACTTTTACAGAAAAAGGCATTCTGGAAGCAAGGGGAAAGATTACAACTGCAAGGACTGTCTGTGGGAAAAAAAGAACAACTCTCCTTTTCTTTTTCATCTTCTTGGAAGTGGAAAGATATTACTGTCTCTATAACCAAAATGCTCAGGAGAGCTTATCCCTGGATTTTACCATGAAATGCTGTGATCCCAGGAAAATTTTCATGCCAGCTTTGACTTTTGGGTCTAGGAAGAACACGAGGTGGTTGTAGATAGGAAAGGGCAGATCCCAGAGATAATTTTAAAATAAGACAGTCTGGTCTTCAGAGTGGGATGTGGTTTCTTGAAACTTAATTCTCTTCTGGCTCCCTGTCACAGAATTAACATGATTTTTATTTTAAATCATATTTATTTATCATTTATACCTTTCCTTAGAGTAAGAACTTCTTAAAAACATGAACTCAGTTTTATTCATTTTCCTCCTTTTTAGAGCCTAGTCTAGAGAGTGGCATTCAATAAGAACTCAACCAGTGTTTGTGAATTGGGTATGAATAATTTTCTATTCTTCATGATTTCTTCCCTGTCCTTCCCCTTCTGGAAGGTCGTCACCCATTCAGACTTAATAACAGAGGAAGAGAGGGAGAGCATAACTGAGGATTCTAACAGATCTAACATCATTGTATTCCTTACCTACCTCTGATCCTTCCCTCAGAAAAGGAATCTATTATTCAGGAAAGCCTCTGAAACTGATTGACATTAAGGACTTGATAACTGATAGTGGGGTACACGCTAATAAACAAATCCTTTTGTTGATACAGGCCTCTAACAATTTTTTTTCTTTTCTGGTTCACCCCAAATTCTCTTTCTCTCCACTCGCCTCTGCATCTCTTCCTAGTCACCTAGTCATCAAGAGATTGAATAATTTCTAGCCATTTTGGTTATTAGTAAACTCTCCCTTTTTAAAAAAAATATTTTAATGTTTATTTACTTTTGAAAGAGAGAGAAAGAGCACATGAGGGGAGGGGCAGGTAGAGAGGGAGACAGAGGATGCTAAGGGGCTCTGTGCTGACAACAGAGAGCCCCAAACAGGGCTTGAACGTATGAATTATGAGATCATGACCTGAGCCAAAGTCAGATGCTTAGCCGAATGAGCCACCCAGGTGCCCCTCCTTTTTTTATGTTTATTTATTTATTTGGGGGGGGGGAGAGAGACAGAGAGACAGAGAGCCTGCGAGTGAGTGGGGGAGGGGCAGAGAGAGAGGTGAGAGAATCCTAAGCAGGCTGTGCACTGTTAGCACTGAGCCCAATGCGGGGCTTGAACTCACTAAACTGTGATATCATGATCTGAGCCAATATCAAGAGTTGGACATTTAACCCTCTGAGCTATCCAGGAGCCCCACTAAACTCTCCTTTAAGAGTTATTTTAAGAGAGAAGCAATGATCTGTATCTATATGAAGAAATCCAAGCAGATGGTAAATTGCATAAAAGAATTCCACTTTTAAATGAAAGGAAGCAGTTAATCTCCTAAGGGACAGAAGAGAGGAACCATGAAGGAAGGCATGTGGGTCCACACACCTGAGTGCAGGCGCAGCCCACATGTGGCTGTCCTGTGGTCTTGGAATTGGTAACTGTGCACTGTGCTTTGATGTTCATCTTTCAAACCATTTTTGGTTTTTCGTATGTGTTTTCTTCCCATTTCGAATTTCTCCTCAGATTCTTAGTAAAATTCTTTTGAAAAGTGTACCATGTATTGGTTGAACCAAAAGAGGAAGAAGTGAGTTTTGTGTACATTTAGATTTGAAAACTAGACTCAAAGTAAGAGTTTGCTCTATTCTAGGGCAATGACTCTTAATTTTGAACACGTTCCAGACTCCTTTGAGAATCTTAGAAAATACTTTGGACTCTTTGTAGAAAAATGCACACACACACACACACACACACATACACCATATTGCATTCAATTTCAGAGAGTTTGAAGGGTCTTTAGATCCTAGGTTAAAAATCTCTGCCTTGGCAGTGGGGCAAGGCAGGGGGGTGGGGAGTGGCAAGCTGAGGGAGAAAGCCTCTGATGTTTGGTATCTTCATCATGACCAGTCTGAATTTGTGAGCTCACTTATTTTGTTTCTTGGATTATCTTATTTCACCAAGTCATCATGATTAATAGCTTTCATTTATTGAATATATGTTAGCAAAGGATCTCACGTAATCATGCCAACAACCTCAGGAGGCAACTGTATTATTTTCATTTGATAGGTAAGGAACCTGAGATTTAGTGAGGTTTAGGCACTTGCCCTAAGCAATTTGCTCAAGCCAAATAATCCAAATTATCTTCACTTTTTTTTATGTGTTCTGTTATATTTGAGTTCGCGATTTCGTGACACATCTCAATTATCCAGAATGCTACGGCTGCCTCCTGGTTTACCAGGGGTCATTAAGACCATGTACTGCTGCGTGCATTTCTGTGAGCCTCATGTTCTTTTGGGGCAGACTATTTTCTGAATTTCCAGCTGTCACTTTTGTCCTGCATTCTTAGCAAACCTGTAGGGCATACAGGGAATATTTTTCTGATATGAAACATGAAGAGTTAAGTGATCTCATCAGAGGCAAAGAACATAATATTGGTTTCTTTAGAGGACAACCGATCTCCTCCTTCATGTCAACCGCTGTTAACTGAACACTTATAACATGCCCCATGCTTTGTTGGGGCCGCAGCAGAACTGTCTACTCATTGCTCACATCTTAGTGGGGAAACAGACACTCTTCTTAAGCGAGTGTTGGTCAAAATTTTCAGAGTTTTGAAGTTTTAGGAGACTTGGAGTTTACCTCCTAAATAATATAAGTCAAGCGATCAGAACTTGGGGGAAGTTTATCTCTGTATAGGGGCGTAATTCTCATTAAGAAACAGAGAAAAGTGAACTGGAGAGGGATTTGTGCTTGGACTTCTAGTCATAGCTCTGACATTAATTCACCATTCTGGCTGGGAATGCCATCAGCAGTTACAGTGTGCTGTACAGGACAGGTTGGTGCACATCCACTTTATGCTGAGGGCCATTCATAAATGTGAGTCATACTTTATTGATAATTGCAGTGCATAATACAGAATTTTTTAAAGTTAAGGGACAAAAGGGTGATATTAAGAATGAGTTGTTAGGGGCACTTGGCTGGCTCAATCAAAAGGGCATGTGACTCTTCATCTCGGGGTCCTGAGTTCAAACCCCACGGTGGGTGAAGAGATGACTTAAATAAATAAATAAATAAATAAACTTAAAAAAAAAAAGGAGTTGTTATACAGAAGACTTCATCACTTTCATTTCCTACAACGCATCACCATTTACTTTATGAGTTTATAGTCATTTTAAGAAGATGGTTTAACCCCTGCTATGACAGTAGTTTCCATTACATATCACTCTGTGAAGCATTACTTTTCCTTTAGACGAAAGAGCTATTCTTCTAAATTGATTTCACTTCTTTTTGACTCTGTGTTCTTGTATATGTAGAAAAATTGCCAATGTTTTGGCTTATTAGCTCAGACCCTCACATGTAAGTGAATGATGCATTAGACATTTTGGAAAGGAAATTGCTTCTTTGAATAATTATTTTTTTCCTGCTTCGTATAGGCTAGAGGACAGAAAAATCCCTGGGGTACAGGACGGGAGAACACAAGGATAAACTGGGTTAGTATTCCCAGATATACCTGTCCTCCCTGAGAAGGACCATCAGTTTTTCCATCTGTCCCATTATGCTGCCATCTTATCGAGTGCTACATCTCTCTGTATCCTGTCCATTTCAAAAGTCAGCACCATGGCTTTTACTGCCTTTTGTGTGTGCTATTACAGTATTATCCTAAGTCTTCACTGACTGTAAATAAAAGGATGGAATGGCAAATAAGTATGAAGTCAATGCTTAGAACTGTGTCTGACCCATAATACTTGCTGACTAAATATTTGGTAAAAGAAGAAAAGGAAAAGACAGAATGCTGAGGGAAATTAGACTTAAAAAGGATGTGCAATAAAGATCAAGCACCTTAGAAAGTGCATGGTTGAATCGTTAACTTTAGAGCTGAAAGAGATTGTAGAGCATTGGAGCAAAAATTTGATTTACCCAAATTTGATGTACATGCAACACCTTGGGATCATGACAATTATAAACAATGGTTTGCATGAAACTATTTGAAATGAAAACCTGTTTCCATATTATAAGACCTGAAATATTTCTCATTTAAATAATTATTTGCTTCCTAGTGCCCCCATTGTCAGCTGTGTGTATGTGGTTCATATAGATTCTGTTCAGCTTCTCATTCTGCTTAGTCTATTGGGCGTGGTACTGCTAAACCTAGGGAAGATATTCTCCTGACACAGCTCCTAAAGTTTTTTAAAAAACTTTCATTTAGACTTAATTTTGGGGGCACCTGGGTATCTCAGTTGGTTAAGCATCTGACTCTTGATTTCGGCTCAAATGATGATCTCACAGTTTGTGAGATCGAACCCTGCCACCGAGCTCTGAACTGATAGTGCATAGCCTGCTTGGGAGTCTCTCTCTCCCTCTCTCTGCCTCTCCCCCAATCTCTATCCCTCTCTCTCTCAAAATAAGTAAATAAATTTAAAAAAAGACTTATTTTTTAGAGCAGTTTTAGGTTCACAGCAAATTGAGATGAAGGTACAGAGATTTCCCATGTACCCCACACTTTGGCCTCACATATGTGGAGCCCCACCAGAGCAGTACGTCTGCTACAGTTGATGAACCTACATCAATGCATCATAATCACCCACAGGACATAGTTTACATTGGTGTTGTGCATTCTTTGGGTTTGGACAAATGTGCAAGGACATGTATCCATCATTACAGTATCACACAGAGCATTTTCAGTGCCCTAAAAATCCTCTGCACTACATCGATTCATCCCTCCCCCCGCTCCTGCCCAAGCCTCTGATTGCCACTCATCTTTTCACACACTCCATTGTCTTTTCCACAATGGCATTTAGTTGAAATCATATGGTATGGAGCCTTTTCAGATTGACTTCTTTCATACAGTAGTGTGCATTTAAGGTTACTCCATGTGTTTTTTATTGGTTGATAGCTCATTTTTTTGAAGTGCTATATAGTATTCCATTGTCCAGATGTACCACTGTTTATTTGCCTATCCACCTACTGAAGGGCATCTTGCTTCCAAGTTGTGGCAATAATGAATAAAGCTGCCATAAACATCCATGTTCAGGCTTTTGTGTGGACATAAGTTTTCAGCTCCTTTAGATAAATACCAAGGAACACAATTGCTGGATCACGTGGTAAGAGTATGTTAAGTTTTGTAAGAAACTGCCAAACTGTCTTCCAAAGTAGCAGTACCGTTTTGTGTTTCCATGAGAGTTCTTGTTGCTCTGCATCCTTGCCAACATTTGGTGTTGTCAGTGCTCTGGATTCTGACCGCTCTGATAGATGTATAGTGGTAGCTCTCTGTTAGTTTTTCATTCGTATTTCCCTGATGACATATGATGTATTCATTCACTTTTTTAGGCCAGTAAGGTGCTCACCAAATTGAATCCCTTTCCACCTGCTTCAACTCCCACCCTTTCCCAAATCATTAGTGTATTAGCATTCCTGTTCAGTGTGTCCCCTAGTCTTTTAGAATACTCTGACATCCCTGGCACGCTGGATAACAGGCCTGCCCACGTTATTCCTCTAACACAAATAATCTTCTAAGACTTTGGGTCATGTAAAATACACACATAAGGATTGACCCAGTGTGTTGAGCCCAAAAAGCACTTCTGATGAAGCAGCTTCAATAAGTTGTTTAGTTCAGCAAGTTAATCCTTACTTCCCAGGGAGAAGAGATCTTTTCCAAGCCCAACAATACGTTTTTCTTTTCATTTGTACATGGTCCCAGAACTCAGTAAAATTCTATTTGGTGGTGTGCGTGCTGTGACACAAATGCAGAGAAAGAAGGAAATTCACTTCTCCTTCCAGTTGACATTCATTTTTCCAGGGGTGAGAATCCAGGATGGTGCCGACGTTGCCTTTGAACATCCTTCCCTGCGCAGCCGGGGCTTAGGAGTCTGAGCCAGTTGAATATAGGTCTTGTGTACTTAGTGTTGATGTTGGCAGTGCCTTCCGGTACAGCCATTTCCTAACCAGTCTGGAAAAAACCAAGGCAAACTTTTTCAAAAGGGCCGAGTGGAGCTTTTGGAAATGCAAATGTACATATGGGCTTGGGACAGAGGATGGCTTATAATTAATGATCTTTTGTGTATTGCTTATTAAGGGGGTCGACTCAATAAAAAACACATTGCCTCTTCTACGTCAGAGACAGATACTCTTATCAGAAACAAGGCTTTTATTGTGCTGGTTTCCCTCTGATGGGAGAACAAAGGGGTTGCTATGCAGGGACACTGATGGGGACAGTGAGGGAGAGGGAGCCTGAGGCTGAGGGGGGGAGGTGCTTCACTCTAAACACCATTTAAAAACACTAGCATATTTATTGGCATAATTATTAACACACTGTTTCACTTCATAGTGCAATTTGAGCTCTCATGTATGTGTTAA
Source organism: Cryptoprocta ferox (assembly GCA_028646485.1). Taxonomy (NCBI): domain Eukaryota; kingdom Metazoa; phylum Chordata; class Mammalia; order Carnivora; family Eupleridae; genus Cryptoprocta; species Cryptoprocta ferox. The sequence goes on along the minus strand of CM053572.1, from coordinate 50,102,174 downwards.
AGTGTGGATTCCTCTCTGTGGTCTTTTTTAAGGTGTAAACTTGCCAACCTCTTGCAAGAGACTAAACACCCATCACTCACTTTTGTAAATGGTACACTTTTTAGAAATAGCAAATGAAACCCATTTCTTTCCATGGGCTTTCTGTATTTTCCTTTCTTACTTTAAATTTAGCAGCCCCCTTAAACATTCAAGAAACAAGTCAGAAAACACTAAGAAGGAATTCAGGGGCTCAAAAAGAGACCTTGTCTCAACTAAAATAATGGCTGAGGAGTGAGGTTCTTCCCCGGTGGGTACGCGTGTGGTGGGGAGCAGGTGATGTGTTTAGCCTCATGAGCAGTTGCAAGTGAGAAATGCTGTCTTATCTGGTAGCTAGCTTCAGGGATTCTATAATTGAGTCTCTCCAACAGGTTGCAAAATTGACATGGATGTTTTACTCTTCTGGATTAAAGATAATTCTAGAAGTTTCCTTTTATTGAAGGCATAGGAACAGTGAAGCTCTCTGCAATGGATTTCAGTAAGTAATTATAAGTGCCCTTTGATGTGCTGAGCAGTCCTCCAGATTTGTAATCAAACCTACCTAGCTCTATGACTTGGCCCAACTCCTTTTACTTCTCTGGTCCTTTTCTGTAAAATGGAGATCCCAATAGTGTCTACTTCATGGAGCTGTGAGCATTACAGGAGTTAGTGGCTGGAGAGTGTGTGGCGCATAGAAAGTACATAGTAAACACTATGCATTAGCCTTTCTCCTCCTCTTGCTTTCATTTATCTGCCCCCCTTTTATGTCCCTTGTCAACAGACCATTGCGAACACAAGTGTTCTCAACACAAGCCTTAGATGTTCTCATAATTTTCCAAAGGGAGGAAAATCCCTTGAAAACCGAAAAACCAAAAGAAGGCAGAGAAATAAGATGTAACATTTCTCTGTAGGCTCACTGCCTGCTTTTCTTCAGGCCCTTCTGTGCAATCTCAGGAGCCAAAGGGCTGGCTAGTTCTCTGTGCTTCTGCAGCGAGGTTGGCCTGGCCCACTGAGGCAGGGAATGAAGTGCTGGGCTGGCACCCCGGCCAGATTCCGGTTTTCACTCTGCTGAAATTCTGGAGTGCTAGGCAAGTCATTCTACCTCCCTGGGACTTGTTCCTTCTCCTGCAAATGAGAGGTTTGCACATACTGAAATTTAGGCATCCTTTCAGCAGGGGAGCCAGGGGGTTCAAATCCTGGGAACCTGGGAAATGCTTGTATAATTAAATCACTCCTGATTGAGAACTTCCTGTGGGGTTAAGGTGTGGAGGGCAAGAACCACCTTCTCAGTGCCCATGCAGTGTCAGACATGCAGGCGGTCAGCCTATTTCAGAAGCATTAAAGCCTGTATTTCAATGGGAGCTTCGTCTGTCCCAGGGCCATGCCCTCATTCAACTCTGGGGATCTGGAGTGACCGTGGGCTGCTCCACTCTCATCCCTCTCCACCCCACCTAAGTGCTTGGGACTTGCCCTGTATGAACAAAGCAAAAAAATGATCTAGATAAAGGAAGTGTTTCATAGTGAGCAGAGCCACCGCACCCATAGTGATAGTGTGGCAACCCCTTCTGCTTGGTGGAAGGTGGGGATGGTTGTGGAGGGTGCTTCTGAGGGAGGTGATTCATTAGTTCTCTTTTTGTCTCTGGAGTCCCCACTGACTTCAACTCTTCTGATTGGTTCCAAGAGCTGCAAACAGAAAGAGAGTCTGTGGCAGGCCACCGGGGTTCAGGGGCAGCTCCTGAAACAGAGGGTCCCACCTGGTGGTCTCATCAGTTATTCCCATGTTGAAGTGGCTCACTGAACTCAGTCCTTCTGGTGGTGTCCTGTGGGGTGGGCATGGGAGAGGAGAAAGGGTAGCACTAGAACTGGAGGGGCATTGAGGGTGGAAAAACTACGGGGACAATGGAGGCCTGGGGGACGGGGGAAGGAATGCTATAAGATTGTGTACCAGGAGTGGATTCAGGGGCAGGGAAGTGGGCATTCTATTAATGTGTCTGTTTTCATGTTACAGCAATACATGTCCATAGTTAGGCCAATTTTCGGGGAGCCTGGAGCCAGTCTTATCCTTGGAATTCAGGTATCCTAGAGTGGGTCTACTCACATGGCTTCTCTTGCTCCTCCACATTTCTGTCTTTTCCCGTCCTGGCTCCTGGGTCTCTCTACCTGCCCTTCACCATTCAGATCATAGTGGTAGATTGTAGGTTCCCTCAGAGATAGTTTGATTTCATTTCTTCTTCCAGGTAAGGGACACAAGGTCTGGAGATATGAAGGGAGATGCCCAAGGCCACATGGCAGGGCAAAGACTAGAAGCCACATCTTTGACCTCTATTTCTGTGTCAAAGGAAGAGAGAGGGGAAGGGAATTCAAATTTAGATCTTCTCTGTGCTCAGCACTATGTTGTAGTTACCTCAGCTATTTCATTTAATTTTACTCTATGACACAGGTTTGGCTGCTCACTTTAGAGAGAAAGGAGTTGAGACTTTGGAGAGGTTCATTCATTTGTGCTGATAAATTGCAGACCCTTATCAGACAGATTCCAAGCCAAGTCTTTTAGACCTTCACACTCCTGTTTTCTCCGCACCCATAATACGAATGCCAAGCATAACCAGGACTCATGCAAATGGTGGATCAAATGGACATTGCCTTTGTCTCGCTTCTCTGGGTTCAAAGTGTTGCTGATCTATGCTGCATTCTTTTGCTGTTTTGGGGAGGTCACGAGTTTTAACCGTATTATGTGGTTTACTCAGGACTAAAGCTAAAATTTTGCCTTTGTCCCTCCCAGATATTCTATAAGGGGGTATCCTCCATCCCCAGGGACACTGGTCAATATTTTGGCTATCCCATGATTATATAGTGGTACTGGCAATTAATGTGTTCAGACTAAGGACTCTGAACATCTTCGAATATTCCGATACTCCTGAACAATGAAGAGATGTTCTACGCAGCATCCCAGTGGTACCTGTTTGATAAAACTGCACTCATTTAAAACACACATGCCTTCCCAATGACTCGTTATGATTTTTATGCTAGAAATTTTGAATGGAATGAGTTCTCAAGAGAATGACTTTTAGTCTGGTGAACCTTCCTTCATTAGAACATAGTGGGAGATGACTTCATAATCCATGTAGAAATCTGGCCCTGCAGAAACATATCCCATTACCACTTTCTCTAAGCTTCTTTTTCCTTATTGGTAAAATGGGAATAATTATAGCACCTCCCTTATAGCGGTTTGATTTTAATAAGTCAATATATACAGAATGCTTACAACAGTGTTTGGCACAATTAATTCAAGTGAGACAATAGCTTTAATCCTGAATTCAATGTAAAGTATTGAACAGAAATATTAGAATTCTTTTGCAAAATGTTCTATGGGTACTAAAAAGTTGAAATATCCCTAGTGTTCTCCGAAATTTAAAGTAAAAAATCAAACATTCTGATACCCTTAAAATATCTATCAGTTGCTGGAGAATAAGAATTCTAGAAGTTGAAGAGTTTGAACCAAATCAAATAAAAAACAGATACGTTAACATTCATATTTCTCCAGGCCTCAGTGATGTCTCTTGGGTTGGGTTGTCTGCTCTCTTCTTGTCATCTGGAACCCAGGATGGACAGTGGTGTTCCTGGGTAAACCATCTGCAGGCACCTCACATTCCATGGCCGAGAGTAGAGGGAAAACCTGGAGCGAGAATTCACATGGACTCTTTCACTGTTGTAGGGTGTTGAGGTTGAACTTAACATTTGTAACACCCTCAGCTGGATGGCTAGATTTAGGGTTGGGTAGTTGGTCTTTGAAGAGCCAGGTCATTCTAAAGGAATGTGAGGGGTGCATCTTTGTGCACAGAAGTTAAACAGTGGGAAAGTGGATAAGTAATCATCTATCTCTCAGCTAATGGCTGGCTAAAAGTTAACATTTCACTACCTCCTGCAGAGAAGCTAACGAGCCAGCTCTACACACAGTTTTACTTAGATGAAGAGACAGTGGCGACTGGAGGAAGATGAGTTTATCATTACTGCACACACAGTCCCTCCACACACACCAGTTTTGTTAGTTTTTCAAACAGCCCCATGTTTCATTCTTGGAACAGGCACAAGGATGTTGGAGGGTCCATGCAACATACTCCTTGTGATATTAAGTAGTAGGTGTCAATGTAATGACATTTCCCAGTGTCCTTCAATCTATCATGGGCCTGTTGTATGAACGAAACTGTAGTAAAACCTATGGTAGGTTCAGAGAAGAGCAAGGAGTGACCCTTAGCCTCAAAGGGTTTACAGTATATTAAAATACCTAAGACACATATAGCAGTGTTTCTCAAAGAGCCCCTTTCAGAATCACAGGTTGGGTCGCGTGGCTGTCTCATTTGGTAGAGCACGCGACTCTTGATCTTGGGGTTGTAAGTTTGAGCCCCATTTTGGGTGTGGAGATTACTTTAAAAAATGAAATCTTAACAAAAATCAGGTGTGTTATAAAACAAGATTCCCAGGAACCCACGAATCTGCATTTAATCCCCACCCCCACAATTCTGATAAACACTGAGGTTTGAGTGGCTTTGGTCTGGCGTAAATGTAGGCTCTAAGCCTGGGGAATAAAGCTTTCATTTTCTGTGTCTATATAATTAGCGCCGCCATATCTTATAGGGGGATGTCAAAAGATATTGAAAGAAGTGTACAGCTTATAGACCTCAAGATGAGAAAGACATGCCAGGTGTGTTTGAAAAATAGAAGAATTGGCCTTGGGAGTTAAGGAGTGGCTTCACTTCCATGGCAACCAGAGGAATAAATGAATAGAATCCCAATGTTATGGAAAGCCCTATTGAGTGACTGATCATCATCAGGGCTTAGGGCATTAGGGCATCAGGGCTTAGGCCTAATGCTTTTTAGTAAGCTGTTAGGTCAGAGGGAAATCCAGAGATTTGCTTCTCCATAAATAATTATCAGTGGATATTTTGGGAATTAAAACATACCGGGAAACAGGTTTCATTTATACCTATTTGTGTCTTTGTGTGGATGAGTTGGAGAGATCGGATATATCTATTGGGCACAATAGACAGTGACTCCTGGTTGGTTTGGGGTGTTTGTTGTTGGGATGTTGAAGGTTTATACCTGGGGGAATAAACGGTGAGAAAGTCTGAACATTGGAAAGGAGAATCTTTAGAGGGACAGTGGGTAGAAAGAGCGATGCATACATGTGTTGGGAGGAAGAGGCAGTTCAGGGAAGCTCAGAAGCTGTTCTTTTTGTTGGCAGTCTCCCTGGAGGAATTTCTGTGGCAGAGCTCAAAGCACATTGTCCAGCCTGGGCTCAAGAGGCTGAGTGGGAGATGCAAGAGTGTAAAGTCTAGAAATGGACTATGGTTGGACAGAAAGGGCCTTCCTTCCTTATGACCACAAATGCAGAGAGAGCTAAGTGTAAGCCTAGAGTAGAAGTAGGAGAACTTGCCAGAAAGGAGTGTGATGCTCTGGTTGGGGGCAGAATAGGGAATATGTGGAAGAGAAATGGTTAATGCTGGAAACCTGAGCCCAGTTATCTGAATTAGAGGAAAGTGCCTTTTAGCTTAGGTCTTGACCTTGACCTTGAGATGCTCTCCCACTGCACCCAAAATGGGGGGGGGGGTGTCATTTACATATCTCATAATGGGATGGAGGAGAAGTGGAGTCCTAGATGGAGAAGCGGTAGACTGGGTGGAAGTCTTTGAACAAACCCTTCTATAATCCTCTAAGGAGTAATGGCCCAGGAGCTGAGGAATCCACAAGAAGCTGGTAGGAGAAGCCTTTGGTTCAAGGCCTGCCTCTGGGATTTTGTCTTTGGGATTCTTCTCTCCTGAGACGAAAAGCAGTTTTGTATGGAAGCATTGTTTATCCTGTGAACTGATCCCTCTTGCCCAGGCCTTGAACAGTTGTATATTAAGTGCTACCTTGGCTTGAAAACAAAAGAAACCAATTTTGTCACTTTCCTGACCCCTGATGGGATTCATTGGCTCAAGGTGGAACAAGTTGTTCTTGTTCAGTAGCTCCTCCAGGCTTCTCTTTTTGCTGTTGTAATAACTAATTGAAGATAAGGAAGCAAGATCTCTAACTGCATGGTAGGCCTTGATCCACCTGCCCACAGGGCACTGGGTAACCTTACACTGTCATTGGTCTTGGCTTTCTTTTGGGCGCCCAGCATGTGGTGAGGGGTTGCTGGGTTCCATCATGCTGATGGGTCAACTTTCAATGGTGAGCAAACAAGTAGAGAAGGACTAGAAGGGCTCCTTTGTAGGGAACACCCCTAAGGTTGTTTGGAAGCAGGCCTGGGACCCCAGAAAGCTGTAGCTTGGCTCCACAGTGGCCAGATCTCCTGCAGGAAGCTGTATGGTGCCTGTAACACCTACGTTCCACAGTCCTGACAGGGCAGTCCTGTAGAACAGATTCTATTCAGCATGGGGATGAGGAACCTCGTGCATTTTCAACAAGCACAACACACCAGGACATGCTCAGCCAAGTGAGTGAGTGTTAGCTTTTTCAAAGTAGATTCAAAGCATGCTAAGAGTCCTCTTGCTCCTTTGGCATTTTCTCCAAATACTCAGTGGTGGTAAATCTCTATACTTGGAAGATAAATGGATTCTTGCAAATTACCCAAATCCTTAGGAGTCAGATCCAGGGAATAAAGTAGGAGATCAAACAAACTCAATTATAATATCCTGATATTCTTTTCTTCATGAGAAATGGCCCTAAAAGCAATTATAACAGAAATTTCAATATTATACTAAACAATGGCAGCCCAATGGGAATCATCCTCCATGGTGAGCCATTGTGCTAAACAATAGATAAGTATCATCATGTCTTTCTCTCCCATGTAAAATTCATATGCCTATCATTTATCAACTAATACTAACCAACTAATCAACTAATACTATCAACTAATACTAAATTTAGAGTTTCCAGTGAGAATTGCTGTTTCTCTAAAACAAATCTCTTTTCCTCTTTAAGACGTTCTTCACACATGTATAACGTGATGGAAAAGACTGGCTTTGAGGAAACAAAATTGCACGATGATTTTGCCCAATTTAATGATTTCGTCAGTACAAGTTTGATGGACTAACAGCTCAGATACAGTGAGAAGATTTAAAAAGCAAACATAGCCTGTGTTAGAGCTGAGACACTAACTGTATTGGTGACAGATACTAGGAGAGAGATTCCATCTGAACCACACGAAATCTAACTTTGAAAAGTTATTTCTGTGTATGATAGAACATCTAGTTGCCTAAGCGTTCGAGCATTTTAAAAAGATGACCCTTATTTCTATCAAGAACATTCTAAATTTTTTCCTTGGCATTTGAAAATATCAAGCTAAGTAAGCATGTCTGTCCTTGCTCATGTTACACACTCTTCAACTTGGGCCATTCAGCAAAATCCCAAAGATAAGATTTTGAACAGGTCTGTCTGCTCATGTCATCACACACAGAAGCTAAATTGCTGGGCGATGATGAAAGGGCAGCTCAGTTCTCCCCAGATTCCAAGTGGGTTTGGCAGATATTTAGCTGAAAATCGCCGAGGCTCACTCCTTTTCACACTACATCTTGAAAACTGATTAAGCATTTCTTCAATTTATGATGCAAATATGTTTTTAAAAAATTCTAAGAGTTTCAAGGTTCCAATTCCCTTTTTACATCTGTGACTTTTGAGAAACTGATTCATGGTATAAATGGGAATATAAGAAATTAACCCAGATCATAATAACTGAGGGCTACTGGTGAATTTGAAAAATCTAGAAGATTGCTCCTCAGGTAATAAATAGAGAGACAGAGAAAGAAAGTCAAAGTAATCGTTTTTGCTTTAGCCATTCAAGTAAAGGTGAAAATTCTTAAATTTTTTAAATGTTTGAGACAGAGAGACAGAGTGCAAGCAGGGAAGGGGCAGAGAGAGAGAGGAGACACAGAATAGAAACAGTCTCCATGCTCTGGGCTGTCAGCCCAGAACCTGATGTGGGGCTTGAACCCACAAACCACGAGATCATGACCTGAGCCAAAGTCGGATGCCTAACATACTGAGCCACCTAGGTGCCCTGTAAAGGTGAAAATTCTACTAAAAAACTCTTGAGTAATTTTAATTTTCTTTGTTATCTTGCAATTTCAAGTGAAATTTTATAAATAGGAGGTAAAGCATTACTAGGGAGGTGATATTCAGTAGCTACTCTTAAATGAAAGCAAAAAGCATAGCTAAATCTGTTGCCTAAAAATTGTGGTATAAAATAGGTAAAGAACCTGGAGGGTTAAAGCCTTTTCTCAGGGTAACAAGTGGTTTAGGTTTCATGTGTTGCTCCAAGAGTTTACTTTACTTCATCAACCCCCTTAAACTTTAGATAAGCTTTGTAGCTATTTCCCACCTGAATTCTTGTTCAAAAAGGAGCATTTCATGGCATTTATGGATGGTCAACCTACCTAAAAATAATATATGTTACTAGAAATATTGTACAAACAATATTAAAGAAAGTTTTGAAGGAAAAGCTGCTCATGATTATCACTATGCTATCACATAGTTTTTCAATTTTTATATAACATCTTCCAATTGTTATCCATGTCCACGTATATCCTTAGGTACTTATAGTCATTGTATATATTGTTGTGTAATCTACATTGAACTTAGGATATCTGTAATGGGAGTTATCTATATTATTTGAGAATATTCAAATAATACAAGAAAAACAAATGGGATGTTTGAGACTCCTATGATGTGCTAAACATTCACGACCATTTAAGTCGTAGCTTATGAGATCTGGGCAAAGGGCACCAGATGTGTTAGGTGTGCGGAGAATGAGGGATCAAACAGCTCTGTAGGTAGCTTTCATAAGATATGCTAAATATACTTAGTAAGTTAGTAACCCATAAGACATATTAAAAATAGAATGGAATATATAATGGAACAAACGAGAGTTACTTTCGGATAAAGAATGAAGAGAAAGATTAAGTCTTAATGTTTGATCACTTCTGCGTTGACCGTTACGTCAGCCCTAAATTGGCACCCATTAGTGATATCCTTTATAGTCCCACACCTTTGCTCAGCTCCAGAAAGGGAAATCAAATCTATAGTTGTTCATCAGGCTATTTGGCGAGTTACAGCTATTGGCCAGAGGTACTTGCCCCTGCATCTCTGATAGAGCAAGATGGCACTTTGGCACACCTCAGTGTGGTCCTTGGAAGCACACCAGTGGCAGAGAAGCCTCATGGAGAGAAGAGAGAGAGAGAAAGAGAGGACATAAAATCACTGTGTAACTAGAATTCAGGTAGTACGGCCCTCCCATCCTGCTTATATCTTATGCTGAGTATGTTAACTTAACTCGTGGAGTTGCACTTGATCTTGCCATGTGTTTAAGTGAATTTAATATACTGGGCGAGTGTGAGCATGTTGATTCGGTTTGTGAGTCTTTCTTTTCCATGACCCTGGGAGACCTTGCTTGGTGGTGGATGTGGAGTCTACCATATGACAATCACTGAGATTTTAAAAGTATTTAATCTCCAAAAGGAAAGGATTATGACTCCACTTCTCTGCAGCAAATGATGAAAGAATCGGTGAGCCAGAAGAGCTGATTGTATAGCAATAAGGGTCTTGAGCCAGCATGGTATGTATAGCTATTTAAATAAATAAATATCTGGTGAATGAATGAATGAATGAATGAATGAATGAATATGTGCCAAGAGTTGGGGCTAGCAAAGGAGCTAGGCAACCTGAAGGGAGGAGAAAGAAGATGAGGCATTAGGGGATTAAGCTGTGCTTAAGGGGTGTAAGTTAATTGAGTTACCTGACCCATTTGTGCCAAAGATCCCTGTCTCTATGAGCCAAAGAGCCAAGCAAAGAGAAGGGAAAGTGGGAAGAGATGTGTGCTCTAGAAGCTGTATTTTCAAAACCCAAAACGCCTCCATTGAAGTGTTGGAAGTTACTTGAACATACTTCAGAACAGAACAGACAGCGTGAACTGTGTGTGATTTGCTGGTTTAAATCAAATCCTGGGGTAGATTAAACATCTGAAGTATCTACCAAACAGGGATTTGTACTCCAGGGGCAGTAAATTAGCATTTGAAGGTCCTAATTGGAAATTCATACCCTGAGGCTGTTACTACAAGCCCGCTTTGACTAGGTAGGCCCCACTAGATCTGCCAAAGATGATTCGTCAATTGTTCTAAAGGAATGTTAGAAATTATTTATTGGAGAGATGAGACTGCCATTTGATTTGTGTGCATTGGGTGGAAGTATACACTTGCATGAATAGAATATGAGACTCTGTTGGAACCAGAAGCCTAATACCTTTTGGAGTGGCATTCTTGGCATAGAGCTCCAATCTAGTCCTATGTCCTGTCACTTGACAGGGGACTCTGTCACTTACTCCAAGTAGAGTATTAGCTGAATCTCCCCACCAGAATTTTGCCACATCTATCTCAGGGAAGCCAGGTAGTTGGTGAGCCTGAGGGACAGAGAGGCGGGGCCACGGGTCATTTACAGACCAGATTATGGGACTCTTTTGGGCCTGCTTACTAACCAATGTTTGCACGTGTGCTAAAAGGTGGCCTGATGCTTGCTGTCATTGTAACATATTGTCCAGACCTGCAAAGGGCCTGGGACTTTACCCTACTTAGAAGCCACCAAGTTAACCTGCCACGGTTTCATGGATACTGGTAGGAGACTTGAGACTCTTACTTCAGAGATGAACAGTGTATCACTCACAGCATAAGTGGCAGCCAGAGTATCGGCATTTTTGAACTGGCTCCTTGAGCCTCAATCCTTACACGGTGAGAAGAGCGCCAGCGATTAGCTGCACAGGGAGTGGTCATGTTACAGGAGATGGTGTACAACTTTAGGGAAACTAAACATTTTATAATGGCAATTAAGCTCTGGACAGAGACACTATTTCTTTTTTTCCATACTATTCACAATTTCCTATGGCTATTGTACAAACACGCTTGAAAAGGTAGTCCAGGACAAAGGGCAGTCATTGGCTTGCTAATAAGACATGCAAAATGCGAGAGAACCATGGAGAATTGCTTGCCAACACATCAAACCCTAGGAATAAGGTGTGGAGGAGGAGTCGTAGTGTCTTCACCATCTCAGGTTATTGGAGACAACCAGTAATCAACAAAGAGACCGTGAAAACAGAACAGCCAAATGGTCCCGGGCCCTTGGTGGCTCCCATGCAAAGCCAGCCGAAGTCTTCCATTTGAAGTGGTGGGAATACCGGACTGGGAAATTTCTATTTTGCTTTGTTCCTCTGCCCACTTGGACAAAACCCCTTCCATTGCAGCAGATGCAGTTATGCGGTTCACAGTCCGTTTGCTTTCCTTCTCTGAAGAAATCTGCAGGGTCAAGGCTGGGCCATCAGTAAAGCTGCCTGTGTTCTGTCAGTGGTTAAGAAGGCCGGTCACTAGGGAATAGACTTCCATCTCGTGTGTACCGAATTTTCTGGATTCTGTTTAGTAAACTCAGATAAAACCATACGATTAGGTCACTGGCACTAAAAAAGATTTACTGAGGGGCACCTGGGTGGCTCAGTTGGTTAAGGGTCTGATTTTGGCTCAGGTCATGATCTCATGGTTTGTGAGATCGAGCCCCACGTTGGGCTCTGTGCTGACAGTGTGGAGCTAGCTTGGGATTCCTTCTCTCTCTACCCCTCCTCCCTTTCTCTCAAAAAAAAAAAAATTGAAAAAAGTTTTGCTGAAGGGGATACAAAGTATGAAAGGGGTCTTAGTAACTAGTACACAGAATAAATAAATGCATAAAGAGCTGGGTGGGGTAGATGGGAAAAGGAGGTTGCAGAGAAACTAACGAGCAAAACAGAATCCCTCTCTTGTCCAGTCTTATGAATTCTCATGTCCAAAGCAAAGGTGCATTTGGAGCTATCAGTACTGTAAAAGACAGCAATCATTTTGGTAAACAACGGTGCTGTTGCATATTCTCATTAAAAATTTTTTTTTATTGAGAGAGAGAATTTTTATTTATTTTTGAGAGAGAAAGAGACAAGAGCATGAGTGGGGAGGGGCAGAGAGAGAGAGAGAAGGAGAGGGAGACACAGAATCTGAAGCAGGCTCCAGGCTCTGAGCTGTCAGCACAGAGCCCGACGTGGGCCTCGAACCTATGAACCTTGATATCATGACATGAGCTGAAGTCAGACACCTACCAGAATGAGCCACCTGGGTGCCCCATATAGTCTCATTTTCCAAAGCTTTAGATATTTACTTCTTTAAGGACTAGGTCCTTGGAAGACACAACCTGGGCATTCACTGAAGCTATCGGTTTCTAGATATTAAATTACCTGGCCTTGTTAGAAGCATGAGGGAGAGAAACTTTGCATCAAAGCACAACCGAGATTAAGACGTGGAGACCCGATAGAGTAGCACATCAGTGTTAACACACCCAGTCAAGGGGAAACAAATGGATTCTCTACCTGCCCCATTAACCGCAAGTCCTCAGGCCAACCCAGGGGTAAACAACAGGAGGGAGAGGGGCTCCCTGGAACACTATTAAGCAGCTGCAAATGGAACCATTAATCTTTGTGAGAGCCGTAGAGGAAAACCAGTCCTCCAGCTACGGGCTTCACACTAGGAAAATTCTTCTGCTTAGAAGTGGGGCCCTCTCTTGGGGGAGCTCTGGGGATTGGTTTGGGGGATGGCAAGTCGTCTGGCAGCACCCAAGCATTTTATTATAATTATAAAGGAGAGTGAATCGTGCCTTGTTCACACTTTCCTGGAATCTGCAAATAGTTTCAGCATCAGTAATTTGATGGTTTTTCTCAGAAGCACCAGATGAGAAGGGACCTACTTCTGCCATGAGACTGTTGAACCCTAGGGAAGGGATTGGGATTCGGTCACAGAAAATGTGACATGTGACATGGTCTGCAGGCTGCTGCTCCTGGATCATGGTTTGCCTGGGTTATAACGCCCTGTCAGAGTTGAGGCCACTCTGTGGGAGGGGCTGCCGAATATGGGGTTGTTGGTGGGTGCTTCAAGGCATCCTACAGATGGCTCTGCCTCTCCGGAATTGAAAGAACTTTCTAGAGTTTGAGGTATGCTTCAGAATGTACTTGGTACATAATAATGTCTAACAATTATCGCCCACTCTATATCCCAGGTACTGTTCCAAGTGCTTTCTACGTGTTAAATCATTTAAATCTTCAAAACCTCTCAGTTTGGCATTGAATATTAATCGATTGAAGCAGAGAGTTTAAGTTGCTTGCTCAAGGTCACTTAGGTCATAAAGCGTAGAACTAGCCTTTGAATCAAGCCGCGAGCTCTTCACCTGTGGGATGTACACTCATGGTGCACACTCAGTCACGAGGCTGCTGATGACAGGGACCCTCTTCTTCTCGGTAGAGATTTCCCACTTGCAGCTGGGCTGACCGGATATGGATTTCTGCATAGTGCCTGCTCCTGGCCTCTTCCAGGCTGGCCTCTGCTGACCAGCCTGGACACCCTCTGTTGCTCGGTCCAGCTGCTTTACTGGAATGTTCTGATTGCTACAGCCACTGGCTCATAGAGCAACAGTGCTGCCCCGCGGTGGAGTGGGAAGAAGGAGGTTTCAGTACCTGTTGAAGATCAGTTGTGTGACATGGAGAAAGTCATTCATCTTTATTTTTTATTTTTTTAAAAATGTTTATTTTGAGAGCAAGGGGGGAGGGGCAGAGAAAGAGATTGAGAATCCCAAGTGGGCTCTGCATTGTCAGTGCAGAGCCTGATGCAGGGCTTGAACTCACGAACCGTGAGATCATGACCTGAGCTGAAATCAAGAGTCGGACGCTTAGCGGACGGACCAAGCCACCCAGGCAGGCACCCCGGAAGGCATTCATCTTTAAAAGGAGAGAAAAAGATGAGCCCACTTTTGCGAAGAGATCCTGAATCCTATGAATTTCGTTAAAAAATTCAGTTCCAACTTTTGTGAAAGGATGCACTGAACATAGAACTTAGCACACAGTAGGCTGTTGAATGGGTCTCTTTCCCTACCTTTTCCATAGGAAATATAGCTACTCAGAATAAAGGAGTGACTCTTTCAGCCATAGGCCCTAGGAATTTCACATATTTGCTCAATGCCCCAGAGGAGGAACTGTGGGTGTATGTGGGTTAGCTGTGTGAGCAGGTGGGACCATGCAGTATATACCCCAGACCATTAATAACCATGTGGCTTCTATGTTTGAAAGCCAAGGATATGTTCATACAAGGCCTGACTATGTTTTTACAGCTCCACAAACCATTCATCTACTTCAGCAGGACTTTTTAAATGCCAGTTTTAGGATTTTTGATATTTTCTCTTTTCTCCTAAAAAAGTGATTTACATCTCAAAGCAGTTTCTGGCCTTGGCAGGCGGCAGAGTTGGTGCCTGGACATTTTTTTTCTTTAATAGTTTATTAAGGATGTAGGATCCAGTTTGGAGAGATCCTGATTCCTATGAATTTTGTTTAAAAAAATCAGCTCCACTACTTTTTGAGCATAAACAGAAAATAATTGGTTTAAAAACATGTACATAAACTGACTTATCACTCCCCGCTGAGACCTGGGAGGACTGTGGTAATATGGAAAGCTGGAGAATACCAGGAAGGCTGGTGGGGGTTGGGGGGAGTCAGGGCTTAGGCACCTGCTGGTTCAGGGGTTTCCAGGAAGTAAAGGCTCTTAGTGCTGTCCTTGGTTGCCCCAATAAGGTAAATTTTGGGGCACCTGGGTGGCTCAGTCAGCTGAGTGTCCAACTCTTGATTTCGGCTCAGAACACAATCTCACAGTTCATGAGTTCGAGCCCCACATCGGACTCTGTGCTGACAGTGCAAAGCCTGCTTGGGATGGTCTTTCTCTCCCTCACTCTCTGCCCCTCCACTGCTTGCTCTCTCTCTTAAAATAAAAAATAAACCTAAACAAATAAAACAAAAAACCCCTGCTCTCCTTAATTGGGTTCAGGGTACATTTAACACACTCACCACCTATGGGATAGGAGCTGCCAAATTTGAGTCCTATTTCTGTGATGTTGGTCACTATTGATTTCCCATTTTCCAAAATAAAACAAAAGAAAACAAAAACAAAGAAACATTCCTAACAGTGCCTTGAGCTATCTATAAATAAGAGGCTGACCTGGGACTTAGAAATTTTTACCTTTTAGTGGTTTGTTTGTGACATTTTTAATTTCTTTTACTACTCTATTGTCTGCAGCCCATCTGGTGCTTATTTGGTAGAGAAGCCAGTGGCTTTACCACCGATAGCCTGCAGGACAAGCTTCATGGATCTGTGACCTGTGCAGTCACACAAGGCCCTGCTCTTGGGAATGTGCCCCCCACTTAGTTTATGCTCTGCTGTGGCTGTCTCGAAATTCTTGATACTTTTTGAAAGGCGGGGGACCTGCATTTTCTTTTTGTACTGAGCTCTGCGAATTGCGTAGCCAGTCTGGATGGCCAGACTTAATCCTGTTCATTTGTCTGGCTAGGTTGTAGGCCCTTTGTTTCTTTCCTCCCTCCTTATCCATATGTCACCTTGGTGCCCCTCCCTCTGATGAGGGACGGCTGTTTCATTTCTCACAGTCTTTATGGGATACCTTGGAGTTGTGGCCAATATGGAAAGAGGTAAGGGCTGTGAATGTACAATTCAGATTTGAGCAGACAGCAGAATGCTCTGGTCCTAGGGCTCCAGGAACACACAGAACATCTAGAGGAGACCTGTGTGCCCTTTAGAGTGACTAAAAGTGACAATGTTACTCACAGCCATGAGCATTTGTATGGCCAT
Source organism: Cryptoprocta ferox (assembly GCA_028646485.1). Lineage (NCBI taxonomy): Eukaryota > Metazoa > Chordata > Mammalia > Carnivora > Eupleridae > Cryptoprocta > Cryptoprocta ferox. Next base: position 50,086,446 of record CM053572.1, on the reverse strand, counting down.
TGAAGAAGGTGTCAGTACTGTCTTGGGGGTGGGCTCAGTAGGGCATTAGTTTGGAAATAAAAAGACATATGACTGAATACTGAGGTTTTAAGTCCCAGAGGCTGCAGTGAGTAAAGGTCCGGCTTACTAAGTTGCATGTGCAGAAAGGGCACATGAAAACAGGTGATTTTCTCCTAATTTGTCCCCATCGCCCTATCCTTTATTTATTTAGTGAAGTCCTTTCTGGTACTCTCTCATGCTGAAACATAGAGTGCCCTGTTTCTCAGGATACAACTGTGTGGGGTGCCTTCTTAAGGCAGGATTTTTAAGTAAAGTATCAAGGCCAGTTTAGATTCCCTAGGGTCAGAGAGCAAATTCCTGGTCAGTGTGTGAAGATCGAGGACGCTTAGTCATTCACACACTTTACACACAGGTGCAAATGAGACCAGAAGCAGAACTTGATGTCATAGAAATGTGGAGCAGAGAGGACTGGGGTGCCAGGCAGAGGGTGCGGGAGCGGGGGAGTGGAAACTGGTGGGGCTGTGTCTGCCCTAGGGCGTTGCCTTTTGGTAATTCACACACAGGAAAGGAATGGGGCTATCTCAGTCTTCAGACCTTGGATTCTATCATAGAATTTCTTTAATTTAAAGAAATATATGTATATATTCTTTCTGATTTTAAAGGTTAAAGGTTAATCTTTAAAGGTTTTAAAGATTAATGTAGGTCATTGTGTAAAAACTAGGAAAATATTAAAAGAATCAAGAAAAAATATTCATAATCCTGTAACTTAGTGATGATCACTGTCCTTTTTAATAAAGATTATTTCTTTGTTTTTTTAATTTTTTAAAATTTTTTAACGTTTATTTATTTTTTGAGAGACAGAGAGAGGCAGAGCGTGAGTGGGGGAGGGGCCCAGGGAGAGGGAGTCACAGACTCTGAGCTGCCAGCACAGAGCCTGACGCGGGGCTCAAACCCATGAACTGTGAGATCATGACCTGAGCTGAAGTTGGATGCCCGACCGACTGAGTCACCCAGGTGCCCTAAAAGATCATTTCTTTGTAAGCAAGTTAAGTCTTCTGCTACATTTGTTTTATTTAAAAAAATATCTTTTTAATGTTTGTTTATTTTCAAGAGACAGAGTGTGAGCAGGGGAGGAGCAGAGAGAGACGGAGACACAGAATCCGAAGCAGGGTCCAGGCTCTGAGCTGTCAGCACAGAACCCACCGCGGGGCTCAAACCCACAAACTGTGAGATCATGACCTGAGCCGGAGTTGGACGCTTAACTGACTGAGCCACCCAGGTGCCCCTTCTGCTGCATTTAAAGAATGACTATCTACAGATTTCCTGTGCACATTAGTCTCCTGTGCACGTGAACAGTCCTTAAAGGATGAATGTCTTTCTGAGGGGCTCCTTGCAAAAACTATTTGGTGTCCCTTCCAATTAGATTGTTAGGGTTGCTTATGGAATTTCTTTTCCATTGTGGTAGAGGAATTTCCATTCTCTCCATTGTGGTAGAGGAAGATGTTTATGCATTAAGTTTGGGCTGATTGAAAGCAAGAACTGACTTGAATCCACTTTTTAGGAGTGGACTTATATTAAATTTAAGTGTTCTAATGATTTAACTGCATAAGCAGAACCTCTTATGCCATGAACCTTCCTGTGTTTGTCAAACTTAAATTTGTATGGATTGTTGAGAGTTTCTTGTGCTTCTCTTATGAAAGGGTCCTGTGGGAAAAGAACTCACAGGCCCTCTTGGAGTGGCTGGAGGATTGGTGTTACTGGGAGCAAACAGTATGGCATGCTTTTTCTCTCTTTAGTTAAAAAAAAAAAAATCAAAGCCCTTTGTGTTTGTGTGACTTGAAAGACTAAGAGACCCACAGTTAACTTGAGAGTTAAATTATAACTTAGTGCCTTCTGTGTAAATACTTAGTTCAAAAAAAGAAAAAGAAAAGGAAAAATCAATGCCCAAATTGGGTGAGGGAGATTCTCATACAAATACGTCTGTTCTTCCTACTTTTATCTGATATCCCAGTCAACCTTTGAAGAAGATGATTTGTTGTACAAACCTGAATCAAACGACTATTTGCTTTTTTGTTTTATTTATTTTGTTAAAGTTTATTTATTTACTTTGAGAGAGAGAGCGAGCGAGCGAGAATCCCAAGCAGGTTCCACACTGCCAGCATGAAGCCCAAAACGGGGCTCGAACTCACAAACTGTGAGATCATGACCTGAGCCAAAATCTGGAGTTGGACACTTAACTGACTGAGCCACCCAGGTGCCCCTTGTTTTATTTTGGAGTTTTACAGGTTTCACTGAATTTATTCAATTCGATTCAACCAGCATTTCTGCATTATAGGCACCTACCTTTGGGGGCTGAGGCCAGGAGAGGAAGAGTGAAAATGAAAGTGTGCTTCTCCTCCCCCCCCGCCCCCCCCACCGCCCAAAGTATAACCCTAGCTAGTTGGCTGGGCAAATGGAATCTTACTGCTAATCATAGATGATACATTGATTTTACTCTAACCAGAAAACTGTTTTACATTTTCATGACAGGGATGATAATTGTAAGCCTCTGACTTCACTAGTGGTTTTCTGCAAGGGCTGAAGCTGAGCCCAAGGCCCCTGTTCATCGGCTCAGTGTATTGTAGCATCATCTCAGGCTCATTGGGGCAGCACCACTGGGTTTTCTTTGTTACTTGGGGTTTGGGGAAGGCATCCAAGGGCCTTGATCAGGATGGGCGTCAGGAACATCTAGGTTGGTGTCCTCTCTCCCTCACTTCCCCCGGAATTTCTCTAAAATTGTCAGAGGACTTGGAGGCCTGTGGTTGCTGATTCTGCCCTCTGGGATTATACGGGTCTGTGTCTGTGTCTGTGTGCAGAACACAGTGGACTGGCTGGGGCCAGATCTCTTGCTGGGCACCGTGAGACCTCCACAAAGGGAGGGCCGGACGGCCCTGGCTACGGTTCTATGTTTTGGGTGTTTTTTGGTCCTTTTAGTTGCTCAGTCTGATGTTGACCACAACATTGTTCAAGTGTAGGAGCTAGATCTCCGTGGAAGTGCTATTTTGTGTTGCTTACTATCCCTTTGTGTGGAAGCTATTAATTCTAGGCAGAAATGAAACACAAATTAGATAACTCGCCCCCATTTAGATAATGTGGAATGTGAGACCTTCGTTCTCAGGCCCTGAAACTTGGGTAGGCCTCTCAGCTCGTAGGGCATCTGTAACATCATCAAGTGTTTCAGAAATGCTGCAGAGGAGAAGTGACTTTTGTCTGAAGCAGTTTTATATTTATAGGCAACAGTAGTACTTTTTCTTTAAAAAAAAAAGAAAATCAAGTTGCGCATTATTTTCTAACAAAAGCCATGAGTCTCCATTTTATCTTCTGGATTAAATCTCCGAGAGAACTTCTATACTCAATGAAAATTAGGCTAACAAGTATCCATAAAAATGAAACTGTATCTGATAATCATGTGTGTTTCTAGAACCTGACCTGAAGAGTTCTTTTAAATGCCACATTTGCATCTTGAAAAGAGGATATTATTTATGTGCTTTCTTTTTTCTTTCTTGGCCCTCTGCTCTTTGACAGACTATTTTGCTGTGATTGGTAGCATTTCCTCTCATGTTCCATTTTCAAATGTTAATCATTAGTCATTCCTCATGACCTCTCCATGCAGTAACCTAGAATATAGGGCTTTTAAGGACTGCCTGGTCGAACAAGGGTGGAGAGGGGCTCTGAGGGTTACAAGAGACCTGGGGTCACGTCCTGGGTCAAAAAAAGATGAAAGGTTAGTCTAGTGGTCACAGCCCCCAGGTCCTGGGAAAGGTAAGCTTCTCCAAGTTGTGGAAACTGAGAAGGAAGAAAGTCCATATGCAGCCCTGATTGTATTCAGTCAGGGAGACGGGCCTCGCAGGTTCCCAGAAACCCCTTTGATTCGCTGCCCACTCCATACGATGTTTAGTAATAAACAGAGTTCAATGACCAGTCTAGACAAACAAATCACGGCCCTGGCAAACCCTGTGTTCTGATGACATGTTATGTCTTTGCAAGGCAGAGCGGAAGCAGCCAGCTTTGAAACGAACTTAGTGCCTTTGTGAGCTAACAGCAAATAGAGAGCCTGAGAGGGATTCAGACAGCAGACCCTGCTGTGGCCAAATTAGAAGGTATTCCCTGCTTTGTGGTTTGTGAGTTTCCTGCTCTGTCTTCCTCCAGGCATTAGGAAGCTGCCCTGAACTTGAGTGAAATGCGAGAGGTTTAAATATTAATATTTCTGAAGCCCTCAGGGTAGACTCAACCACCTGCTTCCCCCGTAGCAGCTGTCCTACACTGTTTTCACTATATAGAGACACCATTTTTCTCTTTAACAAAGTATTTCATCAAAGTTGGATTTTAATGGAGTCAGGAAGGCTTCCAAGAGATTTCATTTTCACGTGCACTGGCTAGCTTCATCTGTCATTTGGAGGTGAAGAGAAATCTCAGAACTTCCTCGTTTAACTTGCTCTTTCCTCTTCCACCCTGTCAGTGAAAATATGGTACCAAACCTTGGCAAGTTTGTGCATTATCAGCATGTAAGGCAAACAGTGAAATCTCATTTCTGTTGGGACTAAAAGAGGAAAAATGCTAAGAAAGAACTGAGCTTACTGAACTCTCTGTAAAATAATCCTGGGTGAAAACAGCAAATTTTTTCTTGTTTATTTTATTTTTGTTTTTTGTTTTTTAATTTGAACATGTGCTTTTTATAAATACAGTCCTGGATGATAAACTGTGTATATATACAACAAAGAATGCTGAGAAAATGTCATTGGTAGTATTCTGTGGATGTGTTTGGGCTGTTTCCATTTAGAAATAATTCATTTTCAGTATTTATCAGGGGAAGTTCTTTTACAATTATTTAAATACATTTTTTCCTCGCCTGCATTGAATTGTTTACTCGGTGTTAATGGTTCTTCACAAATATTTACTAAATCTCTCTGTAAACCGTCATCTAAATTAGACCAGAGATCTCAACATTCTGACTAACTCCCTTCTTTAGGTATCCAGCCTTTTAAGGTAATCTCTCTGCTGGTATCTGTGCAATTAACTGAGAGCATTTTAATAACAGGGAATAATAATTGCTGTTTGCCTATCACTGAGAGGAATTTCCCCCCAAACATCTATTTTTAGGGAGACCAGATTGTCATGTAGCACACGGCGATGCTGATCAAGACTTTAATTACTTACTATGTGAGAGATTTTGGTGGAACAAGAATTTGCCGTATTTTTGCTCATATTTTGTGCCGAATTAAGAGTCTTCAATCCCTACCATTGCTGAAAACATGGGAGCTACTGGAGAAAAATGTGTTTTATAGATAGCCATAAATCTATACAAATATTCATGTGTGCAGCAAAAGATGCAGAGATGAACAATCAGGAAATAAAAACAAAAGCCTATCCATGCTTTTGGTATTCTTTTCAGGGAAAAGGGTTTGTCATAGATATAAATTAATTCCTCTACAGACCAATCTGGGAAAAAGAAAGTGTGTTCATTTGCACTACCTTATTCCAGTAGAATGTTATTTCCATATGTATTTTTTCTTACATGACCAGTTCTGTAAATATTAATTTTGATTGCAGTATCAAAGAATTATACCTCATTCTACCTAACACTGACCTCAGTCTACATTCGAACTTAACAAATATTTGATAAAGTAATGCCTGTGTTAATTAGATTTCAGGAATCAAGAACTGTATTAAATAACCTTGATTAATATGTATGTATACAAGTCCTTGTGATAGTAGATCTGCAATTAACAGAATGGAAACATATTAACCATTTCTCAGTTATTGCAAAGATTCATCCATTCAAACAAGGCATTCTTTGTCCTTTTTCAACTGGGAAAGGAAATGTGACTCAGGTAGCTTAGGAATCTCGAAGCCAGAACGAGACAGAAATTCACCTGTCTCATCAAATTAGCTAATTCACTTTGCACTCATTCGACAGAGAAGGGCCTACTATGTACCAGCCCTCCCTGCTAGGTGTCAGGATTATAGGTTCCCTGCTACCAGGAAGTAGAGTGTTCCTATGAAACTTTCATGAGCCAAAGTGGTATAAAGCGAAGAAGCAATTATCATTAATTTATATGGAAAACTTTCTGAGTGTGCCCAGACCCTTTCTTGCCCCCACCCCCAATAACCTCTCTTAGGCTTTCCTGATACCTTAGGACACATCTTGCTAATAGACACACAAAATAAATGGGGATAAAGCACAGATGCAGACAGACACAGCTCAAAGCTACGGCAGCTTGATGCTAGGATGTTGAGTATAGTTCCTCGGGGAAGGAGCTCAGCTGTGACACTCTCGCTTCTTGGTGTACGCACTGCCTCTTGTAAGGGCTCACTGCAAAATAAATGCTAAATGCTATTTTCGATTTTCACCTTTTTTTCATAAAAGCACAAATCCTCTTCTGACTTCTTTTGCTTAGCAAAATCTGGTCCTAATACAGGTCCTTCACATAAGCAAAGTGGTGTAACTTGAAAGTGGGGACACTGTACAGTGGTGAGCAAAAGCAGGTCCCACTCTCATGAGGTGGCCATTGGGGAGAACTGATGTGATCCGATTTGTATTTTGAAATGATCAGCCTCATTTATTTTGAAATTTTTATAGATGATGATAATATTCAAGTGAACTCGTGGAATAGAACCTTAGAATACCAGGAAAATTTAAAAGGTGATATGGATTCATTGTTTAAATTACCAAGAGGGTTTCTAATACTATATTTATGTTATTTTGTATGGTAGACCTTAAAAAAAATACCATAGATACTAGGTGGTAATATCTGTGCACCCTGCCGCTCCTCACCCTCAGTATTCTGGATTTATCTTGCTCTGGTGAAGGCTAAACTTTCTGCTGGCTTCATTCATAGTTACATAATGGGTAAAAAGTCACAAGCAGTTGAACTTAATCTCGAACTATATCCGATTCTCCTTGGGACCTGAAAATTCCATCTTGTCAATTTAAGGAAAATAGTCCAGTTAGCAACCACCTAGTCATTTCCTGCCTAGGTCCAGTCATGTGCAAGGTTCTGCCGCCTCCCCTGGTTCTGGGGTTGGCATCTAAGTTCACCCATGGGAAGGGCTGGCGGTGCTTGAGGGACGGGTTGAGGGAGATCCTCTGGCTTCTGGCTGGCCCTGTAGGAGATGTCCTTGGCGCTATGGTCTTTAAGGGCTGGTGGCCTCAATCCCTCCTAGATTCTGCAGTTATGTCCACATGGCTTCTCCCTGCCAGCCCTCTACCCCCAACACAACGTGGCACTCTGTATCGTCCATGTTCCTTTCAGAAGACTCCTTCCGATCTGTCAGTCCCTTTCTCGGCCCTTCCTTGCCTCTGCCGCAGAGGTGGGACTCTTTACAGACACATCACTGGCTCTTTCGTCTTTATCCCCTAGGTCATTGGCGGATGAACCACCTTTAGAAAAACTTGCCTCACTAGGATTTCAAGCACAGGCTCCTCTCCTCTGGGACCCCTTCAGGGTATTTAACTCAGGCAGGGCCCGTGGGCAGGGCTGGGGCGGTGCTTGGAGCAGGTGTGAGGCAGGACTGTGTGGGCGGGGTACGTGGGACAGATGTGGGGTGGAGCTGAACAGACCAGCAGTGAACACTTGTGTTCTCTCACACTCCACTCCCAGCCATAAAGATGTTTTTTATCTCCTCTCGTTCCAGTGGGGAGAAAGTCCCCCCCCCCCACCAAACTATTTTTTTATGGATAAGCTTTATATATAGGGCTGTAGCACTTGATATTTAAAACCAAGCTTTTGAACCTCAGAAAAACTTTTATGTGTTCAAAAGCCTTGTTGTTGCACGTCAGAAGCATCTTGGTTTTCAAGACTATTGTCGTGATTTTAAGTTTAAAAAACTGGTATTTAGAAACGTGCTTGCTCTATTCTCCCTCTCATGAGACCTCTCAGGAGGCTATAGACCTCAGCCTTAAATTCAGTTTTATTTCTTCAAGTTTATCATTATTATTATGCTTATCTTAGTCATCTCTGCACCCAGTATGGGGCTTGAACTCACAACCCCGAGATCAAGCGTTGCATGCTCTTCCGACTGAGCCAGCCAGGTGCCCCTTCAGTTTAATGGAGAAAAAATAGGGGGTAGGTAGGGCAGGAAAGTGAAAGGACTATTGATTGGAATAATTTACTGAGAACAAAACCCCTTCAGAAAGGTTTCAAAAATGTTATCTGTGTGTACATAGAATTGGAGCTACCTAGTAGAATCTCAGGTTTTCTTTTTTCAGGGCAAAGCACACTCTTCAAAACTTCAGTAGTGTGCCATTTTCCTTTTGCGTACAACTTTCTTAGCAAGGTCTTTATTAAGGCCAGTTCTGTATCTGCCCCCAATTTATGACCTAATTTTCCCTGGAAACTATTTTTGTTTCTGCTTTCTATGCCTCCATGGTGGTGTTTAAACCTGTTAAGTGTGAAATCTCACCCCAAAGCCTTTTCTTGAAAGTGCTTCCAAACATCGAGGAGTAGCTGATTTAAGCCACTCTTCCAAAATCATTACACAAAATGCAGTATGAAATGAGACATGAACTGCCGGTCTTGAAGGTGAGAACACAAGGCCGGAATGTGTTTGTAAAAACGTGATTGCTGATTCAAATGGTATCACAATTACCGGATCACCGCTGGGACCCAAGTATAACCATGTTGCAAGCCACTGGAGGTTTCGCTCAGTTCCCTAGTAGCTTAGTTGTCAGGAAAAACTAAACAGCAACATAGGTCTGCAACATGCCTGGGACATAGAAGTATAGATTGACTGTCCGGCTTCTCCCAGGCTGATCAGCAAGGCCTTTGAGACAAGCTGATCTGCCAGATCATCCATCCACTTCATTTCTCTGGGAAGAAACTGGAGGCACATGGTCTCTGCAGCATAAAGAAGGAGACGGGGCGTTAGGCTTTGTTCTGTGAGACTGGGTGTCAGTAGAATTCTGGTGCCTACGGAATTTTTGTTGATTAATAAAAATTCTTGCTCACCCTATCATGTGAGACAAAGTTGGTTTTTTTTTTTTAAAGGTATGTATGTATGTATGTATGTATATATGTATTTAAGAGAGAGAGAGCGCGTACACACAAGTAGGGAGGGGACAGAGGATCTGAAGGGGGCTCTGTGTGGACAGCAGAGAGCTCGACCTGGGGCTCAAACTCACGAACCATGAGATCAAGACCTGAGCCAAAGGCAGATGTTTAACCAGCTGAGCCACCCAGGTGCCCCACATGATACAAAGTTTTAATGAAATCTCAAAGGAGACTACAGGGCCCTTTACCATTTAGATCAATCAGGGACAGAGAATGACAAAGTACAAAACCAGGTAGAGTCTGGGCCTGCCACACTTGTTGCTTCTTTCATTGAGAAACAGTGTAGCAAAATAAAGAGTGGTCTAAATTCAAAACCTACCTCTGTTGTTTCCTAGCTATTTGACCCTGAAGAAGTAACTTAACCTATTAGAACTTCAGTAGACCTATCAGTAGGCCTGTGAAGATAGGAAAGATTAATATGCCAAATACCCATGAATCCAAGTTACGGTTTCTGTTTTAAATAATGTTTTCTTTTATATTTTCCAAATATATAAAGAAATATGTTCATATTGAATATGTTCTTTCAAATTACAAGCCTCCTCTTATATTTGTGAGTTGCTCCCTTCCGTTGGTAGTCACTGAATTGGACATTTTAAATCGACCCTCATGCTCATCTAGAACATAAACTGCAGAAAATTGTAAGATAATCAATCTGATTGTCATTACCATTCATTACCTTTAAAAGCATTTATGAGGCAGCTTTATGCTTGGGGCACTGTTTAGATGGATCCGTAGCCCTTGACTTCGGGCACTTGCAAGCCAAGGTGGTCCTGCAATAATCAGGCATGGAGACTTGAAAATGGAAAGACTGGAAGGATAGGGTCAGAGTTATGGCCTTTTCAAAGGACACAAGCAAAGGGAAGGAATGTCTGGGATCATATGGCATATAGTGAGTAATGCAGAGGAACCTGAAATGGGGGTGAAGATGGGAAGAGGTTCGTTCCTCTGGAAAATCTCAGAGGTGGAGATTGGGTTTTGGGAGGTGCTCCAGAGAAGGGAAGGACACAGAGGGGGGTTGGTCCAGCCAGTTAGGGATAAATCCAGATGGAAGTAGGGGTAAATCCAGATAAATCCTGTGATTTCAAAGATTAGGGGAGCAATGGAGATCTTGTGATCCTACCAATGAATGAAATAGTCTATACCCATCGTGTCCTGGCCCAGGGCTGCAGGAGAAATTTCTGCTTTCCAGGAGCTACTAAGTACTCTAATATCTGATGGGTCAGGGTAAATGCAGGAGAGTCTGTCATGAGTATTTGGGAAGAAGAAGTGTCTTGTTCAGTTGGGGGAGGGGCACGTGCTTCAGGAAGGCTTCACAGAGAACATGACATTCTACAGATGAGGAAATTGAGGCCCAGAGAGACAAAACATATTGTTCAAGAACACACAACAGAGAATTAACAGAGTTAGATTACAACCCAAGCTCTGAACTGTGACTCATTCTTGTCCATTTTGCTAATAGCTGTTTGTCTGCCTGAGGAAAGTGAGGACTCATGTGGGGCTAAAGGAGCAATGGAAAAGAAAGGGGGCTGGATCTTGGGTTTCCTGATGAAAACCTTTGAGACTGGGCCTTGGTTTATTGGACAAAAGACCTGTATCCTGGGGACCCCTAAGATGAAGGTGAGAATGAAGACCACGGAGGCGAGAGCTGAGATTTCAAATGTCAATGACATCATCGGACCTCTATAGTTCTACCCATGGACTTTCGCCGCATCCAGTATGAGTTATGATGTGCTACCCAAGAATCTTTACTGGTGCAATTAAACCAGAGCATTGACAGGGTCTCTTCCAGGTCTTTATAATGGGCTTACTTAAAGGACACTGTAATAAGTTAGCAGGACTCCTATTAAGACTGTAGATGTAGAGATGGGAAAGGATGTTCGGCAAGATGCTGAAGAGTACAAAAAGCAGGAGAATTGGATGGATAACTGGGTTGATAGATGAAAGGCTGAATCTCCTATCACCGTACGGCTCTCAGTTTTACAGTTGGTGATGAGGTGCAGGGTGGATGAGGGTGTCTGAGAGCCAGCATTTTGGGGAGACTCGAGACGCTCTATAATTTCCTGTCTAACCTTTCTCTTCCCAACCATAGTTAATTTTAGTTGCTTTATCTGGATCCACTGAGTGATGAAAATCTTGGAATTCTCAAAGCACTGGGGACAACAACAGTCATTTGAATGTGTTTTTTGAAGACTCGCTGGCTACCAGAGGTAGCCTTAAGGCAGTCTGCTGGCAGAACAGCCCGTAGGGAAACTTGAAAAGAGTATTTCACCAGAGCAGTGGAAAATAACCACCCTGTGGTTTTAGGGTTTGATGTTCAAATTGTAGGACAGTGAAAGATTCAGAGAGTGAATTAGCTGGAGTTAGGCTGCTCATAAATGCTATTCATGTAATTAGATGATGAGATGAAAATTCTAAAAGCTTCCAACTCAATTTCCTTCATTTACAATATTCTCGTTTAATAAGCGTGACCCTAGGAAAGCAGCCTAAGACAATGTCGAAAATATGGGGGAACAAAAGAAAGAAACAAGAAGACCCGAGACTGATTGTAGTTAACCTAATATGTGTAATTTGGGATTCTAGTCAAAGAGATTTTCAGCCCACTGGGTCTCGTCACAGTTCCTTGGTACACTAATATAATCTGATTTCTGAGTTTCAGAATGGGAAATTCAGTGAAATATAAGAAACACATATGTTTAGAGAAGCTAGAATGTGGCTGAGTGTAAGCTGACTGCCCTGCTGACAGCTAGAAAGATGAACCAGTGTGACTCTTGAGGCACAGCAGGTTGGGTATGCAATAGTTGGAAGGGCCAGAAAGAACACTGTTTTAGAAGGTGGCCTCATTAGATGTCACTGGAGGAAAAAAAATTTGCTCTAATTATTTTTCTGAAAGACTCAAGATGCTTTATTTGTTTAGTATAACAGATGCTTTTAATTAATTTCAGTAGTTTTATTATCTCATTTCCTGGGTGATCTAACAGCAGAGTGCGAGTAAGCAGAACAGGATGCCATTTCTGAGAAAAGCATTATTCATGTCATTGGAGAGGTGAGCTTTAGGGAAACGAATGCCTGGAACCACTCTCTTGAGACCAGAACCCTGATCAGTTGGAGAAAGAAGTCAACAAGTCTCTAAGTCAGGGGACCTCTCTTGTTTTGTTGAAGAGAAACTTAATTTCCAGTTTTGCCAGTGTGCTGATGACACGGGAAGAGAGGAGTCATTGATCCTAGCACCAGTGAGCTGCTTCTTTGGACCTGAGTAGGAAGTTCCATTATATTGACCAGCTTTGGAATAAGTGACTCCTGAATGAATATTAACTTGGGATACTCCTTCTCTTCTAGCCTTTTGAGCTATATGAAAGTGGAGACAGGAAAGGCAAGGCAATAACTGAATGATGGTCACTCAGTTTGTAGAGCTGGAACATTGGGTAATTCCCAATGAAGTTGGAGATACATCTCCTCTATGAATCAGTTACTTCACTTCTAGGTATTTACTCTAAGACTCTGTCACAAATGCTCAAGGAGCACTGTACTAGCAAAAGAGTTGAAATGACCCAACTCTCTACTGACTAGGGCTGGGGCTTGACCAATTAAAGCCCCCTGGGTTAAAGCCAGCTACTTGTCATTTTTAGATGCTTAACAATATCTATGATACATAATGTTTTATATTATGTAAAAATTATATGAAATTTGAATGTTAGTGTCCAAAGTTTTACTGGAACACAGCCATGTTCACTCATGTAAGCAGTGCATTGTGGGACTTCTGTGTGGCTCTGATGCACACTGACATTTGAGGGACAGTGGAAGAAAGGAATGAGTAGATTGTGGTGGATTCAGATAATGGATAGTGTACAGTAGTTAGGGTCAATGAATTAGATCTATGTATAAACATGGTGAAACCTTAAAGGGAAAAATACAAAAGGATATGTATAGTACTGTTTGGTACATTAAAATATAGTAAATGTGATTTATACATAAGTGGCAAAAGTTCTACAACATGCATATAAATAATACTAATTACAGAATGGTGGTTACCTCTACAAAAGAGTGGAGAATGAAGGAGGGATTAGAGTTTAGCTATATTTATATTTTACTACCTAAAGACAGAGAGACTGGAATTAAATACGACAAATTTTAATTCCATTAAGTATAAATAGTGATTATGTGAGTGTGATAGTTTAAATTTATTTTTATTTAAAATTTTTAATGTTATTTATTTTTGAGAGAGAGAGAAAGAGAGAGAGAGCGCACGCACAGGCATGAGTGGGGGAGGGATAGAGAGCGAAGAGGAGACACAGAATCCAAAGTAGGCTCCAGGCTCTGAACTGTCAGCACAGAGCCCTATGCAGGGCTCGAACCCACAAGCTATGAGATCATGACCTGAGCCAAAGTCAGACGCTTAACAAACTGAGCCACCCAGGAGCCCTGTGATAGTTTTTATATGCTTGAAAATTTAAAGCCATACCTACTGATTAAAAAATTAGGAATATAAAAAATATTAAATAATTAGATATTAAAAGTGATCAACCACCACCTGAAGATAATTACTTGAATATATTTTGGTATTTTCCTTCTACTCCTCTTTTTTCTATGCATGGGAAAATACTTTTCATTATATGATATTTACAATTTTATATTCTTTTACTTCCTATTTATTATTGACTGGTAGATTTTCCATGCAGTTATTCTAATTTGTATAATAACCACATTTACTCCATCTCTGTGTAACACTTTTTAAATTTTTAACATCATAGATGTTTGCTATACAATTTGGAAAATAAATACAGTATAAAGAAAATAAAAACCATCTGTTATCACAGCACTTTGATGCAATAATGTTTTGTGTATGCTTTGCAGTCTTGATTGTTCTTTTGCATCTTTAATATTTTTACTTAACCATGTATCATGAAAATTTTGCTGTGATATTATTATTCTAAAACATGATTTTAAATGGCTCCATGTTATTCTATTACGTCTGGGTTAAGAAATGCAAATGCTCATTTACCCCATCTTCCTGTCTTTTAAAAAAATTTTTTTATTTTTTAAAATTTACATCCAAATTAGTTAGCATGTAGTGTAACAATGATTTCAAGAGTAGATTCCTTAATGCCCGTTAGTCATTTAGCCTATCTCCCCTTCCACAACCGCTCCAGTAACCCTCTGTTTGTTCTCCATATTTAAGAGTATGTTTTTGTCCCCTTCCCTGTTTTTATATTATCTTTTCTTCCCTTCCCTTATGTTTATCTGTTTTGTATCTTAAAGTCCTCATGTAAGTGAAGTCATATGATATTTGTCTTTCTCTGACTAATTTCGCTTAGCATGATACCCCCTAGATCCATCCACATAGTTGCAAATGGCAAGATTTCATTCTTTTTGATTGCTGAGTAAATGCTGCATTGTATGTATATGTGTGTGTGTGTGTGTGTGTGTGTGTGTGTGTGTGTATGTGTTTATATATATCACATCTTCTTTAGCCATTCATCCATTGATAGACATTTGGCTCTTTCCATACTTTGGCTATTGTTGATAGTGCTACTCTAAACGTTTACCCCATCTTCCTGTCTTACTCTCTGTCCACATTTGTTAGTATGGGATAGAATACTGCATAATCTATTGCTGATCTCTGTGGGACCAAGGAGGGAGGAGCAGACGCTGAGGATGTTGAAGGAAAGTCTCCTAAACTCTGAGAAGTGGCTAGGAAGGCGGGGGGGGGGGTGTCGCTCTTGATTCTCACCCAGAATGGGCTTTACATGACTTAAAAGAATCTTATCATCTTTCATCTCCACCTCTGGACTGCTGGCTTATGACTGGCTGACTGGCAGGGCAAATTTTCGGGTGGTAATGTATTTATGGTTCTTACCTTCTATATTAAGGAGACAAGCAATAACTGTTGGGTGCAAATAGAAGATAATCAAACCACAAAGCCTCACATAAAAAAAGATACTTTAGAGGTCATTTTACTCTAACTTGTTCATTTCTCATAACTGAGTAGCCCAAGAGCATGTCTTACTTTTTCTTCATCTTATGGGCCAAACTCCCTTAACAATTCTGAAATGTACATTTGTTCATATTTTAATATCCCTGAAACTGACATGGGTCTCACAATTCCTGGTGTCTTGTTATCACTTTTAATTGTTGTTTCCATCTTAACATCTCTGAAATCAGGACATGACTTACAATCTATGTTGCCATGACTTCCTAGGTTCAAGGCAACATTGTATTTTAAAGCTGTGGTTTTCAATCCTGGCTACACATTAGAATCATCTGGAGCATTTAAAACTATATATAAGATGCCTAGGCCTCACCCAAGAGAATCTATTAAAGTGGCTGGAATGGAGGCCTATGCATCTGTATTAAAAAAGCTCCCTAGAGTTGGAACCATTGTCATATACTTTAATGAAGTTAAAAATAATGTATTTTCATAGCAATCAAAGACCAAGGGAGGGTGTCTCTTTTAATCAAGTTGCTAGAAAACATGGCTTTCAACTTTTAGAGTTCAGTTACATACCCTGTGCTAGAAGAATGACCCCTTGATTTAGAATCAAAAGATTGATTCTGGTTTCTAGCAGTTTTTAGTTCTAGCGTCTTGGATAGATGAGTTAGTCTCTTCCAGCCTTGGTGCCTTCCTTTGTAAAATAGAAACCCATCTACTTCTTGGGGTTGTCTTGAGGATTGAACAAGGTAATGTATTAAAATGCCTACCACATTTTAGGACTCATTATAAGTACCCGTAAATGGAGGTTTTGTTGCAAATACTGTTAATTTAAATTGAAAGTAGATTTCATGAGCCTGGATGAAAAAAATGGCACTATGTCTGATTTATTTAAACCCTTTGAATGAATTCCTAGTTTTAGGGTCACGAACTCATTTAACATGGTAAAAATAGAAAGCAACAGAAATTTAAAAGGTGAGTGTCTGCTTTTTTCATTTTTTTGTAAAATAAAAGAATTGAGTAGGAAGGTCTTATACTGACAAACTTAAATTTACATATTAAAAAGAATTCACAATTCACCTAACTATGCTTGTAGAAAAAGGGACCACTTTTTGCGATAGCCAGTAATCACAAATGATCATGTGAAATGTGGTAAATTCATGTGTTGATAGCAACATGGACTTTACTTCCTGCTTTGGGTTTGGTAACTTGTGTGTTTTACACTGCATTAAAGTCAATTTCTATATGTATCCTAACAGTTTCCTGTGTTTGTTGAAGAGATACAGAACAGTGGAGGCTTTTTCCACTATGAGAAAAAATATTTTCCAGCTGCGTTGCATTTCTGGAAATGGAATCAACCGTAACCACTGGCACCAAATATTTAACAGTCTGGACGCTGGTGGAAAGGACAAGCAGTTTGCACTGCTCTTAAATCGCTTTTGCCGCAGGGTGGATATTATACTGTGATATTTCTGTGCTCTGAATGGTTGAGCTTGTGGGGAAAGTCAGCATTGCCAGTGCTCAGTGTCAAACCACAGCCTGGAATTATCATGCCCACCAGGGCCTTTATTTTGGATGGATGGGGGAAGCTCTTTTCCATGAATAGCCAGTGCTTGATTATCTGCTTGTGTGGATAACCCACTTTATGGATTATTCACAGAAATTTTTAGCCCAAGCCTGGATCCTTCTCTCCTGATGGTCTTGCCACCCACTAGGATCCTTGAAACTATCTCCATTCGTTTGGTGTGTGCTGAGGAAATCAGTTGTAATGCCTCCATGCTAGCATTTATCCAATGCCTAGCATGTGCCAAACTTGTTATTAGATCAAACCTTTAGACAACTTTGTGACATAGTGGTATCATCTTATTTTCCAGAGGAGGGAACAAAGATTTAGAGTCCAAGATAGTTGTGTAAGGTCACACACACATGTCAAAACTGAGTATAATGAGTTCTAGGTTAACCACTGTTTTTGAAAACTTGAGTTATGGAAACTTCTCTATGAGTGTGAGTAATCTGAAATGGTGTGTACTAATTTAGCATGGCAAATTTTAAATCAGTCTCTCTTTATATATTCTATATGTAAAAATATATAACATATATAAATATATAATAATAAAAATGTATGTTATATGTATTTTTTAAATGTTTATTTATTTTTGAGAGAGAGAGAGAGAGAGAGAGAGAGAGAGCGTGCAAGCACACAAGCGGGAGGGTCAGAGAGAGAGGGAGAGACAATCCCAAGCAGGCTCTGTGCTTGTCAGCAGGCTCTGGGGCTTGAACACACGAACCGTGAGATCGTGACCTGAGCCGAAATCAAGAACCGGATGCTTAACTGACTGAGTCACCCAGGTGCCCCCCTCTCTCTCTGTCTTTTTTTTAAAGTAAACTCTAGGCCTAACATAGGGCTTGAACTCATGGTCAAGAATTACATGCTCTTCTGAATTAACCAGACAGGCGCCTCTAAACCAATCTCCTTTTATATAAAAAAAACCTTAAAGGCACTTGAGAGGGCAAACAAGTAAATAAAATTCAAGCTTTCGCATATTATGTTATTTAGGTTTTAAAAATAAAATCAACTGAACAAAGATGGTTTAAGTCTTTATTGCTAGACAATTATTCTTTTAGGGCAGCTTATAAATGTAGGTAATTTTTTCAAGACATTTCGCCTGATGAAGAGCAATTTCCACATTCTTTCTAGAAGATTCCTTTGTTCATATTCCTGTTTAAAGCCTTGTTACCTTTGCTCTGTGTCCTACTGTACATCATTGTTTCCATAGCAACAAGATAGATGGAGGAGGGGGTTGCAACTGGCTCTTGGAAAGAATGAAAATGCAATGGAAAGTTCCACCTGAAATAACAACATGCAAATCACTCTAGCATATGATAAACAACAAAGAAAGTGATGCTTTTTTGGGGAGACAGCTTATTTGGCTTTTGGAATGTGCTCAGTTTTCTGACAGCTTCTCTTTCTTGTGCTATCTTTCTTGCCTTATTTTTTTTTTGAGACCAAAATAAAATCATTAAAACACAAAAATTCAACCTGACATTGCATGTGACTCAATGGCAGATGTAGTGATTTGTGCTTCCAGAGATAGTTCTTGAGAAGAACATTTAGAAAAGCTTTTAATTTTGAAATGAATTTGACTCTTGATTAAGCTACCTTTCGTTGCCAGGATATTGCTGAAGTGTGAGATATTCCTCTGAAGTGAGATTTCCCCAACAATTTTGCTATCAAGGACTTCTGCTATTATTTTTCCTCACATCTTTCCAGAAGATTTTTAACATACTCAAATAATTGAAAGTACTTGATAGTGAACTATATGGTCTTAGAGAAATATAAGATTTCCTTTTTGGAATATTGGAAATAACTTTCAGAATGGAGTTCCTCTAAAACAAAATCATTGTTGAAGTATCTGGAGATGGCCAGAATAGGGTGGGTAATATAGATATTAATTCTATATTAACAAAAATTGTGGGGCTGTTTCAAGTATCCCCTCCTTGTAAACACAAAGCACACTATAACTACTGTTTATATGTGGAAGTAAAAATATATGGAAATGGTGTTCCTGTAAAATTGGGGTGGGTGCCTGTATCATTTCAGTTTGAGGCCAAATAATGTCATTTTTCATAGCTGTTTATGCCTATTAATGGATATATTGCTCTTTTCCCCCCTAGATTTTTAAAGCAATCATGACTATAGAACACATTTTTGAAACCCTGGGAAGGTAACGATTAAGCACTATAATACCTTCTTTTATGCACATATGTAGTGTGGCTATCACGTGTCTGCTGAATTCTCTCAAGCTGCACCCTTCTCTTTGCATATCTTCTTTGAGTATCTTCACACACACCTTCTCCTGGGATCACGCCTGCATGCGGGAGCCCCATTCATAAAACCCAGGGCCTTCACTTGAACGTTGCTCATTTATACTTTGCTCTGTTTCAGTAAGTAATGAAGTCAATAGCTAAAAGATCTCAAGATGAGGTCCTCTGGCCACCTGCTTCAGAATAACTTGTGGCATCCCATTAAAAATGCAGCCCCGAATACAGACCTATTGATCCATTTCTGGGGGTAAGATGTATAATCTGAATTTTGAATAGACTGCCAGTAATTTCTTCTATTTATTATTATTATTTTTGATGCCAAATAAAGCCCTCCACTGAGGAAGAGTCAGGGTGGAGGGCTGGCCCTGGTGATTAAAAAGCTATCAATTAGAGCTACCCTAATACCTGCCCTTTTTTTCTCTTAGTCACTGCACCAACCCCTCCCTAGCCCCTGAACTTGAGTCTGTCATCTGCTTCCTCACCAGTCCCTATACCCTTTGGGTTACTCCTTCTTATATGTTCCTTAATTCTTTTGAGAAATGATGTCATTTGCAAAATATGGATTAGGAAAATGGTTTTATGTGTGGTGTAAGTATGGCTGATGGAAAGTTTTGTATTTTTGTCCCAAGAGCTCTGCCCTCCTAGGATGACCTTGATCACACTGGTTCTTCCTGGGGGGTGTAGGGTGAGGGATAGGAATGGGGTGGGGGATAGGGGGATAGGGATATTCCATGTAGAGCCTTATATGAAAACATTTGCATTTTGTGAGATGGACACCATCTTGATATGATTGGGGGGGGCAGCATATTTATCTAATAGTTTGGTTCAGGGGACCATGTGAATGTTATCTTGCATTTCCTGACAATAAACTAAATTGTGGCTGCAGAAAAGTGACCCAGAAACACTGATACATGGAGAAATCTATTTGGGTTTTTACAAGTATATATTCATTAATAATCCACAAGTGGATAATTTTGAGCTAGTGTGAGTCTTTGATTCCATTGTAACCAACTGATATATCTGGGGTAATATGAGAGGAGCAGAAGGAATAACAATCCATTTGGCCCTGATAGAAAGTTCTAAAGTCAGGCCTGTCTCTTGAAATCACAGGTGAGAAGTATCATTTACAGAGTTTTTTATGATTGGGGGATTTAGAGAAGTCACATGAGTTTGGGATATGGATACAGTCATTATCTTTGTTTTTTCCAGGCTGGCCTTGGATTTCCCAGGCTTGGTGCTGAGCATGTTATGAGTAAATCACCATGCCCTCTTCTAGGTTTGAAAATTGATGAAAGTCGTATCTTCACCCCCTGGGAGTTCCTAATATCCTGTGCCAAGATTGAAATTGCTCTGGAAAATTCAGGGTCTCTAGTAAGTGCTCAGTGGGGCAGCACTTTCTCTGGTAACACAGGGAGTAGCAGGTTCTCCACTTGACTATTTGGCATCTAGCAAAGGTCACACCTTGTGGGAAGGGGAAATCGACAGGGACATATTACAGGCAAACAGGGGTCAATAAGACTCAGATGTAGTATTGATAATAGCCTGGTCTGGGTAGAAGCAGAGGTAAGAGGAGGGCACTGGGCTTCTGTTAATGGGTAGCGCATTTGGAAAATGTGAGAAAAACTGAAGGAAACATGAGGATACAAAGTGATCGTATAGTAGTCACCCTGTCGTTTGCAAATAATTTATATCTTTCATAGCCATGAGCTCTTTTGATCCTTCCAAGAGCACTCAAGATATAGCGGTGGTTGTTATCCCCATTTTACAGATGAACGCACTGAACCACAGAAATGTCACGGCTTCCTCAAGGCTGGCCAGGTCTTTTGTCTCTTGTTCCACTCTTGTAGTTCTTTCATTCTACACTAATAGACTAAGAGTCACCCTGTTCTAACTGCCTATGTCATAATTTTGCCTGGGGTCAGTCTGAGCCTGGAATAAGTGATCAATGATGGAGGCATATCGAGGAGACTGGACTTTTCCCCAAGGTTGACTTGTACTAAATGAATGCCCATGACCAATGATGTTTCTTTAGGCTAAACTGCATAATGGGTCTCTAATGTGGGTAAGAGAAGACCACCCAACTGACTTTTAACTGATGAAGCTGAAACCAGATCTCTAGAGGTGAAGCGCCTGTGCATTAGCCCTGTGATAATAGATTTCCAGATGGCTGGAATCAGACCTCTGTCTCTGGCCTTGGCTAGTGATATTGACCAATAAACTGCTTTATGTCAATCGATCATGAGATATGGTGCAAGTGAATGTTACATGTGGATAATAGCCTTTATTCAGGGTCTTTTATAAAACCATTTAATGTACAATCTTTACTCAAGACTCTCAGAGGGGAAATGTTCTGAGAAACCTCTTTAGGATGAAAAGTTATCCACATGATCCATTTTTATTGAGGGTAACTTTTACTAAAATTAAGTAAGGTGTACTCCTAAGAAGGAAAAAGGGGAAGGCACTTGTGAATGGTTTGAACAGTGCCTGTAAAAAATAGCATTGCCTTTCCAAGTGTCCCTTCCACAGATGTAACTTTAAAAGCAGTTTTACGACAGTTTTACAAAACAGTAGAACACAAACTTTTTCTCATGGAGAAACACAGTTATTTTCCACTCTATCTTATGCAAATGTAAATGGGTATCTCTGAGAAGGCTATTCTCCCCTGTGAATTAATGTAGTCCATCTGAAAAGGGGAAATGAGTGGGCTTCATGTAAATTATGACTTCCCCGGATGTTTCTTTGACATTCAGTTTAAGGAGATTGATCTGGTTGAGGCTGGTAATTGTGCCTCTTTCCATGTGGGCTGTATGCATATTTGCATGGAAGGGAAATGAATGCAAAGGCGTATTTGGGCATGCCCTCGGTGCTTGGTACTTGGGAGTTGGCAGGTGACCTCTTTTAGTGATCGTTTTTTAAAGACATTGTTAGGGGTGGTCTGGGGAGTAAATTATTTAAAAATCAATGGTGGAGTTGAGACTCTGAAGTAAATTTCTTATTCAGGGTGAGAATACAGAATATTACTGTGAGAAATCAAACCCCAAGTAGAACAGAATGGAAAGGGGAGATAGTGGTCTACGAAAGAAGCCAGCAGCCTGCATGGTGCTGCAGTAGCCCTAGTGGCAGGGCCATATAGTGGGCGCCCCAGATATTTGTGTGTCTGTCACCTGGGTCCTAGGGCTGCAGAGCTGTAAGGGATCCTGTAACAGCTGCGTCTGCAGCAAGAATCAGAATGAAGAGGGAATGTGAGAAATCAAACCCAGCTCTTAGGTTTCTCAGAAAGATGGAGGGTGACCAAATTGCCTGTCTCTCTCATCTCAGTGTTTGCTACCCTGCTCTGAAGAATAGCATCATCGATCTAAAATTAGGGCAAAATGAAAGACTTCAGTATGTGTGGTTTTTGATTTCATAGTCTTTCCTCTTGCACGGTTTACAGCAAGAACCACATGTGATGAAGTTTTCCGGTTATAAAAAGTAATGGTGTTAAAATAGTACAAATAACTTTGCCTACTCTTTTTAATTTTGTTCTCAATATAACTTAGACATAGATAAGTTTATGCAATAATGTTCTCTGAAGTTCTTTTGTTTTATATTTCTGTTTATAAAATGGACAAAACGTTGTTCCTTTCTTCAACCTAACAAATACTCATGGAATTGCTTACCGTGAGCCCTGCTCTTCTCTGAGTGTTTTATGAGGCTTATCTCCTTGAATCCTCACAAGCCCATGAGATTGTGCCTTTGGTCAGATTCTCCAGGAATCAGACTTTGAGATGGAGAGGTATGTGCAGAAAGTTTATGAGGGAATGCTTTTGAGATCGGGCCCTGTGGGGCTTGAAGGGCAAGGAGCCAGGGGGACAGAGGGAGGCGGAAGGGTTACATCACCAGGTTGCTGCAGCAAAGGTCTCTGCTGATCTGCAAGAAAACTCTGGAGGTGGGAAGGCACTTTAGGGTTCCCATTTGAGGCAAGGGAACAAGGTTTTTACATCCTCCCTGCCTCTCAATGGTCTGTGGATGTCAGGAGGAGGTGTGACCCTGAGCAAGGTCAACTCTCAACTCTGAGAGCCGGAAGCTGTCGATATTCCTAGGAGCTTGGGACAGAAGCAGAAACAGAGGCTCCATGAATTTAACAACATGTCCAAGGTCACACAGCTAAGTGCAGGGTCAGGATAGATCCCATGTGGTCTGATCCAGAGCCCATACTCTGAACCATCATTTTGCCTCCCCACTGCAAACTAGATAAGTCAACTATTAAATGAATAAGATAATTTAGAAGAGAAGTAAATGCTCTGAAGAAAAATTGGAGTTAATATACTGAGGACACTTCTGCTTTTGTTGTGTGTGTGGTGGAGGCCACTAGGTGTCCTATTCTTCCTGATCGCACGCCCAGCCCAGATAGCCTTCTCCAGTTTCTCTTGTGGTTACATGGGCCACTTCCCAGCTGGGCAAATAGAACCCCAGTCCACCATGCCCCTTCTCCAGACCTGTGGGCTTCAGTGGCTGGAGCAGCCTTGGAAGCTGGTGCTGAAGACAGCAGAGCCCGGATGGAAGTAGATGTCTCACAGATGTCATGCAGCAGACAGCAGCTGGCTTGGAGCCTTCACGTGGGGCTTTTTGTGACAAGAGAGAAATAAACTTACTCTTTTAAGCCCCAGATTTTTAGGGGGTCAATATTTTAAAAAAAAAATTTTTTTTTTTGAGAGAGAGACAGAGCACGAACAGTGGAGGGGCAGACAGAGAGGGAGACACAGAATCTGAAGCAGGCTTCAGGCTCTGAGCTGTCAGCACAGAACCAGATGTAGGGCTTGAACTCTGAAACTGTGAGATCATGCCCTAAGCCGAAGTTGGACACTTAACTGACTGAGCCACCCAGGCGCCCCTAGGGGGTCAGTATTTTTAACAGGAGCTTAATATAATATCAAGAGTACTTTATTTAAGATACTTTAGTGTAATAGTATAATATATGGGTAGTTATATTGGGATGGGATGATGGTTAATTTTATTTGTTAGGGCAGCTGGGACACAGTATCCAGATATTTGGTCAAGGATTATTCTGGATGTTTCTGTGAAGGTAGTTTTTGAATGAGATTATCATTTAAATAGGCAGAGTTTAAGTCAAGCTGAATACTTGCATGATGTGGGTGGGCCTCATCCAATTGGTCGAACGCCTTCAGAGAACAGAGATTGATCTCTCGAGCAAGAAGGAATTCCGCCAGCAGTCTGTCTTCCAGCTTCTTCTGCAACATGGGCCCTTCCTGGTTCCCCGAAGACTGCCTTTGGACCCAAACTCTACTTTTTCCTGACTCTCCAGCCTGCCAGCCTCCCCCCGTCAGATTTTGGGCTCCTCAAGCCTCCACAATCATTCGTTAAATCAATTTCTCTATAGAGACATATCTTGTTCGTTCTGTTTGGACAAGCCTGACTGATACAAGTAGTCATTAGCATTTGAAGCACCCAAATGAGGAATCCCAGGTTCAGAGATGGCAATCACATCTGCATGTATCTTTATAGAAATCTACTCCAGAAAGCTTGTTAATTAAGATAAAGAATGTTAGAAATACTTTTTTGTTCTTTGTTTTTAATTGCTGATATGGATTGTATTCAAGATGTAGGGCTGTATGGCTGGCTAAAAAGATTTTTCTGTCCCCATTACCCTGGCCAGAATGAGATGTAAGGAACTGTCAAGGCCCATAGCCTTAGGCCTAGAACACTACTGGGCCTGGTCATGTGTTCTACAGAGAACGCCACAGTCTGATGCAACCAGGGGTCTGAGTCTGCTGTTAGACTTTCTTAGGTCTGCCTCTGAGTGTATATCTCAAGTGAAGTGTTTGCTCGTGAGCTGATGTTCCTGAGAACAGAGACAAGGGATTCACCCCACTTCCAGGGACAGGTTATGAGACTGTTTTTTTGTGTGTGTTTCTTCATCAATAATATACAGGTGGCAAAAAAAAAAAAAAAACACACTAAAAGGGGCACCTGGGTGGCTCAGTTAGTTAAGGGTCCTGACCTTCAGCTCAGGTCATCACCTCATGGTTGGTGGGTTCTAGTCCTGCATCAGGTTCTGCACTGACAGGTTCAAGCCTGGAGCCCACTTCAAGTTCTGTGTGTCCCTCTCTCTCTCTGCGCTTCCCCTGCTCACACTCTGTCTCGGTCTCTCTCTCTCTCTCTCTCAAATCAATCAATCAATCAATCAATCAATCAATAAAATACAGGTGGCACAATTTGATATGTGGTATCTCACCTTCAATCTCCAAAGGATGTCATTATTTACCACAAGAACTAACCATTGCCGAGCGACCAGTTTGACTTAGATCAGTTGCCCAAGAAAGGAAATAGGCAATGCGGAGTAGTACGTGGGTGAACATGGATGGCGTCTTCCAACGACCTGAATTTAAATCCCATATCTGTCACTTGCTAGTTGTGTGGACTTGGTTAACATGCTCTTCTTTTTCAGTCTTTTATCAAGTATGTACCAGGCACTGGGGGCTGCTGGGAAGGGAGCCCATGAGCTAATGCCTGTTCCATGCTTAGTTCACTGCCTACGGAAGTGTCTAGAATAAGTGCTAACATACATCACCATTGATAATGAGCAGTGCTGTGTAATGGAGGGTTTCAGATAAGTGAAGGCTAATCTTTTAAGCATTGTTACAAAGGCAAACAATTTTGACAGGTACAGTCTTTACTTGCCTTCTTAATAAAGAGAATGAACACTGAGAAAACAACACAGGAATCCCCTGATTTTTGAAAGTTTCTATTAGGCCACTTTGCTTTTACCAAAGGTGTACATTAGGACTGGTCCTGTTTTCACCAAGTGAAAGAAAGCCAAAGGGAATTTTCACTTTTATGAAAAAAAGGTGAAAAGCAAAAATAACATTGGTTTTGCAGCCGGCAGTTATAGATGTACCCCGAGCAGCGCAAGTGGCGCCACCAAGCTCCTTCCCCGGGAACTACACTCAGCGGGCGTCTGAGCATCAGTCCGCCAGGTCTGGGAATGCTCAACAAATTTCCCATATAAAGGAAGGGTAATTGCTTCTTTGCTTTATTCCATTTCTGTTTACCAAAGCTTTCATTGGAATGCTCTACTTTCGGAGAGCAGGGGACATTTGTACTCCCCTATGCTGCTTAACAGTGAAGGCTAAAGTGTTTACTAGCAAGGTGTGTGGAGATAGATGTAACTTAATTCTTTGAAGTACCCTGGGCAATATTTTCGGAGCCATTTTGAGAGATGTTGCTATGAGCTTTGAGACCTGAGTGTTCTGTGTTCAAGTGAGTTTGGGAAAGGCTGGTGCCTTTGTCTGTTTGGGCTGCCGTAACGGAACACCACAGGCTGGATGACTTAAGCAACAGAAACTTCTTTTCTCACAGTTCTGGAAGTCTAAGATCAAAACGTTGGCCAGGTTGGGGGTACTCCCAGGTTGAGGCCTCACTTCCTGGCTTGTGGGTGGTTTCTTTCCTCTGTGTGGGGGCACTCCTGGTATCTCTTCTTCTTACAAGGATACCAGTCCTATTGGATGAATATCTCACCCTTATAACGTCACTTAACCTTAATTACCTCCTTAATTCTCTATCTCCAAAGACCCCCAAAGTTTCACTGGAGGTTAGGGCTTCAACATATGAATTTCAGGGGGAACACAGTTCAGTCCATAACAATGGAGTCTGAAACGTTAACTATGTTTCATTGTTACAGGACTTCATGATCCTAAAGAGAGTGGTGCCTAAACTTATTCTAGAAGATTCCATTTTGAGTGTGAAGACATCATTTATTAAGGATTTGGGAAAAACTACTCAGAATAAACCATTGTGCTCACCTGTATGTGCATTGCTGTGTACTCAGGGAAAGCTCAGACAGGTACGACCGTTGGCTTTTATATTAAATATTCTGGTTTGTTCTCACCTTTTGTGAGTTGGGTTTGATGCAGCCTTTTGTAACCATCCCAACCAGGCCAGCGAGAGGACTCCTTTCTTTGCGACAGTGAGCTTGTGGATCACAGCATGCCTCCTGTCATATCCGCTATTTTGGTTGCTACTCATACTCAGATACTTATTCACAGTTTCCCTGGAAAGCTCAGGCTGTGCGACATCTAAATATTAATAAGTGGTATGTCTCTGTATTTAGAATGCAATTCCCTCTCTCCCGAAAAAAAAGGAAATGGTAAAATATTATGCTGTTAGATTGACATTGCTGTAATGTGATGTGCTCATTTGTATTCACACAGAGCTTCAAAACAAGTATTCTAGTCTGCAGATTTTTCTAATTAAATAGCTGGAAAAACCATCTCCCATTATCTCATTTGAACTCTCTCTAATAGCTTATTTCCTCTTCTCCTTTTTAATGTACAAATAAAGCCTTCAGATTTTAATTTCCCTGGGACTCTTCTTTACTCCTAAATACTACCTTTCTGGACATTCTTTTCCACTGGGTTATTTTAAATAAAATTTTATTACATTATCTTTCTGATGCAATGTTAAAAGGCAAATTGCTGTCATTCCTCATTAGTAGGGAATTATTATTAATAAATATTGTGATTCATTGCTACAAAACGTTAAAGCATATGATTTTCTTCCCTGTGTCAAGCCTCATTATTTAACAAATGTGAAGCTTCATTACTACTTGGTGATTGTGTTTAGGAATAACATTCTCTCAAAGGCAGGATAGTGTTGTGGAAATGTGGCCTCCAGTATCACCGAAGCAATTTATTAGCTTTTCAGACCCTGGAAAGGGGGTGGGGGGTGGGGTGTCTCATTTTTAAAATTTGTAAAACAAGGCTATCTTTTCTTTTAAAATTTGTATGATTGCAAGGATGATAAACCCATTCAAGGAAGCTGGAAAAAAAAGTATACTTTTCTCTAAAAACATATTATCAATTGATCATTAATTGACTTACTGACTGACTTGAAAATCTTCGGCACCCAATAGAACCCAGGCAGCCAGGCACATACCCATACACACTAACACATCTAGGGCTTACTGCTCTGAACTTTATTTAACCATTCCCCTATTTTGGGTGTTTAAATTGTTTTCAATTTTTACAATGACAAATAATGTTACGATGACTTTTTTTGTACTTAAGTCCTCCCAAGTAGGTGATTATTTTGTTAGAGAAGATTCCTGGAAGTAAAATTAAGTGGGTCAAAGTGTATATACTTAAATATTTTATGCATATATTTCAAAATTGCTTTCCTGAAAAACAACCCAATTTACTTTTCTGTCTAGGGGTTTATGAGGCAGCTCCCACTCTACACTCCTACCAGTACTTAAAAATAGTATCTCGTTGTCTTAACTGGCATACCTATGGTTATTAGTAATTAGTAACTAGTAAGACTAAACATTTCCTAAAATATTTTTTAAATGTTTATTTAATTTTGGGAGAGACAGAGTGTGAGGGAGGGAGAGACAGAGAGAGTGAGACCCAGAAACCGAAGCAGGCTCCAGACTCTGAGCTGTCAACACAGAGTCTGATGTGGGGCTCGAACCCACAAACTGTGAGATCATGACCTGAGCTGAAGTCAGATGCTCAACTGAATGACCCACCCAGGTGCCCCAATTTTCTAATATTTTTATTAGCCAGTTTCATTTTTCCTGAGAATTGTCTAATTGCACAAGCTTATCTTTATACTAGATAGTACTGTTTTTCTTATGAACTTATGGCAATTCTTTACATGTTAAACACATTAAACCTTTGTTATTTGCAAATAAATTTTCCTATTTATCATTTGATATTAATTTAATTTATACCATTTTCTGGTGGGTAGATATTTAAGTTGTTTTATGTGGACAAATACAAATATCTGTTAAATATGAGTGGTGGAATTATGGGCATTTATATATTTTTTCTAGTCTAAAATGATTCATAGATAAAACACATTTACAGTCATACTTGCTTATTAAATATTTCTTCCATTTCATTTATACTTCCAAAGCACTATTTTTTCCTAGCATTATTTTATAAAGAATTCAGTTCTCCGCACTTAGTTTACTTCATAGAGTGCTATCATTTTTAACTCTTTATTTTCCTACTTGACTGTGAACTAGGACCTTGTATCTCTGAGTCCACAATGTCGGTTAAGACTCATTTAATGTTTACTGAAGAAAGGAAAGAACAATGTCTGGGGGAGAAAGGACCTTAAGGAGATGTGTGAGTTTGCAACCTGAGTGGTGGCTACATCATTGTGGGAATGATTCGTCTTCAAAATAGGGAGTTCTCAGCAATGTGATTTGACACAGATTTTATGGTACGGACTATCAGTCAGAGTATTTTAGACGCTGCCATGAATACATGCCAACCTCCTCCCCAAACTCATCCCTTTTCCCAGGGTTTCAGTAGGGACATACCACACTGGACCCTCCCATCACCAAACTCCCTTAGCACTTAAGAGCAGGACCTGAACTGCATGATGTAACACAGTACCTTGTATCAGTAAAGGCTTGGGGGTTGGTCTTGACTTAAAAAGAAAGCAAACTTCTTTAGTGAGCTCGCCATGTTACTTGCACCTTATTTCCTACACTGCCCAGAAAATTGCTCAATGTATAGGGGATGCTCAGTGAATACCCAAAGGATTATTTTCTTTTCTTTTGCATATTGCTATTCTTAGCAATTTTGAATCCAACAGGAAGATTTTATTTATTTTTTCATTTAGTCTTCTAGGATTTTTGTTTCCAACCAGATGCTTTTTTTATACTCAGGCCTGAGAATAAGTATTCTAAATATTATGTTAAATCTCAACTGAATACACAGGCTGTTTTTCAAAGGCTCATTTTGGATTCCTGTTTCAGCTCATGATTACCTAGTTATTTTGTGTCACATGAAAGTGGGAGCTGTCCAGAAGATTCTTCTCTCATCTAAATGCAGCTCTGGTTCTCCCTTAAATCTGTAAAGCAACTTGTTGGAAAAGTATGCATCTTGTAGTGTTTTTTGCTCCAGATTGGCGGCAGATAGTAGAACATCTACGACAGGCTAGAAAACCAGGCAACACAGTGTGAATAAAGCAACTTGGTAAAGAGTAGTAAAATCAAGAGAAGTTCCAGGGTCTGACACTGTGGAGTTGAGTAGGAGGTCTGAGGTACATGGGTCAGATGTTACCAGCGGCACAATGTAATTGTTTAAAAAGCAGGTTTTACTAGGAAATCAACAACCGGCTATGTTGGGTGCATGTAAGAAAAAAGGAAAAGCGGAAAGTAAGATCCTAGAACGTGAGGTCCCCATGAGACCTATGAGATATTATTACTTTCCCACAGTCTGTGCAGCCATTTGCTTCTTCTAACCACTGTTGTTTTTGCGTTCTTTATTTTCAGCCTCAGGTATAATTTTTCGTGAGTTTGCTCAAAGTTTTTTTGTTTTTTCAATTTTTAAACATTTTACACATACACATAAAATTTACCGTCTTGACAATTTCTAGGTGTACGGTTTAGTGGTATTAAGTACATTCATAGTTTTGCTGTATTTTTGATACCAAAGTTCTCTCTTCTAGATTTCCTGCCTCAGACCCATGAGGCGGCTGAAAGGCAAACGGACTGGCACTCAGCATTGAATGAATTAGCCTGAAATTTTTATTTGTGTTTTAAAAATTCAGACTAACTTCACTGGGATTTTTTTTAAAGGATATTATTATTTGGTAGTGGTGGTAGTTAAATGTGAGATTGAAAACAAAACCTGGCTTTGTTATCAAGTATGACATTAAAGGGAACTTCACTGGTATGATAATTCAGATGGAAAAATCTCTGGGACCTCAGGAATCAATTATTTGTCACACCAGAGCTGGTTTTCTAGACTGGTGTTCATTCCAGTGAGGATGCTGGGTTTAAATTTCAACTCTTTTGGGGTGTCTTTTTTAAAGTTTATTTTTGAGAGAGAGAGAGAAAGAGAGGAAGAGAACATGGGCGTGAGACGGGGAGGGGCATAGAAAGACGGAGAGAGAGACTCCTAATCAGGCTCTGCACTGACAGCGTGGAGCCCGATGTGGGGCTCAAACTCACAAACGATGAGATCATGATCTGAGCCTAGATCAAGAGTCAGATGCTTAACCGATAGAGCCACCCAGGCGACCCTCTTCTGAGGTATCTTCTAAAGGTAGTGAGTGAAAACACTCCGACATTGTTGTACGCCCTCCATGGTGCTCCTGGAGACCAACCACAAGATTTTAGGAAAGTCACCTTTCTGTTTCTGTGCTGTGATTCATCCTGCAGATAACAGCAGAGTTTTGTACATTACCAAACAGCTGAAAGGAGGATATATATGAGCAGTGTGATAAAATCATGTTGTCCTCACTGCCATTGTCACATGGCCCAACCCTGCTTTGTAAGAACAAAGCATCTTGTATACCAGGAGTTGTCAATACTCTCTGGATGGTGTGTGTGTGCACGCATGTGTGTGGAGATAATTGTGAATGTATGTTGTTGCTTCCACTAGTTATTCAATTCCTAACTGAACAGGTTAGTGAGGTAGTGAAACAAACGATGCTCACATTCTTTACTGCTCACTTGGCAGAAAGTCTACCCTGCGCTGTGTGCTTATTTGCAAATGAGAAATAAAAAAAAGAGCCAGCTAAAGGCCTGGGCAGAGTTGTTTTAGGAGGTGTAGATTTCTAGTTCCTTATTCCCATTCTTATTTTCACTTCCCTCCCTCTTCTTCCCTCATTTCTTTCTCAGGCATACAGCATACAACTTACTCATTATGGTCTTTCTAGGGTACCTATCACGCTTTTTGATCATACCCATCACACATGTAACTGTTTTGTTGCAGGTGTATTTTATTGTTAAGATGTGGGGAGGGCTATTCTAAAGTTGCTCTGTTTATTAGACTTGGGGTGCTGTAGCTAAGAAATACAATTCTGGTTTTTGCATCTCTTGTTAATATTGCAGTTTGTACTTCATAATATCCTGCACTTAAAGAACATTCTTACTGCTAATTATCATTTAGAAAATTGTTTTTTGCTTGATTAGAGATTTTAGCTATGTGTACTCAAATCTAGTGGGTCTTCATTATGTGCATTACTTTCTATTCTATACTGGTTTAAATATTAATATATGGAAATTCAGCTTCATCTGCCATACCTTTTGATGTCAGAAGCATAATCAGTGTAATTGGCTTAGATTGTTTTTTCTCCTGTTTGTATTTCATATTATCTAATGTCATTAGTGAGTTGACTGCTGAGTGGGTAATCTGCATTTCAGAACTGCTTCTCAAGCACATTATTACCATTGATTTTGATTATTTTAATTTCCATTCACCCTAGGCAGGCCCTCAAGCTGTGTCATATTATTCAAAGAACTGCTTTCTTCTATTCACAGAGCAAATCTTTCTGTTTCTGAAAACCCATCAGAATTCTGATAAACCCTGATGTTTTTACTTAGTCTAGGAAGCAACTTGATTTTTGTTGCATAGGGGCGGGGGTAGGTAGCTCAAGAGTCATGTGTCTTCATGCCGAATGGTGGTTAGCATAAGTAGCGTCTGGTGCCCAGAGGGAAGTTGGGTGCCTGGTCTGGTCTGCTTTCAGAGCCTGAGCTGGGTAATCATCCCGCTTCTCGGAGCCTGGAGCCAGAGCTCCCCATCCGTAGGACTCTTGTGCAGTTTACTGCACACAGCAGCCATACTTCTTGCTCTCCCCAAGGCTTGCAGGTTTATCTTTTGCCCTTGGAGAATGATTGCTGGCCTGACTGAGGGATTGGAATTCAACTTCCTCTTGGTTTTTGAGTGGATTCCAAAACTAACTGTAAAAAGAACCTCACATTAAGGTCTAAGTTTGGCTACGGTCAGCGACAGATTCTGCTTAGCCTCTGGCTTGGATGCATGCACTCTGTTTAGCTGCTGGTGGTTATTAAGTCATTTGTAGTTGCACAGAATCTTGAATGTTGAGGCTGCAAAAGAAATGACCAGTGCCAGTAATCTACTTCTGTCTTTTTATACACAAGAAAACAGAGGCCTAGAGAGGCAAATGACTAGCTTGAGGTCACATAGCTACTGAGTGTCAGAGCTAAGTGGTACAGTCCCCTTTTTACAGGCACTGCTCTTGACTTCTTAATGGCACCTTGTTATTGGACAGGCTAGTGTAGCAGCATATGGCACACACCTGCTAACCACCAGGCAGTGTGGGTGATTGGCAGCTATATATGTATACACGGAGTTCAATGTGGGGCAGAGGGTTTTAGAAGGGAAATGAGAATACACAAGCAATGTAATTAAAAGCATGTGTGTATGTGTCTACACACATGTACATGTTAGAGGTCTAGCAGGGTGATTCTGCCTGAATGTGACCTAAGTTAGCTTGGATGAAAGATTCTCTCTCTCCTTTCTCCCATCCGGGCAAGCTCCTTGCTCCTACAGTGCTGGGGCAACACAATAGTTGGGTGCTAGAAGTTCTGTACTCCTTAGAAGGCACGGCCTGTGAGACTGCAACCTCCTTAGCCCTTTTCTTCACTGTCCGGTTTGGCCTGAGGATGTAGAAGTAGAGGGAGCTTCCTTTGGGAGACTGGAGGTGGAGGATTTTCTGTTTGAAGTTTCTGATTCTCATTACGTTAGGGCCTACCAACTAGAATTCCTAATGAATTTAATCATTATAGGAATTCTTAATTATCGGAAGGGTTTTTAAATGTTTTAACCAATAAAGCCTTGAGGGTGAATATTTTAGATTATGTCACATAAGTGCCCAGAACGGGCAGTTCTTTTAACAGTTAATTTGGCTTCATCAAAGGATGCAAATAAAATTGATCCAGGCAATATTTTGCTGTACATGCCTAGAAATGAGAATCTTAATCCTAAATAAGCACTTCCTGCTGTTTCCTCCTTGGGTCAGTCTTCTCCTCGTTTTCATTCACTTCTTTCTGATACAGGGATGTCAGCTAATTCCCCACCTTCTCAATCGTGTGTGAGAACTTGATCTTCTGATTGGCCTAGAACGTGCCTGCACTATACCACCTTTCTTTTCACTTCAGTTAAAAACATAAGGCAAGTGGGCTGCTTGGCACTGAATAAATCTTGGACAGGCCAGAATGTTTGGAGACTGAATTTTTGTCTGAGTTGCCAGGAACTTGCAAATTGAATGGACCTGGGTACTTAGCTGAATTTCCTTAATGAAAGGGACAAAGGGGTATACTAAACCAGTGGTTTCTAGACTCTTGGATTTCACTGACCAATACAATTTCTAACATGATTTTAAAGATTGACATAGAATTATTAACATTTCTTTTTAAGTGAGGGCATTAAAAAATACCAAGATATCCCCCACTATGACCCCATATGTGTGTGTGTGACAGAGAGAGAGAGAGGGAGAGAGAGATTACCGTAAAGGACAGACCCTGCATTCAATTAAAAAACCTCTATGAAAACCTTAATATGGCATTTTGATTTTTTTTCATTTCTCCAAAGAGTGATAAAATTGACATTTAGCAGCTACTGAGCCAAGTGACCTTTCAGAGTCCCTTTCGGATATCACATTGACTTATATTTAACTTATACCACTGGAACCCAAAGATCCTTGTCTTCCGTACTCATTTTTCCCTTCCCAGTAACTCTTTCCTTGCTTGTGATTATCCTTCTTCCCCTACTGTACCTCCCTGCTTGCTCCCATTTCCTCCTTCTCCTGTCCCAATCTCTGGTGTTTTCCAGGTGATCTCTCCATGGTACAAAGTCAGGGTGTCACCACTCTGGGGTACCCCTTCCAACGGGCTGGTTGAATGGGGCAGTGTTCTCAAACCTAAGGAGAGTGCCATCACACAAAACACTCATGCCATAGATCCAAATGTAAAACATCTTTGTTTGGCTGCCATCCATCTATTCATGGCTACTTCATGGCTATAATCCCCCAACTGTGCACCTCCCGAGTGGTTTTGTGTTCCGAATATTTTTCTAATTAGTTAGTCCCTGTTGTAGGAGGCTAAATTAAAAAAAAAAAAGGTTCTTAAATCAAGATATATTATGTTGTTTGCTTCTCTTCAATCTACTGGGCTATTACTCTGTCATAGAAATAGATTAATGGGCTGAAAATTTCGCTAGAGCTGGTTTTCTCAGGAGTTTTGCTGATCTAACTGCTTTTGTTTGGGCCAGAATTTACAGTAACCATAGGGCTGGCTGTTTTTCAATATTTGGACTTTTAGTTTCCATAAAATATTTCCAAAGTATGCGAGACTGAAGGGAAATTAAAAAAATTTTTATAAATTTTACAAATAAGCCTACTTTGGATACCCACAGGATCAGCTGGTTTGGCTTTTCGACAGTAATTAGGTTAGTGTTCCTCATTCAAATGACTTCTAGGGAACTATTTTATCAGTTAATTTGAAAAAAAAACCCCACTTTTCTTTAATGAATTATAGCGTTGTATTCTAATTATCATGAAATAAAGTATAGCAGCTGGCTAGCTATAATTTATTGAGGGTTTGAATTCAAGGACTAGATAACATCTTTTGATTAATGAAAGAGAATACTGCACAAATTCTTTAAAACTTCAGAGAGCTATTCCTTTTATTCTGTTAAAAAAATGCAATCAAGCCTCAGTTTTAATCAGGTACCATGATTCCTTAAAACATGTTGGCAGATTTCTTTGGTCAGAGATGGTTTTGATATCTATGGGGTATTTAGGATCTTCTGTGGTGGGAAATAGAATTAAACATTCAGGAGAGTCTAAGTTCTTCACATAAAAACATTGTGGTCCATAGAGTCCAAGAGTTAAAACACCAACAAATTCATGGTAATGCTAAGATGCTGGCTTACCATTTTAAGTCTGAGAAGCAAAGTTCCAGGAGAGCATGCGGGTGTTTTAAGCTTATAGAAGTTCTGTGTTTAAAGCATTGGATATGCATGAAGGTCACCTACCAGGTCTTAAGTCTTCTGAATGGCTCCACCCTACCTCAGCAGTGGTATTGTGGACCGGGCACTGAACTTGGGCAGAGAATCCCTGGACTCCAGTCCTGACAAGCCCCTGTCTAGCCACTGACTGAGTCCTGGTCTTCTCATCTGCGAATGGCAGTACTTCACTCAGAGGGTCATTGCAAAGATTAAAAGACGTAATGTGGAGAAAAATATTCTACAAATTGTGGAGCTCTTTCAAGTATTTGCAATTGTGTTAACCCTTCTGACCCTTCTGTGTCAGAAGCCAGTGTGGTTAAGAATTGAAAGGGGTCAGGACACCTGAGTGGCTCAGTCAGTTGAGTGTCTGACTCTTGATTTTTGGCTTACGTCATGATCCCAGGGTCATGGGATCGAGTGCCACATTGGATTCTGTGCTGACACCTCAGAGTCTGCTTGAGATTCTCTCTGCCTCGCCCTCTCCCCACCCACTCACGTTCTCTCTCTCTCTGAAACAAATAAAGAAAAATTTAAAAAAGGAATTGATAGGGGTCGACCAAATACATTCCTATCCTCTATATTTTCTGGATGGTGGGGAGCTTGTCTACTGTCCTCTTAATCTTCTCTGGTATATTGACTTGATAGCAGTTATGGGGCATCAGACTCATCACATAATTTTATTTGGTCTTGTAACATCACCAAAGGGACTCCATGTCAAGATATGTACAATCCTAGAGTTCCAGAGGCTTGATGGTAATCATTTTCATCTCAGAGTGTGGGCTGATATACCCTTCAAGAACTGGAGGAAAGAAA
Organism: Cryptoprocta ferox; assembly: GCA_028646485.1. Taxonomy (NCBI): domain Eukaryota; kingdom Metazoa; phylum Chordata; class Mammalia; order Carnivora; family Eupleridae; genus Cryptoprocta; species Cryptoprocta ferox. The sequence goes on along the minus strand of CM053572.1, from coordinate 50,050,021 downwards.
GTAAGTATCAAAAGCAAGTAAGACTTCTGCCTAAACATGTCATCTGGTTGGAAGTGGAGGGGAGAAAATTCTGCCCTGGTGGCATCTGAGCCCTGACAGAATGGGAGGCATGTGGAGACCCATGCTTTGCTCTTGGCATCAAGAGCCAGCCTACCGGGCTCCTTGGCAGTAATGAACTGTAGCATCTGCTGGGAGTAGAGAGTATATTTCAGTGGAGTTAGTTTCAATATTTCAGTTTCTTGTCACTAGGGATGAGCAACCCTAGCACTGCTCTATGTTTTCAGAAAGTCTGACTTATTTTTCAATCATTTTGGGTTTGGCTAAATTCTGTATGTGCTTTGCCAGCATTCCTTCTTTAATTATTAGTATTAAACCCATGTGTATGAATTTGAATGAAAATTTCATAGCCATTTTAACATTTATTTTCACTTTAATTCATCCAGAAGCTGTGTTAAGAACTGTTATATCTTGTAGAATCTTTGAAGACAGTTTATAAACATTTCTCTTCATAAGATGTAACATCAATTTCAATCTTTCTTTTCTCACAAAGAAATTTGGATTTGGGGACGGTTAGGATGGGATCCCAATTCCAAATCTGTGATGCTTATGGCGTGGTTTGAACAACACAAAGTAAATTCTCACTGTCTTAATTGCATTTGACTTGGAGGCAGTCATTTTGGTAAAATCCCCAAAAGGATTTTCGAGAAAGCACACGCTCTTTTAGAAAACATCATTCTCCATCCCTAGATCTTGCATATAGTTGCCAGAGCCATGGAAAAACAATTTATGTGGCCCATTACTTATTTATTTATTTATTTTTGCCAAGTACGACACACAGATTGGTTCCGGGCAGTCAGAGACGAGTAAAAAGAGAAATGGTAATTTACAAATACTTATTACCTTCTCATTGCCCAGTAACCCATCTGTGTCTATTTCAGGCTTTGTGCAACACTAACTACTACATCAATAATACCTATTTAAAGGAAAAGTCATGGTCAATGACAAAGTAATGGTGTTATTTTGCTCCGATCACAAGGTACTATTCTATTCATGACAGTTTGTTCTGAGATAACAGCAGTTGTGGGAAGTGGAGTTATAAATGTTAGAGTTGGGGATGGGGGCGGTAGGGTGGGGACTTAGTGACTGTCCAGTCAAACCCGCTTGTTACCAAAAGGTTTGATTAATAAATGAACAAATATAAATCTGTGTGCATGGTAGGCATTTGATGTTTTTTAATTCATGCACTAATGAAAGACTAAGCTCTTTTCATGTCTAAGGAATTTTAAGTATTAAATTGAATTGAACGTCCAGAAAAGAAGTGCAGCTGTTTATTCTTATGTCTTTCTCTTTGGTCCTTTGTCTACAGAACTGAGCCGTGTTTCCTTGAATTGAGAAGGAATTTTGTACTCCATTGGCAGTTAATAGAATTTCATAAATGTAAATGTTGTACTTTAATGAGTATTAGATTGGAGAGTAGAAAATGGATTCAGAATCACCAGATTTTGGTCCTAATTTATGAACTTGTTTACCTAAAAAGCTACACTGTTCACACTTTTAACATTAAACTTTGTATTTTGAGATAATTATAGATTTACCTGCAGTTGTAAGATATAATACAGAGATAGCCCACATACTCTCTACCCAGTGGTTACTAAAATATAGTAAAATATCATAACTAGGATATTGGCATTAATATAGTCAGCATTTAGAGCATTTTAAAAAATTGGCACACAGTTGGCATAACCCTAGTTTCAGGTGTACAACATAATAATGCGGTATTTACATACATTGTGGAATGATCACCACATGAAATCTAGTTAACATGCATCACCATGAATAGTTATCAAATTTTTTTTGATGCGGATTTTTAAGATTTCCTTTATCAGCTTTCAAATACACAAATACAGTATTATTAACTACAGTTCCCATGCTGTCCATTACATTCTCAGGACTTATTTTATAAATGGAAGTTTGTATCTTTTGACCTCCTTCACCCCTTTGCCCCACACCCACCCCATACCTCTAGCAACTCCCAGTCTGTTCTCTGCATCTATGAGTGAGGAATTTTGTTTTTAAAAAAAATTTTTTTTTAATGTTTTATTTATTTTTGAGAGAGAGACAGCGTGAGCGGGGGAGGGTCAGAGAAAGAGGGAGACACAGAATCCGAAGACAGGCTCCAGGCTCTGAGCTAGCTGTCAGCACAGAGCCTGATGTGGGGCTCAAATCCACGAACTGTGAGATCATGACCTGAGCCGAAGTTGGGGTGCCACCCAGGCACCCCATTTTTTGTTTCATTTTTAAGATTGCATATGTAAGTGAGATCCTACAGGATTTGTCTTTCTCTGACTTATTTCACTTAGCATAATGCCCTCAAGGTCCACCCATGCTGTACTTAGTGGCAAGATTTATTCTCTTCCATGGCTAAATAGTATTCCACTGTACGTATATACCACGTCTTCTTTATCCATTCATCCATTGATGGACACTTGAGTTGTTTCTCTACCTTGGCTATTGTAAATAATGTTGCAATGAACATGGGGGTGCGTGTGTCTTTTTAAATTAGTGTTTTCATTTTCTTAGGATAAACACCTAAAGTGGAATTTCTGGATCATATGATAGTTCTATTTTTCATTTTTTTGAGGAAACTCCACACTGTTTTACGTGGTGGCTGTACCAATTTACATATTCATGAATAGGGCACAAGCATTCCCTTTTCTCCATGCATTTCTCATGCATTTCTCTCATGCATTTCATGATGAGTGAGTGATATTGAGCACCTTTTCTTGTACCAATTGGCTGTCTGTAGGTCTTTTTGGAAAAATGTCTCTTCAAATCCTTTGCCCATTTTATAATTGGATTTATTTGCTATTGAGTTGTAGGCATTCTTTATACATTTTGATATTAACCCTGTATCAGATATAGGACTTGTCAATACTTTATCCAATTTGGTAGGTTGCCCTTTCATTTTTGTTGATGGTTTTCTTTGCTGTGCAGAAGCTGTTTAATTTGATGTAGTTCCACTTGTTTATTTTTGGTTTTATTACTTTTGCAGTCAGATCCAAAAAATCATCAAGGGTAAGATCAAGGAGCTCACTGCCTGTGTTTTCTTCTAGGAGTTTTATGGTTTTGGGCCTTACTTTCAACTCTTTAATCCATTTGGAGTTAATTTTTATGTATGCTGTCAGAGAGTAGTTTAGTTTCAAGATATAGAACATTTCTAACACACAGTGATCCCTCAAATTACCCTTTTTCTCTCCCATCCTCGCCCTTTCCTCCTTTCCTCGCCCTTAACTCTTGACAACCACGAATCTGTCCTTCATTTCCATAATTTTTTCAGTCCAAGAATGTTCTAAATGGAATCATATAGTATGTAACATTTTGGGATGGACTTTTTTTCATTTAGCATAATTCTGCAGAGATTTATCCAGGTTGCTGCATCTATCAATAATACATTCCTTTTTATTGGTAAGTAACATTCCATATTATGGATACAACACAGTTTGAAGAGTATCTGGGTTTCTAAATTTTGGTGTATTCTAGTATTTTCTATTTCTTTAATGAGACTATTTCTTTGTTAAGACTTATTTTTTCACTTGTTTCAAGCATGTTTATTAAGTATTTGTTTATTTTGAGAGAGAGAGAGTGAGAGAGCGAGAGAGCGAGAGAGCGAGAGAGAGAGAGAGAGAGAGAGAGAGGGAGAGGGAAAGACAGAGCATGAGTGGTGGAGGGGCAGAGAGAGAGACTCCCAAACAGGCTCCATGCTATCAGCACAGAGCCTGATGAAGGGCTCGATCTCACAAACCGAAATAAAGAGTTGGATGCTTAACTAACTGAGCCACCCAGGCGCCCTGGTTTCAAGCATGTTTATAATTGTTTGTTGAAGCATTTTATGATCGCTGCTTTAAAATCTTTGTCAGTTCAAACATCTCTGTCATCTCAGTGTTGGCATCCATTGTCTTTTTTCATTCAATTTGAAAACTCCCTAGTTTTTTTGGTATGATGAGTGGTTTTTGACTGAAACCTGGACATCTTGAATATTGTGTTATAAGATTCAGAATCTGATTTAAACCTTCTGTTTTCATTGGTTTCCTCTGTCATCACTGCAGCAGGGGGCGGGGAGGAAGCCTCTCAGTATTAGCTGGTATGAATCCTGGTTCTCCACTATGCCTCTTTTGACACTCGAGGGCTCTCCATATAATTTCTGGGCAGGCGTAGGAGCTCTGATATCCTGCCTTCACGAATACCTCCCTGGGTGGGAGGGGTAGTGGGGATGCCTTGTTACTGCTCCCCACATGGTCTTCACTGACAATATGAGAGGAGAAACTGTCTTCTTACTGCAAGTGACAATGGTAGCGATGAACCTCCTGGCTCTCAACGGGGTCTCCTAAGCTCACTCTAGCAAGGGAGAGAGGAACACCTCAATAGTGCTGCATGGGGGTGGAAGTCCAGCCTCTCCTTGTGGTGTCTCAGGGAGTGAGGAGGGGCTTGGACAAAAGTCCTTGCTCCCTGCTTGGCACCTCAGTACACCGTGCAGAAGGTGAAAGTCTAGGCTTACCTTAGCCTTTGTTGGTGTATGTTGGCAGGCCCATAGATTTTTCTCTGGTGTTGGCTTGGATTACTGTCTAAAAGTGTTCTGCCTTACCAGGCTGTTCCTTTCCTGGTCTTTTGGCTAAAGGGAGCAGGCTTTGATATTGCTGTTTTTGGCCTGCACTAGTTGGTGTTTCTGGGCGGCTGGCTTCTTTAGCTCCCAATTTGAGATATAGGAGGCAAAAAGACAACCCAGAAAACTTACCACTATTTTGTTTCTTGGGTTTTGAGTTCCCTTATGGTTTGCTTTTCCCCCACCTTTCAGAGTCTTACATGTTTATTTCCTATATAAAATGTCCAGGCTTTTTGTTGTTGTTGTTATAGTTAGTGGGAAGGATAGGGAAAAGTAATCTTCTCTAGCTAGCTTCCCCATGTTTTTGTTTTAAATAGGAGGGGAAGGGGCACCTGGGTGGCTCAGTTGGTTGAGTGTTTCACTCTTGATTTCAGGTTGTGATCCCAGGATCATGGGGTCGAGCCCTCTGCACTGAGCGTGGAGCCTGCTTGAGATTCTTTCTCTCTCGCTCCCTCCCCCTCCCCCTCCCTCTGACCCTCTCTCCTGCTTGTGCTATTTCTAAAATAAAAAAAATTAAAAAGCAAACAAACAATAAATAAACAGGAGGGGAAGAGATGAAATTGATGTCAGATAATAAAAGTTTTTTTTTTTTTTTTTATGATTCCTGTTGATTGGGAAAGGCAGCTTTTGTGTTGTTTTTAACTGTGGTGCTCCCCTTGAATCATTTGGCGTAGCTGTTACTGCTTTGTGCACCCCTGCATAGCTACAAAGGTCATGGTGTTTCCCTTTTCATTAAAGCCAGTCATCTGCAGCTTGGCGCGCTCCAGCCAGCCCTTCCGGAGGGAAACACTGGAAGGTGATGTCACTTTGGGAAGGCTTCTATTTTCTGACAGGTCCAATCTCTCCTGCTGTCCATGTCTTCTCTCCTCATAGACATGATGGTTAGTCAGCAGTTTTTATTTTATCACTCAACCCAGGGAAGGGTTTTGTGTGGTAACACGTTCATTAGGAATACCATTTTGGACCCACTAAAAATGATTATCATCACCAAAGCTCTATTTGGAAGACCCGTTTTTAACTCTGCTAGTAACTTGGTCGTGAAAAACTGTATTTACACATCCATCCATACACACGTGCAGAGACTCCCAACTTAAAAATTGGCTGTTAGCTTTCATAGTTTATTGAACCAATAAATTATGAGTTTAACATTTTAGTCAAATTGAATGCCAAGTGTTTCATTTCAGGCCCTAGTGTCCATATTGACAGGACTTTAAATCTATGACTTGTGCATCTGGAGCTTGTTAGATGTTTATAGTTTGAAGGGAGACAAACGTCAGTGGCACCTTTGGTCTATGGGGAGATCCAGTGGAGCAAGCAGTTACTCTGCCTCTATGAGGCAGAAACAGGCACCAGAAGACCAGGTCTCCATTGCTCTGTGTTGTGTAAGAAAGGCTTGACCAGTGGGGAGATTGGTTGGGCTTATAGCGACAAGTTTTCTCATAATTCATTTCCAAGAAACAAGGAATATGTTCACAGAAACATGCTTAAGTGCTATGGTGGGGGGTGGGGGACCAGTACAGTCTCTCTGGAGTAGTACTGTCCAATAGAACTTTCTGTGGTGATGGAATGTCCCGCATATGTGTCATCTAATATGTAGCCACTCACCACATATGACTACTGAGCATTCCAAATGTGGCTAGGATGATGGAGGCTGAACTTTGATTTAATATTAATTAAACATTTTAATTTTTATAGGCATATGTGGCTAATGATTACTGTTTTGAACAGCCCAGTTCTAGAGCCAAACCAGATGTGAAAAATTAGGAGGAATCAGTTCCTTTTTTGCAGCCATAATTACCCAGTGATGAATTTTTATTTCATTTATCCATCCACTCACCCACCACTGACCTCTGAAGCGTATGTTAAGCATTTCTATGGCAAGGCACTGTGACAAATATAGAAGATTCATAGACACATGCTATTCCCAGCCCTTCTCTTGGTTCAGAATGTCTATTCAAATGAATTTCTTTACAAATGCAGCACAGAACATTATGGGGAGATATGGATTGTGGATTCAGACAGGTTTCAATTCCTGCATTTCAATTCTACCTCAGCTCTTCTATCTCCTTAGGCATGTTACTCAATCTCTCTGAGCCTCAATTGCTTCATCTATAAACTAAGATTAAAATCCACTTGTGATGGTTAATTTTCTGTTTCAATTTGGCTGGACTATGATACCCAGATATTCGGTCAAACACTATTCTGGTTGTTTCTGTGAGAGCGTTTTTGGGTGAGATTTATCTTTAAAGTGGTAGACTCTGAGTAAAACAGAATCTATAATGTGGGTGGGCCCCATTCAATCAGTTGAAAGTCGAAATAGAACAAAAGGCTGAATGGCAACTTTTTCCTGAGTCTCCAGGCTGTTGGGCTTCCTCTATCACATTTTTGACACACCAAGGCCTAAAATTGTGTGAGCCAGTTCCTTAAAATAAATTTCCTCATATCTATGTATCTATCTATCCATCCTACACATAGACACACACACCCCTATTATGGATGAGATATTTGTGCATCCCCCAAATTCGTATGTTGAAGACCTAACTGCCAGTGCGGTGGTATTTGGAGATGAGGCCTTTGGAAGGTAATTAGGGTTGGATTAGGTAGTGAGCGTGGGGCCCTCATGATGGAATTGTTAGCCCTATTAAAAGAAGAAAAGAGAGAGGGAAAGAAACATTGGTTCCTCCTCTTCTCTCTGTCTGTCCTCTTCTCTCTCTGCCATGTTAGGACAGTTAGGAGGCAGTCTAGGAAGAGACTTCTCACCAGAACCCAACCACACTGGCACTCTGACCTCAGGGTTACAGCCTCCAGAATTCAGAGAAATAAATTTCTGTTCTTTGAGCCACCCAGTCAATGGCATTTTGTTAGCTCAGCCTGAGCTGACTAATACAATGTCCTGGAGAGCCCCGACTAATACACTACCTCACAAGGTTGCTGAGGAACTTGAATGAGGCCAAGTACCTGTCAGAGTGCTGGGCATGAAGTGAGTACTTGCTGGGTATCAGTACCTTTGTCCTTCCCACAGCGTGAACACTGCCCTCTCTTCCAGGCCATTCCATCTCCTTCATGCTGTTTGTTCTACCTGAATGATTTCCCATCTCTTCCCAATGATTCAAATTCTAGCCATCCTTCCAGGCCAGCTTGCGTCCTGCTTCCACAGTGCTGCTTTTCTACAAGACTTCAGTGGACAACAAGGTCTTCTTTTTCCAAACTCTGGCATACTTCAAAATCTAGGCCTTCAATATTGAATCCTTTTGAATATGCGCCCTTGTTTTAAATTTTAAAATATAGGCACTATTTAGTGACTACTTGCTATGGACCAGGTACTGTAACAAGCACTTCCCAGGTATTATCTTGTTTAATTCTCAAAATAATATTATGCTGTAGACATTAGCAGGGTCATTGTGCAATTCATAGATGAAGGAATAAAAATCTGGAGAGGTTCAGTATGTGTGCGATTGTGCTCTAACAGAAAAGATATGTGGAATAGTTTTGATGCTTTCCCCCTCTGTATTCTGATATCCCTCCTTTCCCTACAGCCCTTATGCTATTAAAGCTGAGCAAAGAGTTTTGTTTGCCTAAGAAGGAGAGAGTGGGGACAGCCTGGCATGCAAGGTGTCAGTGTGTCCCTCTGACTTCTCTCTGGCAGCACTACCTTCCATGATAATGGTGGATAGCTCTGGGAACTCACTTTCCCAGCCTCCTTTCTTGCTAGTCATGGGCAAGAGAGTCTGTTCAGACCAAAGCAACTGAGGAGGCATTGCCAAGAGCTTCTGGGAAAGATAATCCCTGATTAAAAGAGGGTCTCTCTGTTCTCCCTCTTCTTCCTATGCTTCTGTTGATACTGATGAGCAAGGCCTTGCCACTTGCAGCCATCTTACAACCATGAAGGGAGGGTTGCCAGTCCCCTGGGAATGGCTGAACAGAAACATGGATGGGTTCTTGACACCACACCATGGGTGTCCTTGATGCCACTGTGGAGCTACTGAACCAACTCTCAAACTTCGTATGGCTTGGAGGTCCCCTAGGAAATGAATCCTCCCTCCTCTAGTAAGGGAAGGGAACATATCTTTATGAGTAGACCACAGAGGTGTCACAGGCATGGAAATATGTACAAACAAGGGAGCTGCAGAGGTCAAGATGGAGAAAACCAAAATAAGACCCATGTACCAGCACATGTTTGGGTTGGACATAATGCTGGGCAGGGAACAGGTTGGCTATTATCTCCTGTCTCTGCCAAGTTAGATGAGGTGAGTGTCCAGGACCTAGATGGGGGAGAGCTGGGCCTGGATTCTAGTGCTGCTGGACTGTATGCAGTGTGGAGGTAACTGCTCATAAGGAAACTGTGGTGCTGTTAGAAGGTGGAAATGGAGGCGCACCTGGGTGGTTTAGTCGGTTAAACTTCTGACTCTTGCTTTCGGCTCAGGTCATGAACTTGCAGTTTGTGAGTTCAGGCCCTGAATTGGGCCCTGTGCTGACAGTGTGGAGCCTGCTTGGTATTCTTTCTCTCTCCCTCTCTGTCTGTCTCTCCCCACTCCCCACGACGCTCTCTCCTAGAATAAAAAAATAAAAAATAAAAATAAAAAAAGAAGGTAGAAATGGATTTGAAGAAGACCATTAACAAATGTCCTCTATAACAGTGCTGTTCAAAGTGCAGTTTGCAGTTTGAAACAGGTATGCAGGGGCGCCTGGGTGGCTCAGTCGGTTAAGTGTCCAACTTCAGCTCAGGGCATGATCTCATGTTTCATGAGGTCGAGCCCTGCATAGGGCTCTGTGCTGACAGCTCAGAGCCTGGAGCCTGCTTCAGATTCTGTGTCTCCCTCCCTCTCTGCCCCTCTCCTGCTCACCTTTGTCAGTCTCTCTCTCTCAAAAATAAATACACGTTAAAATTAAAAAAAGAAAAGAAAAGAAACAGGTCTGCAAACTGTTATTCAGTCTGTGACGAAGTAAGTTCAGAACTTGAGAAATGAGTGTTTAGAAATGACACTGACAGGGGCACCTGGATGCCTTAGATGATTAAGCATCCAACTCTTTATTTAGATTCAGGTCATGACTTCACAGTTTGTGGGTTCAAGCCCTGTTTTGGGCTTTGTCTGATAGGGCTGAGCCTGCTTGGGATTCTCTCTCTTCCTCTTCCTCTGCTGCTCTCTTGTTTGTGCTCTCTTTCTCTTTCTCTCAAAATAAATAAGCTTAAAAAAAAAGAAAAATTTTATGTTCACTGACTCTAATTTGGACTGGTAGTAAGTAGGTCCTTTTTTGTATCATTTTTTTCTAAAAGTTAGTATTACAAAATACAATAAAAATTAACAGCCTATGAAGGATTTTTTCCCATTTTAAGAATTAAAGTATAATCTACATACAATGCTTTATCTTTTTTAGTGTGAGTTTTGGCAAATATGTACAGTTGAGTACCCCCACTACCACACTGAAGTTATAAAAGTGTTCTATCACCTCCCAGATTTCCTCTTGTTTCTTTGTAGTCAACCCTTCCCCAAACTCTCAGCCCCAGATAGTTAGCTGGCAACCACCTATCTGTTCTCTGTCTGGGGATGGCCTGAGGGTGAGGAAATGAATCCTACCTCCTCGAGTAAGGAAAGAGAATATATTTCCATAGTAGACCATAGAGGTGTCACAGGCATGGAAATATGTAGAAACAAGGATGCTGCAGAGGTCAGGATGGAGAAAACCAAAATGCCATATAGATGGAATCATCCATCATGTAGTCTTTACCAAAAATTGATTTAAAAATTTATTTTTTTTGAATTGAGATACAATGGATGTGTAACGTTATTTTCAGGTGTATAATGTAATGATTTGGTATTTGTATACATTGTGCAGTCTTTTGAGTCTGGCATATCTTACTTGCATCATCCATGTTATTGTGCACATTATTATTTCTTTTTATTGCTGAGCAGTAGTCCAGGGATACCCATAGTTTATTCAACAATTCTCCACTTGAGATACTAGTTGTTTCTAGTTTTGGGAAATTTTGAATAAAGCCACTATAAACATTTGAATAAAGTTTTTTTGTGGAAACATAGGATTTTACTTCATTGAGTAAATATGTAAGAGGAGATTGCTGGGTCATATGACAAGCCTATGTTTATTTATTTATTTTTATTATGTTTTTTTATTTATTTTTGAGAGAGAGAGAGACAGCATGAGCAGGGGAGGGTCAGAGAGAGAGAGAGAGGGAGATACAGAATCTGAAGACAGGCTCCAGGCTCTGAGCTAGCTGTCAGCACAGAGCCTGATGCGGGGCTTGAACCCACGAACCATGAGATCATGACCTGAGCCAAAGTTGGATGCTCAATCGACTGAGCCACCCAGGCACCCCAACAAGCCTATGTTTAAATTTATGAGAAACTGAAAAACTATTTTTCCACACAGCTGTACCGCCTTGCCATCCAATTATTAATGCATCTGGGTTCGAGTTGCCTCCGTATTCTTATGAGCATGGGATACTGTTAGTGTTTAAAATTTTAGCCTTTGTAAAGGATCTCATTATGGTTTTAATTCGTATTTGACTAACGATGTTGAAGTTGAACATCTTTTTATGTGATTATTTGCCATCTGTGTATCTTTTTTTTAAATATAAAGTTTATCATTATTAATTTTTTAACATTTATTTATTTTTGAAAGAGAGACAGAGCCCTAGTCAGGGAGGGGCAGAGAGAGAGAGAGATAGAGAGAGAGAGAGAGAGGGAGACACAGAATCTGAAGCAGACTCCAGGCTCTGAGTTGTCAGCACACAGCCTGATGTGGGGCTTGAAACCATGAACCGTGAGATCATGACCTGAGCCGATGTCAGATGCTTAACTGACTGAGCCATCCAGGAGCCCCATGTTTATTTATTTATTTTGAGAGGGAGAGAGAGACAGAGAGAGAGAGAGAGAGAGAGAGAGAGAGAGAGAGAGAGAGGGGCTGAGAGAGAGGGAGAGAAAGAGAAAATCCCAAGCAGGCTCCACACTGTCAGCTCAGAGCCCAATGCAAGGCTCAAACTCACCAACCGTGAGATCATGACCTGAGCCAAAATCAAGAGTCAAATGCTTAACCAGCTGAGCCACTCAGGCACTCATCTGTATGTCTTCTTTAGTGAAGTATCTCTTCAAATCTTTGTCCAATTAAAAAAAAAAGTAGTTTTTACCCCCTATTAATGAGTTGTGAGAGTTTTTTATATATTCTGGATAGGAGTTCTTTATTACATAAGTGTTTTGCACACATTTTCTCCTAGACTGTCTTCATTCTCTTAACAGTGCATTTTGAAGAGAAATTCATAATTTTGATGAGTTCCAATTTATCAGTTTTTCTCTTTATGCATCATGCTTTTTGTATCATAGAAAGCATTTAGAAAATTGTCTAAGTTTTAGATTTTGAATTTAGGTTTATGATTCATTTTAAATTAGTTTTTGTAAAGGGTGGGAAATGTGGATATTTCTTTTTTTTTGTATATGTGCCTCCACTTGAGCACTATTTGTTGAAAATATTTTGTGAAAAAATTTAAATTAGCAAACAGTGATCCTTCAGCAAGAATTTTTTGAGAAGCAATGACTTTACACAACAGTTTCATTTAGTTGCTGCCCTGAGATCCATCCTCAGATTATTGTCAAGATGTCTAAATGTCCTTCATTGAGCCACAGCTGCTCACCTTTCACTAAAATTATTCATAGGCTGGATTAGGAAGGCAGAATGAGCTCAGACCTGATTAATCAAAGAATAGCTTTTTAGCTTTCTCTGTTTGGTAAATAAAAGGCATTCTCAGAAGTTAAAAACAAAGCATTCTTTCTTCTTTTTAATCTTTGAACAATCGAGCTTGCAATTTTTCTTCCCATTATGTGCCAAATCTCTCTGGCTGCTGGAAAAATTGGAGAAAGATTCCCTTCTATCCTTGTTTTATCACACATTGCTCTGTTCCAAATAGTTGAAAACAGCTGGATTTTTCATTAATCTGTGGGAAACTTGGAAATTGCCAAATGCTGGCAAATAACTCAAATCTATGTGTGAAATCCTACATCAAATTCCGGAAGAGAAAGCAGTACAGCTCAAATGGCACTGGGTAGCATTCTCCTGTGGAGGGATGTTTGGCAGAAGTAGGGATCTTGTTGATCAGGTTGGTCATGCTCCCACTTCTGGAGGAGAAACTGAGGACACTGCTCTCATGTTGGCACTTTAATAATTAGGCGAACCTTCATGTTGGCAGGAGAATAACTAAGCCATGTTGACATCGTAACCCAGTACTGGTGGGAAGGATTCAATATTGCTGGAAAGTACATTTCATCACAGGGAGAATAATCAGTTATTCTTGGCATGACCAAGTTAGTTCTGAAATTTAGGCTAATGCAAAAGGGAGATAAGCGTATTCCCCCACCTCCTCTCTCATCTGCAATGTTTTAGGCTCTATAAATTTATCAGTTCATGACACAGTGCAGTAACAGTTGCTAGATATGTTGATTTGGGAGTCTATGTGACCCTGTTGAGTTGTCTGGAAAATAAGGAGTTCTGTTATCTAATCCAAGAATGTTTCCTAAAATGACAAGATGCTGCAAAATCTATTTTAAATGTAGGTGACCTTTACCCTGATCTATAAAAAGAGGATGAAAGTGGAATGCTGAGAAGTCAGAAAATCACCGGTTAACAGAATGTTCTCTTATCTCAGAGGTGGTATGCAAAAAACTAAACCCAAGTCCTAAAACTTTCCTGTTCCCATCTTAACAATTTTTTTCTTGTTTCTTTTCTGCAATCAAACTTGCTCAACTTGACTAAACAAAGAAGGGAATTTGTCAGAAGGATATGGAGTGTGCCATGGGACCCGAGGGCAGGAATTTAGCCAGGTATCTGGAGAGACTGGTACTGCTGGAGGACTATGGGGGCCATGTTCTTGCTCCTCTCTGCCTCTCTCTGCGTGCTTGTTTCCTGTTTCTACCACTAGCACTCTTCCCTTTACCTTCTTGTGAGCTAACACAGTTGCCCCAGCTTAACTTTATATTACTTCTCAGTCTACATGACCAATAGAGATGAACTAGAGCCCCAAGAACCCCATATTTCCAAGTCCTGTTTGCTAGCCAAGGCTGTCTTGACTTGGATCCTCACTTCTGATTTAGTTGGCATGGCCTGGGTCCCAAGTCTGGGGCCTGTTTTCCAGCCATGGGGATGGAGGAATCACACTTTCAATAAAGAGACACGACCAGTAGGTCAACTAGCTACACCTTTCTACAAATGTCACCCCTACAAATGTAAAGTGGAAAAAGTGCTAAGTGATACAAATATTGAACACTGTTCAGAAAGAAACATAGATTCCAGTATAACTTTGCTGTCTATCCTTGGAGCCAAAACAGACAGGATCTAGAAGGATCTGCATGACTGCCTCAGGTGACCCTGGAAAGAAAGGATCCCATAGCTGTCTGCATCCATGGTGACTTTGTGGTGACTTACTAAGCTGAATAAATCAAATAGCCTTCTAAGACACCATCTTCCTGGAGATTAGGGCTCTTACAGCTCAGGGGCAATTATTGTCCAGGTTCAGGTGACTACATGGCAGCCATGGTGTAGCCTTCAACATAGTGTGGACCTTTTACAAAATGACCAAGAGAAGTTCCTCGTAGAGAAAGAGGATGGGGACACACTCATAAAGGCGTTTTTATAACTTAGAGTTTTTCCAAGTAGATTTGCCTCTCTCAATAAATAAGAGTTGAAATAGCCTATCATACTTTCTCATTCCATAACATTAGCCCCTCCATTTGTAACTTCTTTCCCATTGTACCTTTTCCCTGTTCGGATGCTTTATCATGCATCTGACCCAACAGGGGCTCGTCTGCCTTTCCTCAACAGGTGCCATATTTGTCTGCTATCTGCTCATGGATACAGGTGAGCCACCTTGAGCTACAGTCGATTCTCCCACCTTTCACTAGAGACTGAATGGGGCAAAGACTCAGCCCTTCCTGAGAGGCTAATTCCATCCAATGAGCCCGAGAGGTTTGATGGTGGTAGCAAAGAACATTATGGGCAGGAGGAGAAGTCACAGTTCAGGGGTAGAAATACATGTTTAGGAATCAGCAAAGGATGGGGTTTGGGGGAGAACAACTAGAAATAAAGAGTGGGTCTGACTCAGAGAGGAGATTTGAGGGAGACTGACTGAGCAGGACATGTGTTCACTGATGAAGGAAGGGGAAGAGGTGAGCCAGCATTTCTAGGAAATCGGACAGTCTGTGCGTAGGTCTCCCAACACAGAATCCCTCCTTTTAGCCTAACTTGCTTGTCCCTTATGTATTACTAATTCATTAAGGAGGTGTTCCCAGAAGAAACTGGCATGGGAGTGGTATGAGCATGTTAGGAAGAAGGGTGTGATTTCCAAAAGGGTCCCGCAGATGGCGGGTGTGGCATGATTCCAAAAGGAGCTCTAGAGATAAAGTGGTTCTGTCCTCAGAACGTGTCCCAATCCAAGGTGAGGAATTTGGGCTTTCCCATTCCTAAGCCCTTTAGTCATTGGTTAAGTACTTCCCCCAGGGGTTTCTGGCTGGATTTTAATTCAGTCCTAGAATCAGTGAGATCTTTCAGCCTGTCTGTGAAAAGACCTCCTTGTACATGAAAGTGCTAAGGCCTTTAAAAAATGTTGACATGCAATTCATGGTTATTTCCAATGATGTATCAGTTCATTCATTCATCAAACTTTTTCTGAATGCCTCCTGTGCATGAGAATTTTGCCAGGTACTGGGGATGCAAAATCAACCCCACATAGTCCTGTTTTCCAAGTAGTTGAGCAGACAAATCATTAATTCTTATAACAGAACTATAAAAGGGTGCTGCCCATCTAGTTATGGATGGTATGGCTTTGGTGCCCCCTGATTCAATCTCCACATATCATCATCAGGGAATGGAACGGTCTCTTTCCTAGATTCTTTTCATGACCTATTGTTGTATCTTCTTAGTGACTGCTGAATATGCTAACATACTACTATATTTAATAGTAACTAAAAAGTATAAAGTAATATTCTCTTTGGAGTTTTAAGTGTTTATTTTTGAGAGAGAGAAAGAGAGAAAAAGATCACGAGTGGGGGAGGGCCAGACAGAAAAAGAGAGAAGGAGACAGAGGATCCGAAGCCAGTTCTGCGCTGAGAGCAGTGAGCTCCATGTAGTTGTCTCATGGTTCATGTATTTGATCATGACTTGAGCCAAAGTCAGACACTTAACTGAGTCACCCAGGCACCCCTCTTTTGATTTTCTTTTTGTTTTAAGAGTGACATCTTTCTTCCGGTTATTTCTTAATTGGCCTTGTGTCCCATTCAAAGAGGTAAATAAAGGCATAGATACTTATTGAGTACTAGCTATAAGTCAGGTACTGTGCTAGACACCAGGAACATATGTAACCCTGCAGAACATCCCCTAGAGAGTTCTTGTTAAGATTAGATTTGGAAAATGTAAAAACTTTTCAGGCTGATTGAAAGAAATAGTGTGTACGCGTATGTGTGTGTGCGCATGTGAAAACACTATCAAGGAAGTTGCCTTTCATGCATGGGCAGTGCTTTTCCTGCAGAAGGCTGCTGGCCAGTGAGAAATCTGTGCCAGCAGGGTTTGTGTCTTATCAGCACTGAGACACAGGGAATCCCAGCATTCCTGCAACAGCACTCCAATCTTCACTAAGCAGAGAGGACGCTTAGAGAGCAGCTAACTGATGGGGCAGTCTACTCCTTGCTTCCGGGCTCCAGAGGAACATTCTGAGTACTATTAGATGAAGCACCGGAGTGGTGAAGGGAGAGGATTGTGGAAAATACTGGCAGGGTTATAAAAAATAGAGAAAGCAGAAACTTTGCTTTGGATAAGAGACAGAAATTAGGTCACCAAAAGCTAGTCTGCACTCTCCTTCCCCTTGTGTTTTGGGGTGCAAGAAAGATTGTGAAAAACTGTTGCTAAGTATTTTAATTTTTATCTATGTAGCCAGCCCTTCAATTTTTACGAAAAGTTTAATAGACACAGAAATGCCAAGAACAGCCATGACAAAACTGCTGACTGATAGGCACAGGGTCTGGTCCCTTTCAAACCAAGCCTGAGGGAACTGGATAGGGCTTGCATGAGGGTGGGTGGGTGGGCACCTGAAACTATTATTCTAGACTTGAGGCCCTCAGATGAAACAAAGATGAGTACAGCAAGGGAATAAACAATTGAATTAGTCATGCAGCCTAAATAAAGTCTTTGCCTCTGTCTATGAGACACGGGAACCTCCATGTATTGTGGATGAAATCAATCAGAGTCTGGTGGCATTGTCAGCTAGACTCAGCTCTGTGTCCAAACTTAGACTGTATGTCTAGAATCTGTGTCTTAATGTAAATTGGCTTATGGCTGTGTCTTCCCTGGGGCATAAGCTTCCATCATCCAGATGGCAGAGTGACCCTGGTGGAAAGAAACATATGGTAGGTTATATGTGTTGTGCATAGAAGAAGTACGCTGTTCTAAGAGCCAGCATGGTCGATGCCACAAACAGTGGACGTCTCTGACAACTGATTACCAGGAAAATGCAACTTTGGGGTAAGGAGTATTGAGAAGTAGGGAAGAAGGCACCTATCTTCAGCGTGCTGATCAGAAGATGGGGGAAAGGGAGGGATATAAGGAGACGTAGGGAAAAATTAAGGCCTGGATATATAGTGTGCTTTGACGTTCTTCTATGGGAGAGTTATCAACAACAGGGACAGTAGGACAGCTATTTGTCCTGTGGCTTTTGGCCAACTTCCATATTCTTTGAAGAGTGACTGCGTTAGTTTGGATATCTTTAGGAGAAGACACTAAGGCAAGGATTAAAGTGCAAATAGTTAATGTAGGTAACACCACTAGGGGCCAGGGGACGTGAGACAGGAACATGAGAAGGCAACCAGTTAAGGGTGTTTCTCAAACCAGTCACCACTGTGGTTGACTGTTACTCAGTTCCTCTGGCGAAGCGGTGGCAGCAAAGGTCAAAAATACTCCCTCAAAGTCATTCTACCCCAAGGGCAAGGGAGTTGGGGTACTATGCACCAACTGTTTCTAGTCATGGGTTGAGGACTACTCCTGGGGACATTCCTGCTGCAGTACTTAGCCTGTCTGCAGAGAATAGCACAGCGGGTTCGGGCAATATGAAAACACTCTTTGACTAAGGCCGATGCTGGGCCGGATGAGGATGAGGCCGAAGGGACATAGGAGGTGTCCTGATAATGTTGCAACTATGATTTCACAATTAAAAGAAATTTACAGCGGGGATGGGATGGCAGAGGATGCACACGTATATACACACACACGCACGGACATATCTATACTTACATAAATATATAAATATGAATTTTATTTATTGAGGAAAGAATGCCTGTTGATGGTTGGTAATCCACACAGAGAAGTACAGGGAAAGATCACAGTTCTGTTATGGAAAAATATATAGCGCCTAAGGTTAAATAAAAGCTTACTTTCTTCCTGTTTTATCTCTGGTGCTTTCACCTCTATGGAAATGGGGCATAGCAAATGGAAGATCTCATTCTTACTACTAAAAATTATTTGAAGATAAAAATACTAAAAACAATTATTTGCACCTGGAACTTGCTTTCAACCTACCTGAAACTTGTGATATATTTTTGTGGTAACATCATAAGCTACAAAAATAGTCAAGTCATTCTCGTGAAAAAGAACTCACTGTGTCATGCATTTTACAGTTTTATTAGGTAACTTGCTGCACTGAATGGTAAAGAAAAGTATTTATTTATTGGATTTTTTAAATGAGCCATTTGCTATAAAGGACCATATAATGGATGTTGCACCATGGTGTTGACAGAGCTCCTGTCCCTAGAAGATAAATGAACATAAAACAACATATTCTCACATTTCACAGGAGGGAGAAAATGAGTCACAGAAGGCTATATGGGGTAGAGTATCTTTAACTTTTTTTTGTAGGGACTGTAGAAGTATCCATTCCATTAGGAGACACATTTGATTCAATGTCTCATTTCCCTCCTGTGAGGGAGAGAAATAGGCCAGTCAGGAATCATCATGGAGGATCTTGGTCAATGGCTAATGGTGTCTCCTTGCCATATGGAAGATCAGCTGTTACCAGGATATGTCCAGATATATCTACTCCATGTTAAAATCCTCATGCACACGTAGGAGCAAGGGAAGCATATAACAGATAAAAACCTAACAAACTGGGGCCACATAGGCTGTGGTTAAGAACCAAAGGTCTACTTGAATGACCAAGACTTATGTGAAGACCAAAGCTAGTAGATGAGCACCGTCTGCAAAGTTGAGTGCTCAGCTCAGGAATAAGCTTTTCTTGGGCTAGTTCTATGCATTATGCAATAAAGAATATGACATAATCCTGTGAACCTATAATACACAGAAAATACAGTTGGATAGTTCAGAACTAATTATTTTGAATGGGAAAGATCTTAAATTTTCTGCAGGTGGGATCTTGAAGAGGCATCAGAGTAAAGTAGCTAAGAGCATGAACTCTGGAGCCACTGCTTGGGCTCAACTCTTGGTTACACTACTCATTGGCTGCGTGACTTTGGGTGGGACACATAACCTTTCCGTCCTTCAGTTCCCTTCTCTGTAAAGAGTGGATATTCATAGCATCTATTTCATAGAGCTATTTGCAAATATTTACAATAATGTTTGGCACACAATAAACCTGTGTCTTTAAAATAAATAAACCTTAGCAAAAGCACTTTCATTGTGTTCCTTCTGTATCTCAGAGCGTTTTCTGAACATTTAAATTCAGCAAATATTTATTGAGTACTCACCTGGACTGGGCATGTTCTGAGTACTGGGTAAAAATGAATTTCTTAAAGTCTTTGCCCTTACAGGTGTTCATGGGATAACTTTTATTTAAAAGCTAAATTTTAAAAACTGCTTTGAACTTCCAACTTACAAAATAGTTGGAAATGTTAATATAAATAATTTGTCCCTTTACCTATGTGGGAATAAGATGTCACATAATGCCCATCACCCCTGATTAGACTGTTTTTCCTACAAAAATAAAGACATTCTTCTCCATAAGCACAATCTAACTACCGCAATCAGGAAGTAAGAGTGACACATTGTGACCATCTAATCCTCGGACCCCATTCAAGCGCGGTCATTTGCTTTAGTAATGTTTTCCAGGTTGAAATTACATGTTGTATTTGGTTACATCTCTTCAGGTTGCTTCAGACTAGGACATGTCATCTTTCTTTCCTCATCTTTCATGACTGTGATACTTTTGAAGATTACTAGCCAGAAATGTCCTCCAATTTGGATCTATCTGATACCTTTCATGATTAGATTTAGGATGGGCCTTTTTGGGAATGATAACATAGAAATGATTCTGTGTTTTTTTCCATTGGGCCTTGTCGAGTAGCACAAAAGTCCAAGTTGTTCCATCCTGTGATGTCCATTCTGATCACTTGATTAATATGGTGTCTACCAGGCTTTCCCACTATAAAATTATCTTTGCTCCTTTGTAAGTTATAAGCATTTTGTCAGGAGGTATTTTGAAACTATGTAAAAATTCTCTTCATCATCAAGCATTGAATCTGTTTATTTCAGAATGGATTCACAGTTTCCTGTTTTATTCAATGGGTTATAATCTGTTGCTATTATCTCTCAATGCTTAAATTGTTCCTGATTTAGCCAGTGTGAGTCCATTGAAGCAGGCCTCTGTGTCCTTTTGACATTTTTACCTTAATCTTTGAGCTCAGGCTTTCTGGCATGACAAGATATTCCACATATCTTGTACTTTCCCTGTTCCAGCTCTGGAAGCAGATGTTTCTCTGAGGAAGAGCCCTGGTTTCTTTTTGTCGAGGATGGTAGTTAGAAGCAAGTATCTAAGTACCCTGTGTGTGCTCATTGTCCTTGTGGTGTCATCGCTCCCAAAGCCACTGAGTGGATACAGCTCTATTTCTTTCTTTTTTAAATGTTTATTTTAGAGAAAGAGAGAGAGAGAGAGATGGAGCACGAGTGGGGGAGGGGTAGAGAGAAAGGGAGACACAGAATCCGAAGCAGGCTCCAGGCTCTGAGCTGTCAGCACAGAGTCCGATGTGGGGCTCAAACCCACGAACTGAGAGATCATGACCTGAGCTGAAGTCAGACAGTGGCTGAACCACCAATGTGCCCTGAGCTATATTTATTTCGATATTTATGCATATTGAAAACCATTCATTCACTTTAATATATCCCATTCCAATCCACCATTATACAGGGCCCATTTCTAGTTTTCTGCCTTTCTGCTATACTGAAGATGTTTACTTATCTGGTCAGTCCTCCTTTTTGTAACTGATCTCCCATCTCAATTGCTCTGAAGTCTCTCCTTTGGATGCTCAGACTCTGAGCCCCATTCTGCACTATGATTCCACTCCGCCACATCAACACTCCTCTCACCCTGCTGGGACTCTCACTCCCCAGGCCTGGCTAACCCTCCTGGCCTCCCTATGGATGACACCCTCCTTCAAGGGCCTGGGCTCCAACACCCTGCACCAGGCCACCTCACCCATGTAGATGCCTTCTACACCCTGCTCAGCCTTTCTGTCATCCTGTACAGTGTGACTCAGGGCAGATTTTTAAAGACTCCTCTGGGGTATGTTGAACCGAATTGAACAAACCAAGCTAAACAAAACAAAATGAAACTAAACAAACCAAAAAAACCCCAAAAGCAAAAAACACTTTGATGTAATCACAGGTACCACACTTTAAAATATGTAGTTAAGAGTACTAAGACAAAATTTGTTGATTCTCTTCCTCTCTTCCATTTTTAAACTTTAAATTAAAACAAATGCTAGCACTTGGTTATGAATCTCAATAGCTGATTGATGGAAAAGGAAATGAAGTCAAGTTTAGCCAGGTTCACACCTGAGTCAAGTGAACCCAAGTCTAGGGGATGAGGAGGCAATATGGACCAGGATAAAAGGGGCAGACTCTTCTGCCTTTATGACTTTTGATCTTGACTCCAACGACAGATATCCTGATTTGGAATAAACAAAGATTGGGAAATAGCCAAGAGTTCAGGAAGGGGCAACTGATAGAAGATGCTTCTGGTAGACGCAGGAGACTTCGGTGGGTGAGAAAATATTTTTTTAATACAATTTTATGTAAGTGAATTTCCTCTCAACCCAGAACAGCAGGACATGTAATCTCCCAGGAAAGATAGTGTTGAAGATCTCATTTTCTAGTTATCATTTATCCTATGTTAGAGAAACAATTTTACTTTGAAGGCATAGACTAAGGGATGTTCCCTGTGAGTGTGAATGGATTTGAACAACTGGCTGGTGCTCTGTTTCTTTCCAATAAAATACCTGTGGGGGTGGGGGCAGACTTTCTAGAGAACACAGCTTCCTTGTGCCCCTGTCTGCCCGGCTGCCCTGTGGTGGAGGAACGGAGGAGAGCTGTCCACTGTAGGAAGCCAATTGTTCTGGTTTTATCTTCTTCCTGAATGTGCATTCCTGAGTGGGAAGGCAAAGGAAGCAGAGACTCCCTCCTCCCCACCCGTCTTCCCCAATCTGAAAGTCTGAGAGATTCCCTGACACCAAGTCATTTCCCAGGTATTTGTTGGAGTTCAATGAAGGAGGAAAGAGATCCTCCATTTTACCCCAGCCCTGGTCAGTCCAGCAAGCTCTTAACGATCCACAAGGAAGCACGGAAATGCTATTTTGAGAAGTGCTAATTTTTATTGGACAGGACTTAACTGAAAACCCCCTTTTTTTGCTTTGTTTTGTTTTTCTTTTTAAGAATAATCACTTCAAAATGATTAATGATGCCTGAAGCCACCAGTCTCGCTTCCTGCGGTGAAACGCAGAACTTTTGTGCATGTCTGGGTTTGTAGGAGGGTGTGCTCCAAACTGCAGCAACAGATAGTTTCCCATACTGCACAGACAGTTGGGTCTTTGTTCAGAAAAGCTGACTCTCTGGAGGAAATGTGCTACAGAATGGGACCCTATCCCCTGCAGGGAGGGAAGGCTCTGCTCCAGTTACGGAAGGGAAGTGAAATCCTTTACTTTTTAAGGTGCCAGAACAAGATTGTTGCTGGGTTAGCTGGAGCCTAATCCAACCCCCCTTTCTTTTTTGGTGGGAGCTAAGAACAATGAGGAGGGTGTCTTTGAAAACAGGTGGGATTACTGAAGGATTACAATAGAGGAGTAGGGGAAACCAAAAGTCACCACCCTGTGGGGATGCTGCCTCCGTACTGGACCTCTAGGCTGAGCTGGGGGAAATAATTCCCAGGGGAGCATCCTGTTCTTCCAGCCCATTTCCCAGGCACAGCCAACCCGCTCTCATCCTCTCTTCAATGAGGACCCAGAAGGGGAAAAACAGAGCAGGTTTGCAGCAGCTACGTTTGACATTTTTGTGAATCCTGTTTGGAAAGGAGTATACATGATCCCTCCTTATGAAAACTAAAACTAAATATACAATACTGTTGATAGATTCTTTCACAGAATTTTGTAAGTCTAAAATTTTTTCAGGCAAATCCCCCCATTCCTATGCTAGCCTTTATATTACCGCTCTGGAAAATGCAATATGGTGACATGAAGAAGAAATTCCCTTTTCTGGAGCTCAGAGCAACCTCTACCATGGTCCCTTCTTTCAATAAAGTGACTTATAGAGGAGCCCAACTTTCCATTCTGAAAGACTGTAGATAGCATGGTAAGGAAGCGGGAGGGGATCATAGCGGAGGTCTGAAAGCTAAGGGAGGGATCAGCGAGAGCATAGGTGTACACACGTGAATGCACAACATACACATGCAAGCCTTCTCCCTTCTGAACAAATTAATGCCAGTAGGTCTGTTTCCTCAGGGCCCACATTTCCCACTTACAGGGGGAATCAGAAGCATAGCAGCAGATCACAGCAAGGAAATGTGAAACCATGAAGTATTGCTGCATGGTTATCTTGTATTAGAAAAGTCAGATGGAAGAAAACAACACAAAGTCAAAAAATCTCCCCCAAACTCAAAGCTCCTCCTGGCTCCTCCTTAGGGAGCTGTTCTTAGGTTACATTGTGTAAACCAGGCTCTCGTTTTGCAGAACTATCTTAGCATCAACTGTGTGAGAAATTGTAAGTACTTTTGGGCAGTGTGCCCAAAGGGTTGGAGCCAGGAAGACTGATCTTTATGGTAACAGGCTGAGCACCTGCCTGAGAAATCTGGGAATAGACGTTTTCTTCCCACGACGCCTTCTCCATGTGAATTAATGTATTAGCTGGTACGGGTGTCAGTTTATTTAGGAGCATGTGTGCTGACAATTGGCTTCTGACTGTAAAATATGGTCTTCGGGGAGAAAATGATTAATTGCCTGCTTTAATGTGTGTGTGTGTGTGTGTGTGTGTGCGCGCGCGTGTGTGTTTGATGACAGTCATTATTAGTATGTGTGTGTCTACAAAACTAAAGGCAAATAATTGTTAAGAAACTAGAAGATGTGAATAAATAAAAGGCTCTGGGTCTTTTGACATTTGTGTCCTCTTGATGGACAGGAGAGTCACGGAAATCTCATTTACTGAGTGCATTATTTCCAACTATAGAACGGGAGGCAATTCACCATGGAAAAAAAATCTAACCATTGAGTTTTCAGTATGATGATGAAGCCAACCTTCTTGGGAAGAAACCTAGGGCTGTAGACATCTCAAGTAGGTGGTTACTATAATAAACATCTTTTTGTCTCTGTATTTTTACTTTTAAAATGCTCTCAGTGATAGTAAACTCTTCATCTGACCTGGTAAGAATGCAGAGGCCACAGATAGAAATCCAGAAGAACACGCTAGCTAATCTAATTTCCAAAACACAAAAGTTAGGCCAATTACTGTTCATGAACTCTGCATTTTCCCAAATAAGGATACTGAAATAAAGGAAAATGACCACTGTTTCATTCTAGAAAGGACATTTTAATATAGAAGGCAGTAATGTATAATTTCCTACGTTGAACAAACGTAACGTGGTAGAAAGCTCACAACACTGGCTTTGTCTTTCTCATTTTGCCTTCATGGACATTTGGGAAACATTTTTTGTTTTTTGTTTTTTCTTTTTATTTATTTTACAAACCGCCTTTTCTATAACTGCTGGAGGCAGCACATGGGAGGGTTTTGACACGGCATTAAAAATATCCTGATGGCAGCGGTGCTCAGAGGGAATTAAAAGGAAGAGAAGAGGGAGCAGAGTGGCCAGTTTGGAGGCCAGCTCGTCCAGAGGGAGGAGGACAAGGCTCACTAAGTGTCCAAGGCCCACTGCTAAGTGCATACATGTGCAATTACCTTATTTAATGACCGTCTAGCTTCCAGAGTCTGTTGATGGTTAGGGCTGTTTCAATTTACATATGTTCCCAGGCTGTCTACCCTGGGGTTCCGGAGGGTGGCTGGGCTGGGAGCTTTATGAAGTTGGCCCTAGGAGACTTGGAAAGGAGAATGTTGCTCAGACAAAGAGACTGTATGGGAAGCTGGAAAGGTGGGGGGGGGGGCGGTGAACTCAAGACTTAAATTTGGAGAAGGTGGTGACGCAAAATGCAACGTCAAGGCACTAGATGCCGAAAAGGGACAGGGAGTGGGAATGAATAGCTGTGGGTGTTCACTGTGTATATTGACTAGGTGATTGGGCAATAATCTAACATCAGGAAAACAATCCAGTTGGCACCAGAATTCCACTTCGGAGGAGTGGGCACTGGGTAAGGAGAAGTTTAGGAAGAAATGAAGTGGAGATGCAGGCGTAGATAGTGGTTCCAGAAGGTAGCAGCGTGACAGTTGTGTTTTCTTTTTTTTTAATGGAAAGACTTGAGCATTCTTTCAATCACTCAACAAACATTCATTGACTTTGTGTTATGTGTGAAGGATTGTGGTAAGTGCTGGAGACTTAGAGATAAAAGGAGCAGTCTCTGCCCTTCAAAAGCTCTCAGTCTGGGAACTTTTTGAGGGAGACAGAGAGGTGGACAGATAATGCTAACATTGTGAGGTAAGAGCTCTGGGGGAGGAGAGTTTGAGGCTCTTACCACACAGAGCAAGAAGTATTAATCTTTACCAGAAAGGGCCAGTGGTTGGGAATAGCATCACACGGTTTGACGCTGAGCTGGGCTTTGAAGGATGATTAGGAGTTCTCTAGGCCAACAATGGAGGTATGCCTTGCAGGCAGAAATAACAGAGGGTGCAAAGGGATGGAGAGGTCGTAGTGAGTTGCAACGCTGGAGTGGAGAGCACAATGAGGATAGCGTTGAGGCAGAAAACACCTCAGGATTTTCCTATTATGCTGTAGATGTGGGATTTTAATTTGTCAGTAGATCAAGGGGAAGCAGCCGTTTGAACAAAGATGAGGGGATGATAGCTGAGGGGGAAGGAAGAGAAGCTGAGTGAAGGTAAGAGTGATTTTGAGATAGTGAGGAGGAATGTCAAGGTTGTGAGTGGCGGCTGGCCTTGATTGCCTCCACACGGTAGTGGCTTTGGCCATCTGGCACTGAAGGAAAAACTGGGAGGGGGAGGGGGTCTGGCAGAGCTGCTCTGGGGAATTCTGGAGAGAAACAAAAGGATCACCATATTGTCATTATTTGAGATTCACAGACTTTCATCAGCTATGTAACTGATTCTCACTGACACCATCACCCCTACATCTGTTGTTCTGCTTTTAAATGAAGTGCGATCTTACTTCCCAATATCCATTTTCTGTAAAGATATCAAGTGCCAGATGCATGGCCATTCTGAACAGGAGCCAAGGGATATTGATTACATATTCTCTGTCTTCTTGTTGAAACTTGTTTATATTTTCACAGAGTCAAACATCAACCAACAGGAAGGACTCTTTATGGAACACCAATTATTACTATCGGAGGGAAGTTTTCAATGAAGAAGAAAAGCAGGACAAGTATTTAAACTCAGTGTTTATCTGAAAGTGAATTCGTACCAAATTTTTTTTTATCTCAGAGGGACGAATGACAGAAAAGATAGTATGGCTACCACTAAGAGCACTGGGTCTGGAGTCCAGAGGCTGAGGTTTTTGTCTGGGTTATAACATTAATAACTCTGACTGTGGGCAAAGTTTATTCTTGGTTCCAGTAGCCACTGGGTTACAATTTTTCTCCTCCTGCCCATCCCCTCCCCGCCAGCATAATTATAGAAATATAATGATAAATAGATTAGAAACATAAGGCTTCCAATTTATGATCTTATAGGTGCAAAGAAACAACTTCAGGAAATAATTCTAAGTTCTATCCTTGTGCCCAATTTATAGAATGAAATTGACTAACGTCTGTTTCATCAGTTCATGAAAAGTTAAGTCCGCTCAGGGGATTCACCAGTTTGTACCTTAAGGGAAAAGGATGGTTAGACCAGAAAATGATGAAGCCAGCATGTGGAGAATCAGAGCTGGAAGGGCAGGTTGGAGAAACTGTAGGTGGTAAAAAACAAAAAAACAAAAAAACAAAAAAACAAAAAAAACCATGGGCTTTGCAGATGTCTGATGTTTGCGGGCGTTAGCCACAAGGGTTTTATCATGGAATTTAGGTAATTTGTGGCAAGTGTTGAAATAGAAGAACATTTGTGTGTGATGATACAACCTGCTCACCCAAAGGACTTTTAGTTTTTTAAGAATTAAACTCTGTGGGAGGCAGAATAATGTCCCCCGCGCTCCAAGAGAGATCCATATCCTCATGTCTGGAACCTGTGACTATGCAGTTTTACACAGCCAAGTGGCTTTACAGATCTGCTTGAGTGAAGGATTTGAGATTGGAGAAGATCCTGAATTGTCCAGATGTGCTCAGTGTAATCATAGGTTCTTGTCAGAGAAAGGCAGGGGTGTCAGAATCAGAGAGAAGGAGATGTGACAAATGAGGACAGCACAGGTCAGAGTGATGCAGGGCATGGGCACCTGAGCCAGAAAAGCCCATGGCCTCCAAGAACTGAAAAAGGCAAGGAATGGATTTTCCACTAGAGCCTCCAGAAAGATTGTACCCTTACTGACACCTGTATTTTATCCCTGGAGGCCCATTTTGGACTTCTGATCTCTGAGGTGCTAACGCAATAAAGTTGTGTTGTTTTAAGCCATTAAGTTTGTGGTAACTTGTTAGAGCAGCAATGGGGAACTAATACAAAGTAGGTGAGCGGTCCTGGTGCTCTGGGTTCTATACTCCTAGGTTATAAACTCCTTCTGTATGCCCTTCATTCACCCCCAATTCTTTTCCCTCATGGCCATGGTCACTCTCTTGTAATTGCCATTTTAATTATTTGTCTCCTCATTAGATGGGAGCTTTCTGAGGGCAGGGAATGGTCTTACTTTTTGTGCTCTAGCTGTTGGGTACAGTGCCAAGCATGGGAGTAAGAACACAACCACTCATTGAGTGAACTGGTGAAATCAGTGCTAGGTAAGAAATTTTCAAATGGATCAAAAGGGTGGGAGGGATCAAAGGAATTTGATCTTTCAAATACATCTGGTATTTCTGGCCTGGTAAGATTTGGAGGTCACCCTTTTGTGATACCAAGTGAAGGCGAAAAAGGATTGTGAGGGAATGTGAGGAAGTGTCTTTTTATCCTCAGATTCCTTGGGTGCAGCCATTTTCTTCTCTTACACTGTGGTCTGCTTACATCTGGCCTGAATAGTTGGCTTGTGTGGGTGATTCAACCAAAGTGGGCTGTGAGACCTTCTGAGGGGACCCATCCAAGAAGGATCTTTGCCAGTTCTTGTTTAACTCACATGGACTGATTATTTGTTGGGAGTATTATATAATCCCTACATATAGTCATTCCTCTTTCATGCTCTGTGCTGGGTGTCCTGGGGTCAGACCTTCTGGAGACTGCCTGTAACTTCTGGTCTTCGGACTGGGCCTGGGCACAGCCTTCAGACCTTCTTTGATCTCTGGAACAAGTAGAGTCTTTTCTGTTCAGACCCCAGTTGCACCGTCTTTGAGCCTTTGGCTGAGCTCCTGTGAGAGTTATCTTCTCTATCAGTGGAGAAGATATTTGGCTTCCCACCTTCTGTGTCTGCACTTGACAATGCTTGAGAGACTGCATGTAAATTTCATATTTTTGCTTATTCTAAAGCTGCCATTCTTGGACTCCTGTGCCTCCGGATGCTGTCGAGGGCCTGTTCTTCACTCCTGCACTAATCTCATTTCTCCTCCATCTGAGAGCCATCTTTGCTCCTCCCCCCCCCCCCGCCCCCGCTCTCTGTCCTGGATGCTTAGATGAAACTCCTTTCAGCTTTTTCTAGCACTTTCCCTTTCGGCACCAACCACCCAGGTGGCCCACCTGAGACTTCC